>CM035116.1:21346199-22546199 GCA_020205555.1 Panax stipuleanatus
AAAGAGGGCGGCTCTTGAACCCAAGTCTTGCAGCTGTTACTTTTTTTTCTCTTTCCTCCCTTGTTCTAAAAAAGAAGAAGGGGAAAAAGAGAAAAGGGGGGGGGGGGCAAGGATTAGTCACTTTATGTAATGGTAAAGGATACAGTGGGGATTTTTCCAATGTTCTCTCATCCTAAAAATTGACTAATGTTTTTTTTTTTCTTCCAGAAATCATTCCAGGCCCTTCTCCGAAAGCAGGAAGGTGATAGAGCTATGTGGGAATATCCATTTGCTGTAGCTGGTGTGAACATCACATTTATGCTTATTCAGATGCTTGATCTTGAAGCAGGTTTGTAGTGTTATTGTCCATTTCTTGTTTAAAATGATTAGAGGAAAAGTTATCACTTTTAAACTCTGTTTTTCTTTTGTTATTACAAGTACTTGAAATGGAATGAATATCAATGTGATATTTTTTCTGCAGTTGAAGAATTTTTATTTTTATTATAATTGTGTTTTTTTCTTGCTTTCTCTATTGCACCAACTTTTTGAACTTGATATTTTGGATATAGCTAGTCTATACTTGTATATCATTAATAAGAACTGAGAATATTTAATAGTGGTGGTCTATCTTATTAGAAAGAACTGAACCAATAAATCTAACTTGGCCTCACTGCTAAGAATCTCTAGAATATTATGGAATTTGGAGTTTGATGTATTTAGCTAATTCTTTAAATCGATTATGCAGTTAAGCCTCGGACTTTAGTGGGTGCGACCTTTTTAAAGTTTCTTGCAGGTAATGTTTGACCACTTCTTGAAATCTTGTATTGCACCTCTATCAGTGTCGATGAATGTTTTCTATTCTATAAAGCACATAATTTCATGAGATGAAAACTGAATGATTGCAAATACTTTCCGTTTAATTTTATTACCCCTTTATATGTATTTTGATTCAATCTAAAAATGTTCATCTTCTTTCTGGCAGAAAAGGAATCTGCATTTGACCTTCTATATTGCATCACCTTCAAGCTGATGGATCAGCAATGGCTTGACATGCGCGCTTCATACATGGATTTTAATGTACGTTTCTCCAAACAGAAATATGCTTTTTGGGACAAGTAGAAGCCACTCATTCATAAGTTCTTTGCATTCATGCAGTCTGCTGCATGTTCTCAAATGCATGCTTGTTGATATTTTCAGGGCAGCAGATAATAGGGGCCCAACTCTAAAATTTCTGGCCAACTTTTTTTTTCTTATCTGCATAACCCTCAATTATTTTCGTGCATCTGACACTCCTGTCTGGAAAACAAGGCAATAATGAAAAAAGTGGAGTAAGGATAACCTCCCTGGCTGAGGGTGGGGTGGGGTGAGCTGCAGTGGGGTGGGTGGGTTTTTTTTTGTTGGGGGGGGGGGGGGGGTAGAGAGAAAGTGACCTTTCTAACAGTAGCTTACAATATTCTCGCTCCATCCAAAGATGAGTCCTATTTTGACTTATTTTATTAAATTCATTACCTCCAATTATTTAGCCCTATTAGGGTTTGTTCAAGTCTTCAACAAAGAAATAATTTATTTTCATGGGTTGTAATCAATACTAAATTTTAAAGATTAAACATCCTCCTTTATCCAGGGAAAAAGAAAAAGGGGCAGCACGTCAAATGGGAACCTCATTTTTGGTCAGGAAGGAGTATCTTTTGCACTGGTGATAGCATATCAGTTGATTTACAAAATGGCATATACTAATATAACCAACACTTTCGCACTTGCAGATCTGCAAACTTTTTTTCTTTAGTCCTCAACCTACATATACTGCTTTTTTGAAAAAGTGTTTTTACTTATTTTATCTCATTTGTTCTACAGGCAGTGATGAAATCAACTCGGCGACAACTGGAAGAGGAGCTTCTGCAAGAAGACATAACAAGGCTTGAGGATTTGCCGTCATACACCCTTCTCAGTCAACAACATTTTCTCCTGTGACAATCCCGCATAAAATGGCTCTAATAATCAAGAAGTAAGCCAGCGGCCATTGGTTCTCGGTTTTTGTGCTTCCAACAAGGTAATGGAGCCATGTTTTTCTCATTTACGGATTTGAGTTGTCAAAGAATAGGAAAGATTGTCAAACTCTTACCAAGTGTTCAAGTTAGTAATTCATGTTTGACCCTATTATGATCTCGTAGAGTGAAGTTTTCTTACCGGGTATTGTGTAACTAGTAATTGTAGATTGCCAAGGTTGAGACTTGTTGTAATGATCGTGCTCACTGGTTTGTGGCCGACGGAAATTTCTATAGGAATCCAAGCATAATAGATGAATGGAAGGCTTCCCCCCTCCCTTCAGCACTAATGTGTTTGCAAACATTGCCTTCAAAAAAAGAAATACCCTTTGTTTCAGTTTGGGTGAAAACTTGAGAGGGTGCATATTTCCCCAGCTGTGCTCATGGCTATATTTGTTTGCATTAATGATGAAAGTGGTAAGAGACTATTTCTATTGGGAGTGGTTAGCATGAAGTGAAAGTAAGTTTATTTCATGTCCAATACAGTATTGACACGTAGGCGGAGAGATCACCCTCTCGCCTGTGTGTCAGCACTGTATTGGGCATGAAGTGAACTTACCATGAAGTTCATTTCATACTAACCGGATCCATTTTTATTAGTTCAACATTAGAACTATTGTATTATGTCGACTATTGCACTACATCAAATTTCTATTCCGTGAACCAAACCCCCACCAAGTCCTTAGGGTTCCTAATTCTGATGCTAGAAACCACAAGTTGACAATTTTGAAAGCGTAATGTTAGGCATACCGACTATACATAAAAAGTTGTGTACACAAAGTATAAAAAAAGAGAGAAAATAGGAGCGAATTGAATACTTCATTCGTAAGCAATACACAACTTTTTATATACATTTGGTGCACATAGTTTTAAAATCTTACATGGCGTTTAGGTTTCCTAATTCTGATGCTAAACACCATTTAGTGACAGAGTCGAAGTTTCTTCAGAAAACTCAAAAGCAAAAACAATCACATCATGTATCACAGTCAGTACCTAACATAAGCAATATTCTCGCTCATATCTTGAGTTTTCTTAATTTTTTAATTTTTGGAGAATGAAAAATCAAAGTATTAAATTAAGTTCTATTTCCTCTCTGGCCAAATAAAATACGAATATTTTAAAAAAAATGATTTAATCCCCCTTGAATATATATATATATATATATATATATATATATATATATATATATGTATATATATAGTATATGTATGTATGTGTATTAAGAAGAGAAACAACTTTCTCAAACTTAAAGTACAGCTTCCCCCGTTTCAACCACTAAATTCCTATACTGAATCTGATCTCGGGGCTGAGATATCAGACTTGGAACTTGGTGGCTACTCTCAACTGCTGCTTTGTTAGCTTCTTCAACCTCCATTTCAAGCTATGTAGTAACCACAATGCCGAACAAACTGCGTGGGAACTTCAAAAAAAATATATATGATGTGATTGTACGGATATAAATAAAGAAATTTGAAAATTGAAACCAATCCTCCTAAAAATCCTAAAACTGAACGTCAATTATTAAGAAATAGAGGAAGCATTAATAGGTTGCATTATTGGCAACTTATAAAACCAACTTATAAGTTTGTCAAACCGACTTATAAATTGTTCTTTATTAATCAAGTTCCTGACTGATTTATTTTTAAATTATAAATTGACTTGCAAGTAATGAAAAGTTACAATCACTTACTTCTCAATTTTAAAAATAAGCAAGTTTGACTAAATTTAAAGACTTTTTTGCCATAACATTCTTTACATCTTATTTTAACTTATAAGTCATTTTAGTCGAACACTTATACATTTTATTTTAACTTAAGTTCTGACTTATAAGTTAAAATGGTGTCCATAGGTCAATGCTAAAGATCTCACAATAGGTAACCCAAGCAATCTTAAAATATTAGGATACTGAATTATCCATCACAGTCAAAATCATGCATTTCCCTAACAAGGGAGAAGAGAACAACATAAAGTCACAGGTAACATTTATAAAATCAACACGAAGAACTTCACTCGTAGATCCATGAGTGAACGCTGCTCTGCCATTCTGCAATGCCTTCTGGGAACCACAGGGCAATTTCTTTCCTTGCGCTCTCAACTGCATCGCTGCCATGAATGACATTCCTGCAGATCCAGAACGGTTATCAACATAAGATGATTTCATACAGTAGACATTACTACTGTTAAGGCTGCATCTAGTGTAATTGTTTCTAAGGCGCCATACCCAGATCACGTTGTAACCATGCGTTGAAATAAGTGAACATCACATTTTTTTAACTCATAAATGGCACTTGGGTTTCCTAATTCTGATGCTAAACACCATTTAATGACCTTCAAATTACTTCAGAAAACTCAAAAGCAAAAACAATCATATACCATATCGGAGGGGAAAAACTCCCCCCAAAACAAACAAATTTATATTTCATTTAGTAGTTCTTTTCACAACTGATTCACTAGTTCAGTTGTCACAGTAGCAAATTAATGCACAACAATAGCCTAATTTTGTAATACATCAAACTTATCTTGTCTCGTAAAGATTAAGTACAACAAAATACATTTGGTCATGAAAGTGGAATTTTTTAACAAGAAAACGGCTCTGTGATCTATATTGGATCAGTCCACAGGTTCCTACTATACACAAGCAAAGATTCATTATAAGTCCAATCATAGCATTACCGGTCAAGGCTCAATAGCCTACCAGCGACGTGGCATTGAACCTTAACATGAAAGTAGATATTGGTCAACTATTCATAATCTGCACTAGAAACCAATGAATAAAAATTTAAAAGGTCAGACCCTATCAAACTAAATTTCTAACAAGTATTAACCTTTCCTGAAACAACCAAGCAAATATAGCAACAACTAACAAGGGATTTTCATTGTTGGCAATATTAAACTTATACAAGTTCAGAGTATGAAGAAGTACAATTAAAACCACCTAACAACAAGACTCATGGACTCAGTTAAGACACCAGACGAACTGATTAATTTGGCTATATTTCACAATGTAGTAATACAAAATAACGCCACAAACTGATAGTAATTTGGGAAACAGTATGCTACCTGCCAATATCAATAGCAAAATCACCACGGATAGTGCCAGGGGCAGAATCCGCAGGGTTTGTCGCACCAATAATCTTCCGGCCAGTCGTAACTACACTCTTACCCTCCCAAACCATTGCAACAACAGGACCAGAGACAATATAGTCAACCAATCCACGGAAGAAAGGTTTTGCGGAGAGGTCAGCATAGTGCTTCTCAGCAAAAGATTGATCCACAGTAATGAGCTTCAAACCTATTTCCAATAAACAATTCAATAGTTAAATCATCCCAGTAACAAATTAGCTACAAATGAAAATAATACACACACACATATGAAGTCCAAATCAAAGGGATCAGCAAAGATCTCTAGCACGACCTGTTTGCATACTAAATCTTAGCATGTTTGCATGAAAGGTTCAGGACATGATAAACACTGGGTCTCGTTCTTATCAGGCTCCAATAATTTACATTTTAAAACTTCTTAGAATAATACCAATTTTTGTGAAGAAATAATCTAATCATCTCAAGTGGTTGAAACCATCATGTAAAAGCTAAGTCACCGTATGAAGAAATCATTGGGTGGGTCATATTTTATTTTATTATTGATAAGTTAAAAAAGAAAATTTAAAACTTTTTAGAATAATTCCATTTGTAAAAGAAACAATTTAACCCTACCAAGTGTTTTAAACCATCATATAAAAAATAGGCTAAATGCGGTAATCAGCTGGATGGGTCCTGTCTCTTTCATCCCAACATTGGTTAATATTACTACTATAGTTATGTGACCATATACAATGAACAACAACACAGGTAACTAAAATGTACCTTTCAAAGTGAAACCTTTCTTCTCAAATCTGCCAATAACTTCACCAACCTGAGACAAAATAATAACATGAGATACACGACTATACTACATAAGCTGATGCATACAAGCTCAAAAGGCCAGTGATTAAAAGGTTAGCTCAAAGGGTTCTCAATTCAATGAAAGACCTATACTTTAGTTGTTTTAATTATTTTTAAAGTTGGATATGTGTACTTCTTTTCCTAAAATTTCCCTACAGTTTCTCTACAAAACACATCTCAGCAATACCTCAATAGAATACCAAAGAAAAGCAAAACCCATAAAGATTTACCAGTCATTTTCACATATCAGAATAGAGAACAGCAAGATTATCAATTTTTTCACAGTAATTCAATACTTTTCTCTAAGCAACCAAACATCAAAATTAGCAGATTCCATTTTATTTTTTTTAAACAATAAATAACCAAAACCCCTCAAATCCAAGAACCCACATAACAAAATCCAAACACTGAGAAAGAATATGCAACAAGTGAATTAAACAACACTAACCAGGCCTCTTTGAACACCATCAGGCTTAATCATGATGAAGGTCTGTTCCATCTCTCTTCTTTTGAATGATTTCAGCTACCAACTAGTCTTCTCTTTCCCTCTCTGGCTTTCAGGTCAAGAGGCTGCTGATGGCTGATGAATAGAACAAAGATTTGGTATACGTGTGGCTTTTAAAGCAAAAGGAATCCTAAACCTAAAATGCGCCCAAAACTAGAGCAAGCTCTAAATCCACCCAAAAGGATCCCATATGACAAATCTTTGTTTTGTTATAAGCCCAAATTTAAACAAAAAAGCCCACATTTTTTTTTCTTTTCTTTTTTTATTTATAATTGTTTTACACTTCATACGACATTGTAATTGTTAAAGGTTATGATATTATGATTTTAGGTCAAAAATATTTGTTTGGACTTTTGTTAACTTCATTTGTCACATAGTTTCTTGTTTTTTTACTCTTTTTATTAAGTAAGAATCAGTTTTATTGCGCATTATATTGAAATAATCTCGGTGCAAAAAATTTCACATGACGTGCATGATAATAAGATTACAATCACATAAATTTGAGAGTTCCTAAAAGATTTTATTGTTCTTGCAGACATAATTTCTCAAATCAAATACTATTAAAATTTCAAGAAGAGCTACTAAACCCTTGGTTAATTTCAAAGAGGATTTGCAAAACACTTGGTGCACAAGAATAAGATAAAATAGAAGAGAGCGAGGCACGAAGTGAGGTGTCATTTATAATAACAATATTTTGAAAAATTATAAAACATTATGTTATATATAACATGTGAGGAGAGGTGTATTTAATTACACAAAATGACAGTATTTGTGTATGACACTTCATGTAATTATATGCGGTATTTCTCACCTCTGTTTTTGCCAAAATGAGTCATTTTATGGAATGTAGAATATTCAACGAGAGTGGTTAGCGTGAAATGAACTTCATAGTAAGTTCACTCCATGACCAATACAATACTGACACGTAGGCTGACAGATCACCCTCCCGCCTGTGTGTCAACACTGTATTGAACATATACAGTAAACTTACCACGAAGTTCACTTCATACTAACCGAATCCATTTTCAATAAAATAATGCTACTACACATAATTTTGGGTCACATAGTGCTCACATGCACACACATATATACTGTGAGCCCTGCGTAACATGCAAGGTCCGCAAATATATATGTGCATGTATGTGAATTTTATATTACCCAAATTATGTGATAGTAGCATTGCTCTTTTCAATATTAAATATGTGATTTTGTGGAAGCACAAGGCAAAAGGGTAATTTTGAGTAGAGTTACATCGCCACAATAACACATCATCAGGAAAGAGGGACATGGATATATGTCACAAAGCCAATGCATGGGTTAATAAAGACAAAAATGACATATGAAATTTAACAAGAAGCCAAATAATGCAAAAACGGTTATGCGGTGAACGTGGATCGAACACGTGACCTTCAGATCTTCAGTCTGACGCTCTCCCAACTGAGCTATCCCCGCAGACGGTTTATATACACAGATTAGTTATATAATTTCTTAAACTGTAATATAAATTGATAAACCAAGGAATATGGCACATTTTTATTTCAAACAATTATTAAATTTAATACATGCTGATATCTGTGAGTTAAATGAAATATTGACAAGGGGTGAAAAACGATATTTCATTACTTTTATAAATGATGCTAGTAGATATTGTTATGTGTACTTGTTAAGAACAAAAGATGAGGCATTTAACTCATTTAAAAAATACAAATCAGAAGTAGAAAATAAACTTGAGAAGAAGATTAAAATTTTACATTTAGATAGAGACATGGAATATTGTTTGAATCCATTTGATGCATTTTGTGAAAAAAAATGGCATTATACATCAAACAAGTGCAACATATATACTACAACACAATGGTTTAGCAAAAAAGCAAAAAGAAAAAATCGTGTATTTCATCATATTATTATTTTGTATGTTAAATCATGTTTGTTTGCCAAATAATTTATGGGGTGAGGCACTCCTAAAAGCATGTCATATTTTAAATATGATTCCTGGTACTGTAATTAAAACTAGTCCTTATGAAATATGGAAAGGACAAGGAGACCTAACATAAATTATTTTAAAGTGTGGGAGTGTATAACTTATTTTCGAGTTCTTGATCCTAAAAGGACTGAGTTAGAGGTTAGAGCTATTAGGAGTATATTTGCAAACAGTTTATTGGTAAACAACTTATTGGTAAGTTGTTTACCAATACGTTGGTTACCAATAATAAGTTGGTTACCAATAAACTGTTTAAATAATAAGGTGTTCAAATAATAAGTTGTTTATCAATAATAAGTTCTTTACTAATAAGTTGGTTAAATAATAAGCTATTTAAATAATAAGGTGTGTACCAATAATAAGTTGTATACCAATAAGTTTATTATTGGTAAACAACATATTGGTAAGTTGTTGTTTACTAATAAGTTGTTTAAATAATAAGTTACTTAAATAAGAAGTTCTTAAAATAATAAGGTGTTTATATAAATAATAAGCTGTTTATCAATAATAAGCTGTTTACTAAAAAGTTGTTTAAATAATAAGCCGTTTAAATAATAAGGTGTTTATCAATAATAAGGTGTTCAATAATAATAAGTTGTTTACCAATAAGTTTATTATTGACAAACAACTTATTGGTAAGTTATTTATCAATAAGTTGTTTAAATAATAAGTTACTTAAATAATAAGCCAAGGCCAATCATCAATCAGTCTATCTTTCCCCAACTACTCTTTATTTGTGTTCCTCCCATGTTTCCATGCTCCGCTTATTTTATATTTATGTGGTAAATTCTGTTTGGTTTGGCCTCAGATTTCTTTTGTTTGGATCTAAAACTATATAAAAAAAAACCCATTTGTTCACAAGTGCAGCGTATTGAGAGATAGAGAGATGGATCAAATTAGACGCATTAGTTCAACAAAAAGGTTGGATGATCAATTAGAAGGTGCAATGGTTTGAGAGATGGATCATTGCGAAGCTCACCACTAAGGTGGGTCATGGCTTCTCATCTTTATGCATCTGATTGAGGCAAACAAAATTGAGGATGTATTCTATATAAACAATTAGCTGTATTCCGTGGTTCCGGCACTACATTGACGGTGAAATTTATCTCAAACTTTGGACGACCCAGATGATTTATTGAGTGAGCGGAAAATTCAAATTCATTTGTATTTTATTAGATAGATAGGTTGAATGATTACATTGATTAGAGTACTAAATTAGAAGCATTAGTTCAACAAAAAGAGTTAACTATAATTAGCGCTAGATCTGATGCAAAATCAGTTTGATGGAATAGAAAAAAGAAAAGAAGAAGAAAGAAGAAGAAAAGAGATCAGATCTATCATCTATCTATTGGGTTGGGTTTATGCATAGATAGCTTATTTTAGTTGGGCTATTTGGGTTGGGTTGGGTTGGGCTGTACATAAATGGGTGTTGGCTGGGGGCTGGTGACTGGGACTGCAAGCCAGACCGTTTTATATCACAGGCCAGGTCAGGCTCAGAACAGGCTAGGCCAGGTCATATGTCAGGCTATGTTTATGCCGGACCAAGACCAGACCGCAGGCCTCAGGCCTTTTGTGCACCACTAGTCTAGAGGTTAGATTAATTACTCTATGGTTGGCAACAAATCAATCTCATTATCTTAGAAAATCTACATAATACAGTGCAAGATGCCTTCTTTATGTAATGCAATATAAAAACTTTAATTACCCCGCAAGTACAAAACATGCTCACTCACCTTTTGGGTACGTAGCTTTACAATCACGTTTGAATCAAAGTCGGATCAGGCTTCACCAATAGGAATAGCATCATATCATATATATTTAGAGTATGGTATTTATGTTGTGTATGGTCTTAGTATGGAACAAAAATTCCGGCAGTTCCTTTAAAAAGGAAAGTTGGCCTCTCTATCAGGCTCACAAACACAAACATAAGAGATATATGACTTTTCCATGTGTTAATGATCAGACAGATTTATTAGTACATGTTCACTTAGGAAAAATTGCAAGAGTCAATTATTATCAACTGATTCATAACAATATGTACCTCCTTTTTTTTCTCAATTTCGAGGTTAATCGTATCAATCAAGTGCAGTTGGATCTCCATTACACAGTGAATATGTCAACTGTAATTGATTTACTCCATCGAAAGAGATCAAAACCAATAAGCCTAGCAACTCTGCAAAAGCAAATGACAAAGCAAAATGTAAATGAAAACAGAAATGCTTCATCAACTTACTCATCCTCTTTATTGCAAAAGGATAACAAGTGACATAATATCAGCATGTAAGGCAGCCAAAATAATGCACCCTTTTCATGTCATGATACACACATTCTATTTTTACACAATCCAGAACTATATAAATACCCCCCCACCCCTCATGTCAAACCACAAAGTATACTATATAAATTACCTCATAAAATCACTAGCCAAATTCCCACTTATATCTAGCTAGCTAGCTCAAGCTTTTGAAGGGAAAAAAAATGAAGGGTGCTGTTATTATATCAGTTTTCGTGGTGCTAGCCATTGTTCTAATGGTTGAACAAGGGCAGGCTGCCATAAACTGTGGCGAAGTCGACGCGAATTTGGCACCGTGTGTCTCTTACCTGACTCAAGGCGGTTCGCCGTCTTATCCGTGCTGCACTGGAGTGAAAAGCATCAAGTCCATGACTACAACTCCTGAAGACAAACGCGCCGCCTGCAATTGTGTCAAGACAGCTGCCAATCGCTACCCGAGCCTTAAAGATGATGCAGCTAAAGCTCTGCCTGATAAGTGTGGTGTTAAATTGGATATTCCCATCTCCAGGACTACTGATTGTGATGCGTAAGATTTTAAGTTTATGTATATGCATATATATATATATATACGGTCCGGATCTTAAGCTTACCATTTATCCAACATACTTTGCTTATTCCCTTTAACGACGGACCGGACGATGGTTCGATCTGTTGCTATATATACAACCGTCGTCTTTAGCTTTTAGCGACGGACAACATATAGATAACGATTGTATATATAGCGACGGACCGAACCGTCCGGTCCGTCGCTAAAAGGGTAAAGAAGGTATGTTGGATAAAGGATAAGGTTAAAATCTAAACCATATATATATATATATATATTCATGCAATGTTCAAGTTTACCTACTTTTATTTTGATATATATGATTAAGGTACTCTTGGTTAATCATGTGATTTATTTTTGTTTATTAATTAAGGTACTAATTATTAAGATGGAGTTGCAAGAGAGGCCAGGAATAAAGCAAGAGAGAATTGGATGCTGGAAAACATCTGGTTGATCTTGCATGTCTACGACTCTACATATAATGCTTTCAACTTTGCTTGTAATTCATGAAGCTTTATCAAGCTTCTTGTAATGTTGTATGTTAGCTACCTATTTGAATAAAAGAAGTTAAATACTAAGATTTATATATATATATATATATATATATATATATATATATATGGAGCACATCCAATGACATATTATGCCTTCAAATAGGGCTCTAAGAAAAAGTTTTATTTACAAAATTTACGTGTTTCGGGCATATATATATATATTTAAAAATAATAAGTTATTTAATTTAGTTTCCGGTATGATAATAAAATTATGATGATAAATGCGTCTTTTAAATTGATGGATAGGAGGGAACATTATTATAGAGTTTTAATTACTTAAACGAGTTTGAATTTAATCATAAGGCCAAAAGAATTACATGTCATTTCGACTAATTAAATTTATTCTCTTTAAAATTCATCTTACCAAAAGTAATTAACTTGGTTCATTTTTTTTATAAATTTAAAAGTGATCCCTATTAATTAATTTAATTATTGTCTTGGAAAAACTTTTGAATTAATTGTAACAAGAATAACTTGGTTCATTTTTACTGTCCATCTTTCAAGTTTAACGACCCTATACAAAATGAAGCTATATATATGGCTTCACCTTTTTCGCAATATATTTTATTACTATATTTTGCAACATGTTACTTGATTTTGAATGAAAAATAATTACTATTTAAAAGTAATAGTAATTATAATAACACTCACCTCCGTTTTAGTTTTTTAAGTACCAGTTAGTATCCGTGCAAATTTTTAGGGTTGGCCAATTTTTAGGGTTGGCCAAATAGATAATGTTATATATTTGCCCTTGCATGTTATCAAATTATAATTCAAGAATTATATTTTTTCAATTACAAAATTATCCTATTTTAATTATACTTTTGTTTGTAAATAACATATTCATATTGGTAGTAACTTATAAAATTTAATTTAATCTAATAAACACGTATTTGGGTAAATGGTATAAATATCAAGAATTTTAAATTAAATTATTAATGGAGCAGTTGTAATTAGATTGAATTGTGTATGTTGATAGTTTAGTTTTTGCTATTTAACAACAAAATTATAATTTGATTTTTGAGTTACATATTATGATTTTCATAACTTCAATTTATTTTGAGTATATGACAAAATTTGGGATGTTTATTATTTTGATTACATATTTTTAGTGTATAGTTGGTGTTGTTTTTATGATCATGTTGAATAAAAGAAAATCTAATATTATTTATTACTACCTCTATCTTGTAAATAGATTTTTTTTGATTTTTTTCAATATAATTTTGAATAACAACACTTGTCATTTTTACTATAAATAATTATGTCTAAGTGTGACTTATATTTAGTTTAATATTTGAGAAAAATAATTAACAAAATTATTTTTAATATTTATTTATATGAATAATAAGATTCTTTCCGTAACAAGTTGTGTCCAAGTTTGTTTTATGTAAATTTTAATATTTTTGGAAAAAATTAGAATTTTTGTTGTTGTTAATTGCACTTTTTGTGTATTAAGATTTTACTTTTAATTACAAAAATTATGTATAAATGTATATTATGTAAGTTTTAATTTTTGAGAAATTAATTAGCTAAAAGTACATGACTTTATTTTCTTGATAAAATGAATATTTGTTACTTTTAGACATTTACGTTATTTAATGCACAAGTTCATAATTTTGTTAATCACGTCAAGTTAACTGAAAATGATAATATACCAATTTATATTTAGTGGGAATATTAAACATTATAATTTGAAGGGTATTTTGGACATTACATTATAAATATTTGTGAATAGCTAGTGAATATCATAGATCGTTGACTAAAAGGATACTCACCGAAGAATAATACTAGAGACAACTTATTTTATAATTATTTTATAATTTGCTGATATGACATATTCCACCTTAACTTTTATGTGGGGTCGAAGATTACATTAAAATAATTTGTTCATCAATATGGTGGGATGAAGTATGCCACATCAACAAATTATAAAATAATTGTAGAATAAGTTGTGCTTCTAGCATTACTCCTGACTGAATGTTATTATAGTTATGGAGAACATTATTTACACACGTATTTTTGATATTTTCATATAATTTTTTTCACATGAAGGTAGAACAAACTGTATAACCATGTATCAAAAATACGGAAGTGGTTAGCATGACGTTTATTTTTGGGTAAGTTGGTCAATTGACCAATAGAATACTGACATACAGTCAAAACTGTATATGTGTTAGCATTCTATTGGTCAATTGACCAACTTATCAAAAAAAAAAAAAAAAAAACTTAATACTAACCGGATCTCAAAAATACATATAAAAATATCAATTCTCATTATTATATATCGGGCTGGCGGTGTATTTTACTCTTATATTTAGTTTCCCTTGTGCTTTGATACCTTTGCCACCCATTATCCAGTTCTCATCATCACAAGTAAAAACAGCCTCTTTTTTTTTTTTTTTTTTTTTCTTCCTGTTTTCTGTTTTCGTTTTTCCGTTTACGTTTTTGTTTTTGTTTTTGTTTTTGTTTTCCTTTTTCCTTTTCATATATGTGTGTGTGTATGTATTGTCTAGCTTATAACTTTCTGCGGCGGTGGGTTTATAGCTACTCGGGTATTGAACACTATATGTTTGAAAAAATGCCAGACGGAGTTTTTGATGTTTCTTTGTATATTAACAAACTCAATTGAACATTTGAATGAAACCCATTTTGGTTTATAGTTGAAAGACATTATTTGGAGTAAATCTTTTGCTAATTTACAATGTTCATGAAACTCTGGTGACCACATATATCATCAAAGAAATGAAAATGCCTTGCTTGAATTTTGATCAATAGAAGATGTGGGATTCCTAAGTTGGAAGAGTACACTCTTTTGTTTCGTGTTTGTTTGAATTTTTGCTACATCGGTTTGAAAAATGTTGCAGCTAACTAGTCCTGAATACCAATCATACTAGTGGATGCACCGAAGAACATTTTGATCATGTACAAAATAATTTTTTGATACTAAGGTTTAAAGATAGCGTATTTGGTTTATAATTGAAAACCAGATTTTTGTTTTGCACTGTGTACCTTGCACCTTTGCACCTTTGCACCTTTGCACCTTTGAGATGAGTCGTGAAGCTGTGGTGATTATATAGATCATCAAAGCAATGCAAATGCCTCGTGTCTATACTAAATTCTTGATCATTCAAAATTGTGGGGAATCATGCGTTGGTGGAGAAGTTGATGCATTTTATTTTGTGGTTGTTTGATTTCTTTTTGCTTCATTGGTTTGAAAAATGTTGCAGCCTATCTAGTACGGATCAAATTAATGGATGCACTGTGGTCTAGTGAATTTAAATTGAATGTCTTTAAACCTCAATATTATACCTGGTGCAGCCCATGTCTTAAAAATGATAATTGTATTGAAGTTGGTTCTTAATGAGGATTATTTGACAGTTTCTCTGAGATTTGGTGGTCTTCGAGCCCTTCATCTCGTATGAATTGTCTCTAAAGCAGTGCACTTAATTGTTCTCAAGATAATCCCCATAATTGAAAATAAATACGGAAAGGTGCACAATGCATTATAAGGTATGTAACCTACAGAGCTCTGGTCTTCAGAATTTGTATATTGGCAAACAATGGAAGAGTAGCATTTTGTTGGGATGGTATATTTGGAATTGGGCTAAGCGTTTTGTCCATATATGTCTACAGCTGCACAGCTACGTTATGGAGCAATTATCCATGCTGGAGATTTCAGTTTCAGAGATGATCATCTTCGATTAGAATGGTGCAAGGTTCTTCAATGCACCCATTTCGAGTTGTTTTATGAGGTACGTATTAGGAGCTTATGCACTTTTCATTTTGTTCGTTTATCTTTACTGTATGAGATTCATTATTGTACAATGTTGCTAAAATGCTTTACATTTATTGTTCGCTGATAGCCTTGGAATATTCAATGTTTTCATAAATTTGAATGATCATGAGACTAGTGATTTAACTGCTCAGGTCTTCTCAATCAGGTTTCTTATTCTTCTTCTACTTCTGATAAGAGAGTGTGGTTATTAGATTCTTTGGGAAATTTTCCATGCAAGTCTTTCTATAAATTTCTTATTCTTATTCGATCTCCTAATGAGTTCCCCTATCTTCTTATGTTTGGAAGGCCAAGCTTCCCTTTAAAGTTAAGACTTTAATTAGATCAAAAGCTCAGTCTTAATACTAATGATTTGTTGCATAGAAGAAGGCCATTCAAATGCTTGTGCCTGGATATTTGTGTCTGTGCAAGCAAAGTTCAGAGTGTCATGAGCATCCATTTTTCCATTGTGCTATAACGAGGATGATCCGTCTCTTTTGGAATTTTTGAGGAAGCTAGGGTAAGTTTTTACTCCTTGGAGAATTTTCTTCAGGTAAGGATTTGGGGATTTTATAGTCATAAAAGGTTTGGGGGATTTAATAGTCGTAAGGATGCTAATATTCTTTGGAGGTGTTATTGGTTTATTATTTTATGGGGCATTTGGACTGAAAAGAATGCTAGAAAGTAGAATCTTCAATGGCACCCATCTCTCTGCCTATTCTTTAGAATAGGTATCATTTCTAATATGATTGTGGCCTTCAACTATGGGTGCTTTTAGAGTTACGTCATAGATTTTTTTTTACACTATTCTATTTCTTTGGAGGACTATTGGTATGGGAGCTTTTAGAGATATTGCTATTTCAAATGTTCATAGAGATTGACAAGCTATGCTTAATTAGTTTTTTTTCTTTTCTTATTTCCAGAATTGTATTTCTTTGGAGGATTCTTCGTCCCCCTCTCTGTACTCTCTTTTCTATCTAATAAAACTTCTTCTTTAATATATAAAAATATTGGGCGCATAGGGAAATTATCATTAGCACCTTGCGCTTAACTATCATGTCAAAGTCTATTTATCAAAAATAAAAAAAATAAAAACTATCATTAGAAATCAGTAGTAAAATATATAATTCCATGTTTGTGTAATTATAACATAATTTTTTTCTATTACAATATAAACCCAAAGAATTTAATGAGATAATCTCTTCATTGGTCTCTAAACTATAACTATTATTCATGTATGGTCTCCTAAGTATTTTTCGCGTATTTCGCTCTCAAACTTTATAATTTCTGCAATCTCTGTCCAATTTTACAAAAACTGAACAATTAAAGGGGACTAAACAAGAAAAACAACTATATATTGAGGACTAAAACTAAGAAAAACTACAGTTCAAGGACTAAACATGAAAAGTTACTATAATTTGGATACTAACATGAAAAAATATATAGGTTAAGGATGAAATACACGAAAAGTTAAATAAGGGACTAAACGTGTAAGCAACTATAATTTGGGGACTAACAGAAAAGATATCCCGTATTTAGTTGATGGACTTAAGTGAAATTAAATAATTTATTGGGCTTTATGACGCATGGGTCGAGCCTTAACTCTTAAGTAACAGAGAGACAACAAGTAAGTGGAGAAATAAAATTAATATGAGAAATGAAGACGGCTTGCTAGGGATTTTCTTTGAAGAGGCCAATTGACATCTTGAGAAGAAGAATCTGAAACTTACAACTGCATCAAGGTAAAATTCAATTCTAATAGGAATTAAATCCCATGTTGTTTAGACTAATTTATTGTTTTAACAATTATAAACAAAGTGATCTTTAGTACTCTACTACTCTTACATATGAATCTACAGATCGGTTCAGAGGGAATACATAAATAGATATATTGGTATGGGTTAATTTCATTAAATCACAAGATGTCGTATATGATAAAACTAATTTCATTTTGAGTTAGTGGTCCTATTTGGTATACTTACATATGAATCTACATATCGGTTCAGAGGGAATACATAAATAGATAAATCGGTATGGATTGATTTCATTAAATCACAAGATGTTGTATATGATAAAACTAATTTCATTTTGAGTTAGTGGTCCTATTTAGTATACTTTAGGATTTCAAGATGAATAAATGCCTTCATAGTAATAAAGAATAGAATCGCTTTTGGATCATTGGAATGTAAAGTTTGTAACGAATGTATGTGTTTCCTATGTATGGTTATATATCAATTTTGGAATTGAAGTGAGAAACTTTTATACTCATTATTATTTATTTTGTCAAATAAATTGGAAGAATTTGAGTATTATGATTTGTTGCTTTAAGCTCATATAATGTATGTACACTTCGTGGAACGCATATTTGACTTGAACTCGTGATGTAGGACAGATTTAAGATGAAGAATTAACGGAAAATAAACTAGGATCTAAACTCCACGTTTAGACCACTAGGATCTCTCAAGTGTATCCACTCCACGTATCAAACACCAAGATAGATAAAATACCTCTACAGTAGTATACCTCTACAGTATGAATGAAATAATCAATTTCAATATCAATATTCTGTAGTCTAAATGACTTGTGAGGATTACATCACTATTTAAAGAAACTCAAAACCATAATATTACTTGAAAAATAATAAAAGTACTAAACGACTACAATACCCTTATTAATAATGCCTAATCACTAATTAATGTCCTAAATCCCCACTAATAAATAAAATACATAAATCACATCAACTACTTTTATATTAAACATAATAAAAACTCTAAATAATAAATAAAAAAAATCTCTTCTTTGTTCTTGACTTGGAGTCCCCATCAACTCTCATTTAGTTCGATAGAGCACGATTTTAAAGCAGGGAGAGGCGTGACCCAAAAATTAGGTGACCAAGTGATGAACACACATAATTATTTATAGTTTTAAAAACTCTAATATCAAGTAGAGTTAACCCCAAGGTCCTCAACAGATTGTAGTCTTCCTCAAACTTATTGCCAATTTCACATACGGTCTCCAAACTTTATTCAAACAGTTTTGGCCGACAAACTTTTTAAATTTTAGTAAAATTGCTCTAATTTAGACAGAATCCCCAATTCTATTAACAAAACGTTAACTAAAGATTGCTTAAAGGGGGATATAATAAACATTACACATTTTCCCTATCAAAGTTCATTTAAGTTTACTAGATACTCTCATTAACATGGTGAATCATGTATTGATACTTGCATTCCCAAATACAATACTTTTACGTTCTAATATACTAAATTCAGCACATCCAAATATTTCTTTGTATCTACATCTAATTGCGAAATCATAAATATTTTAATTTGTTATTGGATTCTCAAACAACATGTGTGTACTATTATTTCTAGAACAATCAACTTGTTATGTAACTAAAGAACTTCTATGAAATTTTGACTTGCTACATTTAGATTCTAAGAGTATTCCAACAATAGGCATCAATATAAAGCTACCCCTAATGTACCATGCTTTAGCCTATATAGTACCACAATCCTGTACTGATTCCACAAACTGATTCTTTTCACATTCCACGTAACATTGAGTCCTTTTCATTTTTGGTTCCGGTTATTGAAAGAATTGCACATTGGCTTGATGGGTGGAAAGGAGCTTACCATTCTCTACGAGGTAGGATTATTTTTATTCAAATATGTTTAGCTAGCATCCCCCTTTATTACTTGGCTCTCTTTATTATCTTAGTTAATGTTGCAAATTCCCTAGAGAAGTTGATGGGAAATTTTCCTTTGATTAGGTACAGGGGAGGAGAGAATGGGTCATTTAGTAGGATGGACAAAGGTGTGTATTGCAAAGCAATACGAAGGTTTGGGTAACTTAAAGAATGCCACCTTGGTGGTTAACTTTGAGATTTCCTAATTATCTTTTACTTAAGGTCATCAGAAGCAACTTCGAGGTGCAAATGAATGGGTGGAATACTAATCTAGGATTTATGTTACTCATGAGTCCTTGACAAAGGTTCTACCTATTTTAAGAGTCTGTTTAGATATCCAATTGGAGATGGGCATCATATTTCTTTTTTGGGAAGACTGTGGTGGGTCAGGTTCAGTTTTGAAGAGCTTCAATTTCTTGTTTGCATAATACTGCTATTTGTAAATTGATTGTTCATGATGGTGACTCCACTCATTAATTAATAGACCAGTTCATACCTAAGCAGCCGCTCCCTGGTACATCCCGACCACCAACCTTAAACCAATTCTAAAAATCCGTATGCCTTTAACCACATATTTTCAAAATGAAAGGACTCCTACCACCTCACAACCTCTCACTATCAAAAATTAATGGCACATGATTCTTATTCATCATGGTCATATTGTAAGCAATATGATGGATTATGTACCACTTGATGAGTGGTTTAGCCAAGAAAGATAAACACATCGTTACCAAACTTCCAAAATCATACTCTTGACATAATATTTATAAGGTATTCATAGAACCAATAACATCACTATTGACATAACATTTATAAGGTAATCATGGAACCTATATTGTACTTTGAATTTTCTTATTTTTCAATATTATTTACTATTATCTGTAAGAGTGATTTTCGTGCATGAATAAATTAGTTTTCCAGAATTGATGTTCACTTGACTCCGGCCGGCAATGTAGGAGCAATTTAACTATTCTTATACCAAAAAATAATAATTTTTTTCTTTCAAATGTCCAACATATGGATATACAGAGAAACGGACCCACAATACATAAAGAGAGAGAATAAGCTTTATGATAATATATTAATATGTAGTTACCTTGTTCAGAAATCAATAAATGAATGTGTCTTCAGTAGGATGTGAATTTGAGGACTATGCACAAAAATATTTGGCATGCTTTAAGACATGATCTTGCTGCTTTTTTTTTAATTTTTTTTATTTTGTGGTTGGAAGAAGAAATAATATCAGACGAAAAGAGAGAGTGAACGTTTTTTTTTGGGGGGGACAAGTTAATATAAGATGTTTTCTTTTCCCATGCATGATGCTGTTATTTCTCCCACTGATGTTGATATTCTTTTGTTTGATGTCATTGTCACTGGTGGTTAAATCAAGCTTTAGCAGCAAATGTCATCTATAGTAAGTTTTACTGACGTGTATATAGAATGCCTGATTGAACTATTTGTTTTATTTTCCCACTAGGGTTCCCAATTGTGTCATGGAAGAAAGCAATTCACTCAATACCAACAATTTAGAGATAATCCATTCTGTTGACGCTTACGACATAATCAGTAACTTGCCGAATGATGTCCTGCACCACATTTTTGCTGATGTCCAAACAAAGGAACTTGTGCAATCATCTGTATTATCAAAGAGATGGAGGCACCTCTGGACTTCAATGCCTAACTTGAATTTCGATCAATCTCAAATGTTGGGTACTTTTGTATTGTCACGGAAGTTCATGGACCTTATTGACAATGTCTTATCATCCTTAGAAGATGGGATTTCTTTGAAAAGATTCCGAATATTGGGTCATGGAATTGATTGGCGGGCAGTGTGCTGGTGGATTGAGGTTGTAGGTGAAAGGAAAGTACAAGAAATTGATCTTGATTTTGCATCTGATATGGAGTTATCCGGCTTTTATAGTATGCCACTAAAGTTTGGTGCATCACTAGTTGTTTTGAAATTGAATTTGAATTACTTTGAAGTCCAGTTTCTATAAATTGTGGAGTGCTTAAAACTCTTCACCTCAAATCCATTGTGTTGCCAAACAACTTTCTTCTCAATATATTTGAGAGATGCCCCCTTGTTGAAAATTTTAGCTTGGAGAGTTGCAAAGGAGGCCTTAACGAGGCTCTTAAGATATCGGCCTCTAATCTAAAAAAATTGATTTTAATAAACAATAAATTTGGTCCAAGTGACTGTCCTTCATTTCCAGGTGTGCTAGAGGTATTTGCTGAGAAACTCGTGTCATTCATCTACATTGGTTATCCGCTGCTGGACTGCCGCCTAGGAAATTTTCATTCTTTGGAGAGTGCATCGGCTCACTTTTTCCGCTCAATTGACGACACAGGTCATATCCTGTGTAAGATGATCAGGGTTTTCTATAACGCGAGCATTATACGATTAACCATTTCAGTTTCCCAGGTATGAATTAGGGTTCAGGGTTCAGTCTATGTAGTTTGTGATCTTCTTTGTCCTTGCTATATGTACTAATCACTATAATATGAATCTCAAATTTCATAAAAAGCTAATTCCAAATTTCCCCCCTACCATCTGATGGTGTTTCCTGACCTTGTTATGTGGAATACTCCATTATTCACTGAAAACTTTTATGTTTTGCTTCCTATGTTTGCTTTGTTTCTATATTATAGACTTGTTTCTAAGCACTTGACTTTTTTAGGTAAGTATTGATGTTTAATATATTCTAGCTCCAATGTTTTGAATATATGTTTAAATGTAATATAACTACAGTTTAATCATGCTAACAAATGAAATTCGATGAACATATGTGCCTCCGAGTGATTTCTAATATATACTCCCTCCGTCCAGCTTTATTTGTCTAATTTACTTTTGGTCAAATTGACCATATTTAGAATCAAAATTTATTCTTAAATTTATTGCATATAGGCATAACAGTATTATCATAAGAAAATACATCGAATATACTATCAAAGTCAATTTATTTGATTTCAAAATTTCTAATACATTTGTTTAATTATTAATCTTAAAATTAGTCAATTTAACCATAAAAAGCCAATTAGGACAAGTAAAGTCGGATGGAGAGAGTACTATAGAAAGTAGAGCCTTCTTTACCAGAGGACTCCAAGTGGAGTACTCTATTTAAAAGGTTGATTTGTGAAGTTTTTCCCTAAGTTTTGGTTTTATTTTAGTAGGCCAATTCTTTTCCAATGGGTCCTTTCTATGTCAGTTGTCAAATAAGGTCTTCTCATTGCAGTCGTGGTCTGGTGTTTGCATTTGATTCCAATACTTTACATACATCCTGATATTTTGTATTTCTTTAGGTACTACATTTTGCAGTTTCACTCTCCCTGGGAAAATGCAAAGGTTTCACTGTAGCCTCTTTTCTCTCTCTTAAATGGTGAAGTCCTGACTGTTACCTGAAACATTCCGAGACTTCTGCCTCTCTTTGAAATTCCTAGAGCTTTCTTTGTAATATTCTCTATTTGTGAAGTGTGATTGAACTATGCACTAACTCACTATCTCTCTCTCTCCAAAGCTTCAGTCAAAAGGACCTCAAAATACAAGTTCTGTGATTTACACAAGTACTTAATTAAATAAATTCAAAGATTCTTTTCGCATGGTGTGTTGTTCCCCATCCATTGACCATCGTCTGCCACCTCTGTCCGTACTCTATTCGTGCTCACCATCGTTACGCGAAATTGCTGATAGCCATAGCTACCGTATTCTCTCTTGATCTCTGTGGCATATTTTTTTCTGTTAAAAGAAACAAGCACCTGCTTAGGGACAAATTGACCATGACACTTTGAACTTTTCCTGCACAAGACTTGATGCCCGAGTACAAACATTTGTATGGTCTTCGCCTTTGCAACAAATCATTAGTATTCAGACTTGCCTACAAACAAAAGCCATAATTTTCGTGGGGATCTTGGCCTTCCAAACATAATAAGTTAGTGGAAAATCATTAGGAGAATCAATACAACAAGAACATTCGAAAAAACGCTTGCAAGAAAATTTCATGAAGAAGACCATAGTCTCCTGTCAGGACTAGAAGAAAAGTAACTTGGCTAAAAAACCCAAAAAAGCAGTTAAATCATTTGCCTCATGGGGTTTTGCCAACTTGATATCAATCCCTTTTTGTCGAATTCGACCTCAAGGTTGTCCCTGCTGACCTTTATCAGTTGAGCTGACCCTTGGGGTTTTACCAACTTAATATCAATAAACTATTACTTTATAAATTCATCCATCTTTAATCTTTTCAAATATAAATTTCAGGAGACTAGTCATAAGAGATTCTTTGTTTTTCCTTTTGCTGTTTTATTTGTTCGACGTCTAGAGGATTGTTCAATTTTGAAGAGACTAAATCACAATTTTATGGTTGACATTATTTTTCATAGGCATAGGACTTAAATTTATATGTCTCCATGTGTTTCTGCTGAATAAAATATAACTTCGACATTTGAATATTTTCATTTTCCCCTCACTTGCTCGTGTTTCATTTTATCCTCAGTTCTGTCCAAAATCTGTTTGTAAAGGATGCTTCCCCACTGCATTTGATAATCTGAAGCAATTGTATCTGCATGCACGCTTCAACAAATGCCACATGAGAAGGATGGTCAACTTTCTTAAACATTGTCCTAATCTGGAAGCTCTGAGTATTGATACTGAAGGAGTAAAGGTATGACTTCACCTAAACTGTTTTTTTAGACATAATTTGTAAGAAAAAAATTGCATACCTGCCATTAATTGTCTTCTCAGACAAAGTCGAACATACTATTGATATCGAAGCGTTCTTTTATTATTCCTTAAAACATTTTAATACCTCTCCTGTGTCCTCTTGGATGAAATTTAGACACACTAAAGAATTAAAAGCTTTATTTATAGTTCTTGAAAAATGAAAACATTTTTTCTTCAATCAGCCATCTTTCTAGTACAAGATTTTGCACGAGTTTTCAGTGAAAACAAGATAAATTAAAATTAATGTTGTGCTTAGAGGTGATTTAATTGCCACAAATGTTATGGAGACTTACAGTAGAGAATGGCTTAACGAAGTCATTAATAGCGAAATTTATGATATATTAGTTATCCTTCCATAACCCCCCCTAATGCATGCGAGATTTCAATTGGGCTGAACTTTCAGCTTATGTCAATGAACTTGAAAATTTTACCTAAGCGAAATAGCTGAGTAGGTGTTTATTCTGTATTCTGATCCTTGTTCATTGTTTTGGTGGTTCACTTCATGTAACCTAAGGGGCATTTGGGATCATATTTTTTGGAAGACGATGATCCATGGTTTCAGCGAGTCTCGTGTTTAAGCACCCATCTCAGACGAGTCAAGATCATTAACTCATATGGTACATGCCTTGAAAGGGAGTTTTTACAGCTTTTCCTCGCCAATGGGATTGTACTCGACGAGGTGGTTATTTATTGGAAAAAAAACAAGAAGAGAATGCTTAAGAAGATCAAAATGCTAGTCGAGTTTCTTCCTAAAGCCTCTCCAAAGGTTGCCATATCGTTCCCAGAATGTGAAGCACCGGAGCCATTTTGGCTCAAGTATTGCACAACCTTGGAATCAGTACGAGAATGGGATGAGCTGGAAGAATTTGAACCTTCTCGGAGGAACATATTTTTGTGAAGACATTTTGTTTCAGCCAAACTAGTCTGCTAAATGTTAAGGTTCGTGTCTTGTCTGATGTTTAGACAAAACTATGGATTTTGTTAAGAATGGTTTTGATTTGAGGATTGGTTATTTGTTTGTAATTCTATGTGTGGCTGCATTTATCAAAACAATTTATAAATTTTCTTAATTCAGGGGGTAATATTGAGTAATGCTAGTGACACAACTTATTCTACAACTATTTTACAATTTGTTGATGTGGCATACTCCATCTTAGCATATTGATGAACAAATTGCTTTAATGTAATCTTCAACCCCACATAAAATCTGAGGTGGAGTATGCCACATCAGCAAATTGTAAAATAGTTGTAGAATAAATTGTGTCTCTAATATTATTCGGGTAATATTATGACTGCTCAAAGCTTACCTAGCAATGTGGGAATTTTTTTTGTATGTTTTATTGAGATTCAAGTTTGTTATATATTTATCTTTATATGTTGTTTTATTTAATCGTGGTGATAGGCTACTCGTCAAATTGACCTTAGAATTAAAATAAATAAAAGAGTAATGCTATTAGTTTAATTTTTTAGTTTCAAATAAGTCTCAAATGACATTACATTGAATATTTTTAATAATTATTTATGGCATAGCCAATCGATGAGATCTACCCAATTATTAACTTATATTACTACCTCCGTCCCACAATAAGTGATTTTTTAAGCTTAATATTTTTTCCCAAAATAAGTGATGTGTTAGAATCCAATACAATTTTTACAATATTTTTCCATATGTGCCCTTATGCAACCAATGGTATTTATTACGTATTTATTGAAAAGTTGAAAGGTTGAAGAAAGAGAAAGAGATACCAAAAGGTAATAAAATAAGTCTCAAACAAAACAAAGAAAGTATATAAAGGGTATTTTTGTCATTTTAGCTTGTGTATTGGTATGTGTGATTTAAGCTAAAAAAACACTTATTATGTGATAGTATTAAATAAACATGGATAGGAATAGAAATAAACATGGATAGAAATAGGGTTGAGTATTTGGTTATAACTAAACCGAAATGGGAGTCTATTTGTTTATTTGGTTACGACCGAATATTCGAAATTATTAGATTAGAGCGCAATATAACTAAAACATGAAGCATGCATTATTCATCAAGTTCCTGCTGCAATATGTGATTTTCCTATCTGGGCAATACGTCCAACTTGGTATTTGGTGTTTAAATACCTTGGCCACCCGGTGTCCAGTTCTCTTATCATCTAACGGAAAACAAGTCTCTTTTTTTTTTTAAAAAAAAATATTCCCTTTTATTTTGTTCATATGTATTGTCTAGCTTTACACAACTTTCAGCAGTGATGGGGTTATAGCTACTCGAAAATTGAACACCAAGTGTTTGAAAAAATGCCCGACTGAGTTTTTGATTTTTATTGTATACTAATCACTCAATTGAACATTTGAATGAAACCCATTTTGGTTTATAGTTGAAAGCCATTATTTGGAGCAAGTCTTTTGCTAATTTCCAAAGTTTATGATTCATGAAACTCTGGTGATTACATATATCATCAAAGAAATGAAAAGACTTTATATACCATTAATAAAAGATGTGGGATTTATTAGTTGGAAGAGGACACTTTTTGTTTCATGTTTATTTGAATTTTTGCTACCTGGGTTTGAAAATGTTGCAGCTAACTAGTTCTGAATACCAATCATACTAGTGGATGCACTGAAGAACATTGATGTTGTGCAAAATGTACATGAAATTCCCTCATTTTCTGATACTAAGGTTTTAAGATAGCCTATTTGGTTTATAATTAAAAACTAGATTTTGTTTGCACTTTGCACCTTTGTGATGAGTCATGAAGCTGTGGTGATTATATAGACCATCAAAGCAATGCAGATAACTTTTGTATTTCCATGTCTATACTAAATTCTTGATCAATCAAAATTATGTGGAATCATGAGTTGAAGGAGAAGTTGATGCATTTTGTTTTGTGGTTGTTTGATTTCTTTTGCTTAATGGGTTTGAAAAATGTTGCAGCTTATCTAGTACTGATCAAATTAATGGATGCACTGTGGTCTATGGAATTTAAATTGAATGTATGCAATGCACATAACTTAAAACCTCAATATTGTACCTGGGGCAACATTTGTCTTAAAATGATAATCGTATTGAAGTTGGTTCTTAACAAGGATTATTTGATAGTTTCTCTAAGTTTTGGTGGACTTTGAGCCGTTCATCTCAGTATGAATTGTCTCTAAAGCATGCACTTAATTGTTCTCAAGATAATCCCCTCAGTTGAAAATTCAATATGGAGAGCTGCACAATGCAGTATAAGGTATGTAACCTACAGAGTTCTGGTCTTCAGAATTTGTATCTTGGCAAAGAATGGAAGATTAGCATTTTGTTGGGATGGTATATTTGGAAGTCTGCTAAACGTTTTGACATGTCTGCAACTGCACAGCTACGTTATGGAAGTGATTCTCCATGCTGGAGATTTCAGTTCCAGAGATGATCATCTTCGATTAGAATGGTGCAAGGTTCTTCAATGCACGCATTTCGAGGTGTGTTATGAGGTACACATCAGTAGTTTATGCACTTATCATTTTGTTCGTTTATCTTTACTGTATGAGATTCATTATTGTGCAATGTTGCTAAAATGCTCTACATTTACTGATCCGCTGATAGCCTTGGAATATTCATTTTTTCATAAATTTAAATGATCATGAGGCTAGTGATTTAACTGTTCAGGTCTTCTCAATCAGGTTTCTTATTCTCCTTCTACTTCTGATAAGAGAATGTGGTCAATAGATTCTTTGGGAAATTTTCCTCATTTCTTATTCTTATTCAATCTCCTAATGATTTCCTCTATCTTCTTATATTTGGAAGGCCAAGCTTCCCTTTACACTTAGACTTTAATTAGGTCAAAAGTTCTCAGTGTTAGTACTAATGATTTGTTGCATAAAAGAAGGCCATTCAAATGCTTGTGCCTGGATATATGTGTCATGTGCAAGCAAAGTTCAGAGTGTCACGAGTATCTAGTTTTGCATTGTGATACTAAGGAGGAGGCGTCGTCTCTTTTGGAATTTGAGGAGGCTAGGGTATGTCCTTACTCCTTGGAAAATTTTCTTCAGGTAAGGTTTTTGGGAATTTGATAGTATAAATGGGGCTTTGGTAGTCATAAGAATGCTAATATTCTTTGGAGGTGTTCTTGATTTTCTATTCTATGGGACATTTGGACTGTAAAGAATGCTAGAAAGTAGAATCTTCAATGGTACCCATCTCTCTGCCTCTTCTTTAGAATAGGGTATCATTTCACATGGTTTTGGCCTTCAACTATGGGAGCTTTTAGAGTTATTGCTATTTCATATAGATTGGCGGGATGTGCTTCATTAGTTTTTTATTTTTACACTATTCTATTTCTTTGGAGGACTCTTGGTATGGGAGCTTTTAAAGATGTTGCTAGTTCAAATGTTCATAGAGATTGGCGGGCTATGCTGAATTAGTTTTTTTCTTATTTCCACAATTGTATTTCTCTGGAGGACTCCTTGTCCTCCCTCTTTGTACTAACTTTTCTATCTAATAAAACTTCTTCTTTTATATATAAAAATTTTGGGCACATAGGGAAATTATCTTTAGTACCTTGCGCTTAACTATCATGTCCAAGTCTACTTATCAAAAATTTAAAAATAAATAGAAAAATATTTATTTCATGTTTATGTAGTTATAACATTTTTTTTTCAATTAAAATAAATACCCTAATGGGATAATCTCTTTATTAGTCTCCAAACTATAATTGTTTTTCATGTTTGGTCCCTTGTCTATTTTTTTCAGCGTATTTTGTCCTCGAGACTTAATAATTTTTACAATCTCAATCCAACTTTACAAAAACAAAGCAATTAAAGGGGACTAAACAAGAAAAGCTACTAAAGATTGAGGACTAAACCGTAAGAAAAACTACAAATTAATGACCAAACATGAAAAGTTACTATATTTTGGAGAGTAACATGAAAAATAAATAGTACACAAAAAAATTAAATAAGGGACTAAACATGTAAATTAACTATAATTTGGGGACTAATGCGGTATGGGTCTATCCTTAACTCTTAAGTAACAGAGAGACAATAAGTAAGTGGAGAAATAAAATTAATCGAAGAAATGAAGATGGTTTGCTAGGGCTTTTCATTGAAGAGGCGGGTTGGCATCGTGAGAAGAAGAATTTGAAACTTCCTACCGCATCAAGGTAAAACTCAATTCTAATAGGAATTAAATCCCATGTTGTGTACACTAATTTATTGTTTTAACAATTCTAAACGAAGTGATCATTAGTACCCTGCTACTCTTGCATATTAATCTACAGGTTGGTTAAGAGGGAATACATAAATAGATAAATTAGTATGGGTTAATTTCGTTAAATCACAAGATGTCGTATACAGGTAAAACTGATTTCCTATTGAGTTAGTGATCTTATTTGTATCCTTTAGGATCTCAAGATGAATAACTGCCTCCTATAGTGATAAAGGATAGAATCGCTTATGGATCCTTGGAGTGTAAATTAGGAACAAAATTATGTGTTTTCTATGTATGGTTATATATCAATTTTGGGATTGAAGTTAGAATCATTTATACTCATTATTATTTATTTCGTCAAATGAATTGAAAGAATTTGTATATTCTAATTTGATCCTTTAAGCTCATATAATATATGTACACTTCATGGAACATATATTTGACTTAAGCTCGCATTAGTTCGATAGAGCATGATTTTAAAGCAGGAGCGGCATGACCCACAAATTAGGTGACCAAGTGATGAACACACATAATTATCTCTAGTTAACCCCAATAAACTGCAGTCGTCCTTAAACTTATTGACAATTTCACGTATGGTCTCCAAACTTTTTTCCAACGCTTTTGGCCCACAACTTTCTAAATTCTAGTAAAAATGTTCTAATTTAGATGGAATCCCTAATTCTATTAATAAAGAATTAATAAATGCTTGGTAAAGGGGATATAATAAACATTCCACATATTCCCTATTAAAGTCCATTCAAAGTTACTATATCCTCTCATTAACCTAGTAAATCACGTATTGATAGTTGCATTCCTAATTATGATAATTTTATGTTCTAATATACTAAATAGTCTAAATTTAATATATCCAAACATTTCTTTATATTCACCTCTAATTGCAAAAGTATAGATATTCAAATTTAATATTAGATTCTCGAACAACAAGTGTGTACTATTATTTCTTGAACAATCAACTTGGTATGTGACTAAAGAACTTCTATGAATTTTTGACTTACTACTTTTAGATTCTAAGAGTATTCCTAACTATAAGTATCATTATAAAGCTACCCTCATGTACCATGTTTTAATCTATGTACGTAGTGTACTAAAAACCCTTACTGATTCTAGAAACCGATTCGTTTCACATTCCGAAGTAACATCGAGTCCTTTTCATTTTTGGATCCAATTTGAACGTCCAATAATAATTTAGAAGGGGGGTTGGATAGATTATTACAGATTAAAAAATTATCTTAGGCCTTTTTGAATTTTTAGATAATTAATTTGCAGTGTTAGAAATTAATATGCAAGACAGTAAAAATTCAATCACACAATGCACAAAGATTTGTCTTGTTCACAATATACACCCCGGGTATGTTGTTACGTCTAGTCTCAAGCTACTCTCCAGGACTTGAGATCCTATTACTCCCAGTAATAAATACTTCTTCGACAGGCGGAGAAACCTTTACAAAGTTTTATAAAGAAATTTTCAACTATGCACAACTAACTATCTTGGACAGCAAGCTCCTAGCTCCCTCCTCAAGCTTAATTGCACCTTTCTTTTGAGTTCAATTCTATTCTATGATCTGGTCTTGAAATGACAACCTCTTCCTCACCTCTCAAGTAAGCTAGAGACCCAACTCCTAGCTGACCTCTCTAAGACTCTGGTCTTCGTTGAAGAATTACTCGTCTTTCTCACAGGTACATAAAATAAACTAACTACCTTTTTTCCTTTTTACAAAAGATTTGATAGAGATATGCTTCTAAGATAAGTAGATAGAATTTAGTATAGAAAATATATACATATATAAAAGTTTAAGTAACTTTTATATTTGATGCTTCTCAAATAAGCAGATAACAATTAAAGATCAAGTAATTATATAAAAGTTCAATGACCTTTATATATGTGAAATGTGCTTCTGTGTAAGCAGATGTATATTTATGCTCGGTTATAAAAGTTTATATAACTTTTATACTTGTGTAAATATGCTTCTTGTTTAAGAAAATAGATCAATTTAAGCTTAGATAAAAAATGCTTCTGTATAAGCTGATATATAGTTTAATGCAGATTTATAAAGGTTTACTTTTTCTTTATAAGTAAAGAATGTGTTTCTATGGTTAAATAGATATAACTTTAAGTTCAGATATAAAAGTTTAAATAACTTTTATATTTAGAGTGAAAATGCTTTGAGTAAGCAGATAAGTAGGTTTAAGCTTTGAATCAAATATGCTTCTATATAAGTAGATATTTAATTTTTTGTGCAGATTTATAAAGAATTATTTATTCTTTATAAAAAACTTTTATATTTAAAGTGAAAATGCTTCTGAGTAAGCAGATAAGTTCACTTAGATTAGTGATATAAAAGTTTAAATAACTTTATATTATGCAACAAGTATTTTATGAATAAATGAATTTATGTTCAAATACTTGTGATAAGTGATGACATATATCAAATATAATAAATGAATCTGTTAAGCAATATTTAATATAACAAATAGAAATGTTTCACTCAAATATATATATGATAATATATTTAATCTATGATGTGAATACGTTTAAATATGGCCACTTAGGAGTTAGGATTTTAAAGATCGTTCGGATAATTCACTCTATCATTTACTCAAGAGGAATATTTCCGAATTGTATCGGTATCTAAGTACTAACCAAATTTATAGTTTCACAACGGATATTTATATAAATATATTCGATAGACCATTTAGGATTTTAAAGACCGTTCGGGTAATTCACTCTATCATTCATTCAAGAGGAATATTTCCGAGTTGTAATGATCCATTTTACGATATTTATATAAATAAATTACATCAATGAAAAGTCACTTAGGGTTTTAAAGACCGTTCGAATAATTCACTCTATCATGCACTCAAGAGGAATATCTTTGAATTGCATCGGTATCTAAGTACTGACTTTTTGTATGATATAAATAGATGAAATATAGATATATATAATTGTGTATAACAATTTATATTCGTATATCTATAAATCTAAACAAGTAAGAGATAATTCAAATAAATCAATCAAATAACTTATCTCAATTACTTAGATCAATTTTCTCATTCTTCAAATGATTAGAACTTTGAGTAGAAGAGAGAGAAAACTTTTTAGAGAGAGTATGTAGGCTAAGGAGAATAAACTTTTCTTGGTTTGTAAATTGGCAAGTTGAAATGAAAGGAAAAGCCTCCTATTTATAGATTTTCAGAGTTTGGGGTAAAATGGTAATTTGGGATGTTATTTTGAAAAAAACAAGGGCTGAGATTGCTTGATTTAAAATGAATGGCTCGGATGATTAATTAGGCACACAGATTGCCAACATGTCAGCCCATCAAAAAGTTTAGCTTCCAAAGTTGATTTTTAAAACATGGCAAATTACGTTTTCAACACATGCATGCTTGCTTCGGTCAAGGCATTAAGCCTTCTTCATTTATTCAACACATGCATATTTAATTTTTTTTAAACTTTCAATCTCTCCAGCATGATTCGGTCAAAAGGCTAAGCCTTCTTCATTTACTTCAACACATGCACATTTACTCACATGGCTTGATTAATCTCCTAAAGTTCCATTTTATTTTTCTGATAGGAGCAAAATCCCTTTGCATCATTTTCTTTTTATGCCCTGTTCTTATTCTCATTCGATAACTTCTTTTCTTTGTTCTCTTTTTTTTATTAAACTCAAATCCAAATAGAAAAAAGTAGGAAAAGAAGAATAATTGTTCTCCCTCTATATCTACAACTAATATAATTGATATGTATGAAATATAATACTTAATCAAGCTATATAGTAGGCTTAATTGAGTTTTTTGGTTTGATGGATTGGAGTAATTGCAATTTAATTGAAAAGTCGTTGCTTACAATTATAGTGAGAGAAAGTAATATTAAAATGGAAAAGAAGAAGATGGGGTAGAAGATTAGAGAGAAAGTAAGATTAAAATGGGGAGGAAGATAGGGTAGAAGATGGATGGAGAAAGTGTTAAATTTTACTCTCTTTTTTTTGGGGATAAACTCCTCATTAGTCCCTAAACTATAGTTGCTTTTCACGTTTAGTCCCTTAACTATTTTTCCCTGTATTTGATCCTCGTACTTTATAATTTCTGCAATTTTCGTCTAACCATTAAAAAATAGAGCAATTGAAGGGGATTAAATATGAAAAACTACTATAGATAGAGGACTAAATGTGAAAACAGATACAATTTTGGGGACTAAACATGATAAGACTACTATATGTTGGGGACCAACATGAAAGAAACATAAAGTTTAAGGACGAAATACGCGAAAAAAATAGTTAGGGGCCTAAACGTGAAAAATAGCTATAGTTTGGGACTAACGAAGAGGTTATCCCTTTTTTTAAATATTATGCACTTAGTTTTTTAAATCAATAAAAAATACATATTGTTATATATTTTTAATTAGTTATATTAATAAAATTTTATTGTTCGTCTTTTTAACCCCTTAGTTTAACTGTCTTCAAGAAGATTTTTCCGGAAAATGGTGCGGGGGTGCAAATTGTGTTTTCACTCAAAGTATAGGATGCAATTAATCCAAAATAAAATTTGGGGTGCAAATCGATTTTGAGCCTTAACTATAGGGTACAAAGAGGAGTTTAGTCAAAATTATGGCATGTTATTCTTATTCATCATGTTCATGTTGTAAGCAATATGATGGATTATGTACCAGTTGATGAGTGCTTTAGCCGAGAAAGATAATGGGATCAAAACCCTCAAAAAGAAATTTAAATTCAGGATTAATTTGACCTTTTACACGTGGTTATAGATCCAAACTTCCAAAATCATACTATGACATAAAGATAGTACTTGACAATTTACTTCACTCCGACGGACAATGCAGGAGCAATTTAACTATTCTAAAAAAAATCAAAATTGATTTAATGTCCTACCTATGGAAATACAAGAAACGAATACTCAATACTTAGAGAGAGCATAAGTCTTATGATAATATTAATATGTAGTTACCTTGTTCAAAGATCAATAAATGGATGTCTTCAGTAGGATGTGCATTAGAGGATTACGTACAAGAATATTCGGTGCATGCTTTAAGACATGATTGTGCTTTTTTTTTCTTTTTTTCTTTTTTTTTTTGTGGTTAAAAGAAGAAATAGTATTAGAGGAAAAGAGAGAATGAAAGTATAGGGGGGACAAGTTGATATAAGATGTTTTCTTTTTCCCATGCATGACGCTGTTATTTCTTGTATATATATTTCTCCCGCTGATGTTGATATTCTTTTGCATGATCTCATTGCCACTGGTTGTTTAAATCAGGCTTTAGCAGCAAATGTCATCTATAGTAAGTTTGACTAACGTATATATTATTGGTGTTATTTTCCCACTAAGGGTACCCATGGAAGAAAGCAATTCACTCAATACCAACAATCTAGAGATAATCCATTCTGTTGACGCTTACGACAGAATCAGTAACTTGCCGAATGATGTCCTTCACCACATTTTTTCTGATGTCCAAACAAAGGAACTTGTGCAATCATCTGTATTATCGAAGAGATGGAGGCACCTCTGGACTTCAATGCCTAACTTGAATTTCGATCAATCTCAGATGTTGGGTACTTTTGTTTTGTCATGGAAGTTCACGGACCTTATTGACAATGTCTTATCATCCTTACAAGATGGGGTTTCTTTGAAAAGATTGCGGATATTGGGTCATGGAATTGATTGGCGGGCAGTGTGCTGGTGGATTGAGTTTGTATGTGAAAGGAAAGTACAAGAAATTGATCTTGATATTACATCTGATATGGAGTTATCCGGCTTTTATAGTATGCCGCTAAAGTTTGGTGCGCCGATAATTGTTTTGAAATTGAATTTGAATTACTTTGAAATTCCAGTTTCTATAAATTGTGAAGTGCTTAAAACTCTTCATCTCGTGTCCATTGTGTTGCCAGAAAACTTTCTTCTCAATATATTTGAGAGATGTCCTCTTCTTGAAAATTTTAGCATGGAAAGGTGCAAAAGAGGCCTTTACGAGGCTCTTAAGATATCGGCCTCTAATCTAAAGAATTTGATTTTAGTAAACAATACATTTGGTCCAGGTGTTCGTCCTTCCTTTCCGGGTTTGCTAGAGATATTTGCTGAGAAACTCGTGTCAGTTCATCTACATTGGTAATCCACTGCTGAACTGCAATCTGGGAAATTTTCCTTCTTTGGAGAGTGCATCAGCTCACTTTTTGGGCTCAATTGACGACACAGGCCATATCCTGTGTAAGATGGTCAGGGTTTTTAATAACGCGAGCATCATACGATTAACCATTTCAGTTTCCCAGGTATGAATTAGGGTTCAGCTATGTAGTTGGTCATCTTCTTTGTCCTTGCTATATGTACTAATCACTATAATTTAATCCCAAATTTCATAAAAAGCTAATTCCAAAATCCTTTTCCTACCATTTGATGGTCTTTTTGACCTTGTTATGTGGAATACTCCATTATTCACTGAAAACTTTTATGTGTTGCTTCCTCTGTTTGCTTTGTTTCTATATTATAGACTTGCTTCTAAGGACTTGAGTTTTTTTGGTAAGTCTTAATGTTTAATATAGTCTAGCCCCAATATTTTGAATATATGTTTAAATGTAATATAACTAGAGCCTAATCCTGCTAGCAAATGCAATACGATGACTTTATGTGCCTCCTAATGATTTCTAGTATATATTATTGAAAGTAGAGTCTTCTTTACCAGAGGACTCCAAGTGGAGTACTCTATTGAAAGGGTTGATTTTTGAAGCTTTTCCCTAGATTTTGGTTTTATTTTAATGGGAATTTTTTTTCCAATTGCTCCTTAGTACGTCAAATAACCTTCTTCTTCTAATTGCAATTGTGATCAGTTGTTTGCATTTGACTCCAATACTTTACATACATCCTGATATTTTAGATTTCTTTAGGGACTGCATTTTGCATTTCACCCTCCCTGGAAAAACTGTAAAGGTTTCACTATATATAGCCTCTTTTCTCTCTCTTAATTCCCCAAAAAATTCGAGACTTTTGCCCATTTTTTAAATTCCTAGAGCTTTTTTTTTGTAATATTCTCAATTTGTGAAGTGTGACTGAACTGTGCATCAACTGATCCCCTCCCCAAAGCTTCAGTCATAAGGGCCTCAAAATATTGGTGGTTCAGTGGTTCTTACAATAAAAACCATAATTTTTCGCGGGGAGCTTGGCCTTCCGAATATAAGAAGTTAGTGGAAAATCATTAGGCGAACTAATACAATAAAAACATTGAAAAAACGCTCGCAAGAAATTTCTTGACGAGTACACTTTGCGAAAAGACCCAAAAAAGCAGCTAAATCATTAGCCTCATGGGGTTTTGCCAACCTGATATCAATCCCTTCTGTTGTAAGCGACCTCAAGGTTGTCCTTGCTGACCTTTATCAGTTGAGCTGACCCTTGGGGTTTTGCCAACTTGATATCAACAAACTATTACTTTATAAAATCACCCATCTTTAGTCTTTTCAAATTTAAATTTCTAGGAGACTAGTCATAAGAGATCTTTTGTTGTAAAATAAGCATGATTCTTTGTTTTTCTTTTGCTGTTTGATTTGTTCGACTTCTAGAGGATTGTTCCATTCTGAAGAGACTAAATCACAATTTTATGGTTGACATTATTTTTCATAGGCATAGGACTTAAATTACACGTCTCCATGTGTTTCTACTGCATAAAATATACCTTCGACATTTAAATATTTTTATTTTCATCTCACTACCTCGTGTTTCATTTATCCTCAGTTCTGGCCAAAATCTGTTTGTAATGGATGCTTCCCCACTGCATTTGATAATCTGAAGCAATTGTGTCTGCATGCACGCTTCAACAAATGCCACATGAAAAGGATGGTCAACTTGCTTAAACATTGTCCTAATCTGGAAGCTCTGAGTATTGATACTGAAGGAGTAAAGGTATGACTTTACCTAAACTGTTTTTATTAGACATAATTTGTAAGGAAAAAATCGCATACCTGCCATTAATTGTCTTCTCAGACAAAGTCGGACATACTATTGATATTGAAGCGTTCTTTTATTATTCCTTAATACATTTTAATACCTCTCCTGTGTCTTGGATGAAATTTAGACATACTAAAGAATTAAAAGCCTTATTTATAGTACTTGAAAACTGAAAACATTTTTTCTGCAATCAGCCATCTTTCTAGTACAAGATTTTGCATGACTTTTCAGTGAAAACAAGATAAATGAAAATTAAAGTTGTGCATAGAGGTGATTTAATTGCCACAAATGTTATGGAGACTTACAGTAGAGAATGGCTTAATAGCGAGACTTATGATGTATTAGTTATCCTTCCATAACCGCCTCTAATGCATGCGAGATTTCAATTGGTATGTCTTATGAACTTGAAAATTTTACCTGAAGCGAAATATCTACTTTGGTGTCTGTTCTGTATTCTGATCCTTGTTCATTGTTTTGGTGGTTCACTTCATGTAACCTAAGGAGCATTTGGGATCAAACTTTTTGAGAGACAATGAACCATGGTTTGAGCAAGTCTCGTGTTTAAGCACCCATCTCCGAAAAGTCATGATCATCAACTCATACGGCACATTTCTTGAAAGGGAGTTTTTAAAGCATTTCCTCGCCAATGGGATTGTGCTCGAGGAGGTGGTTATTTATTGGAACAAAAACTCGACGAGGATGTTTAAGAACGTCAAAATACTAGTCGAGTTTCTTCCCAAAGCCTCTCCGAATGTTGCCATATCATTCCCAGAATGTGAAGCACCGGAGCCATTTTGGCTCAAGTATTGCCCAACTGCGGAATCACATGGAGGTTGGAGGGAGCAAATTTGAACTTTGTAAGAGGAATTTGTTTTTGTCAAGACTTTTTGTTTCAGCCAAACTTATCTGCTAAATGTGAAGGTTCTTGTCGGATGTTTAGACAAATTAAACTATGGATTTTTGTTAGGAATGGTTTTGATTTGAGGATATTGGTTCTCTGTTTGTAATTCATGTGTGGTTGGCACATATATATAGCCTAGCATTGTGGGAAAAATCTTGTAGGTTGTATCAAGATTGAAATTTGTTAATTATTCATGGCTATATATTGTTTGTTTTTAATTTCGGTGACATGATAATGAAATTCCGATCACAAATTTAAAAATTGTGTCATTTTATGCCATCTATGTTATAAAGCTGGAGAATTGAATTGATAGTAACTTTTATAGTAGAATCATATAGTAAAAAAAGTACATTATTATTACAAAAACTCTATATGGGCATGAAAATTGGACCAGAGTGTATTTGAATTTTACCTATTTGTATTTTGACCCCTAATGAGGGGTAAATTACAAATAGGTAAAAGTCAAATACACTCTTACTTATCTTTCTCCATTTGTATCTCTCGTGATTATCATAGTTTCTCTTATACCTATTTTTAGTTTGATTATATATAATTATTAATATTTAAATATAATTAACACATTCGTAAGTGTGTTCTTATGAAACTAGTTAGCAATAAAATGGTGTTTGTTTTTGCCAAAAAATAAATTAATTAAAACCAACATTACAATTCTTTTATGCTGTTTGATAATATCACCTGCTCCCTAGTATTATATACTCCTCGTCAAAATGATCTTAGAATTAAAATAATATTAATTAAATTAATGAAAATATGCTCTAATTTTAGATAGATTAGGGCCTTAATTGGTAATCCCCCTAAATCCCTAATTGGCTAATCGTTTCATTTTTCACTACCTGGGCTGTCCTGGGCTGGGCTAATATTGGGTCTGGTTCCACTTATATTATTTAATGAGCATGGATAGAAGTAGGGGTGCTCAAAATATTCGATTTTTTCGGTTGTTACCGGTACCACCGGTACCGGTTTTATATGTCACTTTCTCGTATATATATACATAGAGAAGTGATTCATAACTTGCTTTAACTATGAGCACTATTCAAACTAACCATTCTCTTCACGTTCAATGGAATCATTTTATATCACTATCAAATAATAGGAATCTTTTATTAGAACCAAAAAAATTCAAATAGAAATTATATTATTATGGAACAGAAGGAGTATTACTTTACTTCATCTATTCCCAAAAGGAGTCAAATTTGCACAAAATTGTAAAACTTATATTTTTCGCCCATGTTTATCTTTAAATATAATGTCTGTATAATTTAGTTGCGGTGTCATGATAGTGAAATTATTTGTTTAATTAATGACAATATGTCCTTTGATACCATTTTCAAAGGAGAACTATTTGGAACAAATTTGTTTGTGTGTGCAGGTAGTAATATATATATATATATATATATATATATATATATATAGTCAGCTTCAGTTGAGGGATCCCTCAAATAGTGTTATTTGAGAGATGGAGACTCAACCGTTGGATCTGTATACATGTGGATAAGATTACCTAAGTGGAGTTTGTGGTGGGCCAGGAGTGTGAAGATGTAAAACAATATTGTCCACATGGATGCAGATTCAACGGTTGAGCCTCTAGGGATCTCTCAACTGAAGCTGACTATATATATATATATATATATATCTTTTTACTGACAAATGATGGATGGGCCATTGAGTAAATTATATACATGCATGTTATTTTCTGGCCTTTTCTTATTGTTTTGTAGCTGCTTATACTTAATCTAATGGACTGACATACAACCCCATCCCTGCATCCCTTGACAAAGTCATTATTGCATGAGAGGTACTCCTATTACTTGCTACTACTATCCATCTCCATGCCATGTTAGAATTATTATTGCACCATTTGGATGCCTTTTCTACTTTATTATTTCTTTGTCCTCTTACATTCATAATTTTTCTTTTTCTTTTTGCATTTTTTTTCAAACTTAATCTATTTTTATTTTAGATTTTTAAGTGATTTAAAAGATACACAAAGGTAGGGTTGCAATGAAACGAGTTGTTCATGAATAGCTAGACGAAAATGTGGTTCTATTTGAAGTTGATTGTTGTGTAAGCAAGTCAAGCTTAAGCTTAATTAAAAGTGATATATAGTTTAGTGATAAACGTTTCTATTATTTTACTGGACAAAGTTACAAATTTGAATCTACCCGTCAGAATTCAGTAAACACGGTGGTTCAGAAGATTAAAAGGTAAGTTTTTCCTAGCTAGGTTTCCCCTAATTCCCTTCCTCTAGGCTCCCTTAGATTCATAGGATTGAAATGTATTCCTAAATATAATATATTTTAATAATATAGGTTTTCACTAAATATTCGATTTTTTCGGTTTTTTACCGTACCGGTTGATACCGGTACCAGCGGTACCGGTTTTTTCGGTACCGATTTTTAGGTATTTTAACACTTTTCGGTACGGGTAGCGGTAAGGAATTTTGTGAATTCGGTAAAAAACCGAAATACCGAAAATACTGAAATTTAATAATATAATAATTAATAGTTAATGTTTTGTAGTTTTATATATTAAATAATTTTTTTATATTAATATTAATAATTTCTATATAATAGTAGTTTTATTAATATTTTTTATATATATTAATTATTATTAATAGTTATTGATTTCTTAGTTTTAAAAAAAATTGTTAATATATAAAAAAAATTATTTAATTATTATTAATAATTATATATATTACCATGCAGTATAACCGAAAATTGAACCGAAAAAATCGGTACCGATTTTGTACCGAACCGGTACCGAAACCGGTGATTCGGTACCGATTTTGGTTCTTGCTTTTTCAGTACTTTCGGATCGGTATTAATTCGGTATTTTTGATACCAGTTCGATTTTTTATCGATGAGCACCTTTAATTGAAAGTGTACTAAATGAGCCGAGTTTGATATCAACCAGGCGGAGTTTGTATAACTAATAGAGAGTTGCATGATTATGCATGTGTGTGAATATACACATATATCTAGTACATTATTGTAATAATGATAATAAAAACTAATTGTAAAGGTGCCTTATGCAAATTTGATATTCCCTACATTCCGTAAAGAGTCTTTTTTGTTAATTTTTATATAAAAAAGAGTCATATTTCCTTTGATGCAGATGAGTGTAAAGTGACATTATGTTCTCGAATATATAATCCAAATTTCATTACCACACAATTACTATATACTAACTTATAAGTACTTAATTTAAAGTTTGTAAAATTTTAAAATAAAACTCTTTTTATACAATGGAGAGAGTATGAAAAAGAGAGTAAAATATTCAAATGGGTCTGAATTCAGGACATATATATTACAAATTTCTGATATATTATAAGGAAGTTTTTTATTTTTTGACATTAGATTAGAATATAAGTGAAAAGTTTGATTTTCTCAAAACCTTGGAAATCTTGCTTGTGTTCAACTTCATATAGGGAAGTTCACCCCCCCCCCCCCCCCCAAACTTTATGCATGCAATCTTATTTGTCCTTGGAATCTTAAACTAGTCAATTCGATAATTCTATTATCTGACAAATAAATCCCATATAAGATTTGCTTTCTATCCATTTTGCAGGCTTTAAAATTGACTTGGATCTTTCTTTTTTGCTTCTTTATATATATATATATATATATATATATATATATATATATATATATATATATATATATATATATGTGTGTGTGTGTGACCACTTAAATATTCTGATGATTTTTTGGTTATATTAAACTTCAAATAGTAAGTTTCATTCTTATGCAAAATTTATTAGTAAAACTTATGGTGTCAAATGCAAACCTAAAAAAGAAATTAAAGAGAAAAAAGAAATAATTAAGACTAATTTCCAGGTGGAGGGTGTGAAAACTTCAATCACTGCCACGGCTTCTTTAATACAGAGAAATATATATTCTGTTTAATTTCAGAATTTTAAATTCATTCCATTTTAAGGTAGTCACTGCCTCTTAATTTACCATTTTAGCAAGTTTAGTTATGATCTATTAATAGGTTCATACATAATGATATTCATTCCATATTATATATATATATATATATATATATATATATATATATATATATATATATTTCAGTGTCACCAGTAGAACATTCTCTCTTGATTAATATTCAAAAGGCTAGGAATATATAAACAAATGGGACAAGAATATGGGGACAAAATGAGACCCCACCTAATATCTGATCATGCCTCACCCTACCATCATTAAATTTAGAAGACTTTTGACATTGATTAGCATGCCATGATTGTTGCATGGAATTCTGCATATATGATTCATCTTCCTCCCATTCTTTTTTCTCTTGTTGCTTCATGCATGTTATTTCAGCTTTTTTTCTTTGTCTTTCTGAATGCCTTACTTATTGCAAGTTTGAATATTGAAGGGGAAATCAAAAGGCTGTCGGATCCGTAGGTAAATTTCTCTTTCATACCATTACAGAATGTTTTTGGAGCCATTAATTAATTTGGTGTAATTTTTAATACTTGCATGCATGTGTTAATTAAAATTTCTCAAAAAGTATTGGAGAATTATTGAGAAAATTCCTCCGATTAGAATCGTCTCTGATAAATTAAATAAAAAACCACCCAAAACAAGTAATGCAATCTCACCAAATAAATAACAACAATAAAAAATAAAAGTACGGAAAAATGAATCAAACACAAGACACCAAATTTTACGTGTGAACCCTCTAAAATTAAGAAGTAAAAATCATGGGCCGAACTCTGAATAATTTCACTATAATCAATTGTGAGTACAAATAGTTCTTCCAAGTTTTATAACTAAAAACTTGAAATATCACGAAATTGAGAGAATACAAAAATACCTTAATTTGAGTGAAAATCAAATTACTTCACCACCCAAAATCTTCCGAATTAATTAAAATTTTCAAGTAATTAATTGATCCGAATAAATGATGACACTCTGAATAAACCTTCACGCAACTCTCAATTTTCCGGGGGTATAACCTCTTGTAAACTATTGCTGTCGAAAATCACAAGCACAATCACTTATTTGTGGATTTCTTATTTATGGTAGCCTTATTCACGCCACACCTCATGTATATATATATATATATATATACTTCCTGTTCTTAATTGGATTTGGAAGATCATAATTACCAAACTCCTTGATGAAAGGATATACATCATTTTCCAATTTGACCCCACAATGATGCATACTCAATTAACTAATTGATTCCACAATTGTTTTGGAAAAATCAATCCGTAAATAACTTGGTGTTCCAATTTTAATTGAATAATCTAGTGGGTTTGGCCCCCACAAACCCAACAAGAATCACTAGGATTTTAAAAAGTCATGCAATTTAAGAGAAGTTAGTGTTATGATATTTCACATGAATCTAAATAGAGGGGTTAGGAGAGAACCGGGGAGCCACACATTGTTTGCGCATGCACACAAGACATTAACACACATATTTGGAACCTATGTAAGATTCCAACTCGCTTGTGATATCCTCACAATCTCGCCCTTACGTACGTACAAGTGAGTTCATCAGATTAAGAGCGTATTCTTTTGAATAGGTTGTCCGAAATTAATTTTTGAATCACTATTGTGTATGTTTTGAAGAGGCTCACTAGCTCGGAATCGTACATAGCTCTTATAATAGTTGGTTCCTAGAGGAGAACCGGGGAGTCTGCGTGTTGCATGTGCATGCACAAGTTACTAACATACATGTTTGGAACCTAACTTAAGCCAAAAGTTTAATCTATTAATTAGATTTAGACCCATTCATGTATATTAATTCTTCATAGTTTTATTATTTCTCTGATTTTAAACTTCAACTCATTTAAGATATTCTAACCGTTAGCAATATCTCATTTAACCTCTTACAACAATTTAAAGATTTAACAAGTATTGTTAATATTTAATCAAAGCTAGCTAGCTAGGTTATCTCTCAACTTTTTATTAAGGACAAGTCGGAAACATTATAGCATTTATTTTCATAAAAGAAACTTGATTTCATTTTGCCGCACAAAATACTACTCATTTTAGGACGAAGGCCAGGGGCATCTCTTATATGACAAAAATAACAAAAAAAGAAGAAGAAATAAGTTATAATAGCAACTAAATTACATTTAAGTACTAATGTATCATATTTCTTAATTGGCCAGGAGGGAGTTAAGTCTCATCTGTACATGTTTTAGTGAAGTAATTAAGATTCATCTATGTTTTAGGGAAGTCAAACAACAACTAAATCACATGATTCAAGTTATGCATCACATTTACTCCCTCCTCCCTTAATATAAGACTTTTTAGAGAATAGTTGTGCACAAGCATTAAGAAAATGATTGTATAGCATTAAATATAATATCAAATGTCTATGTTGTCCTTGTATTGGAAAAAGAGATTGTTATTTATTGGACAAAAAATAGTGAGAGAACCAAAGCTATATTTAATACTTGGGGTAATATTGAAAACTAAGCAATTAATACTTACTTTGAAATCTAAAACGTCATATATTAAGGGACAAAAAAACTTCTCTAAAACGTCTTATATTAAGAGACGGAGGGAGTAAGTTAATTATGATATTGTCAGAATTCAAATCTTTTGAGCCAGCACTTAATTTACTACATTGCCCTATTACAAGTTTTTGTTTCTCACATTTAGATGGTGTGCAAAATGTAGGCATGCAGCCTACAAATTGTGACCTTTGACCAGAAAGATTTTCAAGTTAATTTCCTCGAAGAGTATATATGAGGAGGAGATCTACTTGTTAACTCTTGCATCAGTGTATGAACCAAGGAATATTTTCTCAAATTATTTGTAGCATTTGATTTTCTGTACTGTTGATCATGTAATGTAATGCAATCTCTTTGTAGTTTTTACCAAATTGAGTAATGCGAAATAGTGTTTATTCCTTGGAAGAAATTAAAATTGTTTATTTTGGTTGATCCTATTGAGAATTATGTTGGGTTGTACTCGATATTTGGTTTTGTTCATCTTGCTAAAATAAATTTTGAGAAAGAGAGAGAAAAAAAAATTGTTTGTTATTGTAAATTGTCCGATATATGTGGGACACAACCATATATCACATAGTTTGATAGAACATGTTCAAAAATTAGATATACGTTTTGATTTTTATATTAAAAAGCGACATGATATGGTGACATGCCATGACTTTTATTATTGATATATCGAATATAATGTCTTTATATGCTAGAATTGTTCATAAATCTAAAGACATTAAGTTCTCTATCTCAAAATTAGTTGGTAATGAGAAAAGTTGGCACTAGTCATTATATACTAAACATATTTTCTCAAACAATTCGATATGGACAATATATATACTTTAATAAGTCGTTTCAGATATGTAAGCAATATCTCCAATTTTGAAAGAGATTGGTTATATTTTAATTGACAATGCTAAGGAAAATAAGATTTCATTTTTCCTAAATATTTTAAATTTTGGGTTATAACTTATAACATATATAACAGCATTTGGCTCCATAGCCTAATTTTATATCTGCTGTTTTCACAATGTCCCAAAAAACATGTAAAAACCCTAATTTTCTATCAGCAAAACTATCTTGTTGGAATGGTTTTTATGAGGTGAAATGCACATAAATATCATTTTTGTATCATGGTCCCATTATAGTGCTGACAGGTTTAGCAATCATTATAATGTGCAGAAAGAAAGCCACTTGTATTTGTTGTCCATAAACCATATTTCTTATTCACTGGCGGTAAAACCTAAATGATGTAGTATCTAAAACCCTAGTTTACTGGGTTTATAATTATATTCTGTGCTATCCCTATCAAAATAAAACGATTAATTAAGTCTGAACCAGTAATAGCTAGGTTGATTAATTTAGAATCTTGGATAGAGACATTTGATTCAATCTCCTATACTCCTTAAGGAAATTAGAGATCCATTTTGCTCCATAGCTTTTCCTTCTTCAATGGCACGTAAATTATTGGATTATAATTTGTTTGTTTTCAGGAAAATATATGGTTCAAAGTGTTCTTGATAAACCACATACAATATACATAATAAAAAGTTAAAAAATCAATTGAGATTCTCACATATAAGAAGCATATTTTCTTCTTCTCATATTTAATGCCCTTCTAGTTAGCGTAAAGTGGCACTACTACTCGGTATTAAACTTAAACTTCAACAAAAATTGCAAATATTTATTTCAAAATCAATAGGCAACCGAAATAGTCTATGAAAGTTATATATTAAGTCATTAGGTAATATATATATATATATATATATATATATATATAGAAAGGTTCTCGAAGTCGCCATAGTTCAAAAAATCGTCTATAGATAATATAGTAAGCATTCTTGTCTATAAATGTTGTAATCCCAATTCCAAACCAAATCTGTTAAAAGTGCTTATTTTAGTACAAAAGGGAATTGTCAGCATCCTAAGTAAAACTAAGTGGGAATAAAATAAAATAAAATAGCCCAACTTTATTTATTTTGAGAATACGTATCAACCGTCCAAAAAGTTGCATAAATTCTGGCTCGAAAAGCAGTCATAATTCCAATGTACTGTTAGAGCGTCTCCAGTAGATGGACTATCTGCTGGACTATATTTAGTTCATCTGACATCAACAAATGTCTTTAGTTTTCAATTCTTTCAGTAGATAGACTATCCTGTGGACAATCCCGTGAACTATAATATAAAAAGATTAAAATAATCAATGAATTAAAAAAAACTCCAACGGCCATATTCTAACGACCATATTCCAACGACTATATTTTAAAAAACAAATAACATCTATAAATATAAGGCACATCTAGTCTCTCATATTCATTCATCTCAACTTCATTCTTCTAGTCAAATAAGTTATTTTAAATATGTCTCGTCAATTCGAATTAGCTATGTTGCACATGGATGAAGAAGAAGATGAAGAAGAAGCATATGAACAATTTTTAGGCATGGCGGTTATTGAAGAACAACAAAATGTCAAAGCAGTAGAATTGCGTTCAGACTCAAAATTTTGTTTACCAGCGAGTTGAATTGTTGACCAACGTTTCGCCAAAGCAGTAGATGTGCGTTCAGACTCAAAATTTTTGTATTCATGAAAGTATTCGTGAATTATTTTCTAATATCTTCCATGTTTTTGATCGTTTCCTTGAATTGGATCCATACTTATATTAAGCCATGCGGAAACAAAAAGGGTATCTTCATCAATAGTGTAATTTCCCTTTCGCCCTGTTCTTTTATTGGACTCATTTTAGGGAGTCTGAATTGGTACATCAATTTGAATTGGAAATTCATCCAACAAATTTGGATCATCAAGTGAGAAACTTTCAGATAATAATGAAGAATAATACATCGGAGAACCATGATTTTCTATCTAAAAAATAAATTAAAGATATATTATCAATAAAAACTAAAATTAAATATAATAATTAACAAAATACTTACAATTGCTAAATGTTGAAGTGGTTGATTGAGAGATGGTAAAATGTATTGAATAATTGTACATATTTATAGATTTTTAATTTCTATCCGTTGCTTTCTTTTTATTACCGTTTTTCATAAGTTTTTTTACCGTTCTGAATTTCTGATCTATCCGTTGCTTCAGATCTATCCGTTGCCCCCCTTCTTCGGTATATTCTTTCCCCTGCATCTCCTTCATCTCCTCCATCTCCTCCATCTCCTTCTTCAACACCCCTTCTTCTCCTTCGATTTTTTTCTCCAGCCTCTCTTCCATTTAAATATATTAAAATTATAGTCTGCACGATTTTGGTTCGTAGATTTGGTCGGTTTAGTTCACCGGAAAAAGGGGCAGACTAAATTTAGTCCAACTGCTGGATCACTTTCATCATCCTAGACTAAATATAGTCTAAGATTCTCGCAGCTCCGGCCTGCTGGAGTTGGTCTTATGCCCTTGTAGATATTCCACTATGTACAATTAAAGACTATTTACAAAGTCAATCAATGTGTAAAACCCCAAATAGATAAAATGAAAAATGGGGTATTATATCAAATAAATTGCAGCAATCTAACATTGTACAACATATATTAATTCCAAGCCATAGACCTTTTAATTTTACTCCCTTCTATCAAAAAAAAAGGTACATTAATTGTAAACTTTACAAATATTAAAGTTATATTTGCAAATACTTCATTCTCATTTAATGTCGTGGTTATTATTTAAGTTGAAATTAAATTAGAAGATCAAGAAAGTGCATGGATTTTTTAAAACACGACTCGATCTTTGCCGAGAGATAAAGTTGCACATTGTGCTTAAATTGGACCTGAAGACTCAATATATAATATTAACGGGTTACTTTACTCCTTATCAGTTAATTCTCTTATTTTTACATATATTTTAATATTTTTACATGATTCTTCTCACATGAAGGTGAAAATCACTGTATGTTCCTGTGAAAGAGAATTATGTAAAAATATTAAAAATACATCTAAAAATATAAATTCTCTTAATTTAAAGTGGAATATTTTAATGTGGTATTAGAGCACACATTAATACAGTGCATGTCCAACACACTCCACATTAAGCTAGGGACTATTTCATAGTCATGCTTGATCCGAAAAATTAATACCGTTGGTTAGCATTATTTTACAAATTAGTGGCTGCAGTAGTACTTTCGCAGAGAAGGATTGCAAGTCACCAAGTATAATGAAAACGATACTCTTTTCGAAACATGTTCTTCACCCAAAAATAAAGTAAAAAATAAATAAATAAAAACTACAAGTTGCATTCAAAAAAGTGTATTTTCGGAGCTTAAAACATAATAGTTCGACTACAACAAAATATATGAGAACTTCGACTACAGCAAAATATACGTGAAGTTCGACTACATAATTCAACAACAACAACAAAATATATGAGAATACATTCATTGAAAGATACTTCTTCTAGTATTTCTAAAGCCAAAATCTATAATCAAATGTCCAAACCCCTATATATATATATATATATATATATATATAAATTGGGGTCTGATCGGGGCCCAGGGCAGGTTTACGGCCTCTCGCCCGTGTTCAGGAACAACTCTGATTTTAATTCTTGTAATTCATAACTAAGTTTCATATTTTTTTTGCAAAATTGCCAACTTTAATCAATTTTATTCAAAATAAGTCAATCATGTGCATATCGGGCTTCTTAAGAGGGAAAAATAATCAGTTTGTATACTAAAATATATTCCCTCAAAATAAAGGGGTAAAGAGAAAACTGAATATTTTACCCCTTACATGATACAACCCTAATTTCAATTCCTTTGTTATTAAATTTTTTAATAAACGGAAAAGTAAAGAAGTGGACGAAAAATTTAGCCACTTTTTTGTCAGACTTTTTCATTCAAAAATGGACGAAATTACATAGAAAACTAAATAACATAATATCAATCTTTTATAATCCATATTATACCCTATAGATTATAAATATAATAAAACTAATATAAGAGTAACTTAGTAATTTAAATGTGAGACTTAAGTTTTCATTTCTTTTTTTTATAAACTCAATAATATTGAAGCATCTAATTGAAAATTAGTGGAGTAGCCTCTCAAGTTATATATTAAATCTCAAGGTCCGATGTAGGATTTTATTTCTCAATAAGCTCCCTCACTTAACAATATAAAAAAAACCATACAACTTTTCGACTTTTTTAATTATAAATTATGTTTTAATTTTTTTTCGGACCCAACCTCATAAACGTAGTGTAAAGGAAAAGAAAAAGGACAAAAAAGAGAAGAACAAAAGCAATGGACCCTAGTTTGTACAACATCTAAACTCTAAAGAGAAGGTTCCCATTATAAGTTGTTTACTCAGTGAATGTGAAAGAGAGAGATGAGGAACAATAGAATATGAGAATGTTTTTGTATGTACTGCGTGTGTGTGAGTGAGAGAGAGATCAGAGAGAGAGAGAGAGTTAAGACTTTGTTGAAAATAGACTAGATAGTGATGGTGATCAATTCTTTTTCTTTCTTTTTTTCTTTTTTTTTTTGCTTTTTCTCTTTTTGAGGAGATTGGTAGTAGTTGTTTTTTTAGGTAAATAATTAATCTGTGTAGCTGTGGCCCTAGAGGCGGTTTGTAGGGGTGTAAACGGATATATACAAATACAAATACAGTATTCGTATTCGTTTATTTGCGGATAACTTTCGAATACGGATAATATCTGTTTTTTTTCGAATACGAATAATATCTTCTTTTTTTTTCCGAATACGGATGCGGACAGATACGAATTTTTCGGTTACCATTTACAGTCCTAACTATAACTAGAATAAAAAAAATAATGAGTTTTAAAATATAGTTTATTAATGATTGAATGTTAATTAATTAATTTATAATAAATATTTAAATACAATAGTCAATGTTTTAAATTATAATTTAAATAAGTTTTTATCATTTTTGAAATCCTAAATTTCAAAATAAATGTTCTACTTATTAATGTTTAGATGTCCATTAATTATTAGATGTTCATTTTATGTGTGTGGAGTAATACTGTAGTGTGTATGAATATTTATAATTTATAATTATATTCAAAAGTTTACATTAAATATTTAATTATTTTTTCTCAAATATTTGATTAAAACTTTAATAATATGTTTATGGGGACTTTTATTTATAATTTATCCTCAATACATAGATTAAAATTTACATAGTTATAAAAAGTTTATTTTATATATTTATAGAGAGTGCGAGTTATAATGTATATGTGACAACTGACAACTAGTTAATCTAACTTGATCTAAAATTTACTTTGGATTTACTTTAAATATTTGGACTTCTAATTTCTAAATAATTGGGCAAATGAAAGTGATAAATACTTCCTCCACCCGAAAATTCATAAATATGAATTAATTATTCAACCCCTTCTAGATTTATTCTAAATTAATTTGGACTTAACATATTTTAACAATAAAATTATATTATTTATTGTTCTCGCTTCCCAGCATTGCAAGTAAGTTTTGAAAGTAAAAAACTTATAACAAACTAATTAATAGTTATAGTTTTGTTCTTCTAGTATATAATTTTCTTGTTAAGTGACACATTTTAGATATGTTAACTTTATAATAGTAAAAATCCATTAACTATACTTAAATCAATTTATTTCAGTTTATTGATATTATAATAAAAGTGTTATTTCTTACTTTTTAGAAGTGAAATGATATATTTTTAATATAATTTTTGTATGATAATGAAAATTAACTAATTATTATATAAAGAAGACCACTTTAAAAAAATTATTTTGCTTATTATATAATAATTAATATATATATATATATATATATAAGTTATTTGAATACGAATTCCGGATACGGATCCGAATCCGGATATCTGCTATTTGTCGGATATATTTACGGTCGGATTTTAAACGAATATGAATACGCCTATATACGTATTCGTATCTGTTTATTTGCGGATACTTTTAACCGAATATGGATATATCCATTTTTTTTCGAATACGAATAATATCCGCTTTTTTTCAAATACGGATGCGGACGAATACGAATTTTTCGATTACTATTTACGGGCCTAGCTGTTTGTATGAAAAATAAAGATTCAAGTGTTGTTGTTTGTTGGTGTTATATATATATATATATATATATATATATATATGAGGACTGATATATTATTAACGTTGTCAATTTAAGATTATCCTTATAACAGATCTTGACCGTCCATCCGTAGATCGAATGGCTAAATAGAGTCATGTCCGAAATTTAATTTTTAGTATTCCGCATGCAGTTTAATACAACGTTAGCTATCAATCCCAATATATATATATATATTTATTGGGATTGATAGCTAGGGTCTTTGCAAGTTACTATTGTTTTTGCAATCAGACAATATACTCTCAGGTTTCACATAAAGAATTCTATTTGTAAAACTGTTTATTTTACAAAAAAGTTTTTTTTTACATAAATAATAATGTAAAATAATACTCCTTCGGTTTTAAAAAAAGTGACTATCACGCTTAAAATTGATATTGTAATTCACATTTATAATTCACAGATCATATTAATTTATAGGGAAAATGAAATTAGTATATATGATCATTTTAATTTAGTAAATAAATAAACCCGAGGTCTAATGGGATACCAAGAGGTCCATGGGAAAAGATAGACAAAACACGGAAAAAGATCAATGCCATTTTAATGTTTGATATGGTATAATGATTATAATTAATGACTAGATGTACAATTATTTGTCTCTGAAAGGATCAGATAAAGTACATAACGTGAAAGATAATAATGTCATTTAGTGAGGTCTATTAGTATAAAAATAAATAAATTTACTCATCACTTTATGAATCTTGTAGGACCATTAAAGAAAAAATTGAAACTTTATTTATCCTCTTTCTTTTATTTTTACTTTTCTTATATAATGTGTGAAATTTATATTTTATTTATCTTTTTTAGGACAAAAGGAGTATTATTTTAAGAATAATTAAACACGTACGATATAAAAATACATCTTTAATATTTATAAATTTAAAATAATTTGTCTCGAAGGAGTGTGTGTGTATATATATATATATATATATATATATATATATATATACCTTGCAGCTTGCAGCTATGATCTATATACATATATGATCTATATACATATCTAATTTAATATATTGGATTTGGATTTGGTAGGATTCAATTTTAGACACTAATCATCATTTTCCCGTCTCTAGTCTCTGCACTCTCGTGCCACAGACATTCTTGACACGGATGGAAATTTTGATGTACCTCATAATCATTGCCTCATGACTTTTCCATACTATCTCCCCCTCTCCCCTCCCATCCCCTCCCCACCCCTCCCCCTTTTTTCTGTTTTTAAGATCTTTTCTTGATTCTTCATACATAAGTAGGCAGTTCTATATGTGCAATTTTGCTTAATGATTTTTTGGGTTTTTGTTGTTTGCAAGTCTATACGCACTTTAAAAATTCGAATATACAAAATTTATTTTAAGCACAATTTATATAAAAAGCATACTTGATTTAGGGCCTTGGTTGTTTTGATACTAATTTTGGTCTCAACTTAGCATTTAATTCTATTAAATTTGATAATTGATGGACACATTAAAGATCTTATTTTGCTATTTGCTTCTTGTTCTTCATCTTCCCCTAATTGTTTGATTAATTATTTAAGAATACTGAATTTTACTCAACTTTGGTGGAAAGATTTGCTTTATTTTTTAATTAGTATTTACTTTTAAGAGTTTCTAAATTATTATTATTTTTGGTTTGAATGAGATGTTTTCAGGTTTTGCCTTGCAAGAGCTTCTATTTTTCTTATAATATAATAGGTTGGATATGCTTTATTTTATTTTTATTTACTGATGCAATGATTATTTTATGTTCATATATTTAAATATTAGGTATATATTTCACATATATTTTAAATTTAATATAAGGTGATTAGTCTATTTGAAGCAACTCAAATGTTTAATGATATGCCACATAATGTAGGTAAATGAAAATGATATATATTGTGTTTTTATAATATGTCGATTTTTTTATTGCGAGTTACGTAAATAAAATCTAATTAATAATATTTTTACGATGTGCTTACTTCGGTGAGTAAATTTTATAATACTATTCAATATCATGTATTGGTATATATCCACATCGATATATATGGGATGAAAAGTAGGTTTTGTTAAAAGGGTAATGATAAGGTCTCAATTTTTGTCTTAAAAAATATCTTAAATAATGTGTAATCATAATATTAGTTGAATAAATCTAATATGATTGGTTATGCTCTAAATCATCATTAAAATATTTAATATCAAGTTATTTGAGACCAAAAATTTATGACCTCTACTACTCTTTATTGAAATTATGTTGTGAATAGGCTTCTCTATAAATGTCGTTGCACATGAATTGAGCATAACTACAAGGCATGATCATGGTGCTTGCTAAGTTTTGATTTGTTTATAATATGATGTAACATTTGGTTTTTAATTCTTGTAATGCAACTTTGTATATCTCGGTCCAAAATTTTTGAATTTGTCACTGTTGTATTACGTTGAGTTTTAATAAAATTATATTCTAGCAATTAAAAAAAAGAATGACATGTACTACAATGAGGTAAAATACAGTCATAGATCCGAGTGATATTCCTCAATTCATGATAAGTTGATAACCATGAGCTTGAGGAATCGAGCATGTCAAGTTTAGGTGCGTGTGTGGGTTTCAATTTAAGTCTAATGTAAAAATAAAAAAATACCGCCATATATATATATATATATATATATGTGTGTGTGTGTGTGTGTGATATTCTAACAGGTTTAAGTTTTTAAGCACATGAAAGTTGGGTTCAATAGACATATAATTAGGATATAGTTTAATGAAGAGATATGACTAGAGGAGTTAATTAGCTAGCTAGCCAACTCTAATCTCTACAGCTCTTTCCTTTTTGACATCTAACTCTAGAACTTAGATGCATCTTCTTTGGCCTTGGTCCTTAGGTTTCTGCATGCGTACTTGAGAAATTTAATCTTATGCAGATGAGCATGAAATGACTGCGTTTTTTGAGAAAATAAAAAGTGGCACTTTTTGTGAAATGCATATAGCCATATTGAGAGTATATATATATATATATATATTTCTGTGTATGTATATATGATAACAATTGATTTTTATTTTTTTTTACTGAAATATATATGTTTTTGACATGACAATATTGGTGAGATAATAGATATGGTTTTGGATCTGCCATCATTATACCCCTACATTATCAGAATTTTAATAAGTACAACAACTAATTAAGTAATGCAAATAATGCACAGACAGTATCATAATTTTCTCTGTTTCAGTTCAAATCAATATGACCTATTATTCTCATAATTTCACGTGTCTCTGTCATACATACACACATGTACACACACATTATATATATATATATATAAATAACTAACCACAACTCTGATTGGTTGTAATGGACAATTTGTCCTACAATTGGACAGATGATTATTACTTCGACCAATAATTTATCTGTCAAACAGTTAAACAGAGGATAGTCGATAATTATAAACATTGTCAGCCTAAGATTTAATAGATAATGGTTACATTTAATATTATTACGGAATATTTTGCCACATACATATATATTGTCACTTTTTGTGTTATTCATAGTATATGTACAATTTTTAGCATAAAAAGAAAAAAAAACATTTAAGTTTTATTTGTTGTTTGCATGAGTGAGAGAGAGGGGTGGTTCATTAACTGTAGATAAACTTTGTATATATAGACAATATTAAGAAGAATGTGAGGTGACAATGGAACAATTTCTATATACTACCAACAACCATAATTTTTAAGAATAATTTTATTTCTCTAATTTTATTCTTAACATTAATAAAAAAATATAGTAGTTATAATATAATATTATTATTCAATCAAAAGTAACGCTTGTTAAAATTTTATGTTAATTTATAATTTAAATTAAAAAATATATTTTTAATTTTAAAATGATATATATATATATATATATATATATATATATATCATTTTAAAATATATATATATCCAGCCAATACTAATTGACCAAACAACAATTTATAGCAAGACCAAGCCCCCACAGGCCACACTAGCAGTACAGACACATGCACCACTACAATCCAACCCACTAAACACGAGTAGAAGAATAGAAAAAGAGCACAATAAATTCTCCAATCCATCAAGAATGTTTTGAAAAGAAAAAAAATTATCAAGTTATGGAAAGATCAGAACAAGTGTTACCCAATTATGAGCATCATCAAATCACCTTCTCGGCTCCAAATTCCATCCACCAAATAGGGTTTTTGCAGTTTGAAGATCACCAACATCATAACAATAATCATGTCATGAGTAATTTCTTGGCCCCTTCACACTCTTCTCATTTATCACACCCTCTTGATAATATTTGCACCACCACCACCGCTGCCACTGCCCCCGCTGCTCCCGCCACCACCGGAAACAACTGGTCTTTAGGGTTTAACCATATTGAGCACCTCGAAAGACCGTCTTGGGATAACGAACAGCAGGTTAGTCAGATTGTTAAAGAACTTGACAACATAATATAAGATATATCTATATATATATATATAGGTTAATATTTGATTTTTTTTCACACCCTTCAAATAATTTAGGTAGGGAAGTTGGATGCCAAGGCTGGTAGTGAAGAAAAATGTTCTGGTAATGCCAGTGAGGATAACAATTCATGGTATTGTGTTAATTTCCTTCGTATAATTACTTTTCCTTTTCTTGTTATACAGGGTTTTAATTCCTTATATATATGATCTATCTATATGGTAGAGAAGCTTCTTAATGCTCTTCACAATTTGTGGGGATTAAGCATCTTAGTTCTTTTTCTCTTGATATTCCATAGGCGTTGGTTACTTTCTGTTGAGATATAAAGTTTCATATCTGGTAACTAAGATCTGAAAACTCAGTATATAATAAGTTTCTCCACTAATTACTAATTGATTTTAATTAGTTAATTGCTTCAATACTTTTTATGTCCGAGTTAAAAAGATTTTGAACCATGGTTATTCCCAAAGAAGTTACTTGATGCCCTTACTGCGAATATAAATCGAAGCAAATCTATCTCTTTCTCCATGATGACCAATAGGTGTTTGAACTAATATTATTTCAGTTTGTAATGAGAAAATAAATTAATCTGTGCCTGTCCATCAGCAAACTTGTGCTTCTTGTTTTTTTCTTTATTTTTCTTCTTCTTTTTTTACCCTTATTAAGAAAAATAAGTTCATGTACTGTATTATGAGGGAGGAGACGGGTTGAGGTCAACTTTCACCCCTTCCTCTTTTGTCCCTCCAAGTTTGCTTAAATGTCTATTTTATTCCGAGTTAAATTAACAATTCCCGTCTCGCTCATTTATCCTCCGAGTTTGATGAGTGTAGACGAATTGGCAGGTGGAGGAGTTCATGTTCAGATAAGGGGAGGGTGAAGCTGGTGAGGAGAAAGCTAAGAGAGCCAAGATTTTGTTTTCAAACAAGGAGTGATGTTGATGTTCTTGATGATGGTTACAAATGGAGGAAATATGGCCAGAAAGTTGTCAAGAATAGCCTTCATCCAAGGTACATATCTATATATATACATATACATGTACGTATACATATATATATATATATATATATATATGGGAATGATCCCTAGTAATTACTAATTGCTATTAATAAAAAATGGACAAACACTATCATTAACGTCCAATATAATAATTAACGGCCGAGATTAGAATTGAAAAATTTACGTCCGCTACTATTAGTAGTAGTAGACGAACATGAATTTCTCAGTTTTAATCTCGACCGTTGGTTCTTATATTGAACGATAGAAATATTGAACAATAAAGATGATGTATGCTCATTTTTTATCCATAGAAAGTACATAATATCGATCATTACCCATATATATACTACTTTTCCAAGAATACATACATTCTTACTACTAATACACTCAACTGTTACCTTATTTAAATTTTACTGGTTAATTTGGACGTCTATGTTTTTGAGTTCTTGTGTGTTAAAAAATCTGATCTAATGATCTAACTTGTATGAATTTCCATTATGCTCAGAAAATAGTATAAGGATCCTTGGTTTTCATTGCATAATGTCTTGGACCATAAAATTAAAGGAGTAGAAGAAGAAGAAGTAATATTTTATAGTATTTCTATTATTCATTTTTTCGCTTTCATTGTTTATGAACATAGTACTAATTATTTATGGTATATCAAATTTCCCATATATGTACGTACCACCAAAAGATGTTTATATATCGTGCAATTATTATGGATTCAAAAATATATCCATATTTCTGAAAAAAGAAAAGTAAAAAAAACCTTGCTTTCATTTTTTATTTTTAATTTATTTTAAATTCTTCAAAATATTGTACCAAACAGACCATTAACTTAAATGCTTTTTCTTTTCTTATTGGTACTCCATTTTTTTTCAAGGACTCTACTTTACAAGATATTTTTATTATTATTTAATTTTTATATCTTTAATTTCTTTACAATATTGAGGGAGAGGTTTGAGCTCATATAACCTACGCTGAGGGAGTGATCATACCATCCGGCCAAAGGCTTAATTGGTGGTCTTCTTTATAAGTTGAGATATCTCATGCATGCATGTAATATTGCTACGAGCAATGCTACTATCACATAAATTTTATCGCATAACTCTCACATATACACATATACATACTGTGAGTCTCCGCCTGACATACGAGACCCGCAGTATATATGTATATATATGAAAATTATGTAAAAGAATTTATGTGATAGTAGCATTATTTTATTGCTACCTTAGGCTCACAGACAACTTACAAATTAAAACAAAATATAAAACTATATAAATTTGTAGGATTAGTCAAATCACAAGTGGATGTTGCACATGCTAGCTAGGGTTACTTAAGATTATTCTATCCTATATCTATGAATTTTTCCTAGCTATTGAATAAATAAGTGTTTTATTTTTTTTCTCTTAATAATATCAAAGTAGTAGCGGAATTTGTTCTAATGCATTTTACAGAAAAATAGATGCATGTAAGGAGTAATTAGAATAGCAATATGACACTAACAGTTAAGATACATATGAAAGTTCTGACTTCTCATCATAGTCTGATGAAAGATATATATATATATATATGAGTAATGATCATAGTATGGATTTGTTATGGATTAAAAATGTGTATATACTATTTCTATCGTCCGCTACTAATAGTAGCTGACATGAATTTTTTAATTCTAATATCGGCTTTTGGTTCTTATATTGGACATTAACGATAATGTTTACCTATTTTTAATTCATAGCAAGTACAGTGAAATCTAGCTAGCTTATTGATGTATGTTAATACATTTTGGCAGAAGTTATTATCGTTGTACACATAATAACTGTCGGGTGAAGAAAAGGGTTGAACGATTGTCCGAGGACTGCCGGATGGTGATAACAACCTATGAAGGTAGACACAACCACATTCCTTGTGATGACTCAAATTCTTCCGAAAACGAATGTTTTACCTCATTCTAATTTATTAAATTCCATCAGCATATACGATGATAAACATAATTGTTGTGTTGTAATTATTAATTCTTACATATGAATATTGAGATAGCCAGATTTTCTCAAAAGTTAATTATTTAATTATGTTAAGAAATGGGGTTTTGTGAAGAAAAAAGGGAAGAATTAAGAAGAATTAATGTTGCAAGACCTATCTATATATATATATATATATATATATATATATAATTGTACTTGTGAATTAACTTAGCTATCGGTTAATTAGCACATGCAGTAATTGAATTCGTATTTAATTACATTGTAAACTCCGGATATGTGTAATCTCCCTTCCCAAATATACCTACCAATCACAACCGCAAATGAGTTAGGATTGACCTAAGGATAAATTTTTGAGTATGTAATGTCAAGCATTTGGACAAAAACTTGTTTAGTTTACTTCAACAAAAATTGTCCAAATTACACTTGCATGTATGTATGAATTGTTTCCAAACAAAGAGATATAAAGTCATGTATTAGCATTAATAACTTCATTGTCAAGTTGACTGGGAGATCATGATAGGCTATTATCAGATGTTGCTTAAAAGTAATACTCTCTCGGTTTTAAAATTAGAGATACATTTTGACTTTGAAGTTTAATGTGATGACATATTAAACTTCAAATTGATGTGAATTTGTTTAATTTAATTGATACAATGATTGTAATTGTATAGTACAACAAAAAAATTTATTAATCACAAAATTTATTTTATTATAAATTTTTATGAGTTATACTAATTTTAAAATTTAATAAGTTCTGGTTTGATCTCAAAAGTTAAATTATATCTTTAATTTTGAAATAGAGATGATAGTAGCAACACATTAATATATAAAAGCTTTGGACGAAGGCCATTGATAACTCTTATAATGTTTGTGTATGAAGCTTAAATACATCTGCAAATTTAAATTTCCAGAGTGGATATGAATATCAATTGCTTGTTTGGTGCAGCCGCAGCGGTCATGAGTTGGTTAAAAATATTTTGTCTTTAGTGATTAATATTTTTTATCTTCTGGCAATTGCAAAGTGTTTTTGTTGACCGAGATGTTTGTTGAAATTCCACGTGAAGTTGTAGCTAGATAAGCTTAATTATATTGGTATATTATACTTGTTAATTCATCTATATATGAATTTTTATGTTAATTAAAAAAATACGTACTCTCGTATTTTTAAAAATAAGAGAGGTGATTAAGAGATATATTCTAAAGTGTAATGTAAGTGACTAAATCACTAGCCCAATAAGTATATTCTTGGATCATCTTAATCCACCACTGGATCACTCAAAAGGTCATGACTTGAAGGTACTATTGGTAGTAACGTAATTCCTTATATACAGACAAAATTTTCACATATCTTTCAATGTGGGACTAGGGTGTTACAAACTCCCTCGCTTAAATTTTTGACGTTCTCTTCAGAACCGATCACACACACGGTCCACAGATCTTTGTCTCTCTAGCCATTGTAGGATAATACTGGCCTGTTTTGTGTCCCCACCTCCAGACCTCCTTCTCTCCATTATCTCTCATGCATGTAATAGTTAGCTAGACAATTAAGCAATTCAACATAAATCACAATAGACAATCTAATAACAATTAATAAGACTAGCAAGGAAGCATATCAAAATAAACTACACAACAAGATCTATTGTAATCTCAAAATAGGGTCTAACTCATACTTGAATCAAATCCCACAATCCACAATTGATTACACATTAGAAGAATACAAATAGAAGTAAAGAGAAATTAGGGATTAGAAAGTGCAAATATGATATCTCTTGCTCTTCCTTGAATCTTCAATTGCTTCAATCCCTAAATCTAATCTGATCTAGGGTTTATCTAATCTAATGTAATTTTATCTAATGGAAGAATGGAAGAGTATAATATCTAATGATGATATATATAAGATGATGATCCCAAATGATGGAATATCTTTTGTTTACACACTGATATCTTCTATATATATGCCCTAATTGACCCCTCCTTCAAGCTACAATCCGATTGGCCATTTAACTGAAAGTCAAAATCTGGAATGTCAGACTGGCGCAGCTGCGCCGCCCACAAGGCCAAACTGGGCGCAGCTGCGCTACAGAGTTTTGTTGACTGAGGTAGAGCGCAGCTGCACTGCACCTTAAGCCATTTAGGGCGCAGCTGCGCCGTGCACCAGTTCTGCAATCTTCTATTCTTTTGCTGCTGCTTCAAGCCAATTCCCATTATGTCAATACTTGGCCATTTTAAGCTCTCAATACATCTCTTTTGTTCCTAATTGCTACCAAGTCAGTTCCCAAGTATACAACCTACAAAATAAGAGTAAAATGCATGAAAAATAACTATAATACACGTGATTAAACAACAATTGAAATTAGTTAATACCGAATAAGTAGGTATAAAATCGACTTATCAGTACTAGCAAGTCTCGCGTGTTGGGCATGCCGAGGATACCGGCGTATACCCTACCTGGAGGTAATAATATATATTTCTCATTATATTTTAATTTATAAAAATAATATAAATTAATATATACTACGTAATGTTCTATTTATTTTCGCATGCTCTAGTCAGCTTTCGAGAACACCTGTTGGACCATTTCATACGGGCGCTGGCTTGGACGACGAGCTATTCTAGAGGGTCATAGCGGTGGTGTCAGATAGGTTTTGTACGGATCTGATTTTCCATCGTCAGCAGTTGTCTAATCGTGCTCGCCTTCACCGACTAGTTCAGGATATTGCATCAGGAGCCATCGTCGAGAGTACGGGATTACCGCGTGCAGGAGCAGTTCGCCACGTTAAGTGGCGAGGTGCTCCGGATGATGGTTACCTTATTATTGGAGGCTTTAGGTCAGGCCCCGCCTACTCAAGTATTCTACATGTTATTTTATTTTTATTTAGCAGTCTCTTTAATTCTCAAATATATACGGATTAATGATTTATATTTTTAATCCTATCTATCAACATGGTGGCAATGGCAAGCAGGCTGGTGATGCAGAGTATGGTGGCGATGGCGAGCGAGGAGAAAACGACGTTGATTTTCATAAACCAGAGCAGTATCGTCGTCCACCTCCGTCCGATGATCATCCTCCTACTAGTTTATAGTTCATTTGTATAGATTTTATTCATTAAATTATAGATCATTTGTACATATTGTAAAAAATTATAGTTTAGTTGAGTCTGTACGAGTTTTGTAAATAATATTGTATAATTTATAGAACATTAGTGTATATTTGTTATTGTTGATGAGTTACTTAATAATGACACTTGTTAGCTTAGTGTATGTACACGTTTGATGAGATAAAACAGGTTTTTATAGTTATATTGTATGTGAAATATATTACTGTATGTGTTGTTGGAATAAAACAAGTTACATGTACAAAAATGGAGTTTAAAAAACTAGAAACTACAATTTTAAAATTTTAATTTTAAAAAAATTAGATAATCTCGACGGAATAAGGTATTTCTGACGACAAATTTCTTCGAGCTTATAATTTAATAGTTTTTTTAAATAAAAAAAAGATTTTCGACGAAAAAATGGATATTTTCAAGGGAAAATTCTGTCGGCATTAATCCAACTTAAAATCGACGAAACAATTCCGACGAAAACTTCCGTCACAGATATCCTATTTTTGACAGAATATTAGTCAAAATTATTTTGTCGATTTTAATTATTTTCGACGGACTTAATCTCGATTTCTTTATGTTCGACTGAAATGCCGACGGAATATTTCATCGAAAATAGCCTAATTCCGACATAATAAGGTTATTTCCAACGGAATATTGCGTTGGAATTGAGACTTTTTCTTGTAGTGATTTTTTCAAAAGATAATGCTGGAGGTTTCAAAGTTTTTCTTCTTCTTCTTTTCTTAAACTCCAAACAAAAAATATAAAAATGTCACTCCATGAAAAACAAAAATGAATTATATATAAGGGAATAATGACCATACACAGCTGTTTATTTTTTATTTGTGCACAGTTTGTCAAAATTACGTCGTTTTGACAAATTTGTGTTTGATTTCTGATTTGAGAGAAGAGTTAAAAAACAAATATACCAAAACGATGTAGTTTTGACAAACTGTGCACAAATAAAACATACACAATTGTGTGCGACCATATTGCCCTATATATACTGTTGAAAGTGGCAATTATTCAGGTAGTAGGAATACTTTCAGGTAGTAATATATATATATATATATATATATATAGAATGTGGAAATTTTGATAGGAAGCTTGAAAACGAAGAAAGGATTTGTTTTCTTTATGGGAATTATTATTGAGACTTTAAATTTAATCACAAAATTAAAACAAACTTATTCGTTTTGTTTATTTTACAATATTCTTGTAATCGAATGCCAACATCTTATATTTAAAACTCACATTTATGAAATATATATGGTTGTCTTCAGAGATTAAATTCATGACTGGCAATAAGAATTTGCTATAAAAATGTGGGCAATTGCACCAGAAATCTGAGTTCTCTTTGACATTATCATCAGATTGTGTTAGAACAAATAATGACAAATATAAAAAATCAACGGCTAAAAGACAAGTACACAAAATTTATATAAAAAGTTCAAATTTATAAGATTATGGATGAGAGAGCGAGATAATGAAAATATCAATATATCAAAGTGTGAAAAATATAAATCATATCATATCAACTTCAGTCCTCCACTTTTATTACTAAATATTGGCTTTCTTTTTCTTTAAATTGCAGTATAAAGTTTATTTTTCTTTAAACTGCAGTATAAAATATTTCGAATCGAGTTAAAAGTCGCATCCTAAACAAAAATTTAAAATTGAAGACAAAAATACAACTCTCTTTGTTATTTTTAGAATAGAAAATTAGTTTTATTTATCCAAAATACACACTCAAAGTCAAAGGTTAATACACCTGCACTAGTAGTCATAAAATAAAAACCCAATCCCCATTCAACAAGAATGCTACTATCACATTAAAAATGATCACATAAAACTCACATAGGCACATATGCATATTTGTGACTCCGTCTGTTACGTGAAGCCCACAGTATACATATGTATGTGAGCTTTATGTGACTATTTTTTATGTGATAGTAGCATTATTTATCCCCATTCCCCACTATGCAGAAGTTGATTCCAATGAACTAAACAAATTGAAAATGTTTGAAACTAAATCTTTTCCTAGTTTAGGAGGAGTTCTATTTATTATCTTTTTTAAAACTAAATTTTCTTTTTGTATTAAAACTAAAAAAGTTATGTTCTGGTTGTGATTGCTTCCCATTGAGCTTTCACTTTTTTTGGTTATCATTTTGTAAATCCGTGTTGGTATAGTCTTCCAATCTTGATGTAGATGTTGATAGAAAGAACTCTATATGAGATGAGAGCTCAAAATCACCTTTATAGCAAGTATAGATGCCATCAAATGCATTTCATTATGTTTATCGAACACTTCTGTGCATTTGCTGGTCAACTGTAAAAATTATAATTGTTGGGTTTACATTTTTCTTTCTATTCTTGCAAGCTGTTCTGGGTCTCGCCGAATAACATATAACCAAAGCATATAACATATAACTCGTACACCTCCAGTCATTTGTCATGTCATGCCCCATCCTAGTAGGTATGAACATTTTATTCATATTGCAGGTGTACGAGTGGATGAACAACAGAGCAGAGAGGTTTAGAATATCTACAAGTGACACTGCGATTCAATTAGATCTAATATCTAAAGTACATGGAATTTCAAGTGCCGAAGATTATTTCTTGAAGTTGCCAAATACCTTAAAGGACAAAAGGATCTATGGGGCTCTTTTGAACGCTTACGTGCGTGTTAAAATGAAAGAAAAAGCTGAATCCTTAATTTCCAAAATGAAAGATCGAGGTTATGCTAGCCATTCCCTTCCATTTAACGTGATGATGACTCTCTACATGAACGATAAAGATTATGAAAAGGTTGAGCTGATGGTTTCAGAGATGATGGAGAAACAGATACCACTAGATATATATTCTTACAATATCTGGTTATCATCTCGTGGATCCCAAGGTTCTGCAGAAAAGATGGAACAAGTATTTGAACAGATGAAACTGGACAGGGCTGTTAGTCCCAACTGGACTACATTCAGCACAATGGCAACAATGTACATCAAGATGGGGCAGGTTGAAAAGGCTGAAGAGTATTTAAAAGAGGTTGAGGGCAGAATCACGGGTCAGGATCGAATGCCTTACCATTATCTCATTAGTCTTTATGGTAGCGCTGGTAAGAAAGAGGAGGTTCAAAGGATACTATTCCAAATTTGGCTTACCATGCTATAATCTCTTCTTTGGTAAGGCTGGATGATATTGAAGAGGCAGAAAAGGTATATGAAGGTTGGCTGACAATTAAATCAACATATGAATCTAGAATAGGCAATCTTATATTGGGTTGGTATGTTAAAAAAGGCATTTTTGAGAAGGCCAAAGAGTTTTTTGAAGATATGGTTGAAGTGGGAGGAAAGCGAAATTCGAATACATGGGAGATTCTCGGACAAGTCCATATAAGACGGAAGAGGATTTCTGAGGCATTGTCTTGCCTACAGGAGGCTGCTTCGGCTGAGGGATCTAATTTCTGGAAGCCAAAGCCTGTGAACGTGTCTTCCATTCTCCAGCTCTGCAAACAAGCAAATGATGAGGAAAGTAAGGATGTTTTATTCGGGGTGTTGAGGCGAGTGGGTTGTCTTGAGGATGAAGCTTATATGTCATCTATGTCAATACCTAATGAGGCAGCTCTTGGCAATCATTTGCCATCAGAGAAAGGAAGAACTGATAATGATGAAGACGATGCTGAAATGCTTTTCAACCAACTGCAAGGAAGTTAGTAAGAACTTAAATCATTCTGTCGACATTCCAATGATCTACACAACCTCTCGACGAGCTTATTTGTCTTACTTTTTTCACGGGAGATATGTGTGCGAGAATTATTACCTGCTGCTGCTTTTAGTAACCAAAAGCTTGAAAATCTAAAAAGGGTAAAACCACCCATATGCCTTTCCCTATATGAAGCTATATATGCAGAAGTAATATATTTGTTGTTGTGCTGCTTTAGGGAGGGATTATGTGAATCTGTTTATCTGCTTTTTGTAGCTTATAGACCAATTTAGAGAAGCTTTACATGTTTAGCTGAAGAAGAGAACAAGTGCTCTAATTCATTAAAGATTTCTTGAATATGAATACATAAATGAGTAGCATTGTAAATTTGTTTTGGTTGTATGTGATTTGAAGGCCCACCCTTTGTTTGACTTGGTTGTTCCAGTTCAGGGACTTGCATCCCTGACAATCATTCCTAAGTTATTCGATTCCATTTTTATTAAAAAGATGAATTCTTCTATATATATATATATTGTGACAACAATATGTCGATTCTTGTTGTTAATAAGTTATTCGATGTCCATTTTTATTCCTATTGTCACTTTCTTGCCCTTTATTCCCAAATTAGTGAGAAAGATAAAGTCTATTAAAAGAAATTTTATGCAATTTCACTTTTTACTCTCCCACTTCCTTCTCATCTTTCTTTCCATTTTTAAATAGTAAAAAAGTAACACTTTTTTCTTTAAGGCTATGTTTGTTTGTAAGAATTACACTTGGGAGATGACTATTAATCTCAAGTATCTTGTTTGTTTTTAAATTTGAACTTGGGACTATTAATCCTGCGATTATAAAATAACATAAGGTGAGGGATTATTTAATATCATGTTCTACATGGTATTATAATCCCTACTATTTGGGATTAAAAATTGCTAGATAAAATTAACCTCAATCTTTTTTTAAAATGACTATCATATCCTGCAATCTCCGATATTAATAACCGGCAACTTAAAACTTACTAATACAAAGACTATGTACCAATAATCTAATACACGTAATTTAATTATTTGATATGTGTAATTTAAAACTTACACTGACAATTTAGACCCCGCTCAACCCCCACCCTCCCACCCTCCCAAAAAAATAATATTTATTGATTATATATACACCCCCACCCCCACTCAAAAAAATAATAATATTTACTGATTATGTATACACTCCCCCACAAAAAAATAATATTTACTGATTATGTATACACCCCCAGCCCCACCCCGCCCCCCTAAAAAAAATATATTTACTGATTATGTATACACCCCCCCTCCTCAAAAAAATAATATTTATTGAATAATATAATCACTTATTTAAAAGTTTTTAATTAATTGTTCGTTATTTTTTGATGTATAAATAAGTTGAAAATATGTTATTATTGGTAAGGGTATAATAGTCCAAATGATATTTTTTTAATCCAATCCGTTAATTAATCCTGAAAAAAACAAACATAACATGTGATTATTTTAAGTTATCCCATGAATAATCCCATAAAAAATAAACATGTGACTAAGACTATTTAATCCTAGGATTAATAATTTTGATATTATAATCCTTACAAACAAATATGGCCTAAGTTTTTTCTTATTTTCAAGAAATAAAATCCCTTTTTTTTCAACAAAAAATAAGGTATGAAAGCAAAACTTCTTCATTCTATTCTTCTGAGCTTTTGATACCCAAACTCCAAAGGGGAAGTGAAGTTTAACAGCAATTACTATTCAAGTTATTAACAGCAATTACTATTCAAGTTATTAAAAAAACAAAAGAATTTAATTATGATATTTTTTATTGGGACAGATGTAATATATTTATAAATTACAAAACATGTTCACCACTAATGTAAAAGAATATCTTGCTTGTTTTAGGCTGTTTTAAGTTCTGTAATGTGTTGCTACGAGCCTTTCTGACCAAGCATTTTTTTTTATTTTATCATTAGCCATGCAGTTTGTGTTTTACATTTATTAAAAATGTTTATTTTATTATAAAAAAAGATAAACATAACAGACATACCCACCACTTTCAATGCCTTTACGATTAACACTAAAGGGTGTTTAATAAAAATTGAATGAATCTGAATCTGAATTTGAATGAAAAAAATTATTTGATAATTAACATGTCTGAAATATCTGAATGACATAATTTTATTATCTTACCCCTCTGAAAAAATTCAAAGTTGTTGTACATTTATTTAATATTACTTAATATAATAATTAATTTTTTTTTTAATTTTTTTAATTTTTTTAATTTTTTTTTACTTTATTCAGCTGCTCATTCAGCCATTCATCAAAAAAATCTGACTTAGCCATTCAGCTCAATCATCTGACCGATTCAGCCATTCAAACGATTTTTTTCCAAAACAAACGCACTTAATAGCTGACTGATTCAACCATTCAGATGTATTCAGTCATAAACAAACAGTCCCTAAGACTATAAAATGAACCAATCAGTTCAAGTTTGATTCGTACTCGTTCGACTAAAAGTTCGATTTTAGTTTGAATCGAAATATAAATAATTCAAATATGAGTAAATTTTAAAGTTCGATAAATTATTTGAACCTCTTCAAATTATAATTTTTTTTTTATACTTGGATCATATTCGCTCGAAAAGTTTAAATTATTCGGGATCGATTAGATATCATGCTCGACTCGGTAGCTAAACGAGATTCAATCAAACTTTATTTTATACTCGATAAATTTTATGAATCAAATCTGAACAACTCAATACTCAGTTCGACTCGATTCATTTAATTTACACCCCTATTTACAATCCTTTCCATGAATGCTTTAGGGACAAAGTTTAGGGAAAACATGAACTCATGTGACCTTGTTTTATGGCCTACATTTAATTAAGAAAAGCTCAAAAATGTTCGGTGACTTAATAGATCACTTAACAAACAAAATTTGTGTCGGTGATAAAACCAACCAATTAAATATAGAAACATATACAAGCATGTGTTGCACGCGCTAGCATGTGAGGACTCCAATTGAGAAGGAAGGTGATGACATGGCATGATTTCATTGGTCAGTTAGCAAGATTTTGGTTCAATAATTAGCTTTTCCTTTATTAAGGGCCTACATACTATTACAAAGTACTTACTTAATTTTGTGAGCAAAGAGGGTGTATAATTTGGTTTAGAGGGAGGACCACTAGAATGCAAAAATATTGATTGATTCTGTGGATAGCTCTTGTTTCACACATCAATGTTGCTTCATCCTTCTCTTATTTATTATATATATATATATATATATATATATATATATGAAAATTTTCTCTAACGAACCAAAAAAACGAATCGATCTATAACGACGGTTTTTTGTGCTATAGCGACGAAAAAAATCGTCGCTATAGTCGGTTCGTTTTTGGTCCACTTTTTTGGTTCGCTGGAGAAGTGTACTATATAAATAACTTTTTAATTCAATATTTTTTAAAAGAATCATTTTAATCTCAATTTTTTTCGATCGGCAAAAATAAATTTCATTACAACTCAAAGTCTAATAGATTGCGACAAATTCAAAAATTATGAATAATGCCACAAATAATTATACTATATGATACATCATTAAAATCTGATTTTTACTATAAGAAAATGAGTGTAATTTTCATTGTTAAAAATTGAGTAAGAGATTACTCCAAAAGTGAGTTTTCTTAAAATTTGATGATACTCATTTTGTGGGACGTAGGAATGCTAAAGATGATTGATGCGTAAATCAATAACTTATAAATTAGAATTTTGGCCCACAAATTTTGATTTTGACCGTCATATAACCATCTTGATTTCATCGAAAAACCTGCAAACCTTTGACCGCCACGTAACTATCTTGATCTTGTCGAAAAACTTGCAAAAGGCTCACCGGAGTGGAGAATATGAGGAGAGAGAATTATTATGGGAGTACGTAAACATTGTGCAGTGGCGGAGCCAAGTGGGGGCATGGGGGGCGCCCCCCCCCCCCCCCCCCCCCTCCCCCCCCCCCCCCCCCCCCTCCCCCCCCTCCCCCCTCCCTTTTGGGGGATCCTGGCTCCGCCACTGACATTGTGTACCTTAAATATGCTAGATCATTCCTTATTTATAGCATGTGAGTTCTCTCCTTCAAGAGTTAGGAATAATTAAGAGTCTTGCTTGGATTTAGAGACCTACTAGATTGTCAATCTTTGGCTGATTAAACATTCAGGAAATTCTAACCCTTACTGATTGAATATTCTTGCAAAACACTCAGCCAAATTATTATATTACATTTTATTAATAAAGTTCTATAAATAACATGTGACAACTTGTCATTAATATGTTATTTTTTATCCTATATTATAAGTTTATTTATCGAAATAATTTTTTTGATCGAAGAATTAGAAGATCAACTTTAACTATTCAAGTCCGTTAAAAATGAAAAAAGTTACCAACGACTTTTGGCTCGGTTGGTGTACTAGACATCTTACTAAGTAAGAGGTTCTAGGTTTAATCTCTTCCCAAATTAGCAAAAAAATAAATAAATGAAAAGAGTAATATTATATATACAAACTATACGTAAAAGATGTGTATAAACAATAAAAAAAATAAAAAATAAGAAATGGTACCTACCATTAGATATTTTAGTAAAAATATTTTCTTTTTATGCATATAAAATATATTTGTTAAATTTAAATAAAGTTAAACTACAGAAGCATGCAGGCCACAAGAGAGGAGTAGGGGGGCGAGTCACATGGAGAACCACATGGGATGGGGTTGGAATTGAAGGGGGTAGCCTATGTCTTACGTATAAAATAGTAGTGGTAATAGTAGTGATACCAATGTGGGCAAGGGAGATTAAAACTCTGTTGCACGACATGCTTTGCTCTTGTTTCACTCCAATAAAAACCAAAACATATATATATATATACGATAAAGATCTTATGCTCACTCAACTAAAACTCACCCAACTTAACCCTCTTTTAGCGACGGACCGGGTGACGATTCGTCTGTCGCTTTATATACAACCAGTGGCGAAGTCAGAAAATTTGTTAGTGGGGGTGAAACTAGTACTAAGCTATAAATAATTTGGCGGGGGTTCGGAGGCAACGCTCTCGAGCTATTTTTTTTAATACTTTATACTTTCAGGTCACACACACACACACACACACACACACATATATATATATATATACAATAAAAATATAATAAGTAATAATATATGGTATATATATACTATATTGATTCATAATAGACTTTTTTAATCACAACTGTTCATAAGTAAGTAATTCATTATTTATTTTTAAAAATAATATAAATTAGATTATTATTTAGTTTAAAATATTATAGAGATATATACATATATTGAGATAATATGAGTCATATGTGGTTAAAATTTGATTGACAAAGTTATAAAATTTTAATTTAACCCCGTATAATAGAAAATTTATAAAATTTTAGTGGGGTCGATTTATATATAATATTTAAAATTTTTAAAATTACCTTACATTATAGAACAAAAAAAATTTCCCAGTGGGGTCGATTGACCCCATAAGCTACTAAGTGGCTTCACCACTGTATACAACCGTCTATATGTTGTCCGACACTATATATTGTCCGTCGCTAAATGCTAAGACGACGGTTGTATATATAGCGACGGACGGACCAAACTGTCGCCAGGATCCATCGCTAAAGAGGAGTGAATTGGATGAGTTTAAGATTCGGACCGTATATATATATATATATATATATATATATATATATATATATATATATATATATATATATATATGCGTCCACCTTCCCAATTTGTTCCCCTATTCCCCTTGATTAATAGCCCTACATTATTATGAAAATCTCCATTACTCTCTCAATAAGGTTTAAGGTAGCTGATAATGTCATATCAGAGTAATAATAATTATTCTGCCAGAATAATAAGTATAGTTGAATATTTGAAAAATAATGCTACTATCACATAAATTCTATCACATAACTTTCACATACACACACATGCATACTGCGAGTCCTGCATGTCAGGCTGGGATCCACAGTATGTATGTGTGTGTATGTGAGAGTTATGTGATAGAATTTATATGATAGTAGCATTGCTCGTTTATTTGAATTATCGTCCAGATCAATAGATGTCGCCTACAGTGTTAAGTTTCGCTATAATAACTAAAAAAGTATTATTAAATGTATATGTATTCTGACAACATCAATTTTTGTTATGACACTGTCAACAATCAGTTTAAACCCTTCGAGTTACAATGGTTTATATTGCCAAGGGCATAATTTGGTGGCCAAAAACCAACCTCAAGAAGGGCCTCAACAAAAACAAAAAAATAGAATAATTAAGTATTAACGGACCGTTACGTAGACAAATATTATTAATAATTCTTTTGAAGAGATGTGTAATAAGTGGGATTCTTTTATAATTCTATCCAATCCCATGTGTAGTGTTAATTGTTTCATCCACAACCCACATCAATTCACCAGATTGGGCCCAATAAGCATGTTGGACCACCTCTTTACCTAAAAGGTTAACCTATTAGGTTGAGGCTCCACCATACTTATTAACCCATCTACACTCTTGAATTTATCCGATATGGGATTCATGTGAACTATCCCAACAATCTCCACCTTTCACTTGAATACCCATCACAAGTATATACTAGAGTATTCACCATTAAGCACACCTTTGAATCATTTAAGAGCTCTCCCCCGTTTGACTCTAACTACTCCACCACGCCCAAGAGGCACACACGTGGGACCCGAGCAATTTTTCCAGAGCCATCTCCACGAGCCCGCTCCACCCGACTCAAACCTTTGTGCGAGCAATTTTTTCAGAGCCATCTCCTTGAACCCGCTCCACCCGATTCAAACCTTTGTACTCCACTTGATCCAACTCTATCTCCACCTTGTGATATATTTTTGGGCCCATCGAACCATGAGCTCTGATACCACTTGTAGTGTTAATTGTTTCATCCACAACCCACATCAATTCACCAGATTGGGCCCAATAAGCATGTTGGACCACCTCTTTACCTAAAAGGTTAACCTATTAGGTTGAGGCTCCACCATACTTATTAATCCATCTACACTCTTGAATTTATCCGATATGGGATTCATGTGAACTATCCCAACACCATGTATCTAAGTTTCGCAATTATAATTCGACATAAATTTATCACAATACATAGCATGCATGACTCTAGTTACGTTGAATTAGCTATCTAATAAAAAATAAGAAAATAAGACACCCTTTCCCTTCAAACCAAGCACATGAAGGTATGTTTATATCCTCATTTTAAAATGTTTTTTCATCTAAAATTTTGATTTGTAACCTTTATTCCATACTTAGCATTTTCACTGTGGTCAAAGAAGGGTCAAATGAAAGAAGATAGAGAGAAAAGAAATAGGAGTACAAGCCAATTTAAGACGTAACACAAACTATATATAAAAATTTGTGCACCAACAGTACCAAAAAATAAAAAGAAAAAAGAAGAAGAAGAATAAAGAAGAAAACGGGACCTATACTATTAGTTGTTTTACACATTTTTATTTGTATGCAATATATATGTTTTACTGATTTTTTATGTAAAGCTTGTACACATAATATTATTTAGAAATGCAATTTGGGAACTTTAATTCATATATAGGGGCATGTTTTGGTCCATGAATTTAATAGTCCAAACATATTGCCACAAGACAAAATAAAAGTATTAATGCACGTAGCCAGCATGTTAGAACTCATAAGGCTACAAAAAGGTTTGGCATGTTGTCTTTTCCAACATTTGAACTAATCTTTCTCTTATGGTCATATATATGCCCTTGGGATTTTAAAATTTTTTTGTCCCCAATTTAATTATTACTACTACCATAATTTCCAGGTTATGCCAGGAAATTTTCTTCCACAATTTAGCTGGTTAACCTCTTTATTTAATAAAATTAACACAAATTTTAGCCAAATAAGAAATTGTTCGATTGATCTTGTTATAATTTCTATATATAGGGCAATATGGCCATACACAGTTGTGTATGTTTTATTTGTGCACAGTCTGTCAAAATTACGTCGTTTTGGCTGATTTTGTTTTAAAAAAAATAGTTTCTCTCCTCTCAAATCAGAAATCAAAAATAAATCTGCCAAAACGATGTAGTTTTGGTAGACTGCACACAAATAAAACATACGCAGCTGTGTCTATATGGTCATTATTCTCATATATATATATATATATATATCCATTTGAATAAAGTTGTATATTTTGGTTAAAAGTGACAAATATTTTAAAATATTTGTAAAAAAAAATATGACGTTCAATTTGATTTTGAGATGGGAGAAGTGTTAGTTATTGTGTCTGATAAAATAGTTGTGTATACTATGAGTTCAAAGGTGTACTTTGCTATGATTTTATAATGTCATTTCCCTTTCATGCTTTTAGTTTTTAATATGTATTTTATTTGACCACAGTGACCTTAATTGAGTAGTAAACATCCATACAGCTGTTTGGTAGGTTTATGGAATGAATGATCAAGATAAATGAATCCATAATAATTCCTCCAATTAAATTGTCCACTTGAAACCTGACTAACCACCTAATTAACTTCATTGTACCATACTTTTCATCTCTTAATTATAATAATATATTACTAATATGTACATATAAGAATCACAACACATGCAATATCTCTCGAGGTGCAACTCACCATTAATCCAAATGTAATTACTCATAATTAAGTATGGCATGCCCATCACTCTTGCCATGACCCGTAAAATTGTACCATATATTGCTTATAATAATTTTAGGCCGTTGATATTGTCAGAATAAATATATAATTAGCAACGCACAATAATACTCTTATAATTATTCTAACGATACTTAATATTATAAGTAAAACTTATTTGTTTTGACAACATTATTTTTACTTATATCTATTGTCTAATTTTAGACCGTTGATAATGTCAGAATATTTATGTTATATAACAAATACTTATTTAACGACACTTTTACACTTATCAACATTAATAAACCCACTCTTTCCCTCTTCTTAAAGCTTGAATTCAATTAAAGCCACCAAAATTCAACTCAAACCCCAACTTTTTGAGCCATGAAATTAAGTAGTCAAACACCAAGATCTACAAACCATAATTCAAATTCCAAGGACATTTTCGTCAATTCAACAAACCATTCAATAACCACCACCCGTACTGGTAGTTATTATATACTCAAAGTCTATATATTCTCAATATTCCTCAACATAAATAAAAAAAGAAACAAAAAGACATACATACTTGTTCTTCAATGGCAGAGCTAGAGAGCCCTGTTGTTATGTCCAAGCTCATCACCTTCCTCTCTTCTTTGCTCCAAAGGGTGGCCGAATCGAACGATCTCAGCCGTCCATTCCTCCCACAGAAAGCTGTGTCAGTCTTCCATGGCCTAACAAGGCCAACAATCACAATTCAAAGCTATTTGGAGAGAATTTTCAAGTACGCCAATTGTAGTCCGTCGTGCTTCGTCGTTGCCTACGTTTATCTTGATCGCTTCACTCAACGCCAACCGGCCTTGCCGGTTAATTCCTTTAATGTTCATCGGTTGCTCATCACTAGTGTCATGGTGGCTGCAAAGTTCTTGGATGATATGTAAGTAATTCTTTAATATTTTAATGTCATTTTTAAAAATAAAATAAAATGTAAACTTGAATATTAATTCTCAAATTATCAAATTAATCTGATTTTTGGATCAATAATTGATTCATTACTTTTCTTTTTCATAATTTAAGTTTATATAAAATTAATCTAATAATTGTGATCATATTTGAAGTGTGTAGGAAATTATACTTTGAATTTTGAAATTTTTATGATCATTATTTCACCTAAAGTATAGGCTTGCAAGCAAAGTTAAAGCAATTTTTTTAAAAATTTATCTTTTTCAAGACAGCCACCAAACAACACAGTGTAGCCACCCAAAAAAAGAATGAAGTGGATGGATGGGTAAATCATTAATTTCATGACTAACTTTACCTAAATATATATATATATATAGCTAATTAAATTGATTCCAATTTGTAATTTATATATAAATTCAGTATTTTTTTTATTGTGTATACCTTATTATTATATATTAATTAATTGTAATGGTGCAAAATTATCAGGTACTAATAATAATGCATATTATGCTAAAGTTGGGGGAATCAGCACAATAGAGATGAATTTTCTTGAAGTGGATTTCTTATTTGGATTAGGGTTCCAATTAAATGTGACCCCCAGCACTTTTCATACCTACTGCTCCTACCTTCAGAGAGAGATGTTGCTCCAGCGCCCTCCACTAAATATACCTGAATCCATATCTCACATAAGAAGAAAATCCCCAAAGCTACACTTGTGTTTTGATGATCAAGACAATCAATCTTCCCAACAACAACAACTCGCGGTTGTAGCTTGCGATTAGGCTCCAAGTTGGTTATGTTTGTTTGCAACGATTATATATACTTGGGATAAGACTATTAATCCCAAGTGTCTTGTTTGTTTTCTTATTTGAACTTGGGACCATTAGTTCAGATATTAAAAAATGACTTAATATGAAGAACTATTTAATACTATGTTCAACCAGGTTTTATAATCTCAGGATTATAAATAATCCTTGTAAACAAACACGACGTTAAGTTTAGTTAGATCAATAGAATTTCGGGTTTAAAAAGTTACGGGAATTCAAGGCGTATTCATTCATCTCTTTTCATTAGTACTACTCCATTTGAAGAGAATATTCTTGTAGATACTTTTGCATGTTGTTATCCAAGTTTAAGAATATTCTACTCAGTTATTTAGATTGTCAATATAAAGTTTTAAAAGGGGACAGTGGGATTATATATCTGAGATCCAATCTGGAAAGTATTGACATGAGTGGTGTGGGAAAGTTGGATCCGGTTACTATGAAGTTCATTTCACGGTAAATTGGTCAATTGACCAATACAGTACTGACACACAGAGATATCGCCTTTCGACTTGCGTGTCGACACTGTATTAGTCAATTGATCAAAGTTAACTTCATGTTAACCACTTCCGAGAAGTGTTGTGGTACATGCATGGGAAGGTGACAACAAAAATAAAGAAAGAATTGGGGGACTAATTTGATAATACTATCGATCTGTTGTGGTTAGTTTTGGTAATGAAGACAACTATTACTAGTTGACAGTTGTAATTTATTCTTGTGAGGGGACATACAACATGTGCACTCATGGACACTACTAGCTGTGCATGTGCATGCCAACTTGAGGGAGAGAGGGAGAATAAATCTTATTGTTGAGGCATGACTAATTTTGTCCAGTGTTTTTTTTCCCCTTTAGCTTTAATATTAAGCTCGAAATATTCATAATGAACCCTTATCATTTTATTTATTTTTTGGTTGAGAACCTATACTATACTATTATATGAATATATTTAATTCTAGGGGCCAGAGCCTAGGGGAGCTTGTAGGAAGATGTCAAGAGGGGAACTAGCTAGTTAGGAGGCTAAAGAACCTAATAGAATTAAAACTTACTTTTAATTTGTTATAACGAATTCTAACTTTTTGTTGAGCGGTAGATTGACTTAAACCCAATATTTTTATATGGGACCGTTTATTGAATCGAAAATATATTTAAAATTAATCAATTTAATTTAGTAAATATGTAAAATTAATCAATTTAATTATCTACCAAAAAAATTAAACTTATTTGTACAATATTTACTTCATACAATTCAAATAAATACTAAATCTATTTAAAAAGAAACATATTAAATCATGATCGCAACCCAAGATTCAAGAGTGATAAAATCAAACACAAATAATAAACATCTCTAGGATACATTCAATCAAATTTGGTAAAAAAAAATTAAATCTATTTGTACAATGAGTACTTTATACAATTCAAATAAATACTAAATCTATATAAAAAGAAAGATATTAAATAATGATGATCATAACTCAAAACTCAATCAATGATACATTCATTCAATCAAATTCAAAGACTTAGAAAAAAAAAAGTGAGGTAGGGAATTGAACCGGTAAAACCAATGACCCAGTTACCGGGATCACTAGGTCGACCGGTTCGACCGTTGGGTCACCGGGTTTGACTGGATTTTGACAAAAAATAGTTTTTTTTGCTTGAACCGGACCGGAGAGCCGATCAGTTTTGATTTTTACCGATCGAACCAGCGGTCCGGTCCGGGTTTAATTACCATGCTTAAACCTATTATATATCTTGCACAATCGAAAAAGAGGTCTTATATTAGTTTTTAAATTTTTTTTGAAGGTGAAAAGAAAATAAATAAATAAATTAAAGAGAAAAATTGGTTGATGACTTTCATCTACTTGATTTATAATATATATATATATATAGGAAAATAATCCATAACATGTATTTGTTATAAATTGTTATAAGACATACACCATCTATACCATTAAACAAGAACAAACGTTTAGGATTAAAAACTGAAAATCTACGTCTGCTACTATTAGTAGCGGATGGTAAAAAAAACATCATCCGCTACTAATATCATCGAATGGTAATCAAAATAAGAGTTTGGCTTTATTCTAGGGTTTAGTGTTTATTGACTAGGGTTTAAGGTTTATTAACTAGGGATTAATAAAGTTAATAAACCCTAAACCCAATTAAAAAAGTAGTTAATAAATTATAAACTCTAGTTAATAAACACTAAATCCTAGAATAAAGTCAAACTCTTGTCCTGATTAGTGTTATAAGCGTCTGATCCTGATGGTATGTGTTTTTTTTACTATCAGTTACTATTATCGATTTTTAATTTTTAATTTTGACCGTTCTTTCTTATTTTCAATAGTATAGATAGTGTATTATGCCCTATAAGAATTCATAGCAAATAAATATTATAGATTATTACCCACATATATATATATATATAAGTGGATGACGAAATATGATTCCTAAGTATCTTTTTAAATATAGATCAAGGCTAGCTGCATAAAATTATGAGGGCTAACGTTGTTTCAAAAGATGCTTTGCCTTCCTTATCAAGTCCTGTAGTCTTGGCCCAAAACAATTCTATTGAATAGTCTGTGTTTAGTCAAAATCTTATAAAACACAAGCATTGAGTGTGTAATTTATATGAAAAACTTAATTTTTATGTTAACAGACAAAGCAAATTAAAAGATATTTAAATTTAGAGGGTTAAAGAGAAATTTATGAAAAGTTAATCCTAACTTTTTTTTTGGAAACCACATGAGCCTCAAGGATCATAGGTAACGTATATATAGTTGGCATCACCCCGTTCTCCAATCTCCCTTATGATGTTATATATATATATATATATATATATATATATATATATATATATACTAGTAATTGCTCGTGCCTGAAGGCACGACATAACAAAAAATTAGATTAAAATTTAAAAAATACTATATTACTTAAAGACTCTTTGCAACTTAAAATAATTTACAATCAGACATAACAATTATCATAATTCACCACCACACCACTACAATAATTAATTTTCTTTTAAAAATAGATATTCAGAAAAATCTAAACTTGTCTACAAAAATTACAATCATCAATAATAATTATCATAATTCACCACACCACCACAATAATAATAATAATAATAATTATTATTATTATTATTGTTATTATTATTATTATTATTATTATTATTATTATTATTATCATTATTATTAGCATTATTATTATTAATATTACAATTATAATAATAATAATTATTATTATTATTATTATTATTATTATCATTATTATTAGCATTATTATTATTAATATTACAATTATAATAATAATAATTATTATTATTATTATTATTATTAGTACTATTATAATTATAATTATTGCTATTATTATTATTATTATAATTATTATTATTATTACTATTATAATTATAATTATTATTATTATTAGTATTATTATTATTAATATTGTTATTGTTATTGTTATTGTTATTGTTATTGTTATTGTTGTTATTATTATTATTATTATTATAATTATTATTATTATTATTATTATTATTATTATTATTACTATTACTATTACTATTATTATTATTGTTATTGTTATTATTATTATTATTATTATTATTATTATTGTTATTATTTTGAATTAGAATTAGAATTAATCTGAACCATCCTTGTGTTTTTCCTCCCAAATCATTTAAAACGAATCTGAATCGTCCTTGTACTTTGTCAAATGAAAAATTCAAAATGGGTTCTATTTTATTATATATATATATAAATGAGCAATGATCCATAGCATGTATTTGTTATGAATCAAAAAGTGACAAATATCATGTCTGCTAGCGGACTGAATTACAAAATTTTATGGACAGAAATGCCCCCAATTAGCCCAAATCAACGCGACTATCAAAGCTCTCCTTATCTCTTACCTCACTTAGAACTCTAAAGAATTATGAGAAGAAGAAAATGGCGGAGAATTCATCGTCATCATCTCCAAAACCAATTCAATCAACAAATTCAATGAAACCAACAGCAATAATAACTCAGCAACAGCAGAACCCATCGTCATCCTCAAACAATAACCTAGGTGCTACTGCTTTGGCCTCTCTTTCTAATTCAATTTACATCCCTCAAATTCACATTACATCTTCCACCCAACAACAACATAATAATTTGATGACTACATCAAATTTTCAAATGCAGAGACGCCATCAATGTCTAGGTTAAATTAATTCCAGCAATAACAACAATATAGTTTGGCCGCCGGCATGCGGCAACAGTGGCGGTCGGAATTTATGGTCAGATGAGTTTCAGTGGAAATGCTCAGCAGCTAATTCTAGCGGACAGAGTAATGATTTGCCTTATTTCCTTTTCCTTACCCATAATTGTCCATAGAAAATTATAATCCCATCCGCTAGTACTTCTAGCGGATGGAGAAGATTGTTTTTTAATCCTAGCGGTTAATCATTGTAATGGAAGATAGAGTTGATATTTGCGAGTTTTTAATCCATAACAAATAGATGTTACGGATCATTGTCCATATACATATATTAACTTCTAATGGCACACGTGTTATGTAAATACATATGATGCAGTTGTTGGGTTTGTACGAAATTGTGACGCAATCAAATTGCAAAAAATTAGCGGAAGCATGGTATATCAGAGTTTAAAAATTTCTACAAAACCATTACCCGGATCATCCTTTATGCAAATTATTAATTTAAAACGATAAATAAGAAGTTATGGAATCATACCCTTGTAGAACGAAGCTTCCACAGGTACTAGTTCAACTCCTTGTTCTTCGTGATCTCCTTGAATTTCCGGGTTAGATTCCTTTCTTTGATCAACGTTAGCCACCCAAGTGTTTGGCCTCTAGAGGTGATCCACCAAGGAAGAGAAATTATCAAGAAGGAGGGTGTTTGGCTTAGTGTTCTATCCTCTATAGAAAAGGAATACTCTCCAACAATTAGAATTGCATCATCAAATATCTATTATAAGACTTCTCTTATATAGACATTGGTCAACCCTTCTAATCCTATTAGACATGGGATTTCTTTTAATTAATTAAACTCCTTTAATTAATTCAGGCTTCCCACCACATGGGAATAATTAATTAAATTTATTTAATTAATTTATCTCCTAATCTTATTAGGAATAAATGAGAGTACTAAATATTAAATTAATTACTAAACTCCTTTAGAAATTAAAATAATAATAATTGTAATAATATTAATAAGACTCCTCTTATTAATTTATATTTAATATTTCCAAAATATTAAATAATAAACATTAAGCTATTTAATTTATTCTATCACCATAGATTAAATTAATTATACTTAATGCATTATTACGATTATGCCATTACCTTCTTAAATATTTATTCTTCCTTTTATGGTGTGACCCTTTAGGTTCTCCATATTAAACCGGTTGTGAATAAATCAATTAAAATAATTTTAATCTTATTTAAATAAATAAATTAAATTAATAATCTATTTAAATAAATAATATTTATTCTACAATAGGGATAAGCCTCCCTAGCGATCAACGACTTTCCAGATAATATAGATTTCAACATTAATCATAAAAGAACCTGTGAGTTAATAGTTACCATACAATTCAATCCTTCCACCATACAATGTCCCAATTAAATATAAGACATGGATTTACTGTCAAGTCTTATTTTATTTAATTATATGTATTTCGATTAGAAAATGCACAACTCCAAATAATGCAAATTAAAAACTCCTTTCTAATTTCATTTCACCTTGGCCAAGGATTCCTGGGTTGTCATTTAACGAATCACATAAGACATATCTCCTATTTTACTAGAGGTGGTAGATTCTTTATTGATCATTCATTATCTCCATATGTAACTCATTATACCCAAGCATACCCTATATATGCCTTAAAAGGTCTTAAGGAATAAGTCAAAGTATAATTTGTTACATACAAGATACTATGATGATCTCAAGTCCAAGGATCACTTGTACTACTATCACATTAGGAATTCCTATTGACATGCGAGTAAAACTCCATTAGGTATTCCATAGCGAATCACGTTCAGTGAACTTATTCTCCAATAAGCACCTACATACTTGCTTTAGTGTCTCCACACAAATGATCATGAGATCAATCATCCTCATCCAATGAGCAAGCAACATATGTACCAATCTATCCGGATTTACTAATCCCCTTTTTAGTAATCCCACGATTGGGAACTATTTAAGTTTTAAAACTTTCTAAGAATTTAGATCTCATTAGCATGATCATCATCATGATTCTAAAAGCATTGTTTAAAACTATGAGTTATTTACATATTATAAAAACAGCAACATGTAGATAATTAAATGCCTTTAATAAATGAATATTTCATTAATAAATAAATAAGATTGTTTACAAAGTACGTGCTTTATCATCATACATGATTGGCTTGTATGCATACTACTTTCAATCTCCCACTTGCACTAAAGCCAATCGCCATGGTATCTCATACCCATCTTCTCTAAGTGACGATCAAACTGCTGTTGTGTTAAAGCTTTAGTAAATGGATCTGCAATGTTGTCTTGAGAGTCTACACTCTCCTCTTTCAATGATTTTTTTTTTTTAATCAAAGTGCCGCAACACATGTTTAGATTCAAGATGAGACTTAGGAACTATTCCTAGTTCTGTAATGAACTTTTCATCCGAAACATCAACTTGCAGCTTCACTTACAGTTATATACTTTGTCTTTGTCACTAACCCAGCAACTTTTGCTGTTTGAAACCTTTCTAATTTACTGCACCACCTTTTAAGGTAACGACTTACCATAAAGTGGATTTTGCTGTCGTCTTGGTCAGTCTGAAAACTTGAGTCTGTTTAGTCTTCTAGTTTAATTCAGACCCATCATGTGTCATGATGACATCCTTAGTGTCAGTTAAGTACTTTGAGATGTTTATCACTGTCTCACAGAGATCTTCTCCAGAATATGACTGATCAACATCAAGTCTTGTATATTTCATTGCATACATAATAGTTACTTATGCGATCTCTCTTTTACTGAGGACAATTTTAGAGAGATACACTCCATGGCTCATCATCATGAGGCACCTTTTGGAGTTGCCATGCTAAACGCCTTTAGCATCTAATGAATATACGTTTCCATGGGTTAAGCCGAACATCCTTTTAAATCTATTAATACATATTTATATCCCCAATGTGGGATGTTCTACCCAAATCATTCATGGAGGAATGTTTAGACAACTTTATTTTGATCGATTTTAGCATAGAAATTTCATTCCCTATCAGTAATATATCATCAACATATAATACATGGAATGAAACAGCGCTCCCACTAACCTTCTTGTACACACATGGTTCATCGTCATTTTTGATAAAATCAAACTCTTTGATTGTCTCATCAAAACGAATGTTCCATCTACGAGAAGCTTGCTTCAATCCATAAATGGATCGTTGCAGCTTACAGACTTGATTTATTCCAACCTTTGAAACAAATCCCTCTGGCTGTGTCATATACACATCCTCCTCAAGTTTTCCATTGAGGAAGGCCGTTTTCACGTCCATCTGCCAGATCTCATAGTCGTTATAAGCTGCAATTGCAAGCAAAATCCGAATGGACTTGAGCATAGCTACTGGTGAAAAGGTTTCATCATAATCAACTCCTTGTCTTTGTTTGAAATCTTTTGCAACCAGTCGGGCCTTATAGGTCTCCACCTTGCCGTCCGCTCCAGTCTTTCTTTTAAAGACCCATTTACACCCAATAGACTTAATGCCTTCAGGTGGTGAAACCAAAGTCCATACTTTGTTTTCATACATGGAGTTCATTTCGGATTTCATGGCTTCAAGCCATTTCCCTGAGTCTTTATTACTCATGGCCTGTTCGTAATTCAATGGATCATCATCATTCATGATGTGTACCTCATCGTCATCCTCTATAACGAATCCATACCTCTCAGGTATCTTCGGTACTCTCCAAGATTTACGAACAGGGTGTGGTATAGTAGGTTCTTCTACTTGGTCAGGTACCTGACTTTGATCCGTGGTAATTTGTGGTTCTTGAACTTCTTCAAGATATATCTTACTCCCACTGACCCCTTCATGGATAAACTCCTTTTCCAAGAAGGCAGCATGTTTCGCAACAAACACCTTTTGATCAGTTAGATGATAGAAATAATACCCTACAGTTTCTTTAGGGTATCCCACAAATCTACACTTTTCGGATTTAGTCTGTAGCTTATCATGTTCAAACTTTTTGACATAAGCTGGACAACCCCTAGTCTTAACATGCTTAAGATTTGGTTTCCTCCCCTTCCACATCTCATATGGAGTCTTTGGGACGGATTTGGTAGGTACCTTGTTAAGTAGGTATGCAGCCGTTTCTAGGGCATATCCCCAGAAGGAAATTGGAAGGTCGGTAAAACTCATCATGGATCGAACCATGTCTAACAGTGTTCGATTTCTCCTTTCAGATACTCCATTTAACTGTGGTGTACCTGGAGGAGTCCATTGTGAGATTATACCATTTTCTTTGAGACAATTGAGAAACTCACCGCTTAAGTATTCTCCGCCTCGATCTGATCGAAGTATCTTTATACTCTTGCCCGTTTGTTTCTCTACTTCACTTCTGAACTCTTTGAACTTTTCAAATGATTCTGACTTGTATTTCATTAAATACACATATCCAAATCTTGAGTGATCATCAGTGAAAGTAATAAAATAAGAATACCCACCCCGTGCACTTGTTGTCATAGGCCCACAAACGTCTGTGTGAATCAATGCCAACAACTCTGTAACTCTTTCTCCTCTTCCACTAAAAGGAGATTTAGTCATTTTACCCATGAGACAAGATTCACAAGTTGGATATGATTCATAATCGGATAGCTCGAGGAGCCCATCTTTATGCAACTTGGATAATCTTGTTTCATTGATATGACCGAGTCTACAGTGCCACATGTAGGTATAATTAATATCATCTCTTTTTCTTTTCTTAGTTTGTTCAATTTGAAATATATTTTTTGTAAGTCAAGTGTATAAAGTCCATTTCGCAAATTTTCAATACCATATAAAACATCGTCTTTATAAATAGAACAACTATTGTTCTTTATAACAACGTTAAATCCTTCCATATCCAATACAGAAATTGAAATAATGTTTTTAATAATATTCGGAACATAATAACAATTATTAAGATAAATGGACTTGCCCGAAGGCATTGCTAAATAATAAGTTCCTACAGCTAATGCAGCAACCTTTGCTCCATTCCCCACTCGTAGGATCACCTCATCATTGTTCAGCTTTCTACTTCTGACCAGTCCCTGCACAGTATTACATATGTGAGAACCACAGCCGGTATCCAATACCCAAGTAGAATTATGACTTTCAGAAAAATTAATTTCAATCATAAACAAACCTTGATTGGAAGTCGAAGCTTCTCCAAGCTTCTTCTCTGCTAGATACTTCTTGCAGTTCCTTTTCCAATGTCCCGGCTTGTTGCAATGAAAGCACATTCCTTTAGCTGGTTCAGGTTTCTTTTGTTCCTTTTCTTTCCCCTTTCCCTTAGCCTTCTTGGATTTCTTCTTTTCAGAAGATACCTTAGGTCTCTTCCTTTTATTGGAAGAATCCACCATCAAGATATGGTTCTTCTTGGATGGGAAGTGACCTTCTGCAGTTTTCAGCATGTTAAGCAGCTCAGGCAAGCTGACATCTAGCTTATTCATGTGAAAATTAACCACAAACTGCGAGAAGGTCTCAGGGAGTGACTGCAAGACCAAGTCTTGACTCAACTCCCCATCCATGACGAACCCAAGCTGTCCAAGGCGTTCAATCAAATTGATCACTTTCAGGACATGAGTCTCGACGGCAGTACCCTCGGTCATCCGAGATCGGAAGAGCTCTTTAGATATCTCATATCTAGCAGTCCTACTCTGTTCACCATACAACTCCTTGAGGTGAAGCAGTATAGCAGGAGCATCCATTTTTTCGTGCTGACGCTGAAGCTCGTTATTCATGGATGCGAGCATGATGCATTGAGCCACAGATGCATCATCTTGCCACTTATTGAAAGTGGCAATCTCTTCCTCAGAGGCTGTTTCTGAAACAGATTCAGGGACAGTTGAATTTAGGACATAAGAAATCTTTTCAGCAGTGAGAACAATTCTCAGATTTCTTAGCCAGTCCTCATAATTCGGCCCGGTAAGCTTGTTTGCATCAAGTATGCTTCGTAGTGAGATTAGTGACTTAGACATTTTTAAAATTCTGCATGTGAAAAATAACATTTTAGCAAACATTCATTTTATTAATTTTGCATACCAAAATAAATTTAGGTCTTTATTTTAAATTGGTATCTCCCACTATTTTCATCAAACTATATTACCCTCACTTATATAGTTCGGCAACATCTAATTAAAGATTTGCTAGTGAGAATAAGGATCCCATTTCAAATGTATATAACCTTGTGGATAGCACAACAAGCGATATACAAATAAATAGGTAGACAACTCTTGTCAATTACAACACTATATAACTCCTTTTATTTTGCCTCTTAAATCATAATGGTCAAGTGTGTGCACATCCGAACTAAAATGATTTAAGTTAAGTCCAGCCTAGCACTTCCATAAATTCAAAAAAGAAAAATGTTCGTCCTTGTGGATAGCACAACAAGACTAGATCGTTCAATTTTCTTGATAAGCATCAAATGTGATTAATTAACATCTTAAATACGCAATATTCGCCTTGTGGATAGCACAACAAGCTCATATTAAATATTTAATACTCTATTAATTTATCATGCTAGAAGGCGACGTTCGATATTCCAAATATCATTGAACGCTTCAGACTTAATATTATTTCTTTGAGGGGTTTGTTATTATTTGTCTCATTTTGTTTAGTGCGCATGCACATATATATATAAAATACGCGTCATTTTATTAAACATGCGAAGCATGTTTGCATAAAATATAATATATATAATATTTAGCATGTAATATAGAATATTATATTCTACCCGGATTGATTATGGACTTTTATTCTAGTTTGGTTCACTAGAGCCACCAAGTGAACCAAAAGGTCAAACCTAGGAGTGCAAGAATTTAAATTTAAATATAACTATTACATTTAAACTCGGGCTCCATACAAACGGGTCTTCACGCGCTCCTTGCTCCTTGGTCTCCAATTTCTTCAAGATAATTCTAACTATTCTTATTACATTAAACTATTTAATTTAAATAGAAACCTTGATCAACAGTCAAGGGGAAGTACATAGGAAGGAGATAGAATTTTACATCAAGAAAAAAAAATTAGAGAAGACGAGGTACGCAGACCCCATTTAATAAAACTCATTCATTCAAGCATTCAACTAAAATAAAATCCAATCACATTGGTCAAATAGTCCATAATCAATCCCCATTTATTTTCATACATATCACCATATATATCAATAAATAAATATTCATCTCATGAATTAAAACATTTCATATATATATGAGTATCATTTAATGGGCAATTTTAAATTGCATGAAATCCAATTTCAAGATTAAAATAAACTCTTTATTTTAATTATAAAATTATTTAGAATATAATATATAAATATATCATATTTATTTTTTAAAAAGAAGTTACCTTCTTTTATTAAAAGAGTCCTGCAGGTTTATTAAAAAAGTCCTTTCATGATGGGTCACCTTCTTTTTGGAGTAAGAAAGAGACAACACCTTTTCTTTGCAGAATTCAAGATTAGCACCAAAAAAAATTGTGATTCGTCCCAAAAAAAGTCTTCTTTTTTTTTTTTTTTTTTTAAAATATATAATTTTATACAATAAAATTATGCCCAATAAATTATTTTAAATACATACCCATATGTATATGAAATCAAAAATAAATTAATAATTGCATAAAGATTTGGCTCTGATGCCACTGTTGGGTTTGTACGAAATTGTGACGCAATCAAATTGCAAAAAATTAGCGGAAGCATGGTATATCAGAGTTTAAAAATTTCTACAAAACCATTACCCGGATCATCCTTTATGCAAATTATTAATTTAAAACGATAAATAAGAAGTTATGGAATCATACCCTTGTAGAACGAAGCTTCCACAGGTACTAGTTCAACTCCTTGTTCTTCGTGATCTCCTTGAATTTCCGGGTTAGATTCCTTTCTTTGATCAACGTTAGCCACCCAAGTGTTTGGCCTCTAGAGGTGATCCACCAAGGAAGAGAAATTATCAAGAAGGAGGGTGTTTGGCTTAGTGTTCTATCCTCTATAGAAAAGGAATACTCTCCAACAATTAGAATTGCATCATCAAATATCTATTATAAGACTTCTCTTATATAGACATTGGTCAACCCTTCTAATCCTATTAGACATGGGATTTCTTTTAATTAATTAAACTCCTTTAATTAATTCAGGCTTCCCACCACATGGGAATAATTAATTAAATTTATTTAATTAATTTATCTCCTAATCTTATTAGGAATAAATGAGAGTACTAAATATTAAATTAATTACTAAACTCCTTTAGAAATTAAAATAATAATAATTGTAATAATATTAATAAGACTCCTCTTATTAATTTATATTTAATATTTCCAAAATATTAAATAATAAACATTAAGCTATTTAATTTATTCTATCACCATAGATTAAATTAATTATACTTAATGCATTATTACGATTATGCCATTACCTTCTTAAATATTTATTCTTCCTTTTATGGTGTGACCCTTTAGGTTCTCCATATTAAACCGGTTGTGAATAAATCAATTAAAATAATTTTAATCTTATTTAAATAAATAAATTAAATTAATAATCTATTTAAATAAATAATATTTATTCTACAATAGGGATAAGCCTCCCTAGCGATCAACGACTTTCCAGATAATATAGATTTCAACATTAATCATAAAAGAACCTGTGAGTTAATAGTTACCATACAATTCAATCCTTCCACCATACAATGTCCCAATTAAATATAAGACATGGATTTACTGTCAAGTCTTATTTTATTTAATTATATGTATTTCGATTAGAAAATGCACAACTCCAAATAATGCAAATTAAAAACTCCTTTCTAATTTCATTTCACCTTGGCCAAGGATTCCTGGGTTGTCATTTAACGAATCACATAAGACATATCTCCTATTTTACTAGAGGTGGTAGATTCTTTATTGATCATTCATTATCTCCATATGTAACTCATTATACCCAAGCATACCCTATATATGCCTTAAAAGGTCTTAAGGAATAAGTCAAAGTATAATTTGTTACATACAAGATACTATGATGATCTCAAGTCCAAGGATCACTTGTACTACTATCACATTAGGAATTCCTATTGACATGCGAGTAAAACTCCATTAGGTATTCCATAGCGAATCACGTTCAGTGAACTTATTCTCCAATAAGCACCTACATACTTGCTTTAGTGTCTCCACACAAATGATCATGAGATCAATCATCCTCATCCAATGAGCAAGCAACATATGTACCAATCTATCCGGATTTACTAATCCCCTTTTTAGTAATCCCACGATTGGGAACTATTTAAGTTTTAAAACTTTCTAAGAATTTAGATCTCATTAGCATGATCATCATCATGATTCTAAAAGCATTGCTTAAAACTATGGGTTATTTACATATTATAAAAACAGCAACATGTAGATAATTAAATGCCTTTAATAAATGAATATTTCATTAATAAATAAATAAGATTGTTTACAAAGTACGTGCTTTATCATCATACATGATTGGCTTGTATGCATACTACTTTCAGCAGTGACATTAAACGATGAACATTTTGGTATTAATTAAAAATTGGTGATAAAAACCCAAATTGATTAATTATTTGAATTTTGGCAGATCAGAGCCATTGTCATGAAACCTGACGACTTGAGGTTTCAAGAGATGCAAGTGGACGAGTCCGGGGCGATGCATCCTGGTCTTGTTATAAATAACAAAATTTTAAGGTGAAATGACCGAAGCATCCTTGGGGGTCAAAAGTAGAATTTGACTTGGCAATAGAACCAGATAAAATGGACCTAATTGTTGTGACCGGGACGTTAAATTCAGAAGGAATTAAGTATTGCTAATACTGTTGGCGGAGGGATATTAAACGATATGAATATACATGTATTATTGATTTGCTGAATATCTCTAATAGAATATATTATAAATAATATTTGTTTCAAGTCGAATACAAATAATATTTGTTTTAAATGAATACGAACACGGACAAATATCATATTTTCTAGTTACCAATTACAGTCCTAGGTATGACTCACTTCTATTAATATAGAAGTCACTGAGTTCAGTTCTTGTTGATTGCAGATTATATATGAATACAAATCCAGAAGCTAACAGCGCGTGATGAAGGTTGAAGACAGTAAGTTAATTATCATCTCTCTTACGTACCTAGAACCTTCCCCTCTAAGTTAGGATAAATTATTGTAATAAATTAAGACATTCAAAAAAAAGGAATTAACTATATTATCAATGAGTGTATTTGAGAAGAAATATTAAATACTAATTAAGAATGGGAGTTTCCATTATTGAAATCTTTTTATTTTTAGAAAGAATGAAAATATTAAAGTTGTTAGCTCTTCCTTTGTCTATCTGTGAAGACAAATCCGGATACTATGAAACTGGTAATTTGTCAATTAATTTGACTGTACAATAAAAGGTTGCATTTATATACGACAGAGTTGCATTTTCAAAGGTTTGGATAGCTTTTAATTTAATACCAAAGCAATATAACTACTTGTTATAAACTTCACAAAAAATAAGTGTCAACTTCATCGAATCCAAATTCTCCCAGAGAGACGCACACATAGTCAACAGTAGAGAAATTAGTTTAGGAGTTCCATTAATGTTTTCTATAAATACTCCTCATCACTTCAAAAGTTCCAACCCTCTCCCTCTCAAGATCTTCCACACATACACACACAATGGAAACTCAAGAAACTAGTTTAAGATCAGTTCTAATGTTCCCATGGCTAGGTCATGGTCACATTTCGCCCTACTTAGAATTAGCCAAGAAACTCTCCACAAGAAACTTCTACATTTACTTTTGCTCCACTCCCATCAACAAAAAACTCATTAATTCCAATCACAACATACAACCAATAGAACTACACTTGCCAACTTTCCCCAATCTCCCCCCACATTATCACACAGCCATTGGCTTGCCACCCCATCTCTTTCCAACCCTTTCAATGTCCCTAGAAATTGCCGCCTCGGAATTCTCCCAAATTTTAAAGAATCTTAGACCTGATCTCCTTATGTATGACATGTTTACGCCTTGGATTCCGGACCTAGCGATGTCCTATAATGTTCCGGCAGTTCATTTTCAGTGTTCTGGCGCTGCGACGATATCTTACCTGTATTGGTCAGTTAAAGAAACGTGGATTGACATATCCATATCCAACAATATTTCTTAAGGATCCTGAGATAAAGAAAATGAATAAATAATCTTCGATTCTTGATATGGAAGACGAAAAACAAGCCTTGGATTGGTTTGAGAAATCGTGTGGCGTCGTTTTGATTAGAACGTGTAAAGAAATTGAGGAAAAATATGTTGATTTTCTTCAGGAAAAAGATTGTACCCGTTGGTTCACTTATTGATCAAATAGATGAATCTGATGGAGAATTAGGGTTTTTCCGAGATTATTCAGTTGCTAAACAAGAAGGAAAGATTCTCAACTGTGTTTGTTTCGTTTGGGGGAGAGTGTTACTTGTCATACAAGGAAATGGAGGAGCTGGCTTATGGGCTTGAGCTTAGCAATGTGAATTTCATATGGGCTATTAGGGCTGACGTGGCACCGCCACTAGAGTTTCTTGAGAGGGTAAAAGGGAGGGGGATGGTTGTGGAAGGGTGGGCCCCACGGTAGAAAATATTAGGGCATTCAAGTGTTGGTGGTTTTGTGAGTCACTATGGATGGAATTCTGTATCGGAAAGTATGTACTTTGGTGTTCCGATTATCGCGATTCCGATGGATAATGATCAGCCTTCGAATGCTCGGTTGGCTGTGGAGGTTGGGGTTTGTTTGGAGGTTACGAAAGATGAAAAATTGGAATTTGGAAGAGAAGAGGTGGCAAGAGTCATAAAGGAGGTGGTAGTAGAGAAAAGTGGCGAGGGTTTTAGGTCTCGCTTCCTATTTTTTTTCTGTTTTATACTGTTTATACACAACTTTAATTGTATATAGTTGATTGATGTATCAATTAATGTTAATATTTAATTTTAAAAGTAACAAGGAATATTAATATAATTTTAATGTTAAATATTACTAGTATTTATAATAAACCAATTTATTATTAATATTTAATCAACTAACTTATTATTAATATTAAATATACTAACTAGTTCTATTCTCATTGAAGATGTATATTAATTAAATGTATTTACAAATAATCAATAATGAATAATTAAAACTTTAAAGTTTATTAATGTATTACAACTTACAAATTATAATAATAAATAAATAAATAATTGTACTTCATTGATGAATAATTATAATTTTCAAATTCAAAAATTACAAATAACTAGATAAAGAATCAGGTCAGGCAGCCTTAGGCCGGACCAAACCCAAAGCCAGGCTATACCAAACTTTTTTGCAACCAAATTAATGTCTTCAAAGAGCAGTTTTTGCAAGCCTTCCAAGTCGGGTCTGACTGGTCCAGATCTTGACCGAACTAGACTTTGACCAAGTCGGTTCCAGACCGGACCAAAGTCAGGCCGAAGGCCTTTTGTACACCCCTAACATAAAATAATTAGCTTTTTACTATCATACAAAAATCATTTTAAAATTATGTCATTTCATTTTTTTAAAAGTAGGAAATAACACTTTCAAATATAATGTCAATAAAATTGAAACGAATACATTATAACTCAAGTTGTCCATAAACCGTTTTATATAATGAAATAAAATACATAGTTTATAATTATATAATCTATGTTTTGAGGATAAATAATAAATGAAACTCTCTATATATATATTATTAAAGTTTTAATTAAATATTTGAGAAAAAAATTCAAATACTTAATGTAAGCTCTTGAATCAAAGAAGTTATTTACTTAATTAGTGCTCTATTTAAAAATTATAAACATTTGTATACACTACAATACTATTACTATACACATAAGATGTACATGGAAACATTTTAACTATGAGTTTAATTGTACCCACTTTCATCTATGTTCTTATTTTCAAAATGTTCCAGTTGTCTTAAAAATAAGTTAATAAAAAAATTGACAATAAAATAACTTATATTAAGTATAGCATTTTTATAAAATTTTGTAAATAATTTGAATGAATTGTTTATTAAGTGATTGATAAACAAATTCGGATATTCGAATATTTGAATAATTTGTTCACTTAATAACATACACAAAAATAAATATTACTCATATTCAAATATCGAATATACGGAAATAATATTTTAAAATCTAAATATGAATACAAATAAAATATTAATTTTCCGAATATCGATACGGATATCGTTATATCTGACTCTCCATATATATCTGTTTACAGCTCTATCTAAAGTAGTCAAATCCTAAAAATAGAGACACTGAACGGAACATGTGACCATACATGCAAACCGAGTAAGTTCTGGCGTGGATATAAATTTATTCAAAGATTTATAAATCACTTGCTTACTATCCTTATTTAACACAATGCAATGAGATAATCTTTATCCAAACAAGCATTTATTATCATAGATACTCTCTCGGTTCTTTAATATAAGTCGTTTTAGAGAAATATTTTTATTCATCAATATAAGTCGTTTGAAAATTTCAAGTAAGCATTAATTGCTTAATTTTTAATATTATCTCAAGTATTAAATATAACTTTGGTCCTCTCACTATTATCTGTCTAATAAATAACACTCTTTTTTTAATATAAGGATAATATAAATAATTAATATTATATTTAATATTTTACAAATATTTCCTTAATACTTGTGTCCAATTTAATTTAAAACGACGGAAAGAGTATCATAATCTTGAATATGGTCCATCTCTTACGATTTTTTATTTTGACCTTTTCCTTAATGAAGAAGAAAAAGGTTAGAGTTGCCACATAAGCAGAGTCTCTCACGTTCATAAAACCTTTTTTATTTTTAAAAAATAAAAAAAGATTCATTTTAACTTTTCAAAGATAATTGTAAATATCTTTAAGTTTGAAATTAATATTATTTAACTAACTTAAACAATAAATTTTATAATTATTAAATAGTTTACCATTTTAAAAAATAAAAAATTTAAATTTGATAAAAAAAATTAATTTCGAATTCCAAAATTTGGAGTTCTCTAATAACTCTCTAGAGGTTAGGCTGTAAATAGTAACTAGAAAATCGGTATTAAAAAACGAATATTATTGTATTCGAAAAAAATGACATATAATCCATATTCGATTTTAAGTATCCGCAAATAAATGCATACGCATATAGATATAGAAGTATTCACGTTCGTTTAACACCTCACCATAAATGTATCCTACGAATAATGGATATCCGACATTCGATATTCGAAAGTATTCGTATCCAGAAAACTTGTGTATGTATGTATATATATATATATATATATATATATATATATATATATATATATATATATATTAATAATTTAATTGTCAATAATCATATATTAAGTAAAAATAATATTTTCAAATGATCTTTCTTACATATAAAATAATTAGTTTTTACTATTATACGAAAATTATTTTAAAATTATGTTATTTCACTTTTATGAAGTAGGAAATAACACTTTTAAGTAGAATGTTAATAAATTGAAATGAATACATTATAACTCAAGCTACCCATAAACCGTTGCTTATAATGAAATAAAATACAATATATTTATAACTATGTAATCTATGTTTTGATGATGTGTGATAGCATTTACTATTAAGGGTATAAAAATACAATATATTTATAACTATGTAATCTATTTTTACACTAAGATCCCTCCCTATAGGGGTGCTCATTGTAATATTAATTTTTTTTTTATAATTTTTAATGAATCATCCTAATTTTAAATTTAAAAATATCTCAAATTAATTTTTAAAAGTCAATAATAATATTATAATTTAAAATGGAAGAAGTATAGTATATTATATTGTGCTTTGTTTGACTAACAAATAAAAGACAACATCTAATTTCCATCTACAGTTTTTCAATAGTTTTTAGTTAAATCTTTTAAATATACAGTTAACGACAGTTTTACAATTGTCTTAAAGACGGGGTACTAATCACTCAGACAATATTATTTTTAATTTGACAATATTAATCGTGGTTAGAAATTTTGTTTATTAATTATATATTTCTTTATGATATATATATATATATATATATATATATATATATATATGATGGATTTTGTTCTACTTGAAATTAAATTAATATATATTTTGTAACAGATGGGAATATGAATGATCCTAATTGCTTCTCTGTCGATACACTTGAAGAATGCACTTTTAAGAAGTGCTGGCATTGGTGTACGCGACAACATCACAGGAAACCTGCACGAGCGAATTGTTATCGAGATAGTAAGGACCCAACATTAGATGAATGTACTTGTCTTTATTGTTATAATTAGCCTGCTGAAATTGCATATTATTATGCATGCAGGCAGTATTATTATCTTCAGTCAAAATAATAAATTATAAGGTATTAATATATATATATATTATTAGATGACAAATTATTCAGTTGCAAACCTTTTAAATTATATAAAATGATATGAATTCATTTATCAATAACTTCAAATATAATTTAACTATCAATCAAAAGTATATTTAACCAAATAAAAAACCCAGTAAAATAAATTGGCAATAAGGGTTTTGTATTGTTAATAAATAATTAATGGTACAATTACTACAATAGAAGATGTTGGGCCGCGATTATCTGGACCGGTCGAATTTTACTTATTTTGGGCTTTCTGGGTCAAACTCATTTTTACCCTTAGAGTATTGGGCCAATATCTAAAGGGACAATTACATATAATAGTACATTTTATTAAAATATTACAAAAAAAGGGCACAAACAAAATGATTACAAAAAGAGTGCAATCTTATTCATTTTATTTAGTTGACTGATTTAATAAGTTATTTATAATGACCCATGATTGTAGTGATTTAAATCTTCTCTCTCTCTTATCAACCTCCATATTCTTATCAGTAACCACCTTCTTCTTCCTCTTTGGTCGTCGCCTTCTTCCTCCTCTTCCGCCGTCTCAACCTTCTTCCTCACCTTCGCCCCCCGCCACTGCTCCACCGACAGCCGCCCCACCCTCGCCACCGCCACTACTCCTCCCTCCCCCGCCCCCGCCCCCGCCCCCGCTCCCGCTCCACACCCTCTCTTTCCCCTTCCTCCGCCTCCCTTCTCCTCCCCCCGCCCACGCCCTACCCCCTCCCTCCGCCTCCCACCTTCATCCCCTCCTCCCCCCCCTTTCTCCTCCTCCCGCCCCCGCCCCCACCCCCACCCCTCCCCCTCCCCCTCCCCCTCCCCTTCCTCCGCCTCCTCCCGCCCCCCTTTCTCCTCCTCCCCCAAATCGATCCAAGATGGCCGTCGGTGAAGGCCCCGCCACTGGCCGCAGTAGAGGCCCCTCCACCACCCGTTGCTTCCTCTCCACCACCGGTCCATTCTCCAACTCCACCGGTAACCAAACCTCATACGTTGGTAACCAAACAAAATTACCAAGGTAACCAGGTATGACTGTGTTGGTTACCTTGGTATGAAGGTAACCAATTCAGTTTTATTAGGTTATCAATTTTATTTTGAATGTGATGCAGTTGGTTACCAATTATTCATACCAAGGTAACCAACCCTTCATTTCAAGGTAACCGAATCTTAATTTTGAATGTAATGCAGTTGGTAGCCAAACCTTCATGCAGTTGGTTGCCAAACCTTCATACCAAGGTAACCAATTCATATTGCAGGTATGGAGGTAGATTGGTTACCTTGATATAAAGGTTTGGTTACCTTGGTATAAACGATTGATTACCTTGGTACGAAGGTTTGGTTATCAGCATTACATTACACATCACTCTCTTATCTCTCTCTTTCCTATGCAGTGTTATTTTTGTTGTTAGATCCAAGATATTTGAATTTGAATTATTAATTATGACAGTTATTTCTCCTTGATTTTAGATTTCCTTAATTGAATCCTATACTAATTCCCTAAATTAAGGAATCCTAATTGCACTAATATTGTAAATAAATATAAAAAATATATTAATTGTGTAAATATTTTATGAGTGGACTATTGTTGTAATTAATTTTTAAATGTTGTATATTATTGTAAAGGACCCTTATCTAAATGATTATTTGAGCAAGACTTGAGTTGGAGCCGGTAGTGGGTGACAGGTGGCAGCTCCTGGGGCAATAGCTTATTAGAGAAGGATTAGCAAAAAGGTGATTAGCAGACGGCTGATTGAGTGATGGGCCTTAAGCTGTCTTTCATTAATGTGGAGTTGACGTAATATTGACTTAGTGGAGAGCAAGGTATGGTAAAGCCTGCATGCAGCCAGCTGACGTATGCATCGGGGGAAAATATGCAAGTTGGTGAGATAATATATGAGTACAGAGCACTACACAAAAGAGGTAACTGAATATTTTTCTCTCCAGACACTAGAACACACAACCTCCATTGTTAATCCTTTTTTCGGCCAGTACTTATTCTTACACCGGAGCGATCCCCGGCGGCCCAAAGCCGTCAAGATCCGGTGTTGACGTGTTTATTGTGCAGGATTGAAGCGCGTTTTGGTGATTGAGGCGCGTGGCAAAATCTTGGAGTTAACATTTGTGACGCCCCCAGAATAGGTTCATTCAACCCAACCCATTCTGAGTCGCCAAATACATGGTACAGAATTCAAATACAAACTTTATATCATACGGTCGTGCAAAATACGACCACACAACTGTGAGTCTCAATACAAATATGTAGAAAATATTAAGATTCAAACTAAGTCCTCATTACAATTATTATCACACTATTTATCAGAAATAGTGAGGACTACTACTGCTCTAACTCGGACCATCACTCTGTCCCCCGACTAGTTCCCGCAACATTCTCATTTCCTGAAGAGGACAACAGATAAAAAGGGTGAGCTCAACTAGCTCAGTAAAGAATATTATGACTAAGATAATGGGAAACAAATTATCGTTAGTCTTCAACAAATCAGATAAAATATAATGGACAACCAATCTTAGATTAATATTCGCAGCGGAAATAACAAGTCATTAGAAGAGTTAAGCAGAGAATCAAGTCTACTATCTTCTATGATTTAAAAGTCCATCATCAATATTTTATCCCTGTAACATCAATCAATATACATCTCGAATCAAATATTCATCTTTGCACTACAGGCCAAAGATATTCATTTGTATCATCAGTGGTCATGTTCATCTCAACACCTGTCATCTTTGCACTACAGGCCAAAGATATTCATCAGGTAATCATTCATCTTTGCTCTACAGGCCAAAGATATTCATCAAGTAATCATTCATCTTTGCTCTACAGGCCAAAGATATTCAGTTACATCACCTTTTAGGACTGAGGATGATGAAAAATATTTTAAACAAAACGAATCCAGTGAGATAAAAGACAAAGACTAAGGATTCGTATTTTAGTATATCCAATTCAAAAATAACTCGTAATAATCAATTATGGAGCAAAATTCAAGAATAAAGCTCAAAACTTGGATACAATCAAAGATAGTAACCTTAACAAGCAATTTGGACCAATAGAAGAAAATTTAATTTTTCCGTGAATAGTGCCGTATACGTGAATAGTAACCCCGACGGAAAAAGTAAGAATTTCAACATAAAATCCATGACAATATTTCTGTATAATGATATTGAAAAGAATAACATCATTTACGAAAGAAATAACATCCCTTACCTCAAAAAGATAATACCTCTGACTGAAATATCGGATATAATACCGAAGGAAACTTGCGCTGAATACTAATACTCAAAGTATTGAAATACTCACAAAAATACACTCGATATTATAGAGAGAGAAAACTTCTGATTCTGGTGTAATTTTCAATTCTAACATAAGCACCCTATTTATAGGAAAAGCTTAGGATGCCAAAGGAGACTAAATGAATAAAATAATATTTTATTTTTTTTTAAAATTTCCAGCCGCCGGCTGCTACCAAAAAAATTAGATTTTTCAACCAACAACAAAAGTGGGGCCCACCATTTTAAAAAATATTTATTTTTTTGAAACTTCAATAATTCATAACAAATAGCCCCTTAGTCAGAAAAATACAAATTCTATGTTCTTCCATAGGAAATTTAATTCTCTACAACTTTGCAAAAGGAAGTTTTTCCAAATTCCAAACATAAATTATCCGAAATCCAAAAAGAGATGATTTCTCACACCAAAATATTGATAAAAGCTCACCAGCGCCAATTCCTTCTTTAATATCCACAAAATAAATATTTCCTTATCATATAAATCAATAATTAATTATTCACAAATAATATTATAGAACTACAATATTAACAACCAGGTCGTTCCCAGGACAGAGGGGGCCTTCCGATAAGGACTTCTCCTTACTGGCGCGCAATTAAATAACCCCTCCTAGACAGAACTTCCTTAGACATTGTCAATAATGCTATCTAATAATATTATTCAAATAATATGAATTATTGAGTTGATAACGTAAAATACTGTGCAACGACAATTATTGAATCAATACTACAAAATATCAACTGTAGCCATTATTGAATCAATCATAAAAAATAGCAACGTGGCAATTATTGAGTCAATAAAATATCAATGCAGCAATTATTGAGTCAATAATATAAAATATCAACGTAGCAATTATTGAGTCAATAATATAAAATATTGAACAGTAATTACTGTAACAATAATTGAGTAATGGCTTCTCACGTAAGACTCAATAATTTGAAATACTGTGCAATACCGTGTGCTACTATGCAACACCGTGTATCACTGTATTTTAACCACCGGGTATTTCAACAGTACTAACGGTAACAACCACGCCGTTATTCTGTAAAAAGTTATTTCTGTCGCTTTCTATATCCGACAGTTATTCCGTTGTGGGGGCCCACAAATAGCTGCGCCGTCGTACGAATATTCCCCGACGACAAGAATATTCCACGACCAAACGAATATTCTCCGACAACAAGAATATTTTATAACCACTTGCTCATTTTAAAAATGTTTGCACATTTCACCCATAACTTTCATATTTATCAAAACAACACCTTACTGTTTCGAAATAATATATAAAGAAAACTAAATCTTTATTCATAAAAGTTGGGGTCTTACAACATTGACGCTAGAAGGAGGGCTTTTTTCTAGTGATTCTAATTCTCAATCACAAACATTCACCGTCTTACGTTGGAAGCTATGGTGAAAAGTAAGATAGTTACAGCCGAAGGACAGCCGACGACTGCTAGTTCTTCTTTGTAAAGAATCTCGGTGAAGGATAGGTTGGGTCCTTCGGTAAGTATCCACGATAGACTTGGGTCATAAGAAGTTCCGGGAGGATCTCATGCTAGAGATCATGGTGATACCAAGAGAAAGTTATTTTTTACTACTAGCAAAGGTCCTGACAAAGATCGGAAAAGGATGGTAGGCACACCGCCTAGAACCCAGCACCAAGAAGGTCAGGTAGACAAAATTTCTACTTTGGCAAAAATGGCACAAGAGACCGACACGGCTTTGAAAGCACTTCTGCAGCAAAGGGAGGATATCTCCAAACAGATGTTCCTTGTGGCTGAGAAAGAAGATGAAGCATCCAGCTACACTCGACCGGAGAGACGGGATAGGTCATCAGGCCGAAAGAGCCAGAAGGGATGAAGATTTTAGGCAGTCTGAAAGCAGGTCTCATAGTCATTCTCCTGACAGAAGAGGAAGCAGGTCACAAGAGTATTTGTAACGATTGAGATTTTATAATTAATTTTAATATTTATTGAGATAAATAAATATTTTATGTGATTTATTTATTGAGTTAAATAAATAAATTATGTGATTTATGGAGTGATTTAATTAAGTGTTATATACTAATTAAATGAATGTGTAATATTTATTTAATTAATATTAATGTTATACTATAGTTCTAATTTAATTGAGATAATTGAATTAGATGAATTATGTGATGAAGTGTTACATGGATTATAATTAGCGAGTAATTATAATTATGTGGTAATTTTATGTGATTAATTGATGTTAGATTTTAATTGATTAAATTAGATGATTGATATTTAATTAATTAAAATGTGACATTAAAGTATGTATTAAATAATTTGTTAAAATAAAAGAAAAAGGATTTTATATGATTTTTACCAAACAAGGCTTTGCATTTGTTTTAAATCTATTCTATCAAACATGGCCTTAGTAATAATAACCTATTTTTTTAAAATAATGTTGTTTTGGCCAAACAAAGCCTTAAGGCTTTTTGAATTTTGAAACTTATGTAACTGCTAAATTAATTAGGCTAATTAGTATTAGTTAGTACGCGTATTATATTATATTACGTTAGTTCTATACTACGTTAGATTAATCCTAAGTCTAAACTAAGAGCAAAGAAGAAAAAAAAGAGCAGAGGAAAAAGAGAAAGCAGAGCAGAGTTGGAGAAGAAGAGAAGGAAGAAGAAGCTTGTGAAGGCTAGAGTGAATCTTTGTTTTCTTCTCCTATCACCGAAAGGTAATCCATAATCTCTACTTTCATATTTTCAAAACTCGATTTAAGTTTCATGTTTTATTCTCTGTGAAAACTGAGTTTTCATGTAATAGCATAAACATGGATGGTATATATATATAGGTGGTGTTGTTCATGGTGAATTACATGGTTATCAATGATTTTCAGAAATTAAATTACTGTAGAAATATATTTTAACAGAAAATTCATGTTTATATGAGTTCATATGGAATTTCATGAGTTTATATATTATGGGTGATTTTACATTGAGAAATTGGTATATGTTAGTATGTTGTTTAAAAATTTTCTATGATACTACCTTGAATCATGAGAATAAAGCATGTGTTATAAGTTGAATTGCTTAAGAATTTGATTACAGTGACTTATTTTGAAAAATATATGAGTTTTCATGAAAATGGCCAAATTGAATTTTTAAAACTTGTGATTATCATTGTTTAAATGATTTTGTATTGTGGAAGCATGTTATATATATGTATAATTGCATAGGTATGATTTACAATGTTTAAGTTACTGTAAATATCTATTTGTTGGCTTGTATGGGTTAATCGGTGAAGCAGAGTAACGTGGCTGTCTGCGTCTGGCCGAGTTGCTGCACAACTGCGCTGGCAGCAAGGACAGGAGCAGCGCAGCTGCGCCGCTTGTCCTTCCCAGATCCTTACCCTGCGCAGCTGCGCCGGTGCCAAGGCCTGTGGCTGCGCAGCTGCGCCGTGCACAGTGCAGTGGCAGTGAGTTTTAGTCAAGTGTGCAGTGTGTTGTTATGTTTCCATTACATTATTGCTAAGATAATGAGCATGTATCTAGCTGCTATAACATGTGTTAATATGAAGTTGATAATTTCATAATTCGAGAAAAAGAAAGTTTTGAAAAAAATTAATATGGTATTTAAATTATAAACTATAATTGTTTAATTGTACAATAAGTTACTTAATTATAATTTATTAATTATAATTAAGAGTAAATATTTAATTTTAATTTTAATTTTTGTGAAATTATAATGTATAGAAGTTGGTTTATTTTAATCAATTAGATGTTAATTTAAATTATAATTTATGTAATTATAATTTAATAAATGCATGTTTAATTATGGATTATAAATTGATAATTTCATGATTAATTATAATTTGTGTAATTAAATGCATGATGTGGTTTAATTGATTATAATTATTATAATTTGTTTATAATTATAATTTGATTAAGTGTTTGAATTATAATTGTTTAATTATAATTTAGTTAAATACATAATTGATTTAATTAACTATGTGATAGTTAATTATTATTATTAGAGTGAGTTAACCATGAGGGTTAACCACTTATGTGAATTAGTTACGTGTTAACTAATTTAGGTTATTATGATTGAATATATATGTGTAGGAAGTATTAAAGTACGTGAATTGTGTTAAGTAGTGGGAGCTGTCGTTTACACTCCTAAATTAACCTCACTTTCACTTCACGAATTTAAATAATTAGCACAGTAGTAAGCAAGGATCGATCCCACAGAGAGTGAGTTTGTTTTAGATTTATTCTACTATTTTAACAGAAAATAAAGATGGGGGATTTTTGAAATTGTTTTAAACTAAGAAAAACAGAATTTAAATAAAAAGATTAACCAAATATGTAAAAACTTCAGTTCTGTAGTTCAGTTTCACCAAGCACAGCAATCAATTAATCAAGTTATTATTCTTTACCCTTCAATGAAACTATTAACCCTAGATAACAATAAGCTCTGCTATCTGAAATTCTCCTTAGATATTCACTGTATGAAACAAGCTCTTCACCAGATTCAACTAGCATATAACCTAGAACAAGCTCTCTAGATTTAATATGATAGAAGTATTAAGAAATAGAGAATTAGGCTAATCCAAGCAACAAACACATAAGCTCGATTTGTTTAACTTGTTTTCTGATAATCTTAGCAATACACAAAAGCTTGTCCACAATTTGTATCACTAATTTACTACTTGTGATGAAGATAGATATCAATTACACGTAATACCAATCTTAATCTAGCATATGATAATGATTAAATTAACTCAATTGGCCATATCAAATTAATTAGATCAATTAGCATGCAATCAATGAAAACAGATTATCAGAAGAAATTTCATACAAGAAGGAATAAATAATAATACTCAATTAATTAATTACTTGTAACAAGGTTCCACCTCCCTTTAGAACTGAATAAAGAAACTAGCCTGACATGCTCCAAGTCTGCACTTCAATGAGGTATGATAGTTGGTAGAAGATTGAATGAATAAAACCTTGACTATCATCCTCTATTTATAGTGCTGGACAAGGACTTAAATCCTATAAGAACTAGGAATCCAAATCCTAAAAGGAATTGCAATTATGACTAGTTTCCATAAAGAAATAGAATCTAATAAGGAAATAAAATCTCAGTCCAAAGAAGTCCTAATTCTAATAGTAATATCAATCCAATTCCATGTAGGAATCTCCAAATATTGAGAAAGTCAACTGTTGGTCAAACTCCTCTTCAATTCAACTCCAAATCAACTTGTTTCCATCCTTTTAGCTTTAATTCACCTGAAAATAATAAACATCTCAATAAGTCCATATACACTATAAAATATATAGTAAACTAAATATAAAGGAATAAAAATAAATGAATATTATGTACTTATCAAATTCCCCCACACTTAGCCTTTACACGTCCTCGTGTAAACCAAAAGTTTAATTTCCAAAAACAATTCCATTCAACCATAATGTTAAAAGATTTTAAGATCAAATCATAATTATCAATACTAAACCCACAAAAGCATAATCAATGTTCATCAATTAACTCACGATAACCACCTTGTCATTTCACCAATGAATTTCATTAAGTCAAATTGTAATCACATAAGTCCTCTTCTATGATCCACACACTTACTCAACTTAATTATCATGGAGCAAAAATCGTGCACACCACTCAAAACTCAAAACATATTTTTATGCTTTAATTTTTTACCAGAACCCTTTCATTTTACTATTTGTTTCCGGTGAATGCATTTTATGCTCCGTTTCACCTTCCTCAATCATTCTTTTGTAAATGAGTGCATTTTATGCTCCATCTCACTTATCCGCACGTGTTTATGGGAGAGTGCGTTTTACGCTCCATCTTATCCCACCACATGACTTCTCTTGTGTTTCTTTTTCAACAATTTCACTGGTTTCTAATTTTTCTTATTATTTTTTTTCACATGGTCCTGCAAAAAACTTAAGCAGTTCAATAGTTCTAGAGCATGAGATTAGTGCACATAGACAACTCCACAGATAACTTAGCCAACTAAGCATATATCACATGTTCAAGTGCTCATGAGACACAAATTCAATTTAAATCAATTACTATGGATCATGACTTAGTTTTTCTCAATCATTAACCAATTAAGCATTAAACAGATTTTGAATTTTTAGCATTGATTCTCATTTGTTGATCTTAACCTTCGAACATATAGGCAAATAGAATCATGGAATCCAATTTTTTTCAAAAATTTTCAAAGGCATCAAGATGGTCCTATTTTCTATCAAAATCAGCAGATCAATATCACTAAAAAAAATAAAAAACCTAAATCTCTCCCCCACACTCAAACCTTACATTGTCCCCAATGTAAGAAAATCATGCAAATAAGAAAGAACTACATGCAATTAAAAAAAATTAAAGAACTAAATAGTAAAAGGATAGAAAAATCAAATCTGATTTCTTGGGTTGCCTCCCAAGCAGCTGCCCTTGTTTATTGTCATTGGCTTGACATCTTCCCCCTCGTTCTATGTAATTGGAGTTGTGAACTTCAAGTGGATTGGTAACAGTTTCTTCCTTAATTGAGGAACATTGTGTACTTCATGATTTTGCTCCTTTCCAGCCACCAAACCCTCCTTGTATAATTGTATTTGATCAAAAGATTCCTGCACTGAATAATTCACAACATCAATAGCAAAAACAGATTTAACATTACCAAGATACCTTTTAGCCTCATATGCATTGAACTGGAACTTTGCATTGTCTAATTCTATGGTAAAGGTATGATGGTGTGTAGCACTCCTTGTTTCTGTTAGTTGTATTGATGGAGATGAATCCACGTCTTTCTTGTCGAGATCTGCAGAACTTATCAAATCAGTCCCATCTTCCTCTTGTTCCTTCTCCTGATCAAATTCTATATGATTGTCTGTTCCTGAAGTAAGCATTGAATCCTCCTGCTCCTCTTCGTCAAATCCCATTGTACTAAAGTTCTCAACAAACGGAGGAGGTAACTCCCCTAAACCTTGAGATTCTAACCTCCCTATTGTGGTTGCAAGCTGACCAACTTGATCCCTCAGACCTTGAACAGAAGTTATTGTCTTCTGCTGGAACTGCTGTGTCTGACTCATGAACTGTAGTGTTTGGCTCATGAATGCCTTGAACATATCCTCCATAGATGTCCCAGAATTGACAGGTACTTCGTAGCTCAAGTCGTGATGATCTCTCCATCCGAAATTGTGAGTTTCTGCCCAAGGATCACATAGATGTGGATTTTGTCCGGAGAATGTCCCCACAGCATTAACTTGATGAACAATTACATACTCTTGCACTATGGGACAATCATTTGTCACATGCCCTGATTTTGAGCAAATTCCACATACTTTTGCAACCGGTAAGTTTCCTGTTGTTAATTGTTGCACCACAGCAGTTAAGTTAGAAATCTGTTGTGCCAATTCACTCGTGCTTACCTCACTTACCCTTTGTGGAGCATGATCGTATTGTTGTGAGTTAGCTGCCATGTTTGCAATCAAATTTCTTGCAGCCTCCGGTGTCTTGTCTACTAATGCTACTCCACTAGCCGCATCGATCATACTTCTTTCCGTTGGTATCAGTCCCTCGTAGAAGTATTGAATCAAGTGTTGCTCATCAATTTGGTGGGGAGGGCAGCTGGAACACAACTTCTTGAACCTTTCCCAATACTCGTAGAGAGTTTCTCCATTGAACTGACTGATTCCACATATCTCTTTCCTTGAATCGGCAACTCTTGATGCAGGAAAATACTTCTCCAAGAATAGTCTTTGCATATCAGTCCATGATCGTATCGATCCTGAAGGAAGATAGTATAACCAGTCTTTAGCCAAATCTGCTAATGAGAAAGGAAAAAGTCTAAGTTTGATCTGCTCCTCTGACACTCCTTGTGATTTCATCGTGGAACACACCACATGAAACTCCTTTAGATGCGTATATGGATTTTCACCTGTAAGACCACGAAAAATAGGCAAAAAACGAATTAGTCCGTAGTTAAGTTCAAAAGCAACATCTAAGGTAGGATATTCAATACACAAGGATGGTTGATCAAGGTCTGGAGTAGCCAGTTCTTTTAAAGTCCGGTTGTTGTTCGGCACCGCCATCTTTTCCTTTTTAAGTGTTGGAATAAGAGCTTCTTTTGTATCTGCAATTTTCTCTATCTCTTGATCAAAATTAGAGTTAATAGAGTGAGAGGATTGAGTCATAAAATAAAAATAAAAATAAAAATAAAAATAAAAATAAAAATAAAAACAAAGAATAAACAAAAACAAATAGCACTCCCCGGCAACGGCGCCAAAATTTGGGAGCTGTCGTTTACACTCCTAAATTAACCTCACTTTCACTTCACGAATTTAAATAATTAGCACAGTAGTAAGCAAGGATCGATCCCACAGAGAGTGAGTTTGTTTTAGATTTATTCTACTATTTTAACAGAAAATAAAGATGGGGGATTTTTGAAATTATTTTAAACTAAGAAAAACAGAATTTAAATAAAGAGATTAACCAAATATGTAAAAACTTCAGTTCTGTAGTTCAGTTTCACCAAGCACAGCAATCAATTAATCAAGTTATTATTCTTTACCCTTCAATGAAACTATTAACCCTAGATAACAATAAGCTCTGCTATCTGAAATTCTCCTTAGATATTCACTGTATGAAACAAGCTCTTCACCAGATTCAACTAGCATATAACCTAGAACAAGCTCTCTAGATTTAATATGATAGAAGTATTAAGAAATAGAGAATTAGGCTAATCCAAGCAACAAACACATAAGCTCGATTTGTTTAACTTGTTTTCTGATAATCTTAGCAATACACAAAAGCTTGTCCACAATTTGTATCACTAATTTACTACTTGTGATGAAGATAGATATCAATTACACGTAATACCAATCTTAATCTAGCATATGATAATGATTAAATTAACTCAATTGGCCATATCAAATTAATTAGATCAATTAGCATGCAATCAATGAAAACAGATTATCAGAAGAAATTTCATACAAGAAGGAATAAATAATAATACTCAATTAATTAATTACTTGTAACAAGGTTCCACCTCCCTTTAGAACTGAATAAAGAAACTAGCCTGACATGCTCCAAGTCTGCACTTCAATGAGGTATGATAGTTGGTAGAAGATTGAATGAATAAAACCTTGACTATCATCCTCTATTTATAGTGCTGGACAAGGACTTAAATCCTATAAGAACTAGGAATCCAAATCCTAAAAGGAATTGCAATTATGACTAGTTTCCATAAAGAAATAGAATCTAATAAGGAAATAAAATCTCAGTCCAAAGAAGTCCTAATTCTAATAGTAATATCAATCCAATTCCATGTAGGAATCTCCAAATATTGAGAAAGTCAACTGTTGGTCAAACTCCTCTTCAATTCAACTCCAAATCAACTTGTTTCCATCCTTTTAGCTTTAATTCACCTGAAAATAATAAACATCTCAATAAGTCCATATACACTATAAAATATATAGTAAACTAAATATAAAGGAATAAAAATAAATGAATATTATGTACTTATCAAGTAGCTTGCGCTTGAGGCAAGTCTTCTAAACCTTAAACTCGTTAATTTTATGCAAGTTTTCTAAACCCTAATCTTGTATAATTTCTTGTGTTCATATATTCTTGTTAAGAATGTACTTTTCTATTTCTGTATTAGACAATTGTTTATTTAATTAAAATGATCTTAACTTATTGTTCAAGTAAGATCCAGTTATTATTTTAAATGCTTTAAGTTGATTCTAAAGCATATGTTAATTCATAATTCTTTATTTATGAATTATTGGAAGTCGATTCAACTAATCCTTAGTTGATGAACGTGAATTCTAAATTACCCTTGTAAGCTTATCCAAACCAAACTTTCTTTGGTGCGGACTTAAATTCAAATTACTGAGTTGAACAACCCTATTTACTAGGGGAGGTTACTACGCATAGCGTTAAGATGTTTGTGCACAATATATGGTACGAAAGGCTGATCCCCCTAAGTACGAGTTAAGGTCCATAGTCTTATTGACTATTAAAGGTTTAAATAGAAATATTTATAACCTAGGGCAAGAGTTCAAAGGTCTTATGATACTCAGATAAATTCTATATTCGAATTTTAATATTGATAGAGAATTATTATTCAATTCTTTATTGTTGAAGTAAGCTAAGTTATTCAGATTCTTTTTTTAAGAATTCCTTTCATGTATATATTATTGTTAAACTCCAGTGAGCTGTGGTTTGCTCACTCTTGCATTAAATAACAATTTCAGTTAAGGTTGATAACGCTGATGCTCCGTCTACGAGTAAGGGCAAGGGAAAGCAAAGAAAGTGAAGACTTATTTTTATTTAATTGAGAATGATTGTAATAATTGAATGTTATGTTTTATTTTCGCACTTTATTATATTCATTTCAAGGTTAGAGTAACCCTGGGATTGATATGGAGAAGGTTGTGACCCTTGTTTTAAGGGAGATTTTATTAATAGTTGAATAAAGGTTGTAATTTATTTTAAGATATATTGGGTAGATGTTTGTTATAGTTAGAAAGTGAACACCAAATCATGTGGAAACGAAGTACCCGAATTTGGGGGTGTCACAGTATTCACCCAAAGCTTTGAAAAAGATGCCTCGTGTTGAGTATCGTCAGAATATTAGGAGGGATAGGCATCGAAGCAGGTCGAGGAATCGTTCTCCGAAGAATTTGAAGAGGGTACCCCGCCATAGAGATTCTCGTCTCGGCCGAAGTTCGAAAACATCCGGTTCGGATGAAAGGGGTCGGGATGAACAGAAGAAGAAGAGCTCCTCAAAGAAAGAAGCTACTTCGTCTCCCGAAGGAGTAGAGGACCTGGCGAAAGAAATGAAAGAACTTCGGAAGCAGTTGGCAGAAGTTCACCAGGGGAAAGAGACTTCGGGTAAGAAAGCTTCTCCTTTCTCTCCTGAAATTCTAAAGGAGAAGGCAGATCCCAGTAAGAAGCTTCCCCACATAGAAAGTTACGATGGTTCGGGGGACCCGTACGACCATAGTCAGGCGTTTGAGAGGTTGATGGATTATTATGACTACTCAGACGCAGTTAAATGTCAGACCTTTGGAATGACGTTGAGAAATTTACCGAGTTGAGCACAATCTCTAATCGAGCCTGAGCACTTTAAACTTTTCGAACGAATATGATCCGAGTATCAATAGAAAATTACAATTTGAGGAGGTTCGAGTAATTTATCGAACTTTAAAATTTGCTCGTATTTGAATTATTTATATTTCGAGTCTAGCTCGAATCGAACTTTTAGTCGAGCGAGTACGAATCGAGCCCGAACTGTTTATTCATTTTACAACCTTATCTACCATACCATACAGGAATATCAATGAAAGAACCTATTTTACTTAATTAATGCTTTATTTATAAATTGTATAATTAACATTTGTACACATTACAAATTTACAATAATACTGCAACACATAAAATGTACTCCCTCCGTCCCAAAATAACTGCTTAGTTTTGACTTTTTAAAGTCAAATTGACTATTTTTTAAAGCTATTTTTTGTACCATTTTTACAGAATATAGGTGAAGAGGTTATAACAAAAAAAAAGTATATACAATTTATTACTAATACCAATTTTTATAATGTTAAAAATATATTTATACATGCTTAATTATTAATTTTAAAAATAGTCAATTTGACTAAAAAAGATCAAAATTGAGCAGTTATTTTGGGACGGAATGAGTATTATGAGTTTTTTTTTGTACCCACTTTCATCTATGTTGTTAATTTCAAAATGTTCCAGTTGTCTAAAAAATAAGTTAATAAAAAATTTGACAATTAAATAAGTTATATAAATATAGAGTTCATTTTTCCTTTAATTTTTGTAAATAATTGAAATAAATTATTTATTAGGTGATTGATAAACGAATTCGAATACCTAAATATTCAAATAATTTATTCATTTAAATAAAATAAACAAAAATAAATATTATCCTTATTCGGATATTATTTGAAATACTCAAAGATAGGGGACCTTGTAAGTTCTGGCGTGGATATAGATTTATTCAAAGATTTAAAAATCACTAGCTTGCTATCCTTATTTAACACACTGCAATGAGAAAATCTTTATCCAAACAAGCATTCATTATCTTAGATATTCATAGTCTTAAATATAGTCCATCTCTTTAAGATTTTTTATTTCGACCATTTATTTAATGAAGAAGAAAAAGGTAAGAGTTGCCACACTTTGACACTTTTTCTGTACTAAAAAAAACAAAAAATTTATTTTTAATTTTCCAAAATCAATTGTAAATATCTTTAAGTTCAAAATTAATATGATTTAAATAACTTAAACAATAAATTTTATAATTATTAAATAGTTTACCATTTTTTAAAAAAAAAAATTTTTTTTTTTTTTTTTACTTTTTTTTTTTTACTTTTTTTTGATACTTTAAGTCCTTTCTAGGACTATAAAATGCCTTAAAGTTGTGGTATTCTATATCAAGTGGAATCAAAGTATTCTTCAAATATACCCATTTTCTCTCTCCCTCTCTTTGATATATATCCTAGCTAACCAAGAATCAGACACCATGGACAAGCGCTTTTCATGCATCGTCTGCATACTCATGCTTTATGCTATTTGTTTGACAGCAGGTAAACATCATATTTAACTAATTAATATTCCCAGCTCTCTTTCAAAATATAAAATTATTATTAACTTTTTAAAACTAACTTAGAATATTTTTAAATTCAATATTAACGTAGATTAATTTAGTTAATTTTAGTCAATATAGTGTATGTTTGGGTACTCGGTAGGTGTTTCCAACGTTTGGTGCATTTAGACTTTAGAGCGTTTGAAAGTTCAAACGCACTTAAAATATTGTTCGTTTATAGCCCTTTATTTTGAACGTAACTTATTTAACTGATCATAAATCTGTCGTTTGGATCTCAAAAAACACAATGCATCAAAATTGATGTGGTGCGTTTGGAGATCCAAAAGCTGCAAACGCTATCGTCGTAAACACTGGTTTGTAGCTAGTCAAACGAACTCATAACCTAAAAAATTATTACTCATTGTAATATTTATTGTTTCATAATTTTTAATAAATCATCCCAATTTGAAGTTTAAAAATATCTCAAATTAATTTTCAAAAATCAATAACAATATTATAGTTTAGAATGGAAGAAGTATAGTATATTATTGTGCTTTGTTTGACTAACAAATAAAAGACGACATCTAACCTAATTTCCCTATGCAGTTTTCCAATAGTTTTTAGTTAAATCTCCTAAATATACATTTAACGATAGTTTTACAATTGTCTTAACGACACTAATCACTTGACAGTATTATTTTTAATCTGACAATATCATTCATGAACGTAAAATTTCAAGAAGCTAGCCTAGGTGGTTTGAAATTTTGTTTATTATATATATATATATATATATATATATATATATATATATATATATATATATATAGTTCGCTTCTCCAGCGAACTGAAAGGAGCGGACTAAGAGCGAACCGGCTATAGCGACGGTTTTTTCTGTCGCTATAGCATCAAAAGCTGGTTTTTTATGCTATATCGACGGAAAAAACCGTCGATATAGCCGGTTCGCTCTTAGTTCACTCCCTCCAGTTCGTTTCTGAAATATTCCGTATATATATATATATGCATGATGGATTTTGTTCTACTTAAAATTAAAGTAATATATAATTTTTTGTAACAGATGGGAATATGAATGATCCTAAGTGCTACTCTAGCGATATTCTTGAAGAATGCACTACGAAGAAGTGCTGGCATTGGTGTACGCATAATTATCATAAGAAACCTACTCATGTGAATTGCTTTCGACCTAGTAACCCAACACTGGATTTATGTACTTGTCTTTATTGTTATAATTAGGCTGGCCCTGGTGAAATTGCTTTGTGCCTTTGTCATGCATGCAAGCAGTATTATTATATATCTTCACTCAAAATAATAAATAAGGTATTAATATATATTATTAGATGACAAATTATTCAGTTGCAAACCTTTTATATTGTGAAGTGTTAGTTGTTCTCGTCATTTTAATTTGAGAGAGGGAGGGAGGGGGGGGGGGGGGGGTGCTCAAAAAAATCGGTTTTTTACAGAACCGGTTGATACCGGTATCGGCAGTATCGGGTTTTTTCGGTACCGGTTTTTTGGTTTTTTTATACTTTTCGGTACCGGTAGCGGTAATGAAATTTTTGAATTCGGTAAAAACCGAAATACCGAAATTGAATAATACCTTTGTTACTGCATAAATAGTGCCAGAAAAGAAAAAGGATCCTACGTGCAGCATTAAAATTACCAAATTAAGGGATGATTTCAACATCTATAATAATTCTCGGCACTTAAAAAAATAAGATATACATGAGGCTAAAGTTATGACCATCCTAATCATTATTTAGCTGGCATGAACGACACAATCCATGATATCCTAACCGTTCCAGATACTGCAAAACCTTTCCCTGGAATAGTTATATTATGTTTCCACTTCAAATCTTCAATACACAAATCCTACATCTGATTGTTCAAAACATGCCTCATTTCTTAGGGGGTGTTTGTTTACCACTTTTTACCTCTGAAAACTCTCCATCTTTTTCGTTCAGAGTCAATTACTTGTTTGATAAAAAATCTATCACCTAGAAGTCTCTATTTCGGTAAGAGATGGAACCGTGTCTGGATCGGAGAGAGGAACATCTGAACTCATTATTACAGAAGTATCCTCACAAATCTGATGAAAGCTCTGGCCAGACAACATGTTTCTTCTTCTCTCCTCCGTTTTGAAAGCTCTGGCCAGATCTTCTTCGCTTCTATGAAACTTTGTTGCCTACAAACCACATAAACCTGTTGAAAGAAAATTAAATCTCTCTCTTCGCTGTCCCATTTCAGTTACAACTCATTCTCACCCACACGATCTTTCTTCATCTTTTTCTTCCCCTCTTTTACTCTGTAAATATTTATTCATACATATTCCCAATTTCCCACCACAAATTTCAGATACTATTCTGTTCTATTTGGTCAGTTTTTATTCTGTATATAATTTATGTCTTGTAATATTTGTTCTTTTTTTCTTCGTTACGGGTAATTGGGTGTAAAATTTGAGGCCTTCAATCTAAATATGCTTCATTTGTTGATTGTTGCTATGAATTGTAGTTTGATGGGTATTGCATAAAGTTGGAATCTTTATTGTGGGAAGGCTATTTGTATTTCTCTTTTGGGTTTATAGAGGATAAATTGGGTGTCATACGGTTTTTTCACAAAAAATGGTTCTTTTATATATACTCTGTATGGTCATTTTGATGCTTGAATTGTGTTCTGTTAAGAAAATTTGAAGTGGATTTCTAAATTTTCTTACTGTTAGTGTTGAATCAGGCTTAAATTTTTAGATTTTGTGTTTCAATTTTCAGTAATTGCTTTTAACTGTTTTCATAAAGTATTCAAAGCAATTTACAAGAATAAAATCGTAAAATAGTATTATTCAGATGTTTTGAAAAGTTCAGTTATCAAACAAACTTTTTCATTTTGTCTTTAATTCAAACAGACACTCTATTTTATACAGACCTCTAAATTATTCAGATCTTAATTATAAAATTTTATCAAACACCACCTTAGTTTTAAAAAAATTTGTTAATATATAAAAAAATTTATTTAATTATTACAGTATAATCGAAAACCGAACCGAAAAAACTGATAACGATATTGTACCGAACCGGTATCGAAACCGATTATTCGGTATCGGTTCTTGGTTTTCTGGTATTTTCAGGATCAGTACCGGATTCGGTATTTTCGATACCGGTTCGATTTTTTACTGATGAGCACCCCTAGAGGGAGGGATCTTAGTGTAAAAATATGAGATTTCAAAATAAAAGGTATTTATGAAAAGTGAAGATTTCTTTACCGGAAAAAATAAAAAAAGAAGAAAAGAAAGTGATGATGATGAACAAAGAAATGAAAGATAAATTAAAAAAAAAAATCAATATGCTTATATACAAGTTAAATTTGTTTTAGTGTTACCATCTTTGGTACTTGAGGACACCCACACACACCAAAAACTACCACCATTATTAAGTTTTGACATAAAATCTGACAATTTTTATAATTCAAAAAACAAGGAGCACCAGCCCCATACTTTATTTATTTTTCATAGAACCTATTCAATTGCAATTTAATTCTAAGGATACATTTTATCCTAAGGACTTAGAGCATCTCCAGCAGATGGACTATCTGCTGTATTATATTTAATTCATATGACATCAGCAAATATCATTTAGTCTTCAATCCTTCCAACAACAGATGAACTATCGTGTGGACTATCCCGTGGACTATAATATAAAAAGATTAAAATAATCAATGAAGATTAAAATAATATAAAAATACAAACTATTATTAACAAAATACTTATAATTGTCAAAGGTTATAGTTGATTGAGAGATGGTAAAATGTATTGAATTATTGTGCATATTTATAGATTTTTCAATTTCTATCCGTTACTTTTTTTATTACCGTTCTGATCAACTTTTTTTTTACCGTTCAGATTTTTTTTATATTCGTTGGAGACACTGCCCCTTCTCGTCGTCTTCAGAACCCCCTTCTTCATCAACATCTCTCCCATTTAAATATATTAAAAATTATAGTCCAAATTATAGTATACCAAATCTTGTTCCTTGATATAGTCGTTTTGCCTCGCCGAATAATTCGATGGACTATATTTAGTCTGTCTGCTGGAGCGAGATCTGTATCCTAGACTAAATATAATCTAGGATTTGTTCATTATCGGCCTGCCGGAGATGCTTAGGGAAGAATTTGGGGAAAGGGTAACTAAAAAAAATTTAGAGAAAACCTACTTATTTCATGTAAACATCTTAATTAATTATGACTTCTTGTAAGACAAACTCGAATATGTGACCATACATATGTAGGAGATAGCGCGTAAGTTCTGCATGGTCATAGATTTAGGGAACATACATATGTATGTTGCAAAACGACTTAATTAATTATGACCATATATATGTATGTTGCAAATCGACTTAATTGTTATTGTTGGTACGACTTAATTAGTAGTGGAACCTCTTGCAATTTTGGACAGGAAATTGATCAAGAAGAAGAATAATGTTGCTTCAGTTCAAGTGCTAGTTCAGTGGTCTAACACACTCCCCTAGTAAAGCTACCCGGGAAGATTGGGATAATCTGAAGTTGAAGTTTCCTTCTTCTAAACCTCGAGGGCAAGGTTCCTTTAAGAGGGGTAGAATGTCATGTATTGGTTACTTAGAAGCAGGGTATATTAGTCTTTAGCTTAGTGAGGGCAGTATAGTCAATTGTGTTATTCCATTGGAATGAAATGGACCATTCTCATTCCCCCCAAATTTATGAATTTATTCCTTGGAGAAGAATATAGGAATGACTCATTCCAGCTAGAATGGAATGACTCATTCCATTCTCCATTCTCCATTCTCATTCCCTTCACCCACTCCATTCCTCTTCAAAACAAATGTAACATTATATAAGACTAAGTTTGGATCGAAGGAATTAAATTGGTGAAGGGAATGGAACTAAACTGTCTAAAGTTGAGAAGGGGTTTTTTACTTCATCCACGCACTTCTTCTATGGGTACCTAACTATGAATTCAACACCTTCAAATACTTGTTAATAAGAAAACAACAATCGAATAGACTCCCATTTCACTTGAGTCACATACTCATCTGGGTAGACAAACAAATCTTTTATGTAGAAAATTTTCCCTTCCAAGGATTGATAAAAGTGTCATAACCTCAAAGGTTTAGAACCACCTGCACATACTAAATAGTATGATTTATAGCTACATGCCCATAATTACTAAATAGTATGATTTATAGTTCAGATAAGTGTTGGCAAACCGTAAACCTCCTAGATCTCCTATCCTAAATCTTCCTAACGTAATATCACATCTACCAGAAGTTTAGATTCTCGATTATCGTCTCTTGAAACTCAAGTTCGACGCGCATCTCTAAGGTTTCGGGCGGGTGCGAGTGTGCTTGCTTTCGATTGATTGCTTGCTTTCTTTTCTATTATTACTATTCCCGCTGGCAGGCTGGCAAGGAGGACAATTTTCTAACGCAGAAATCTACAAAAACTCAATGATCTAGTTAAAGTAGTACCTAATGGCTAGATTGAAGGCTACTGGCCCTTGAAAGGCTTTTTTACAGTGCACTATCCCTCTTGAGAATCTTTTATAAGTAAATTTCTATCTACTATCCAAAGATAATCACATCATTCAAGTCACTGTTTTACTACTGATAAGTGATAACTAATATTGTAACACCATACAGTGACTGATATAATAGATACATGCTAAAACTACAAGACATGGAAAATGAAAGAACAACTGAAACAAGATAGCAACTGAAACACTTCACAATTATTTAATCAACTAAAAAGATTCAGTAAGTAAGCAACTGAAACAATTGATCGTAAAGTGAAACTTTGCAGTTTCAATTCAAGCTACTTCAATCCATGAACAAGATAGTTCACAACCTGACAAAAATTGCTAACCTGACAAAAATTGCTCGATCAAAGAACAAAGAACAAAGCAGAAACATATCCCCCATCAACCTGGCCAAAGAACAAAGCAGAAACACATAGTAGACAACCTGACAAAAATTGCTCGATCAGTTGATCACAGATGGGGTTTGTATGTAATCAGTCCAAGTGCAGTGTTTAGATAGGTAGTCCAATTTAAAGTTGTCTCTTCAAAAGAATGTAATATAACCGACTCCAATTATCACTTTGGTTACACTCTCACACCAAAATAATATATATATATATATATATATATTTATATTTATATAAAATCTAATCATATACAGAGACTTTTATGGAACAAGATGCACAAATCCTGATAATATTTTTGTTAACATTGTTACCTTCGCAGAGTATCACAAGGGAAAAAAACACCGAAAGTTCGCAACACCTTCGCATACTCACTACATGCCAAATAGGTATAGATAGGCATAATTTTCCATTCCTGTGACCAAATCCATTCGGAATATCACTAGGTAAAGTAAGTTTTGTATAACCCATACAACCCGTAACCCCCATATCACAAACCTCTCTAAATGCTTGTAAAACATAAGATAGGATGACAATTATCTATCTAATAGTATCTATTAGTCCTCAGAGGTTTTTAATGGACAATCCTGTTAGATATTTCTGCATAAGTTCCACTCTACTTTACAAAGATCCTCTGAACCACTTGGTCTCTAGCTTCCGGTTAATAACTAACAGTAACAGCCATATCATGACTAAAATAATAATATCCCAAAAAGAATCCAATATGTATTCAGCTTTAAAGAATTAATAAAGCAATAAATTGCAAACCAGAAGATAAACTACAGTTGCAAGATAAACTACAGTTGCCAGACAATCATAAGTGCACATGTATAAACCAATATAAAAACTCCACTTACCCAGAAAAATGCTAGTCTAATCAAGTTCCGAATTTCTCAAATACTCGTCACAGCTAAACTGGATCCGCACAAAATGTGAAAATTAACAGTCAAACTTACATTACATACACTAGTCATGAGACCAAATCTTCCTTTTGAAAACTCATCTAAGACTCCGGTGACGGCATTCTCTTCACCTTCTTGTTTTTCCTCTCCGAAATAGCCTTTGCAAGGGACTCCACAATCCGCTGCTGAGATTCAAGAATCATCTCAGTCCTTTTCACCTCCATCTCCATTCGCATTGCCTCGACTTCCCTTGCCATTTCCATCTTCATCCTCTCCACCCTCACAAATCCATCCCCCAACACCTTAATTGCTGCCACCACCTCTGCAGCTGGATCACTCTCTCTCTTCCCCACCCTTTCACCGCCACCACCACACCCTTTCCCCATTCCAAACTTTTCCGAATACCCATCTTTAAAATTCTTGCTATTCCCAAAATTTGGGTTAGGATTCGGGCTAGGAATACTAAATTCATCAAATTTACTGATAGAAGGCGGAGGCACCATATTTGACCGGCTGGGGATTCTAATACGAAATCCATTTCCTCCATTTCCATTACCCGCGGACCCGTAATGAATCTGGCTATTAGAAGCACTATTCTTAACGTTTTTCGGGTAAAAATTTTCCTGATATTCCTCATCATCGTCTTCCTCTTCTTCGTCATCTTCATCATCAATTGGGACTGTATTCACCGGTACAGCGACCGCAGTGGAACCCTTTTCCATCGAATCCATTCTTTTGAAATGAACCCACGCGGAGGAGTAGCGGTTGCGGCCGTTGGAGGTAGCAGCAGCGCGCTGTATCTCCGCGCGGTAGCGTTTACGGAGCTTTTCCATCTTGTGGCGGCACTGGACGGAGGTCTTTTGGGGGCTACCGGAGGAGAGAGGGCAACGTTCGGCGACACCATCGGCGACTTCCTGCCAGTGAGAAGCCCTGAGATTGCCTCGCCGGAGCGAATACCACTTTTCACGGTAGGCGTCAATGAGGGCTACGGTCTCATCGTGGGACCAACACGGCGGCGGCAGGCGGCGGGAAGCGGTGGAGGATGAAGGGGGCGGTTGTAAGGTAGATGGGTTTGGTGGGTCTTGGGCTGATGATGAAGATGCAGCCATGGTTGAAGGATAAGGATCTGAAAGCGCAAGTTAGCAGAGGAAGGAAGAGGGAGGAGAGGGAAATAGAAAGGAGGTGGTGGAGGGTGGAGGGTGGCGGTGGACATAATTTGAGAAGTGAATGGGTTGGGGGTTAGGTTTAATTGGGTGGTGGGGGAGGGGTGTGCGGCTGATTTGGAGATCTAGAAAGATGAGGCCACCGCTTAGGGTGGGGTGGTGGGGAGAGCTAACGTGCGCCGGGGTTGTTGGTGGTGTTAAGCTGCGCACGTAGCTTAGGAGGATGGGCGAATAGGGTGGGTTGAGGATTTGAGTCTGACCACCACCAATGATTTGGTTGGGCTGTGACCACTTCTGACCACCGCCTAGACAGGTTGGGTTGGGTGGCTGAGCCTCTCACTTGGGAAGTGTTTGGCTTTTCTTATCTATTTTTATTTCGGTTTTCAAGAATTGGGGAGGTGGTGCTTGTGAGTTTATGTGTGGTAGGACTTTTGACTAGAGGTGGGGCATTGTTTGGTATATGACATTTAATTATTATTTTTTCATAATATTAATTATTATTTTCTCATAATATTTTTTCTATACTTTTAATATTAATTATTATTTTCTCCTAATATGTTTTTCTATATTTTTAATATATAGTTATTTAAAAATAAAATTGTTTTTTTTGTTAATGAGGAGTTCCGACCCGCGGGTCGACTAATCTCTCCAGCCCAATACCAGAGCGTTTTGCTACCCGAACTTAAGATGTTCGAGTTTACGGCTCACCCCAGGACAAGCTTGAACCGCTGCGCCAAAGCTGGTGGTTTAAAATACTAAGTTACCATTATGACTTTTAGTTTTAAAAATTAACTAAAGTTTAATTACAATATATAAGTCATCATAATTACTTTTAACATTAATTAACTAAATGTCTCCTATATTAGTTATTATGTAATCATAATATTTTTCCTATATTTTTAATATTTAGTTATTTAGAGTCTAAAATTGAGTAAAGTACAATTTTAAATAAGTTTTTAAAGTTATTTTTATATTGTACGACTAAGTAATTAAATAACTATAAAATAAAATTATTGTATAATAATAAGTTAATATTAAAGCTTTTAGGATCATAAAAAGAATTTTGGATCTCTAATATTAACTATTAATTATTAATTTCACAACTTAACTTACTAATTGCGTATAATTTTATTTTATTTTATTATTTTATTATTTATTATTAAAATCTTATAATATCATATTCTTTTGGGGTTGAAAGACAACTACATAAATCAACTAAAATCAACATATATAAATGAGTCCTACTAAGTTTGGAATTTTATTAGTAGTTATTTAGATTATTTTAAAATTGTTGTGATCATTTAACTCCAATAGTACAGATCCCCTTTAATTTCATATCAAGGTAGCCATAAATTCTTCGGCCTTTTTAATATTGACGAGGAGGCCGATAATTTAAAGCTCAACCATATATATATATATAAATTGATATTTTCTCAATTCTTTTTAATATTTTTACATGAAAAAAATCGCTATAGATGTATAATGACGGTGAAAACCGTCGCTATAGGATCTATAGCGACATTTTTCATATGAAAATATCATTTTCTCTTGTAAAATTACCAGTTTCCTACATATATCGGAAAATGATTCATGACATTTATTTGCTATGATATGAATCATGGGCATACACCATGATTCATCTCGTCCCCTACTAATAGTAGTAGATGTGAATTAATCTCGACCGTTAATTCTTATATTGAACGATAGAGATGATATAGTCCATTTTTAATCCATAACAAATATATGTTACCCCTCTCTCTCTTTATATATATATATAGGGTCCTCATCCGTGGCAGCCGATTGCCACCCCAACCGTTGATCATTATAATAAAAGGCTGAGATTAGGTTTGATTTATTCTAAACCGCTAGAAGGAATAGCGACTGGCGTAAATGACCAAAACGTCCCTTTTTTTAAATCATCCTCTGCCGCTACAAGGAGTAGCGGCTGCTTCTTCTCTCTCATATATAACCTGACACTCAACTTTTCTCTCTCTCTACGCTGACACAGTCACACATGCAAATAGAAGTAGAGTATACCTACTTCTCTAAATCTATATGCCTATTTTATAAATTATTTTAAAATAATTTAAAATTTATTTTATAAATTATTTTTATAAGTTATTTAAAATAATTTATAAAATATTTAAAATAATTTATAAATTATTTTATATAACTTAAATTATAACTTGAAATAACTTAAAATAATTTTAAGTTATATAAAATTATTTATTTCAAGTTATAAATTATTTTAAGTTATTTCAAGTTATAAATAATTTTAAGTTATATAAAATTATTTATTTCAAGTTATATAAGTTATTTCAAGTTATAAATAATTTTACGTTATATAAAATAATTTATAAATTATTTTATATTTTATATAATTATTTTATATAAGTTATAATTTATTTTATATAACTTAAATTAAATTATTTATTTTTATATAATTATTTTATATAAGTTATAATTTATTTTATATAACTTAAATTATAACTTAAAATAATTTATTTTATATAAATTAAATTAAATTATTTATTTTTATATTATTATTTTATGTAAGTTATTATTTATTTTATATAACTTAAATTATAACTTAAAATAATTTTATATAACTTAAAATTATTTTAAGTTATTTCAAGTTATAAAATAAAATAATTTATTTTATATAACTTAAAATAATTTATAAATTATTTTATATAACTTAAATTATTTATAAGTTATAATTTATTTTATATAACTTAAATTATAACTTGAAATAATTTATAAATTGTTTTAAGTTATATAAAATAATTTATAAATTATTTTAAATAACTTATAAAAAATAATTTATAAAATAAATTATAAATTATTTTGAAATAATTTATAAAATAGGCATATAGATTTAGAGAAGTAGACATACTCTACTTCTACTTGCATGTGTGACTGTGTCGGCATAGAGAGAAGTTGAGTGTCAGGTTATAGTACTCCTTATAGCGGCAGGGATGATTTAAAAAAAAAGGACGTTTTGATCATTTACGCCATCCACTACTCCTAGCGGTTTAGAATAAATCAAGCCTAATCTCAGCCCTTTATTATAATGATCAATGATTGGAGAGTTGGTTGCTGGAATAGTGTCCGTGGCAACCGGTTGCCACGGATGAGGACCCATATTCACTAAACACATACAAAAAGCTAAAGTTGTTCTTGTATTATTATTGTGTTGCCATGTACCTATGTTTGATGTGAAGCAAGCTTCTGATTAAGTTCTAATGTCAATAAATTTGGGAACGATGCACGATCCGGATCTTAAGCTTACTTTTTTATCCAACATACCTTGTTTACCTCCTTTTAGCGACGGACCGGACGACGATTCGGTTCGTCGCTATATATACAACCGTCGTCTTAGCTTTTAGACAACATATAGACGACAGTTGTATATATAGCGACGGACGAACCGTCGCCCGGTCCATCGCTAAAGGAGGGTAAGAAAGGTATGTTAAATAAAAGGTAAGCTTAAGATCCGGACCATATATATATATATATATCATTTTGGAGAAGCAAAAAGATATTCCACATGCAGTGGCTTAATGAGGTGGCTGCATTATTGCTGCAGCAGCGGCCTATTTTCAAAAATGAGGAAGATAAGTTGGAATATCAAAATGACCAAGGACTCATTCATGGTGCTTTCTTTTATAAAGGCATCCAAAGCCAATAATAACCTAAAACCAACACCAGTCTATATATACCCATCCATATTAATATTGGGCTATCTGGTTTCTTCTACTTTTTAACCTTCGGAACCTTAAAGGAACAGCTTTCTCCTGGACAGAAACATTAATGTACCTCCATACGTCTGGTTTGGTGGGGAGTTGTGCGATTTTCTCAGCAACTTCCATGTCTTGGGGAAGAACGAAGCCAAATACGGTGTATGCATTTTTCCACTCATTGTGGTTCGCTAAACTGATGAATTCTGGGCCGAAACCAACCCATGAAACCGATCCTCTTGTTATCCGGGCAATCTTCTCTCGGAATATTGTTAAATATAATCCCGTGTGCTTCGAGTGTTCCTTGGATCAGTGCAAAAGAAGGGCCGAATGAAGCCTACACAGACATTCAACTCAAAAAGGTTAACAATAATTACTCGGACCTCATTCTTTGATTTGTTATTTAGAAACTGTATCGGAAATTCTTTAGCTAGACATAGTAGCTGTGCTCAATAGGAGTGTTTGAATTTATAAGCTATCGCCTATAGGTAAAGACACCATTTTTTCTTCTAGTGCTAGAAGATAAAAGTTCAACTATATAATCTCACTATATATCTAAGGGGAAAGCAGTAGCGTGCAAAAGGAACTTGCTAAGGAGGAAGCTTTGAGGAGAAAGTAAATTAGAAATTTTGAAGGGGTATCACATCTACGACTGTTAGAAATTGTTTGTCCAGATATAATCTTCTTCCACTCGATTTCACCTTCAAATGAAAACTTGTGTCCATACGAATTATATAGCATGCCAGAATTTAGCATAGCAGGCATATCAAACTATCATATCCCAAAATCAGCATAACAGGCATTTCCAAAAATATGTCTTACGCTTTGTATGTGGTTTCCTCCAGAATCCCACAAGCTTCCCCGGCTTTCTGCACGATAAAAGTGGCAACCAGCACAGTGACACCTAGCCAAAAGCTCAAGGATGTAAGTAACAGAATGTGGAGCACAATCAGGAAGGAGCTTCAAAGGGGGAAAAAGAAGAAGAAATATTATAAGATATAACAATAAGATTAAAAGGTAATCATAGATTTACGGACAAGATTAACGAATATAAACAATGTCATGAAAATACAAACCTTCCTTGGTGACAGGAAGAAAGGCATTCAGAGACTACAAATTCTAAACCAACATTCAGTTCTCTGCTTTTATACCCTCTAAAGTTTCTAAGACGGCAGATGAACGGTTGAGAAGACATGGGGTATTACAACTTCATAATTGTATCAAGTGTAAATTTATGCTTTTCCCAATAACAATTAACAATTTGCACGGTAATGAAAGAAGACCTTCATTCATATAATGATTCAGACTGAGACTTATCAAAATCATTGAATAAACAAGTAATAGATAGAGAAGGCCGGTGTATATGCATAAAGGGAACGTAAGGAGCATCAAAACCATCTAGCCAAGATTAAAATAGTATATTCGTATGTGATTAAGATTACTCCATGCTAATGGTAACTTGTATTGCTTATAACCCTACAAGAAATATTAATTAAGCATCTATACATGCAAGTGTGTGCTTACTTTTATATGTATGATACCAAAATCTGTTTCCAGGCCAACAATACCCTGCAAGACGAAAGAGAAAGAAAATATATATTACGTCAATCATTGTTAGAAGTTATTGGAACTGATTGTAGTCCATAGCTTTCTGTCTTTTCTCTAATGGCAGAAAAATTCATTAATTTACAGCAAACTCCAAAGTTTTGGCATCAGAAAACAACATAAAAGATGATTGTCGTCATGCATATCCCAAGAACATTATAGCATATCAAGAATTATCCCAGATGATGAAACCAATCATTTAATAAAACAGTAACTATGTATAACAATAATGCTATAGACATCCCAAACAGATAAGATCTAGGAGACTCGAACTTCTAAGATCTTGTGGAGTTTTCTCAGAAAAGAGTGGTGCATTCTGCATTAGTGGATAAAAATTAATGGATTCAGTCTAACTGGTGTTGAATCAGTCAATGCTGAACATTTTGTTCCAAAAGAGGCGAGCCATAAATCCTGAAAGTATCTCTCCAAGCTCCAAGAATAGCTATCAATGAAGCAGGCAGAAGCTTAATGTATGTGGTATTCTGACACTCCAATGGCTCAATCTATGCAGTGCCATCCACCAAATCACTACAACAGGTTTTAGTACAAAATTGCTTCCACAATTATGTAGTAGTATATATAGTCTATAATTTTTGTCTCAATTAGTTATATATTTTAAAAATTGAAAGATATAAATTCAGGTTACATTTATTTATTTCTCATTCTTTGAAACATTCAAGAAAAGTGGCACAACAAAGAACAATTCTTGTAGAATTGACTATGATACACAATTGTAGGATACGTTTGTCCTGCCTCCCCCATATTTGCAACATTTTACAAGGATATAGAAAGAACAAATAAACATCGAGGTAATATAATGGTTCATGTAGATCCAACTTCAGACTGCATCAAAAATTTCGTAAAATTGTTTAGCGTATATATAGTTTCATTATTAGTAATCAAAAGGAGACAATAATCGATCATTTGGTAGATAACATGTGTGTACCAAGCATAATTTGTAAGTTGAAAGGCTGAAACTAACCCATGCATCGGTAAATTTTGTACCTCTCCTTTTCCAAAAATAAATCCAGAAGTCCAAAAAACCTGACCTCCTGAATCACGCCGATCAGGATCCAGGATATCTTTCTGTTTCTTCAGCCAACACTAGGAGCCAGAGAAAGGATAAAAGAGCATTAGAATCAGCAAACCATGCTTTTACACAAATTATTAGTATTAATACCTAGCCATATCATGCCGCATATTTCAACTGATAAAAAAATGGGAGTTGCAGAGTAACTCCTTGCATATTATGCGGTAGCTAACCTCCCGGGCCAAGAATAAGGGTGTTATATCTAGGTGAACAACCTAACGAAAGGTGTCATTACTCATGACTCCCTTTATATGTAGTGTTCACTTGACAAGATGACTTTTAAAAATGCCCAGTGAAGAAAGGTGCAACTCAAGCCCCCCCCCAAATATAAAGGGCCTCATTCATGGGATCTAATAACAAAATTAAGAATAAAAGGTTACAGCAAACATGATACTGTTGAGATGAGTGCATCTAGACAAGGAGAGACAGTCACATGCGTATAATGTTAGATTTTGGCTAAGAATTTTTTTTGTTGTTAACTGGAAAACATCCATCAAAGTCTCACAAAATTCCATTTTTTGTCCCAAAGTACCAATTTTCTCAAATGTGTTTCTTCAAGCTTAAAATTTTTACAAAATTGCTCCCATTTAACATATTGGTGAAATTATTGGCCGGAATCCTTCATAATCATGTCCAAGATTATTGGTAATTATGTAAAATGTGTTTTATATAATTGTTGTATTCATACGTTTGGAATGGGTCAAATGTGTATTCAACTTATAAAACGTGAGTTCTGGCCAATAATTTCACCGGGGTGTTAAAAGGTAACAGTTTAGTGAAAAATTTAAACTTGAAGGAACACATCTGAGAAAATTGGTACTCTGTGGCTAAAAATGAAATTTTATGTTACTTTGATGCACACTTTTGCAGTTAACCCATTTTTTTCCCCCAAAAAGGCGCACCTCAATGAAGAAGCAGAATGAGGGCTCCAGATTCAAATGATATTACATAAAAGAAATTGAGGGCTGCAGATTAGTAAATGGACCATGCACTTACTAGTGACCAAAGGGGTAGTGTAAGAATAAGTGAACTTGGACTTCACAAAAGAAGTTCAAGTCAAAATTATAGAATATTATTTGAACCTTCACTTGATCTTCACTCATCTAACAAAAGATTTTTTCTTAAAACACTACTGTAGATTCACAGTAAATGCAAATTTACCAAGTAAAGGCATTGTTGAGTTCAAAAGCTTTAACCCATTTCTTTACACTTTCTTACTGAAATTTTAGTGCCACAGAATAAATTATTCTTGAACAACAGAACTGCATTAGAATTACAGTGCAAGGTGTTCCACCACCCAGTAAATATAAAATGAACTAACTCTCAACTCAAGCACGCGCGCACAAACTCACACATACCAATATATACAAAATGAAAGAATTTACAATTCAGCATTTCATTTTTCAGCCAATTAACCAACATATAAATTAGATTAAACAGTAGATACTAAAGCAAAGAACAAAACATACTTCACCAAACCTGGGCCCACAAGCATCTCTATCACCACAATACACCAAGAATCACACAAACACGGCCCATTCTCACCTTTACACATCTCCTTACAAGCCCTACAACACTCCTCTGCAGATTCAACCTTAAAATCTGAACCCCATTTCACAGCATCGCCCCAAAGCTCCAAATGCTCAATCCCTTTACAACACTCCCTATTTCTCCCCAATTCTTCACCTTTTTCGCCCCAATAGAAGCACATGTACACAATTGAAAAGGACGCAACACCTGTCAAGTGAAGAATGAGACGAGCACGTCCGATGAGTTCTGACTCTATTTGTCTCCGACCCATTTGATTTTGAGACTCGAATTAAAAAACCCAGAAGTTAATTCTCTTAATTCGTCATGCATATATATATAGGCAAGGTGTGTAATATCTGAAAAATAAAAATAAAATAAAATAATAAAAAATAATAATAATTTGGTCAACAAATTTTAAGTATTTAAGGTTGGACTTGTAAAATTAATTGAACCCAATTTTAATTATTAGGTTTAAAAATTAAATTATAATAAGCGTAACTTCAATATATTAAATTAAGGTTTTCCGATACATTAGTAAGCGAAGAAAAGGAAGAGGCCGAAAGAGATATAAAAGGAAACGAAAATTAAAAGGATTGGAAAAAAATTATTAAGGTTGTAGTCAGCATAATCTTATTTTCAGAAGGATAATTATTGTATTTGTTTTTTATTACAAAATAAATATTTTTATTATTCTGATTTCAATAGATGTTTTAGTAATTTGTTGTGTCGTCTGAATAACCAACGTGTTGATATAATCTTAAATTGAAACTGAGAATTTGAGATAGTTTATATATTAAATATGAAATAAATTTGTTAATGTGGGTTTGGTTCCTAAACAATTTATATGTACCTTATTCATCACACAATTCTAATTGTCATGAATCAATAAATGCTAATGTATTCGCAAAAATTTTAACTGAAAAAGATATATTTAAGAAACTGATATTTCCACAACAAAAGTGTTGCTATAGATATATAACGAGTAAAAACCGTCAGCTATAGGACCTATAAGGACTGTTTTGTTGTAAAAATGTCATTTTTTATCGTAAATTTATCAGTTTCCTATGTTTATAAGTTGCGTTTGGTGGCTTTATGTTTGTGGTTTGTGTTTGGTGACCATTTTGACAGTTTACGGCACCAAAATATGCTACAGGAAGACGAATTAGAATCATGCGTTCATAAATAACCACATACTAACAGCAGAAAAACACGAGCTCAAAGAACGATCCAAACCCTAATTCGAAGACGGCCTGCCTAGCAAACACACCACTCCTACTGGGATTCAAATCAACTTTTTCGTTCAACTAAATAAACAAAGGCTGTCCAGTGTCCGTTACTTGACAATACGATTACTTCTCAAATCATGGGCATCGCCATGCGAAAGCTTCAAGAAATCCACATCCTACAGCAGCCTCTTTGTCAACTCCGATCTGTACCATGGACAAGTTCAATAATAAGCATGACGCTCCCTTGATATCAAGCATACCCCTTTATCGAAATTATACAAAGCAAATGAAACACGAGTGATAAACTAAGGCACGCAAGTAACTCCACTTTTCATGTGTTTTCTTAATATAATAGAATAGAACAGTAAAATATGTAGGGTGTTACCTCAATAGTATGATCCAGAGCTACCACCGCTTCCCATGTAACTACTTCCACCCAAGCCACGACTGGAATACAGTGATGAGTAAGAGCTACCACCAGCCTTCAGTAACAGTAGAATAAAGGCACGCATGATAAGAAATAAATACTGGATGCTAAAAGCCTCGGAAAATAAAATTTTCAGAAATCAGAAACGAAATCATACATCACCACCGCGAGACATGTAATCACTACTAAAGCTAGAAGAGTACATTCCACCAACATCACTACCACTGTAAGAGCCTGCAATCCACAATAAGATGAGCACAAACCAATTTAGGAAAAACCACACTCACATTTCACTTCCTATTTGAATCAATAAAATATCGATTGTGACGCATCTTGCGTATATCCAATAAGAAGATTCATAAAACATACCTCCACTATAACCCATACCCTGACGACTGCTATAAAGCCCATTAGAATCCTGACTGGATATAGAAGTTCTGCTGCTACCATATCCCATATTAGATCTCCCAAGTCTGCCAATAAAACTAAGTCAAGATGCAACAATAAAGAACAAAAAGGAATGATAGTTACTGCATAATAACATACCTATCACTGTAAGCATCCCCATATTGAGAAGCACTGCCGCCAAGTTCATAATCCAAACGAGCACGTGGCTGTCGTATCCCCGCCTCAGCATAGCGTGGAGGAACATCATCCTTAATTATAAACAGAAACACAATAGATATTACCTTTAGCAGACATAGAAACTACAAAGAAAGTTGGGGAACACGAGATGATCAGAAATCTACTAACCAGTGCAGCATATGGACGCTTTGACCCAGAAATAGTAGTCTCATAATCACGAGCTCGTCCTTCACGGTAACTTGGAGGCGGCCTTTCAAACCTTTGACCATAACCATCATCAACATAAGCTCTCCTTGATGAAGAACGAGCTGTACCTCTTGGCAAATCAGCGTAGCCAGATCCATGAGAGGAATAGTCATCCCTATATGATGTATGTCTCTCTGAGGCAAACCTGGAACCATAATCTGCAGCAGCTCTACTCCTAGGAGGAAGCTCCTCCCTTCTTCCATAATCTCTCTTCAAGCTACTTTTTGGGTATGAAGGAACTATAAGAACAGTATCTAACCATTAGTAGTACATCGATAAACATGGAGCCATCTAGGCATGTTGAAAATATAGATACATACCAGGCGGTCTCCTATCAAATGACCTTGAAAAAGGAGCAACAGCCCTGTCCCTTGGTGGCATGGCCATTACTGGTCGTCTATCCCTAAATGTAATCGGCCTCTTCAAACCACGATCAACAGGTGGCAAACGCCCTCCCATACCTCTTGCCCCATGGACGGGTAGACTGCGTGGCAGAACTGGACGACCCCAAGGACCCCTGAAGCCACGTGGAGCTCCTTGCCCGGGTCGGAAATCACCACGAACAACATGCTTCCCTTTACCCCTCTGAAGTGGTCTCGACAATCTGGCACGAACTTTAGCCTGGAATAAAACCAGCAGGTTAAATAAAGCCATTAACGGGAACCAATAAAATAGACAACTTCATGAACATCTGCCAACCTTGCTTTCTCCTCCACCCAACTCTACATTGTTAATGTTTTTAGCACATGTCACCGCAGCATCATGGGTGTCAAAGGTAATAAACCCAAAGTCCTTTCTCTTGGCAGATGGCATGTTACGAGCAAGCTCAATCTTTTCAACCTCCCCATATTTTTTGAGAAGCCCTCTTACGCGATCCTCATCCCATGATGCAAGCAGACCATCAACAAAAACTGTTTTAACCTGAACTCAGAACAGATGTGATAAGCAAATATTTTAAAGCATGCTGCATTGAAAAGGCATATGACAGCATATAATTGGAGCTAGTGACACTGAATATATCAAGAGCAGCTTAAACATTATCCTTCATTACAGTAACAAATTCCTCCTAGAATCTAGGCTGATACATTTTGTCAGATCCTTGCAAGGCAAAAGGACTAAATAAGAACGAAAGTTTTAAGTCAAAGAAATTAAAAAAAAAGGAAATCAGAACATTAAAAAACCTGTAACCTATTTTGGGGTCCAAAGGAGATGCCATTGCGTAAAAGCTAATTAACCAAACCAAAAACTCGCAACAATAAAAGTGACTGCAACAAAACTTCCACAATTAAAATTGATGCCTCAAGCCACTTGTGATGTTACTACCACCACATTAAGCAAAATATGGAGTACTATAGATTAATGGATGAGATGGGTCAAAATTAGTCAGAGACTAAAGTCTGTCTTCTTCAAAAGATGCAGAGTATTTACCTGAGCCATTATTTCATCGCCAGGGTCAATGAAGGAATCTGCAAAAGAAACCTTCGCAGGTCTATCAACCCCAAACACAACATCTCTTTTCTGCAAACGCCTAAAAGAATCCATGGCATCTGAACGAGAAGAGAATTCCAAGAAAGCAAAACCCCGATTCATTCCCTCATTGTTACTATCTTCAACCAACGTCAAATCCTCAATATTATCAACTCCATAATGCTTTAACTTCGCTTTCAGCTGGAAGCACATTTAACATCAATGAGACCAAATTTTAGCAACTCTGAGTAATCTAATAATATATAACTTGATGCTTGATGACGACATTAATCTTCCTAATCTACTTACAGCTTCCTTTGTCCATGTCTTGCATATGTTACCCAAAAAAAGGGTGTCGCTGTCTTGACTTGGAGTAACACCGCACTGTTTCCCATTAACCTGGAATTTTGGTTGTAAATAAATTATGATTCAAGATAAGGTAATGTCAATTGTCATGGGAACTATGACAGGTTCACAGAAAATACCAATGGATTTTTAAGATCAGAACATGCTCGTTTTGCTTGTTCTACAGTTGCAAAACGCAGGAACGCAAATCCTTTATTCTTCCTAGTCTGAGGATTCATCATAAGTCTGACTTCAGTAACCTTGCCAACTTCACTGAAGACTTTCCTAAGATCATCCTCAGTAGCATCCTTGTCCAAGCCCCCAACAAAAACTTCGAACTCCTTCCTCTTGCGCCTCTCTTTAAAAACGTCATGATGCTCTTGTTCTTCAGCATCAACCAACTCAGCATGCTCATCGCTGCCATGTTCATCATCATCCTCGCCCTCAAGTTCCTCATGAACATCACCCATTTCCTCAACTACATCACCCTCTTCCTCACCCACATCTCCCTCTTCAAGTTCTTCAATTTCCTCACCCTCTTCTTGAACATCTTCCTGTTCAATTTCCTTCTCATCATAATCAACACCACCATATTCTTCAGCTTCATATTCAGGCTCATGGTACTCCAAATCTAACCGCTCACCTCTCTCGAATTCCTCAACAGACTCTTTTGCCTCCTCTTCCTCTGCCAGGCAAATAAGAAAAGATACAGATGTCCAGCCCAATCAACAGAGTGAAATTCACAATCACCCACAAGAGAACCAATACAAAGGAATTGAAAATCATCCACAAATTCAAAGTCCTTTAAGACCAACTTAATAAAAACTTCATTAACCGACAATAAAGTTAAATCAGCAAGAATCATAATAAAAAGATGTCCATCATCAACAAATGTTGTCACAAGAAATGGATCACTTTATGGAAGAAAAAAAAACTGAATAGCATACCAATTTCTGCCCAAATAAATTCTAAGGATGACGACAGGGAAACTATGTACTATGCACTTGCATGTATGAAACTAGAATCTCCATTTACATTTTCTACTCTCTTCTTGCTTTCTGTTATTAATAGAGATTCTTTAACTGATTGTTACAACATCAGTTCCAATTGAGACCTAAATCCATTAAATTACAACCAAAAGAAGCATGGTAAATCGCTTGCAGAAACAGCATCTCAAAATTCAAACGTGGGTGGACCATGGAATATGGCGAAGAATAACTGCCTAAAGGAGCTCTTAATCTTGAGAATTTTGTTATTTTCAATAGATTTTATTTACACTAACCAGGCCATCAAGTGTGATTCATCCAGCATAATTTTAATAGACAGCTACCAACAACAAAGTAATAGCAAAGAATTTGATACGAAAAAAATGTATCTCAACCACATAATCATCCTCTGAGTTCTGATCGACAACCAAAAAATTAGTCATATATGCCTATTCAATATTTTTTCTTCTACAGTTTGTTGTTCTACTAGTACTTGATACTGAGAGAAAGTCCAGTCTGGAGCAGGTAAGTCCCAGTAAACACTATATTGCAATTACCATCCCATGTTGACACCTTGAATCTATAGGCCAATTTCCTTAACAAAAGATCTCATCTTTCTTTCTACAAACCCATAAAAAATTAAACCACAAATAGCTGAACAAAGCTATAAATTGACATAACACACCTCCAAAAAGAATCCCAAACTAAAATATTCGACTGATCATCTAAACAAGTAAAAAGATACCTTTAAGGAAACCCAATTCTCACCAATTATTATTGTCCGTACACCCATTACAAAGATTGAATTTTTACCTCTAAGAATACAAAATCAGAATCTGAAATTAAAATTTAACCCAACAAAGCCAATAACTCCAACAGGACAAAGCTAACGTCAGATCTAGCATAACCATGTCACTCTAGAAACCACGGAATTTAATAAAATAAATTACTTACTTCTCACAGAAACCATTCTATTCTCCTCCGGCTTCGTCACAAACTCCGATTCCAAAGGTTTTTCTTCCACATGCTTCTCCTCAATTTTCACGTCTTCTTTAGCCTCAACAGGAGCTTCCTCAACTTTTACCGGCTCCTCTGCTACCTTCGATTGGCTCTGCGTCTTAGGCGTGGAGCGAGCAGCTCTAGCTCCTCGTTTCGACCCTGGTCCAGGCGTCTTCTTTGCTGCCCTTGGCGGCATCGTAAAACGGAAGTATAAACGCACGATTTGTGTAGGTAATTTGTGTCTAGAACTAGAACGAGGATAAAAACCGCTGCTTTAGAAAGAGACGAACGACTGAACGAGGATTGGGGATCTGTTGGGAAATTGGAAACCCTAGTTGGACATATATAAGGTGGAGGAGACGAGAGAGTTTTACGTTTGGTAAAGCAACAGATTCTTTTGGAAGAAGTGTGGGCCCTTTTGACTCTATCGTTTGCTCTTTTTTTTTGTTTTTTGTTTTTTGTTTTGTTTTTTTTTTTTTTTTTTTTGAGATAATTGATATTTTCAAAAGGTCTCACTCACATGAATGTGGGTCCCATTTATTATTTATATGAGAAAGTCTTGTGAAAATATCAATCTCCTTTTTTAACTGTTTTTAGAGAAAAATATTTTGTTCCTTTTTTACCAAATTTTTTATATTATTTTAAGAAATATTACACACATATTTATTTTTCTCTCATCCATTTAATTCTTCCCTTGTTTTTTTATTCACTTTTTAATAAATTAGTCTATTAGACAAACATTAATTATATCTTTTAATCTATTGATTATTTTTAAAATGACACTTAAAAAAGAAATGAGGGAGTATTTTTTTCACCTCTTACAAGTTTAGCAAATAATAATAATAATAATAATTTTAATTTTCACCCCATAGCTCTTTAATTCGTTTATGACATTTAAAAATAATTAACATACATTGATGTGCACGGTACACCCATACAAAGTGTTATCGAATTGTACAATATTTAACCACAATCCGCAATCATAATAATTTATAAACTAGTTTAATAATTTTAAATTAATAATACATAAGAACATAATTTATATGACAAATTCTAATTCAAAATAGTATTTTATTTTTTTAGTTTTTAATTCGGTTAATCGGTTACTAAATAGTCTAATTTTCATATCTGAAATCAAGACCGAAAGCTGAAATATAAAAGGTTATAACCGAATATACCCAAATAACCAAAATAATTTGGTTTAAAAAATTAATTGGGTTTCATTTTATTTTTTTTTGTTGAGCACTACGACTATCGATGCATATTTAGAGGAGAGTATTACCTTTCTTTTTTGTACACAAATATGGGAGATGGGTAATGTATCCAAATCCTAATGCTAATTCTAAATTGAAGGAATAGAATGAAAGAAAAAAAATTACTTTTTAGTTTTTGACATTTCAAGTGTATTTTTAATTGTTAGCGGTGAATAATGTGATAGGATGACATAATTATCACATACATTCATCCACATGAAATAAAAACACAAAAAAGAATGAATCGAAATCATTTATCCGCCAAAATGATTACAAAATACGTTAATTTTCATTTCATTCATTCCTCCGTTCCATTCCTTAAAACCAAACGCGGCATAAAGAATTTTATAGATAATTCTAAATGAGGACATTCAAATAAGGAATTTGCAAATTGAAATGCCAAGCAAAAGGTGAATGTTCCACAATTGTTTTGAGGAACAACCAAATAGGATCCAATATTATGTTGTCAAACACATACCATAATTCAAGCAAACCTTACATTAGAAGCATAGATTTCCTTCATAACTCTCATTGGCCATAACAAATTCATTTCAACGTAGTTGAGAAAAAGCATGTAGACAAGGAAATGTCGCAAACCCATCAAACATACAGTCGATACACCCCATCACTTACGAGTGAATTCAAATGTCAGGGATACAACACAAATGCAAAATCAGTGAACCATGGAGGCAAATCCTTTCAGTGAACACTGTGGTTGATAGATGAGATACTAAACTTCTGCTTGAATCAAGTTTTCAAGATCTGCTACGGTGCTTTTAGCTTCATCAATTTCTGGGCCTTCCTTTTGATCCAACTCCTCCAACTCAGCCTGCAAGCGGAAGCTTGTTCATCATAATCCAACAACCTATAAAACTAAATCAACTGTCCAAAAAAAGAGTTTTTTTTTTTTTTTTGTGGGGGAGGGGGGAGGGGGGGGGGGGGAATTTGACCAATTCAGTATATGATTCTACAAGAAGTTGACTCATGATCCACATAGATGGAAAATCATCCAACTTCAAATAGAGCAGGTGCATTAGGACAGCGCATGAAAGGAGAGAATCCTTTCTGTTTATAATTCTTAGTAGCTCATAATATTTGGACCTCACAGAATTAAAATAAATAGTATTGCAGATAAATCAGCAGAACAAGACACAGTTAATATGTATTTCATGCATTAAATTTTACGTCAGTGAGATATTTTTCTAATAACATAGCTAATAAGAGGAAGCAAGACAACAAATGAGAATGGAAGAATTCCATTATGCTCCTATTTCCAAGTAGCAGTTTAAACCATATTTCTTTGTTCCTTATTCCAATAAATTAACTAATAATGTTGAATGACATCAAAAACTTCGAATTGGGAGGCAGTTAGAGACCACTGGTATGACCCATGCATTCAAATCAATAGAGTCTTCCTTTGGAATAGCAGTATAAACCAACTCGAAAAGGCTTCTACCCGAACATAAGAAAGTTGGTAAAGGTTTAATCTTCATCCAGAAGAGAATTGTGAAAAGTGATAATCGAAAGGGGAAGCTTGAGATATGTTGGTTGATACCAGCTCCAAAAGCTTGTGTATGTTTTATGTTTACCTTGATTACACTCTCAGACTCAATTTACTTCTAGTATTTGATAATAAAGAATTCAGACTGAGGAGAGAGACTAAGAGACTTATTAGATGAAAAGGGAGAGAGAGCAAAAGAGTAAATGATAAAACTAAAAACGATGAAAAAGATGATTTATAAATTAGAAGTGAAAAAGAGTGAATTCTTACATGTTAGAGTGAACCAACCCACAGATGCAGGGTAACTATCAAAATTTAATACTTATAGAAACTGCAGACTTCGAGAAGAGACAATGAGGGCACTTGTGCTTTTGACACCTTCTCACTTCACAAGCCAGACATGAAATCAAACAAATTTCACAGTTTTTTTCTTTAAATACTTTATACTTGTAACTTCTAGTTTCTTATAAATCAAGATTTTTAAATGGAACAAAGAACTACAAATCTAATTTTTACCAGACTCTCTTCTAAACCCAACAATTTCCTTCGAGAGTTAGAAAGGAAGCTGTCCTCTTCTTCATTGAATACTTCAACAAGAGGGAAAGTAAAACCAAAAAGAATGTCCGATTTACCATTATTCCTGGAAGTGTGATACTTGCAAAGTCAAAGGAGGCGAAGAAGCCTTTCCTCTTTTCATTCATTTGTGGACAGAAAGGACATGTTAGGTGAATTAATTTTTTACTTCAGCCAAAATTATAAAAATTCCATCCCTCCCTTCTCCTTTCCAACCCTCGCCCTTTCTCCCGTCAAGCTGACCATAAATTGATAATCTATGTAGTACTCAATTCCAAAGTCGTGAAGTGGGATCCATGCAGCTTTGCATATTCTTTTCCATGTTTATATTTTGAGTATGTTTTGCAAAATATAACTGGACGTCAAATTTCAAGTATCCATGTTTTGAATTGTTCCTAAGTATGAAGTTTCTTTAAATTGTGGGATCCACCAACTGTTACAAATAATCTACAGCAATACTTAGCAGCCCAAGATTTAATACAGAGTAAAAAATTTACCAAAATCCCTTTTAGGTCAGCTAGTGAGGCCTCCAAGCGCTTTTGACAATCAGGAATCATCATCCTTGATTCAGCTAGCACATTTTCCTGTCCAGATAGATCAAAATAATGAAAAAGATACTCAGGTATATATAGGGGCTAAAGATATTTAGGATAAACTAAAATAATGCAATTCCCATTCAAAATGACCAAGGTTGCAACTTGCAAAAGAAGATTACAAAGACAGTAATGGATGAAGTCTGATAATAGACTCACTCAGATGTTAAAAACTAGATAGTTATATGATATTCTGTAGCTTTTCATTCACAAACAAAAGAATTCTGATAAAGAAAGAGGCTGTTTGACATATATTAAAAACCTCAATCTCAACATATGCACTTATCATTCATTTTTTTTTTCACTCAATAAACTTCCAATAACAATTTAGAGCTCCACGGTCAATTAGGTGCTTTTACAGGCTGAAACACAATAAAACAACATGTCATTTCATAGACTTACAAATCTGGCATTTTATATTTTACTTTTTTCTAACTTCTTTTTTTTTTCCTTTTGGATAGATACAAGTCGCATTATCTTTTGGAAACAGGTGAAAAATATAGGCCAATCCAAACAGCAATGATACCTCTGATAGTTCACTTATAATGTAATGAACTGAGTTAAGAGAAGGGTAATATTTTTCATAGGAAAAAGTTCTAACTTCTATTATATTGAAAAAACAGAGACTAATACATGAGAACTTGAAAATATGACGAGAGAAGAAAAACCAATGGACAATAATGTTAATCAGAACGGATGAACTTGAATTTTTAGAATGTTTGTACTTTGTAGATGTCAACCAAAGAGGATAATAATTATATAATTTTATATGGTATGCCCAGTGAAAGAAGTTCTCGGATATTTTACCGAGGAGGAAAACAGATGGATAGATATCTGAATGAACTAAAATTAGGATTATTCTGCATTAAATAGACATCATACATCATACAAGGTTTATTAAATTAGTTGCATACCGAGTTGATACCACACTAAAGTTTGACTTGGATCACTTCTCTCAACAAATTAAATTATATGAAGTAAGAAAGAGGCTGGCTGGCAATTGATTGAGAAATATAAGATGCTACCAAATTTAAGATATATATTAAGGATGATTGAAATTTCAATACCTGTTGCTTAATGTCATAAGGATCAGCTCCTGCGTCCTTCATGGAAGTTGTCTTGGCAGCGTCCATCTCAACCTCTTTCTTATAAGAATTAAGCTCTTTAACAATGCGTTTGCAAGTGGAGGTCTTGATTTTCAGATTTCTAATTGTTGCCATACTTACTCCGCCCAAAGAAAAAGCCCCTTTTTGCTTTTCGTAAGTACTGAAACCAAGTGAGCAGGAACCAGGAAGTAAGCATCACCCAAAACATAAAATTAAATAGATGAACTCACAATCCCAACATGATATTACCACTTATCAGCCCCTCTAATTATAAATAATTTATTTAAATATTATGTTTCCTTTATCTTTCATTTCCCTGGTTCTTTTCAAAATCTGAACACAGAAGTTACCAGAAGAGAATTAAAAACTTACAATTTTATATGTGTTTTAAGTTAAAAGTTTAGTCAGACCCAATCTATCCATAATTTTGAGAAGCCCAACCGTAGTATACTAAAACAAACACAAAAGAAAAGGGAAAGAAAATAAAATAAAATAAAAGCATTTGCACCACTCTTCTATAACAGACTAAAATCATTAATCACAGGTACCTCAAGTAGTAGCGATACTGTAAAAACTCAAACTCAGAACCATAATTTTAATGAAAATACATGTCATTAAACAAGATTTCACAACAAACAAGGATTTAGCAAAAACTTTTATAGCCATAATAACTCGTGTAGCTCGGTATACGCGATTAAACAGCAGATTACTGATCAATTATCATCAACACAAACTACTACATTACATACACTATTATTTCAAAATTTTATACCCATATTCACACTGAACAACGAGATAATTTCAAGATGAGTGCCTTTTTGCCATTAGTGACCACAATGAACTGAAAATAATCTTAAACATTCCCCAAAATGACAAAGTTCAAATAGAGCAAGTTCGATACTCGAATTATTTGTTACTTTAGGACTTTCCATGAATTCAATTTTCCATTTACGAGAAACCAAAACAGCATTTAAAAGATTAAGATTCGTAAAATTTCGTAATCGAAACTGAAAAAAGGACCAAATCATACTGTAAATTTGCAGAACAAACGGAAAGAGAGAGGAGAGAGAGTACCAAGTGAGTGATCTGAGCCAAAACCTGAAAACTTGAGCAGCAGAAAGCCAGAAATGGCTGTGAAAGATTAACCCCTCAGTTTCTATTTCCTTGGGCTTGGGCTGAATGTGGGCTGAAAGGGTAAAAAAATATAAAAAAATATCTTATTTTATTTAAATAAGTAGCTATTATTATTAAATATTAATAACCGAGACATCTTCAATTATTAATAATATTGGTTCAATGACATATGATCTATCATAATACGAGAAATATCACATATTTAAACTTTGACCGAACAAGAATGCTACTATCACATAAAACTCACATACATACATATACATATTTTTTAGTCCCGCCAGGTACGTGGGGCTCACAATATACATGTGTGTGTATATAAGTTTTATGTGATCATTTTTTATGTGATAGTAATATTATTTTATATCTTAATATGGGTAGCCCCTGCTGCCATTGCCATCCCAGCACTCCAACATAAGGTTGTGAAATGAGTAAACAGTTCGAGTTCGATTCATACTCGCTCGACTAAAAGTTCGATTCAAACTCGATTCAAAATATATATGATTCAAATATGAATAAATTTTAAAATTCGATAAATTACTCGAACATCCGCAAATTACAATTTTCTATTGATATTAGGATCATATTCGTTCGAAAAGTTCAAACTGTTCGGGTTCAATTTGAGATCGTGCTCAACTTGGTAGCTAAACGAGTCTCGATTAAATCTTAGTTTATACTTAATAAATTTTGTGAACTAATTCTGAGCAACTCAATATTCGGTTCGACTCGGTTCATTTAATATTAATAAAAAATGTAACAATTTGAAATGAAAATATCTTTCAATGTTCAGCATGCCAAATGCACATGGGTACTACTCTCTCCGTTCATAAATAAGTGATTTTTAGAAGAAAAAATTTGTTCCAATTTATTCGTCGTTTACAACTTTTTAGAAAAATAAATTATTTACTTTCCTATATCACCCCTACGTTCTCTCATTGTCCCAAGAAATTCTCTCACTTGTATTAATAGTTTTCAACTTCCCAAAAAGGGATAGCGATGAAATTTCACACAAATTTTAATTATTAAATGATAGTATTAAATAATTTTCTTAATTCACGTGTATGAAGCTAAAATGACAGTTATTATGGAACGGATGGAGTAATTAATTTTGCCAAAAGGTTAATTCTAAAAATAGATATAATATAGGCTTTCTCAAACATGTTATATTAAGTTTCATCTTCTAATATATGAAAAAAAGTTAGGGAGTTAAAAATGCTTTTAAGCCAACTAGAATTTGAAATAACATTTGTATGAAATGCAGCCCAAATGACAAAAGTTACATTCAATAATAATACTTTATATACATCACAGCATATTATGCTAGTCAAGTTTTTAACTTGAACATTGATCCATTCTTGGTAAAGATTAAATAGAACAAACCAGCAGCAGCATTCAAGCTCACATATCTTAGCACTCGAATAGATTAAAAGAAATCCGAAAAGAGGAAGAATTTCCAAGAGAAGATCAACAGTAGGATTAACAGCAAGGCGGCGCGCACCAGCAGCACTTCAATGGGTTCAGACTCAAAGTATGTAGCAGGCTTTATGCTTCCTCTTGTGTTTTTTAGACTTCGGAGGATGAAGGACTACCTTGATCGCAGCATCAAAGACGGCCTTAACATTCTGCATTGCAAAAATAAAAATTCAAAAGGTTGCAAATTCTGGCTGTGTGTGAATATTTTCATTCTCAAAGAATAATTGTCCAAAAGATGTTCTTAATCTCAATGGTAGAGTAGCTAACAATCCAATACCCCGAAAACTAAATTCTCTTGTCATGGATCGAAATAAGAACGATTTAGGTGCTTTAGCAGCTTTGCAACATTTCCAAGACATACGAATCAATGATCAGCCAGCCCAGTCCAAGGAAAGGGTGAAAACAACTTAAAGATGGGATTGATATGTCAATTTAGTACCGAATTTCACTTTTCTCTTTTTAAAATCATATTTTGGTTTCTATAAGTACATTTTACTAGTGCAGGTTTCAGAAAAAAGCAAGCATTGCCTTCGTTTATAGTTAGTCTTTCTAGTAATTTTGGCAGCAGATAGTGACTATGTACAAATTTAGATTTCACCCCAATTGGCGATTATATGTCAATAACCAAATGACCATTTTATTATGTCATCAACTAAAGGTTCCTCATGCCACTAGTATATAGTATTGAGATCTCATGAATGTAGGCCTAGTTGTCAAAATATACTTTGTTAGTATTTTTCTTCCGGGAATATGTAGTTATGTACAGGCGAGACAAACCTGCTGTGTCTTGGAGCTGCATTCTAAATATGCCACCGCACCTATCTGCTTCTTTAGTTCTTCACCCTGCAATAGAAAAAGATTAGGAATAGATGTGTTAGTTTCTTCAACGAGGCTCGTTCTGAAATGCTGCACCGTTCATTCTCTATTAGTCCAGTGTAAAATTTAACAATCATGAAGTCTCTACAGTTATTTTAGTATTGCCAACACAAACCTACTTCAAACACAATAAACTGTCTCTACCATGACGAAACATGAGGGTCGAGTCCGTCATCAAATACTTTTCCGTCTGTTAATCGAGGGTTTTTCTTTCTTATTGTAAATGCGCCTTTTGATTATCAACAAAACAAACTTCATTTATAATCATTGAATGGAGTTCTTGTAAGATATTAAACAGTTTATAGGTCATCCTTTTTCAAGAAACATTCGTATTTTACTGCAGAAACCTTTATGACAAAGTTAGATTAAAATTTCAATTTTCAAAAAGTTACTGCATATAACATGTTAATTTGTTATGCCCCTGCAGCTTCAAGCGGATACATTGCTAAGGATTTCACAGAGACACTAAGTAGTAATAATGCAAAATCCAAGAACACGACTGTTTGGAAAGGGGAAAGGTAACAATATAGGATAGAGACCTGTTCCGTGGAAATGGTACATGCCCCTGGATAATCCATTTGGAACTGTTTATCTTCTCTCAAATCTGTCAATATAATGAGGTGCATCAGACATTATTAAAGGGGAGATAAAGAGGTGAGAAGAAGTCCTTTTGTTCTCTAATCATTTAGATTTTTGAATTGCTTAGAGGCCTAGCTCTACATTCACATTTGGCCACTTGAAAAAGTATACTTGAAAAGACAAGCATGTGGGGGAGTAACTTTATTACTCCTCAAAAGGAAAAAGCAGAAAAAACTCATTTTATTCAAACATTTAAAAACTTCACTGGAAATCAAAGGGACACTTCCACAACAAAAAGAGAAAAATTACTAACCTAGTTTGGTACCCACAAGAACAATGGGCACTGATGGAGCATAATGTCTAAGCTCTGGGACCCACTTCTCCAGCATAACAAGGAGCAGAAAGCAAGTTAAAGAAGAAACACAAGTTATGATTATAAGAATAAAGTAATATCCTTGAACAGCTGAAACATAATATAAAAAGATTTTTATTTATTGGTATAAAAAAAAGCTTACTTTTTTTGCTATGTTCTCAAAGCTAGGCCTACTTATGAGAGAGAAGGCAAGGATGAAAACATCAGCTCCTCTATAACTAAGAGGCCTTAACCTGTTATAGTCTTCTTGACCTGCATAACCAATAGAAAGCTTGTTGTTACAGACAACTCCTTCAAATTTAGATCACTTTCAAAACATCATATCTTAATTGGGATATTTTATAAAGAATGTTGGATTTTTCTTCGTATTAATTTAAGCAAAAATATTCGGGCTGTGTAAGTAGTGTTTTGAGAACGTTTCGTTTCCTTTGAAGTTGTCCGGGAGGGTGTGTGGTAGTATTACCCAATATTAAACAATTCCATAATGGTTGCAGAAATTTATTCCAATTTCCAAATATGCATCATGTGCAAGTACATAATCCTCTTAGGAATTAATAAGAAGCACAGACCAGATTTTTTGTTTCAATTATTCGTCAAAGTGCACTTCTTTTCTTATGATTATATTTCGGGTATTTAGATAGATAATGAGAAGCAATGTTATTACTATATCAGGAAAAATATCAATCCATCTATTTATTTACGATAATAGTACCATCCCCAAAAAGAATGAAGTCCTAATTTTTTTTCCCAACTACATAACAGCAAAATGGTACATTGGACTTCAGCTAATCTCATTTGAAGTTTCAAAGTCTGATGTTTAGTTTAGTTCTGTTCTTTTTCTTCTCCTCAATGTACTAAATGAAATGAATTCAATATGATCTAATAGACAACAATTCAGAAAAAAAAAACATATGACAATTATGAAAGGACAAAGATTTCCAGGTTAGTTTGATTTCAGTATAATATTCTAAATTTGCTCCATGATATCTGTCAACAATTTAGGTCTAAATTAAGTCACCAAAAACTCTAAAGTTTTCATGTGACATTTTAGGTATAAAAACGGAAACTAAGAATCTAAGGTCCCTTTTTCCTGCTTTATTCCTATACTATTTCCTCATTAATGAAACATAACAAAAAAATTGCATTTCATTTCAAAGAACCAAACTTCCCAAAAGCAAAAATATAAATTTATAAAGTTTCAGATATTTTAGCACATCCCAAGATGCTATTAAAATTAACAATTAACATTCTCAAATCACTTTGATCAAGAAGCATCAGTTTAGAAATAGCTGTGGCCTATATCAATGGCACATAAAAAGGGATTACAATTGAAGCTGAGAAATCTTAATGCAGATGGAAAATGAGTATACCAGCAGTATCCCAGAGACCCAGATTTATAGTCTGCCCATCAACAGCAACATTGGCACTAAAATTGTCAAAAACAGTAGGAACATAATCCTGCAAAGAATCAAGAAAACCCAACAATGAAAATCCACAAGAAATCAAATTAACTTCACAAAAACATAAGCAAAACACACAATAAAAAAAGACTGTGACTTTAAGCAAGCAAATTCTGCAAAGAATCAAGACAACCCAACCATGAAAATCCATAAGAAAAAAAAAACTTCACAGAAGCATAAGCAAAACACCCACAAAATCAAAAAAGACAGTCACTTTAATCAAGGAAATTGTACAGTTGGAAAGGTGTTGCTAGTGTAGGAAATCAAAAGACATGTCTTCCCAACAGCTCCATCCCCAACTGTAACACATTTGATGAACTTTGTTGCAGTAGGAGTATTCATCTCATAATCAAGCACCCAATATCAAAATTCTTCAAAAAAAAATGGAACTTTAAGTTAATTATTTAAATTTTTTTGTGAAGTTTTAGAGATGGAGAAAAAATCAAGAAGATTTTTGAGAGTAGCCCTCTTTCTCCAGAGATTTTAAAATGTTTGGAGAGAGAGAGAGGGAGAGAGAGATTATGGGGACAAGCCTACAAGGGGAGGGACAAGAAAAGGTAATAAAATTTTCTTTGGGATTTCTTGGGCAGGAAAAGTTAGGAAGGTGACTTTAATTTGAGCTGTCATAGCGGCAAAAGGAAGAAAGAGAAAAGGGTAAATATAACAAATGGGAGTTTAATTTTAAATTTACTTCAACTCCTGTTACTGGACATTGGGCAACGCCAGGCCCAAATTATTTAGAAAGAGGAAGCCCAATTATATATTTGGGCAAGTTGGGATTTTGTATACCCGGATCCATTTTACTGAAGAGAGAGAAAGAGGAGAGAGAAAATGGCGTCTTCTTCGTCTTCAAGGGCTCAATCACCGTCTTATCCCAGTGCTGCCAGGCTAGCAGATGGTCAATGTTACCCTCAGTACACTGCATCTCTTAAATGTAAACTCCCCTCTCTCTCCTCTTGTTCTATATATATTTGTGTATGCCTATGTTTTTGATGTTGTAATAAAATAAATTTCATAGTTTTAGTTTTGGGTGTAGATTATTAGCTATACTCAAAAATGAAATACAAAGCTTGTTTGAAATCAGAATTTTTTGATAATGGGTTTGCTTTAATTGTTGAAATTTGAATGTACAAATGTCTGTTTGTGAGTGTAATAGGAATATTTGGAAGAACATTCAAGTTCAAGTTGCTAATAGTATAAGAGATTATGCAAGCAGCTTTAGCTTGCCTCAAGCTTGGATAGATGTCCATTTCGAGAACAAATTAATAAAAGAAAGGAAAGAATTTACTGTCCTGGCTGGCATGGCATTCATGTTAATGTTAAAAGGTTCATAGTAGTAGCTTAGTATGTCAATGTAGGGAGTGGTTAGCATGAGTGTCGACACGCAGGCGGGAGGTGACCTCTCTCTGCGTGTCAGCGTATTGGTCAATTGACCAACTTACCATAAAGTTAACTTCATGTCCGTCAATGTATGGTTGTTCTAAGATACATTTTAAAGGTGCAAAATTTCTCTGTTGGACGCTTGGGTAAAAATATGGAGGTAAAGTTTTGACATGTCCAATTGGTCATGCACTCGTAAAGAAAGTGTTGTATACTTGTAATAAAAAAAAATATCTTATACATGCAATTACTGCAGGGTTTTTTCAACACGGGGAAAGTGTTCATAGTGAAAACTGTGCTACCTTGAATACTAGTTTACTTTAAGAAACAAGAAAAGACATTATGAAAACAAAGACACATTGATATCCAAGGATTTTGGGGTTTAATTAATATCTGTATACCATCAGGAACTATGGTGCCTGAATCAGGTAACATTGCATTTGTAAAATTTCCCTTTTTGTTGCCAACCCCAAAGGATACATTTATTATGCTACATTGTTGCCCTGTTCATATTTTACAAATCATCTATTACATTTATTTACAAGAACTGCATATCTAAGTGGGTTATTTGTGCTCGGGTTGTCTATAAAGCTTGAATTGATTCTCTGGTTAGAAGCCCCTCTTTTGTTCATGAAAAACTTCTATAAAAAAGATAGAATTTAATTCAAATGTTCATGAACAATTAATTTGAAGTGGATTACATAATTTAAAAAGCTTCTTTAGGGTAGACTGTTATTTCAAGAAACAAATATTAAACGAAGAAAGGGAGGATATCATGGAGAATGAGGGGTTTTCCATTCGAAATCAAGCATTTATTTGGTCTCTGGTTTTATGAAGGCTTAATGTTAATGATCTTTATCAGCTTCACAGACCCCTTAAGAAATTTATCTCCAGACATATGTGTTACGTGTAAGCTGAATAATGAGACAGCCATTTATATTTGTATTGCCTAGTAGCTTGGTTTGTGGAGCTCTATTTTTCGCTTGTTTGGAGGAGTGCATATGTGTCCTATTTCATTGGAGGGAGCAAGGATGCTAAGATGCTTTAGAAGTGTTTAATCCTTTAGTTTTTAATGGTATTGAGTGAAAATCTCGACTTTTTGAGAGAGCTATTTATCTTTCGTTCTGTTGCGAGAATCGAGATAGAATCTTTTTTTGCCTTCTTTATAAACCTTTGCTGTGGTGGCCTCTAGGGGTATCTTTGTTAGAGAATGGAGAGCTGCCCTCTTTCACGTGTTGTCTTTTTGTTTTCCTTTGTTATGGTTGGGTATATACCTAGTCCCCCTAATGCTTGTATCTCTGTCTCTCTTTTCGTCAAATAAAACTTCTTCTTTGATCAAAAACTGGAGAATGAGGGTTTGGAGACTTGGTGTAAAAGGATGGTTCATAGCTCTTCTTCTGGCAAGATAAATTGGTGATATAGTTTTAGTTGGGTGGTTGTTTCGTTTGCACAAGGAAAAAACTAATTGTAAACTTCACTTGCTTCATCTCTTCTCAACCCTAAACTTAAAAATAGGTACTGTAGTCTCGAGATGTAAGCTAGATATCATGCCATGGACTCAGCTCACTCTTTTAGTTTTCAGCATAGCACGACCTCAGGGCCCTGTACTAAATACTTGATAATGAAAACTTCCCAAATGGGGTTATATCCATTTTTTGAAGTTTATCATCTTCACACATCTTGTTATTCTGAAGTTAAAAGTATTCTGGGTACTATGAAAATAGTGATAGTCATAATTTGCATTCTTTAATATCGAAGGGGTGCTAGTATTTATGACTTTTATTACCTTGCATATGTGATCAAGTATCAATAATGAAGCAAACTTTGCAGGCTTAGAAGAATTTAACAAAGATAAGAGTAAATGCCAAGAACATTTTGATGTTTACAAAGAATGCAAGAAAAAGGAGGTACGTAACTTTGTAGAACGCTTACTTATTTTTTACTTGTTCGACTCAAAACTATCAGCACCTTATCGGTCCGCATTTACAATAGTTACACTAATATGTACAACTGCTACACACTTGTCTTTACTGCACCATAAGATCCATAAAAGAAAGTAATCTTGAGTTTATACTACATATTATCGTTTTAATCATACGTATTAATGTTTTCAAATAAAAGGGTGTAAAAAATGCTAGTTACTATAATAACGTAAATTTGGAAACTTTTATGAGAAAGTGTTATCTCACTGCAAGTTTTAACTTGTCATTTGTCTCCCTGCGAAGTTTCAATAATCAAATTGAGATCATCGGATGTCACTCGATTTTCTATCCCTTAGACTGTATGGATGGTTGTTATATAATTCACATGGTTTACCAAGTTAATTTATGGTTTTTTTTTTATAATAGCATTTTTTTGCATTGTTTTCTGTGTTACAGAGGGAAGCTCGACTGGAGCGCAATCGGAATCGATCCTTGTTCTCATGATATTTAATCGAACATCGAGTAGAGGTCAAATGAAGATATTATCGTTAATAAATTTATTTCGTGTCTTCTCAATCTGTCGCTCATTTAAAAAATTGTCTTGTACGAAGTTTTTGGTGTCGTAAATTTACTGGTCAAGAATTCGAGTAGTCTGCAATGGGCAATTATATAGTTCCCCCTGGTAGGGTAATTGCTTCATAAGTAATATGATAAATGTTATGTAGACTTGTGTCTCATCAATGCTAGAAGTTATGGCCTCATCAAACAAAGAGGAACTGCAAGCTGTAAAATGGTATGGATTGTGTTTGGTTGGAGGGATATGGTCAGGATTGGAATGGTCATTCATTCTCAATGGAGTGCTCATTTTTTTTTGTTTAGTTGTTAAAATGTGAGGAAATTTGTTGCTGATACTTTTTTTTTTTTGGAAAATGATATTTCTACGTGGCTTTTTTTTTGATATTTTCACATGAAAACCGTCGCTATAGATCTATAACGATACTTTTCATGTGGAAATATCAATTTCCTTCTTCTTTTTTCTATTTTCTTCTTTCTTGTTTCAGTTTTTTTTTATTTTAATTACTATATGAGGATCTTGACATCCATAATTTTTGTTCTGAATTTTGAAGCATTTCGATAATCCTCTTAACAAAATGTAGAAATATCACTCCTTCAAACTTCAATCAACAAATAGTATTTAGTTCTACATGGTTGTGACTTGTGAGCCAAATGAAGGGTTAAATTTATTTGTGATGAATTTTTTGGGAAGAATTTCAGAAAAAATGTTAAATCCTTGCATTCTTTTATTTTGATGTTAATGCTACACAGTGTTTGGATAAATATAGGAAATGGGAAATTTAAATTTTTATATGTTAAAATAATATTTTAACATTAATTTTTTTCGTATGGAGGTGGGACCTGTTCATTATTTATGCGAGAGAGATATTATTTTTTATGTGTAAATATTAATAATTCTTTTTTTTAGCTAAAAACTTTTTTTTTATTTTATTATTATAAGTGTTATACTTAACCATCTAACCAAAGATATTTCTAAAAATACACGAATATAGCTTTTATTTAAACAAAATGCATTAAAATAAAAAAAATCATACAATACTTTTACATGTATTTTTTTTTGTACGAGATTTATTTAAATTATTTATTATTTAATATAATTTTAAACTACAAGAAAATAATTGAAACTTTAAACAAGGTTATTAGAATTTTTTTAAGCTTTTTATCATTTTTGAAATTGCTCTTTGACCTTTGAGATAATTTATATTTTGTCCTATTTTTATTTTATTTTTATCTTTTAGTTATTTAAATTTTATTAAAATTATATAATTTACAGGAGTTAAAAATAAAACACCATGAATTTGAAAATAAAATTTGAAAGTACGAGAGTGGAGAGAGAGAAATCCTGGTACTGGTGCAGCTCCTGTATCCCATGTCGAAACCCTAGTTTTCTCCTTCTCTATTACTTCAAATTTTACAGTTCGTCACTTTTCCCTGCAAACTTATGGTTCGGTTGGTTCGATCTCTTGTCAATCTCATATAATCCTTCAATTCCCCCCAAAATCAAGTGTTTCGGCTGATTACATTCACAAAATGATCGGCGGAAAGAATTGAAGTCTCTTCAAATTTTGAAGACACAAATATAATATATAAATACGCATAAAAATATGATTAGAGATGGAGGTGGTGGATCTTCGAAGTCGGAGGTCGGAGGTGGTCCGTTGGATCGGAAGCGTATCAACGATGCGTTAGATAAGCGATTGGAGGAATCGACATCTAGGGTTTTGAAGGACAAGGAGAGATTGTCTATTCCGTCGACTTCTGCAGTTGATGGCAAAGAACACCTGGATAATCGGTCCTCATCAACTCTCAACATGAAAAACAAAGGCTCTGATGGTTAGTTCAATTTTAGAACCAATTAGTTTTAGGATATTATGCAGTTTTATTGTAATGTTTTAATAAGCTAATTTTGTATTCAAGCTGATATATATACATATTTATCTTGGGTAAAGTTCTTTAGCTTAGAGATTTTTCTGTAGCATTATTGGGTTAGACCTTTTCTAGAGTGCAACTTGTTGGCTTGTTGGCATTGGCGAAACTTGGATTAAGGAAAATGGCAAGGAATGGGATATTGACAGGATAAAGTAGAAAGTTTCTTAAGTGGTAAAAATGGAGTAAAGATTTGAAATTTATCTTGGAAAGGTAGGGTTTTTTATAGCGAAGTATCAATGCATTCTCAAAATGAGGGTTTTGTGATGGTCATTTTAAAAAAATTATGGGGGATTTCTGAGTAGCATTCTTCTTGTTTATAATAGTTTAACTGTCATGTTTGAGTTTTTCTTGACAAACAATGACCCATTTATTGTTTATTTCATTTTAAAGCATGGTATGTTGTAATTCGTAAGCTTGATGGCTCGTTAAACTGTTGATATCATGAGCGTGTGAAACTACTCATTGCATATGGGTGTCAGGATGTGAATTAGTAATGTCACTTTTATTACTAGCAACAAATTAGTAAGTACCAGGGTGGTTGTACTTGTACATACATACCTATATGTAGAAGCTATAGGTATAACCATGAATTTAGTGACAATAAAATCATGGGCAAGTATGCATGATTTTACAATTCAGTAGTTGACTTTTACAAGGGTAACAAGACTCATGGTTAGCAAGGGGAGGGGATATCCTTTTATTGGTCAGAGGAAGAGACTCACCTGTAAATTGACCTGCATCCCCACCAAGCAAGATTGTCTAGCATTCGTTCACTTGCTCGAGGCAACATTTCCTTGTAGCTCCAGACTCCAGTGGCTGTTATTCGTATTTTTATGTCATGTAGCCTAGCTCTCTGAGTCCCAGTTGCTTTTATGTTTTTATTTAATTGCAACTGACTAACTGCAGTAGCTATTTTGTGTTTCTTTTCTCAATGGAGAATTTAAGGTCGTTCACCATTCACCGTGGAAATGGTCTTGCAGGGGACAGAGCCTGAAATATTTTTATTTGGTGTGCCCAATCAAAGTTTGATATCTATTGAGTTCCTCCCTGGCTAGTTTTGACTTGTGCGAAAACTTGGTCAAAAAGATAAAATAAAATATTGTTGTGCTCGTACATACTAATAAAACAATTATTAATGTGTTGTTCAAATTTGTTTTCTTTTGATGTCACAGTTATTTTCCATCTTATATTTTTTGATAGCCGTTACGATGTCAAAAATGGGAATTGTTCATCATGGCACGAGTTTCTACTCGGAATAAAAAGTTATATTCACAACCACAATTTTTATATGTAAACTTAATATTTGAATATATATATATATATATATATATAGATATAGATATAGATATAGATATATAGGGGAATGATCCATTGTAACTACTTGCTATCAACTATTTTAGGGCAAATAGATTTCTAACCGTTCATTATAATCAAGAACGACTCAGATTTAATAACTTATTTTTTCCATCCACTACTAATACTAGCGGATAGAATAAAGACCCACTTTACGATTTCTTAATACTAAGCGGAGGAGAAGGTCAAATTTGATCCCATCAATAAATATATACACAAACAGACATCCCTGTGGTTGATAATAATGGGGTTGTTGTGGCTTGACTTGGAAAACAATCCTTGATGAAGATGACTCTCAGATGTAGTAGTTAAAACTATAGTATACAAATCAATTTCCTTTTCATCTAAAACTGCTTTTATATTATGTTTAATGAGAATTGAAGATAGTGTTAGCATTAGTGCTAATTGAAGCGCCAGAGGTGGTTCGGAATGGTGTCGTTGAGTCATCGGAGTAAGTTTTGGAGGAAAACGACTAGATGGGTAGGGACTGATCTAGTAGAAAAAGTGGCGTCATGGATCATAGAGATTAGTTGTGATGTTGTGGCGTCTCAATAGATCGATTTCATTGGCTGTCTTTCGTGAAGCAGATTCAATCTTCTGATTGTGATTGTTCGTAAATGAGAGAGGCGTCGTGGTCTTCTTTTCATCCGCTACTATTACTAGCGGATGATGAACTCTTTTTTTTTTTATCTCTTAATTATAATGAACGGTGAGAGATCTATTCGCCCTAAAATAGTCCATAGAAAGTAGTTGTTATGGATCATTTCTCACATATATATATATATGTACTATGAGCACCGACTCGGACATGGGACACGATACGTGACACGGGATACAAAAAGGATACGATACATTGGTGACATTCAATTATATATATTTAGTAATATAAATGTATTTTTCACAATAAATAAATTTAATATTAATAGAGCATGCTAAATTTTTTAACAAAATGATAAAAAACACAACCACATTGCATAATAAATATCTAAAAGTTACATAATAATGTCCAAACTTAAAAGACATAAAATAACCCATAAATTTTATATTGCAATTTAAGTGCTGCATTTTTTTTTAAATTGTTGACCCCAAGCGTCTCCTCTAGCATGTTCTGACATGTTCGAGGCAAGTCCCGACGCGTCCAAGCTTAAAAAAAAGAAAAAAGAAAAAAAAAGGAGCTCGCGGACACTCGTTGGGTGCTTATCCGAGGCATGTCAGAGCAAATTCGTGTCTAACATGAATTTGTGGCCCTACGGGAAGTGTCTGAGCTTACTATTATATATGCAATATATAAGTAAATATGATAATGTTAGAATTATATGTGAAAACAATAGGTTGAATGCATCTTAGTGTCAAAATGGTTGAAGGAGTAACGAATATTTTAAATTTAAACAGATAGAATTGAACATTATTTTTTACTAGACTTGTTTGAGATACTAATTGTGATCTTTTTTTGTGCCTCCCCTCCCCCTTCCTCCTAATAAGGAAAATGAAGGGGCCATTTAAAAGACTTCAAAGATGAAATAGAAGACAGGTTTTGGAAGAACTTGATATTGTACATGTTCGGTTACTCTACAAACGCAGTGTTTATAGCGTTTGGAGAGTAAACGCAGCAAGTCATCATGTTCGACTACCAAACGCACGCGGTGGGCCCGACGTTTACATCTGTGTTTGGGAAACAAAACGCAACACCAAAATTTCTCAAGGTTGCGTTTTCGTTCCAAAAAGCAATAGCAAACACACCAAAATTTGACCATATTACCCTCACCTTTGAGAACTCTGAACTTCGAATACATTTCTGTAATCGCTGGTCATCGTCGGAGATCAGATTGGTAGTGGCGGATCTTTTTTCTTTTTCCCCTTATGTGGCCGGATCTGTTTTCTTTTCCCCCTTCTTTTTTCTTACCAAATCGAGGAGAAGAAGACCAAATCGAGAAGATCTTGTAGTTAAGGAGATCGAAGAAAGAAGTAGGCATGAAAAAGGAAGAATTATTGTTATTATTGGTAGTTGATGATGTGAAAGAGAAGAGGGAGAGATTGATCGGAGGAATGAGAGATGAACAAAGGAGAGAGAAAGATGAGAGAGTTACGGGAGGGGATGAATTAGTGGTTAGGAGAGAGTTATGAGAGTGATTAGTTATATTAATAAATTAATTATAATTATTATTATAATATAGTAATAGATTACCAAATGACAAATGATATTACATACTATATTAATTTTCTTTCCACAAAGTATTATTTTTGTATTATTACATAATTAATTTATTAGTATATATATTTATACGATATAATAAATCATGTCCTTTTTGGTCATTTTACACCATTTCAGTTGTAACAGCTGCAATTCTAGCAGAACAAGAATCATAACTTCAACAATATAAGTTGATGGTAAACAAACAAGATCATAATTTTTCAAAGGCTGGTTTGCAAAACGCTACTACTGCTACCATGTAAAATTATGTACTAATGAGTGAACTCAAGTTAATACTTGTCAAAACAAGAGCGGTCAAGGTTACTGCATATATCGGGATGAAACTACATGGTAATGGTGAAAAATATAAAAGAACAAATGAATATTTTTTTTTGGGAAGGGTGTGTGTGTTTGTTTTCATGAAGGCAATTGTTATTAGAATTCATGCATTAGCAATGAAAGGATATGATGGATGATTGGGGGGCCTGGAGGCCCGTGGTGTCTCTCCTCATGGATATTGAGCTCTCCTATTAAGGCTGTATTATTCACATGCCCTCTTGACTGGTAGTCCAAAATATGAAAATAACAAGAACTTCAAAGTTTCCATATTGATATATTTATAGCAGTGTATTATACAGTGTTGAGTATGACCAAGGTTTTCTTACAATGTACCTATAGCATAGTGTCCTGCTTTGGCTACATAATCCAATTTTTACATGGTGGGGAATTGCATGCAACTCTACTCCATCTTCGTGCTAATTTATTAGTATTAGTTGTCATTCTTCAATTTCCTAATATGCGTAGACATCCTGCTGCAATTAGATATTAGCTATAATAAGTGCTGGTTGTACTATTGATGATGTTCTCTATGAAGTTGTTAGCCACGTATTTTGTTTCTTTCTAATTGAAATTGTCAAATGCTTATTGTAAACAAATTTGTTAGGACAATAAATTTATCTTTATTTCTTGGTGTATTTAATGCGCACCATGTTATACATGCCCCTTACATCTAGATTTATATGCTCGTTTTTACCATATTGCAGAGGAATCTGAAACAGACAGTGAAGAGTCTGATGTTAGTGGTTCTGATGGAGATGACACATCTTGGATTTCATGGTTTTGTAATTTGAGAGGAAATGAGTTCTTCTGTGAAGTTGACGACGAATATATTCAAGATGATTTTAACCTATGTGGGTTAAGCAGTCAAGTTCCATACTATGATTATGCACTTGATCTAATTCTGGATGTTGAGTCCTCTCATGGTAAGGATTCTCAATACATTAAAGTTGAATGACTTTGATTCTTCATGCCTATGTGGTTATAAGTTGTTGGAGTACGAATATTTGTTGTCAATGTTTCGTAGTCTTGGACCAAATTTATGACCTTAGATTAAGCCATGGAATGTGCTTACGAGATGTGATGGCAGTCTTTTAGGGATTCTTTTATCAGCTGATCTGGTAGGGTGACCAGAGTTTATTTACTCTGGCATTACGATTCTGATAAGGGTAACCAGAGTTGATTTGCTCTCGTGGTAAAACACGTTACATCAATTCTAGGGGCTTGTATTAGTATATTGTTACTGGTCATTTTCTGTGAAAGCAAATACAATATCATTTCTAGATTACTCTCGGATGTGACATGTTTGACGTTTGTGATTTTCCGTATAATTTTTGTATGCTCTCTCTCCCTCCCCCCCCCACACCCTCTCCCTCCTTCCTGACTAATAAAAATCTCCTGTGTATCTTATCTTCCTAATAATATTATTGTATTTCCTTCTGTGCACATGGATAGGAGATATGTTCACTGAAGAACAGAATGAATTGGTTGAATCAGCGGCAGAGATGTTGTATGGTCTGATTCATGTCCGATATATATTGACCAGCAAGGGAATGGCTGCAATGGTAAGATTATAAGCTGGATTATCGCACATTTTGTACTTTATATTGTTGTGGTTTAAATGTTTCATCATAAAATTTAACAGTTGGAGAAGTACAAAAACTATGATTTTGGGAGGTGCCCAAGAGTTTACTGCTGTGGACAACCCTGTCTTCCTGTTGGTCAATCAGACATTCCACGTTCAAGTACCGTAAAAATATACTGCCCCAAATGCGAAGATATTTACTACCCTCGATCGAAGTACCAAGGCAGTATCCTTATATTGCACTAACTTTGTGTAGTATAGCATTATGTCTAGCTTTGTGTGACTGAATGAATTATATTTGGTTTACTTTGAGAATTGCATTCTGGCATATAGATATATTTACTTAATCTTAGTATGTTTCTTAACAGGATATCATTCTCTAGTATTCATTGCACTTAAGATTTTGGTAGATAAATCATTCCTTTTTCGTAAAAGTTGTAATCTTTATGTTGTCACGGCTTTGTTAAATTTGCATGTTCATGTAGTCTTAGACTTGTATATTTCTGAAATTATATTCATTGATTTTTCTTTGTCACTGTAATTTCATTCACATTGTGAATTTGACTGCTGTTCCTGATACTGCATCCTCTATTATGAGACTCATGTTGTGAGATTTCAGATGCACGCGGATATTATGTTCTCGTGTGTCAAGGCTTAACTTAGATTGTACAAGTAAACGTCAAATATGAATTTTATAGTATTAATGGAAAATCTTTCAGGTAGTTCTTTTACAAGCTTGTAACATTTTTATAGTTAATGTGATCTAGGAACACATATGTATGTCATATTTGTAAGTTGTTAGTTCTCATCCATTTTAGTGTGACATTACATCTGGATCCATGGCTATTGTGGCATTTTGAAACAACTCAAAGGATTCTACTTTCTTGAAGATTACATAAAGACCAATTATGCAGATGATACATCATACAAGTCATTTACTTGTTTTATTCTAGTTTGGATCTAGAGATACACTCTTGTGCAGATGATACATCAAGACATCATACAAGTCATGTTTGGTGATTTTTATTTGGTAGTTTAGGTAGCCTTCGTTGACGTGGTGTCACTGAGGCTCCATGCCAGCTGTCTGAGGCTCCATGCCAGCTGTCAGGCTGATTACCGAATGAGTATGTGCATTGATGGATTTTAGGGAAATATTGGAATACAGTAAGGCTTTGTTAGAAGGTATCTAGATTGCTCGGAGAGTGCATGAAGGCCTTTTCCCCTCATCTCTTTAAAGTGGTATTATTTTTCATTAATAAGCTACTATGTATGGTACACATTACTGCTCTATGATAGCTTTTTCCTCAACATTTTCAAGATATTGATGGGGCATATTTTGGAACCACATTTCCTCACCTGTTTTTGATGACTTATGGTCACCTCAAGCCACAGAAAGCAACACAGAGCTATGTCCCAAGAGTGTTTGGTTTCAAGCTCCACAAGCCATGACAACAACAGGTTTCCAACGGCATTATGTTGAGATCCCGGTTGCGCACTTGGTGGTGGTTCTCTTATTATTTTGATGATGTACGAGAGGTTCTAACAAGGCAGGTACGGACAGCATTGTAGTTCTTCAAATATGAAAATAATTTGCTGATGAAAAATCCATTTCTGGTCTCTGTCGAGCAAAACTTGGTTACCAAATCTATTCATGAATATAACTGGGCAGTTGTAAGCTTATTTCATTCCTCAGTTGAGAATTGTTTGAAATGCTTTTCCTTGTGGCTCTATAAATTTTAGCAGTTTTCGTGGTCCAATACATAGTCGAACATAATTTTATTATCCATTGGAGGTGGTACTCATATAAATACAGTTAGGAATGTGTTTACCATTGTTTCGTTGGTAGAGTTTAAGGAAATACGTAATTTTTTACTCATTTCTTTGTGACTTCATTTCTGTGATATTGAATTGATTTTTATTTACCTTCTGGCAAAATTTCGATTTGATCAAATGATGGCAAAGCACTGAATGGTCATAAGTGATACCTTTGTGAATGTTCAAAGCTGTCTTTTCTCTTGATCAGTTTTCTAGTGGTTATTGGTGTTTTTTTTTGTTTTCACCTCTTACCGGAATCGAGTTACGGTCGTACCCAACTGTATATTCACAAGGCTCGAACTCGAGACCTATCTTGCTTAAGGGGGAACCGAGCTAGGGCCAATGGATGTCATTATTATTGGTTGGATGCTTGTTCTCTATCCAGACTTGAGAGAGATTTTGTTTGAAATTATTACTACCTTCGTCCCAAAATAAGTGTTTTTTAGCTTAAATCACACATACTCATACACAAGCTAAAATGACAAAAATACCCTTAAGATACTTTCTTTGTATTGTTTGAGATTTTTTTTATTGCCTTTTTGTCTCTCTTTCTCTTTCTTCAACTTTTCAACTTTTCAATAAATACGCAATAAATACCATTAGTTCCATAAGGGCACATATGGGAAAATGTTTTAAAAATTGTATTGGAATTCTAATACATCACTTATTTTGGAAAAAAATGTTAAGATTAAAAAATCACTTATTGTGGGACGGAAGTAGTATTATTAATGGTTGGTTTCTCTTCTTACAAAAGAGAGCATTTTCATAGTCTCCAATTTTTTTAAACTAATCCTACCAATAAAAAAGTTAATCTAATAAATATATATGTTCATTTTTTTAAACTTCTACTCAAGCTAAATCCTTTTTTTTTAATTAAAATTAAACAATATACTAACAAATTGCAACATCAATATCAAACCACTAATCAATACCCATATTTTATCAATAAAAAGTTAATCTAATAAATGTATGTTTTTTTTTAACTTCTTCCCAAACTAATTCTCATTTTTTAAAATTAAAATTAGATAATATACTAACAAATTACAACATCAATCCACCAATCAATAATTTCATAAAATAAAACATTCTCATAGTCTTCAATATTTTTAAACTTCTTGACTAAAATAATATTTAAAGTCCACCCATAACATAAAAACAATAATAATGACATGAAGGACCTTAGTGATATATCCATCTTTGTCCTTGACACCCATATAGATTATTCACATTGTTTGTTAAATTTTTCCCAAAAAAAACATATTGATTGTGTTTTGTAAAGATTCAGTATGCAATTAGAGCAATTTATTTGAAAAGTCATAAATAAATTTTATGGTATGATATAAAGCAAAACACTCAAGTTATTTGGTTTAGGGGTTGTTTGTTTAGCACTGAAGACATCTGAATGGCTGAATTGGTCAGTCATTAAGTGCGTTTGTTTTGAAAAAAAAATTGTCTGAATGGTTGAATCAGTCAGATGATTGAACTGAATGACTAAATCAGATTTTTTTGGCTGAATGAGCAGTTGAATAAAGTAAAAAAAATTAAAAAAATATTAACTATTATATTAAGTAATATTAAATAAATTTACAACAACTTTGAATTTTTTCAGAGGGGTGAAATAATAAAATTATGTCATTCAGATGTTTCAGACATGTTAATCATCAAACAATTTTTTCATTCAGATTTAAATTCAGTTCATTCAAATTCAGATTTATTCAATTTTTATCAAATACCTCCTTAGTAACCTCATATGCTTTTTGTTGTTTGGTGATTTTGTGTTTAGGCTCATCCATTTGTACTGTGATAACAATTTGTTGTAAGTTTTGTTAACGGTTTTAAAGTATCCCAACAGCCAAACACAAATACGTAAAGATAAATAATTTGACCATCAAGGAAAAGGTCAGTACAAGTGATCTTAAAGTAGAGCATATATGTATGGATGATATGGTTTGCTCTAATAAAGTTTTTCATCTGTAATGATTACTTTCGGTAATATAAAATATTATAATGACCTTTTGCATGCAATTAAAGATAAGAAATTGCAATTTTTGCCAACTGTTATATTTAACATGCGGGTGTTATATAAAGTAAAGTAACGCTATTATCACACACACACACACACACACACACACACACATATATATATATATATATATTGTGAATTTCGCATGTTAGGCGGAAACCTGCAATATATATATGTATATATGTGAGAGTTATGTGATAGTTTTTATGTTTGTAGCATTGCTCTATAAAGTATCAAGGTATGTGCCAACCTTGAATAAAGTTTGGGCATTCAGTTTAGCCTTTCAAGTATGTCTTGTGACACATAAGTATGTCTTGTGACACATAAGTATATCTTGTGAGTTGTGATAATAAAATTAAGACATATATGAGTTTTGTTGAAAGTTCTTTTATCTCTACTAAATACATTCGATAGGGACCTTTCGAAATAAGAACAGTTCCAGGTACAGGTCAATCATAAATTCTATCTCTCAGTCACATGGAAGGCCAGGTAATTCTTCCAGAAATACGTCCGTGAATTCTCTCACCATCGGTATCTGATCTAACTTTCATTCCTTATGTTAGGTATCCACTACATAAGCTAGATATCCAACGCATCATTTCTTAAGTAGTGTTTTTGCTTGCATCATTGTTACGCAACTAGACTGCCAACGGTAGATGAGAGAATTTACAGACGTATTTTTGGAAGAATTACTTGGCCTTCCATGTGATCAGGAGATAGAATTTGTGATTGACCTCATACTTGGAACTGCTCCTATTTTGAAAGCTCCTTATCGAATGGCTCTAGTAGAGATGAAAGAACTGAGGTGCAACACGAGGACTTCTCAAGAGGTTACCCATCATCTTAGTACTACTTTCGCCCAAACACACTTAACTTCGGAGTTCTGATAGGATCCGACGAATCGCACCCCATCCCGATGAAATTCAAAGATTATCCGGGTTTGTCAGCCAAGGTTATAGACTCATTGAATATATCAGTGTAGAGCGTGTGTGACCTAAAACATCTAAGGGCATCACAAACCTGTTATTATCTCAAAATTTCATGGCCTGTCCCTCTACTCTAGTGACCAAGAGCTCTGAGATTATAAAGTGATGACTAACGACAAGATAACCAATGAGGATTCAATTTGGGTGTTATCGAGTTGAGACACTATCATATTAAATTCATGTTAGTAGAGTCGAGGACCCTTGTGACCATGGTTAGCTCAGTTTCGGTTAAAAGATATGATTACCGTTATGTTTCAGGGTTTGAGACTCTATGAGATTAGATTTTTAGAATAGTTACTAGACAATAATTTTATCAAAAGCGCGCATAAAATTTTAAAGTTTCTGATTAACGTGTAATTTATTTTTCTATATAAAGTTATGTTACAATTAATTAATCTCCCAAGTGGGAGAATGTAATATTATTGTGTGGGATAATATTAATTCTATATATATAAACCAGGCTAGATGTTGGTCTAACTAAGTGTAGCATATGGACACTAATAAATTTAATATGGACGAGCTAGTGTGAGTTATTTGAGTAACCTTTTGGACTTGTGATGAGTAGGCCCATTAGTTGATATAAATAAGGAATTAGGCTATCTCTTTTGATCCTGCGCGCTTAAAGATTTCATAATACTAATAGAGTCCTTCTACGGGCACATTGTTCTAGTAATATTTTTATCGATCTTTTTTTTTTTGGTTTTTTTTATAGTAACTTCCAAAAAAAATGTATAGTACTAGCTGTGTCCCGTGTCTCCGGCACTACATTGACGGTGGAATTTATCCCAAACTTTGGACGGCTCAGATGATTTATTGAGTGAGCAGAAAATTCAAAATCATTTGTATTTTGTTAGATAGATTCATTCCAACTGGAATTTTTACAGAAAACAGTGTTTTAGATTCTTGTTTCTTGTATGTATCCAAATTACACTTAAAACACTATTTTCTGTAAAAATTTCAGTTGAATAAATACTATACATTTTTGGAAAGTTACTAAAAAAAACCAAAAAAAAAATCGCTACAGATGTCACTAGAACAATGTACTCCTAGACTTATTGATACTGATAAGGTTATTGATGATTTTTTATCAAGACAACATCTAGGATATCAAGGGAGTAGTACCTCCTTATTCATCCAAAAGAGACCAATTCCAATAAGTTGGTCGAGGATTTTAAATAAGTTACACAATATTATTATTTTCTATGTCATATGTGTTCTTTGATGGAGAGAGTTGATACAGAAACGCACATGTGGGGACTTAAAAGGATGCAAACAAGTTTAAGTGGATTTACTAAAGTCATTAGCTTATGCAATTGGAACCAAAAAGATGAATCGGAACTTCCATATAAATTGCCAAAACATACAACCTTCACTTCATTTTCCTTTAACCATATGTTTGGCTCATAGCTTATGCAATTTGCCTTCAAAATCTTATTGGTTTCTATGCACTTTATTTTATATGTTGCTTATTTGCTTCACTTACCATACCAAAAATAAAGGAAGTGGTTAGCATGAAATTTATTTTTGGGTAAGTTGATCAATTGGTCAATAAAATGCTGACACGCATGCGAGGCTCTATGTGTGTCAGTAGTCTATTGGCCAATTGACCAACTTACCCAAAAATAAACTTCATACTAACCGGATCCAAATATAAAGCATAGTGCATTTGAAAACATAATTTCTCAACTTTTTGAAAACATCTCAAAATTATTATACACTTATATTTTCTTTCTTTTCTGTTTGAGTAATGAGTAAAAAGCTAAGGGGTCTCAAATTTTTTGTCTCAAATGGCATGATATTAAATATTTTAATAATAATTTGTGACATAACTGATAACATGACATCTACCCCACTAATATTATGGTGATGCGTCATTTGAGACATTTTTTTGAAACTAATAATTTAAAACCCCTGGCATCACTCTTCTCTTCTTTTTTGAGTAAAAAGTTTTCGGATTGAAACTACAATTTTCTAAAACTATTTTCATTCCTTAGAGTTTAAATATCTATGAACATTAAAGGGGATAATCTATTTAATCAAAATGCCGGTGTATAACATGTTTTTTTGTTAAATTTTTTAAAAATATTTTATTTTTATTCTGACAATATCAACGTATTATTTAAGACTCAAAATGGGAGTAAGGTTTAAAATTAAATCTCATCATCATTTAAATAATCTAAAATGAAATAACTTGTGGAAAAGGGGGGGAAATCCCAATAATTGTTAGTGGCACGATCAGTAATTACCCGTAAACTACAAGGGCCAAACACAAAATACCCAAATTCTCATCCCAAAAATAAGTTTTGTGGGTTGCGGCAGGTCGCCTCTGGTTTCAAATACATCTCTCTCCTTAACGCCATAAACTCTACGAACTCTCCGCTCTCTTTCTCTCTCCTCATTTCCATTTTTAGCAGAAATTTTACTTGCGAATCTTATTAATAAATCCCATTTCTTCAAAATTCTCCCAATCAAATCAACCCCTTCCAAAGGAAGAACTAGAAAAAAGCAGAACGAATTACGGTTAGATTTTGAGAAGAGGCTGCAGAATTATAGAGAGAGAAAGTGGAAAGAGAGAGTTTTTGCGTATGTAATGCATCAGAAGAAATCAGAAGTTCAGATCGGAAAAGAAAGCAGCGGCGTCTCTTCCGATTTCAACCCTACACCTCCTCTGTTATTCCCATCTTCAATTCACCAAAAGCACCCCCAGAATTCCCACAATTTTCAATTAGCTCCCCATCTCGTTTTTTCTTCTTCTGATTCTGCTACAATATCAATCACAAGCCCTCAAATTTTAATCCAACAACCCCAACAAGATGACCCATTTAGTCTCTCTCCTTCCCCTAAAACTACCCCTCATAAGAGACCCCTTATGTCCCAAAATACAAGCCCAACCTCAAATTCTCTTCCCATTTCCTTTCACAACCATCCATTTTCCTCCTTGAAAACCCATTTTCAGCATAATCGAATTTCGGGTAATTTGGGCAAGAAAGCTGCCGCCTTTCACCTCCTCCTCAACCGCCTCCGCCACCTCCGCCGCCTTCGAGTGCACCTTCGCCTTATCCTCTTGTTATCATTGCCGTTTTTCTACTTTTTGGTTTCACATCCAAGTAGTTCTTTTTTGCTTGATTTTATTTCGGCTTTTGCCTTTTCGGCTGCCCTTTTATTCTCTCTCAATCTTGCACTCCCTCGGCTCCCCTCAATCCGACTATTCCTTGCTAGGTCTTTCCCAATCAAGCTCTCATCAAGTCATGTGTCTAGACCTGCATTGCCTGTATTGTGGTCAATTGGGTCGAGGCCCAAATTGGAAAAAGGGGTGAATTCCGGGTGTTGGGTGCAAGCATATAGTAATGGTGATGTATATGAGGGTGAATTTCACAAGGGGAAATGTTCTGGTAGTGGGGTTTATCATTATTACATGAGTGGGAGGTACGAGGGTGATTGGGTTGATGGAAAGTATGATGGCTATGGGGTGGAAACATGGGCAAGAGGGAGTCGCTATCGCGGCCAATATAGGCAGGGGCTTAGGCATGGATTTGGTGTGTATAGGTTTTATACAGGGGATGTGTATGCTGGTGAATGGGCAAATGGGCAGAGTCATGGATGTGGTGTTCATACCTGCGACGATGGAAGCCGGTATGTAGGGGAATTTAAGTGGGGCGTTAAGCACGGGCTTGGCCACTACCATTTCAGGTAACTATAGAGATGGGTACATTTAGATTTCCTCCATTAATAAATGTGGTTGATTTATGTTATGGTGCTGGCTTTGACTTGGTGTTTTAATTTATTCCTAGTTATCATATAAGTGCAGAGAGTTTGGTAAATATGAGCTTTTCTTGTATCTAGGCTAAGGTATTAGTGAAATAAGTGCTACATTTGGTTTAAATATAGGGCTCGTATGTACGATCAGTTAACCATCATGAATGTTAATTAATTAAGACGTGCAAGGAAGAATATGAAGAGCAGCCTTTATATGTATTTTAAGAGGAGATTAGATGGATACGCGGTAAGAGAGGAAGGAGAGAAAGAAAGTAAATAACAGAAGAGGGAGAAGGAGAGGAAAGAGAAGCAGAATTTGTAGCAGAAGACAGATAACGCCATTCTCAGCTCAGAAGGCTCCCTTATATAACCAACTAATTAACAAATGATAACTACTATACTTATCAATTAACAACGAGATAACTGTTACCTATTATCCTCATCTACTAACAATTAGATAACTATTCCAACTAACAACTAGATAATAACCATTGTCTAGACTTTAGTAAGTAACTACTATCACTAGTAAGATCATGATTGTTTGGCTTTCTCTTTATATGGTGTTGTTTGAGTTTTGCCTGGGATTGATGGATTTGTGGAGGCTTGAAAGAGCAATGGGGATGAGTAAAAGTAAGTGGAACGGGTGGGACATGATTCCTTATGGTTTGTGATGGACATTGTGGAAAGAGAGAATAGCCGTTGCTATGGAGGGAAGGAGAGATTAATTTTTTCACATTCGGTATCGTTTTCTGAGTGTCTTATATTTGGCAAAAACTGCAAATCGAATTTTTTCCTGGAGCAGTTGAGTGTTTTGTAGACTTCCTGTAAGAGATGGTTGGAGCATAGTGTGTTTATTTTTTCCATGCTAATGTAGGTCTGAATATCTTTTACTTTTTAGATGTTTCAGAGGTTCTTGTTCTCCTCCCTTTTTGTTTGCGTGTGTACAGTGTACTTTTGTGTCATCTCCTTTGTGTCTTATTGTATAACTTTATTTACCGATAAAGAAATGCCAACATATTTTCTGTTTATCGCCCCAGATAGAAGGGAGGTGGTGTGTGTCCTGGACTTAAATATTGACTTGTTTTGCATGTTGCTCTAGATAAATTCAACAATATTGATATATACATGGTAAATGCAAGACACTTGCTACATGTGATAGGAAGTAGAGGAAACTATCTTTATTTGTTTATTTATGTTTGGATAAGTAAAGTATAAAGATTTATCAGATGCTGTCAGTGGGGTTGTAAACATTCCTTACTAGTGGTCTACCGTTATTTCCATCTTTCCTCAGTAGATACAATCATGCTTTAAAGAAGCGGCTGTGTTGCCGAAATATTGGTTACTCGGTTTGATTTCTTTAGTCACCGTTCTGATAACGAGACACAGATCGTAATTTCAATCAATTTCTATCATTCTATGTAAAAGTTGCGTATCTGCGAAATTCTGCCGTAAATGGGAGAAATAATACAAATAGATACAATTGTTAAACCTTATCAAATTAATAGAAATAGATACAATTGTGAGATCAATTCTAGGCTGCATGTTTACGTTATCTTTGAGTATTAATTTGTTTATCTTATCTAGGAATGGGGATACTTATGCTGGAGAATATTTTGCGGACAAGATGCATGGGTTTGGGGTTTATCGCTTTGCAAATGGGCATAGATATGAAGGAGCCTGGCATGAGGGAAGAAAGCAAGGGCTTGGAATGTACACTTTCAGAAATGGGGAAACTCAATCTGGTCACTGGCAAAATGGCATTCTGAATGTTCCAAGCACACAGAACACCACTTATCCTGTATCTCCAGTTGCGGTTTATCATTCCAAAGTGCTTAATGCAATTCAGGTAACTACAGATTTTGTTATAAACTATGGAGTGTCTTAGAGTCATCTACAATGGCTGATCTCACGTATCCATTCATTTTTTATAAATACATCTTATGTAAAAAAAAATCATCTGTTTGTTCCATAGATGAAGGAACTTGAAGAAACTCCATAATTTCCAGTCAGTAGCCTAACCATTTTTTAATTATTAATTTACTTTGAATGTTCAAATTAAATTCTATTATGTCGGGGCATCACATTGATAAAATTCGAACATTTAAAATTTCAAATTCATTTAAGTTGCATATTAAAAAAAGGTTCAGATTGTACTTTGTGCGTAACCAAATGTACTCTTTAACAATTTGTATAACTATGCACGCGCAAAGTACAAGACTGGTGACTTTTTACTAAATAAATACCTGTCCAGTCATCTCTCGACTTTGGATATAAGAAATTTATTTTAGCTTTTGGCAAGGGTGTGTCCAGCATACAATTCTACCCATTAAAGCTTGTTAATGGGCATGTCTTGTCATCAGTAAACCAAAGTAATTGACCTGTGCGGATGAAACTTTATATAAGCCCAGTCCTTTAGGCAGAAGCTTGTCCGATGATAATATGGCATAATTTTCATTAAAAAAAGATTCAAGGTTTACATGAAGTTGTTTATTCCCATCTGAGAGGCAGACACAGACCAAGACAAAGAACAAATTGAACTGTGAATTTAAAGCAGTTCCCAAGGAAATTCTGTGTTCGAAGAATGGAAAGAAACCTAGGATCTAAAAAGATTGATGTGAATGGCCAAGATCTTTTGTCTTGATTGAGGAGCAATGCAGCCTTGCTTAAAGTTGGTGGGGGTCTAAACCTCTTGTGGAATTCAAAGTGGGTGTGGGATTGTGATTTTTGAATTAATAGGGAACACTTGCTGTTTTGTCAAGTGAAAGTATTCTTTGATCTTTATGTGTATGTTTCAATCTGAGTCACTCTCAGGAAGCACGACGAGCCGCAGAGAAAGCCTATGACGTGGCAAAGGTGGATGAAAGAGTGAACAGGTCTGTGGCAGCAGCTAATAGAGCCGCTAATGCAGCTAGAGTAGCAGCTGTAAAGGCTGTACAGAAACAAATGCATCACCGGAGTACCAGTGATGAAATCCCAATCCCCGTCTTACAGGACTTGCATATTTCCAGTAAATTGTCAATGTAAACATGGGGCTTCCACTTCACAAGATTGCATCAATAAGAAGATGATGCTTAACGTAATTTCCTCGTGTTGTTTTGTAGTTTCTTACTCTCTCGTGTCTTTCTTTTATTTCCTTGAGAGGGCAAAATAGGATGCCCCTTAGTGAGAACTGTTTTCTGATATGTCAGCGGTTAACTGAATTTTCCGAGCACTTTATTGTTCTTTCTTTTGCTCCTACTCTTGCTTCGGGAGAAAGAGGATGATGATGATGGCATACACTTGTCTTAAAAGTTTTAGCTTTTCAAATACTTGTATAGTGTAAGTAGTAATATTGTTTAGAGGGAAGGCCTCGACCCATCTGGCCTTGTATGTGAATTACTGACAAATGAAAATTTGTATGAGGTTGCTTTCGATGGATGTATACTTTTAATGGAAGGGAAAGGAAAGAGAAGTATCAAAAGACCCTTTTATTTTTTTAGTTGTTAATCAAGTGTTGTTGATTCTGTCATAACTTTTCTTGTACAAAAAGTTCTGGAAATTTTTTTATTGCATTTTCTATAGGAACTTGGAATGTGGAAAAGTATTATTTTTCCTTCGATTTAATTTTAGCTGGAGAAACTTTTTTATTGTAAAACATTTTTTTGGCTTCCAAATGAACCTTAGGTGTGAACAGAACAAGGATTTTAGGATTTTGAGACCCTTATCATTATGATTTGTGAAAAACAATCCATAGTCATAGCCTTTTATTACTCCATGTTTCTATAAAAACCAAACAGTTTGCTTCAATAACAACTCAATCATGACCTTAAGATATTAAATAGACAGTTTAAGATGAATTGATTTAAAAGAATCTGATAGCTAACTGCAGATATATGAATCATTTCCCATATACTACCTCCGTCCCACAATAAGTGATTTTTTAAGCTTAACATTTTTTTTCAAAATAAGTGATGTGTTAGAATTTCAATACAATTTTTACAATATTTTTCCATATGTGCCCTTATGCAACCAATGGTATTTATTGCGTATTTATTGGGAAGTTGAAAGGTTGAAAAAAGAGAGAGAAACCAAAATGCAATAAAAAAAATCTTAAACAAAACAAACAAAGTATATTAAAGGTATTTTTATTATTTTAGCTTGTGTATTAGTATGTGATTTAAACTAAAAAAGCACTTATTATGGGACGGAAGTAGTATATAATTTGCAAGTATTGCAAGTATGCAACACATCTGCTAGTGCCTCTGTGTGTGTTTTCATGTGTGAAGAAGTGATTCAAACCACAAATTCATTATGATTTCACCCAAGCACTAATGAACTCCATCTCTCTCTTGGACACTACAAAATAACACAACCCTACAACAAGATAGATATTTTAGATGGTTTACATATAAAATGAGAATCTTTCAAACCACAAATTCTTCAATAGTTCCACAAGATCTGAACTTAAATAGTCAAATATTTAACAAAAGATGTCATGATTAAGGAAAACTAAATCCATCTTGGTCAGAAGCCAAGGGTTACACTCTTCCGCAGATCAATAAAAATTTAACTCTCTGTTTGCTCCCTTAGCCTACGGATGGTGCTCCTAACAGTCACAGCAGCAGCAGTGCTGCATCACAACAAAAATAAAAATAAAATAAAATAGAGCATTAGAACCTTCAAATCAATAGTAAAAATAACATATAAAATAAAGGCAACGAGAGAAAAATTACTTCAATGTATAAGCACCGCCTGCTTTGACCTTCCCACAATCTTTGCACCCCCAAATTCCCACAGCCTTCCTCTTCACTGCATACTGCAATAGCAAATATCCAATAAGAAACTGAAGGCAAATTCAGAACAAGATCCCAAGGTGAATGAAATCAAACTCAGCAAGAGAGACAAACCTTCCCGCAAAATTCACAGAAATATCTGCTGTGCTGTGAAACCTCCATCTTCTTAATCTGCTTACGGAGACTGGCACCATAACGGGTACCTACAAATAAACAGAAACAAATGGATAAGCACATACAAGCCACATATCAATACACACGCAAAACTATGAGAGACATCAAAAGAAACAAGCAAACCAAACTATGCAATTAGGACACAAACCATAAGTTCAATTAACATGTGACCAAATAATTGTAGAAGAACTATGTGTGGAGATAGTTGCATGCCTTGATTGATTGTATTTACAAGTTAGCAATGAAATTCATACAACTGTTCTGCTGCTTAATCTTGGGCACAGATGTATGGCCCAGGCAATCATGTTTTATATGAGAAAGTCATAATGTAGTCCGTCTTTAACTTCATTTTCAGAAGATCAACCCCAATTTCATCATAACTTTATTACAAAGTAAACAAAACACAAAGGAAAAAAGAGAATTTTTACAACAATAAATATGTCGAGCACATACCATACTTTCCAACAATACCAGCCTTCTTGGTTCTCTTAGTCTGCAAATGTTAAACCTTTACAATCAGTGTATGAACAAAATATATGTAAATTGATTAAAGACGTTCTTGAGAACAATTCATTTCTCGTTTTCTCTGAATTCTCAATTGGGGGAAGAAATTCATGATGTCCCAGCAATGTTCATTCACTCTACTAGCAGAATAAGAAACATTATTCCCTTCCAAAACTATTTGTTATATAGCATTTATTTTCTTAAATAAATAACTGAAAAATTACAACTCCAACAACCACCACAAATAATCTTCCAACGAATATAATTTTATTGGAGTACATACCAATTAGCTGATTCGTAGATTTAGCTAGAACCAACCCTTGTATACCTCAAAACATAAACAAAATTTAGTACAAAAAAGGTTTAAAATTCCTAAAACTCTGATACGACTAAATGGTCAAAATCATAACCCAATAGTTCAAATCTATACACAACATTTCTACATTATCATCATCAAACTCTAGTTTCACTTTTCTCTAACCAACAAAACATGGATTTAGATAACAGAAAAACAATATAATAACAATAATCACACAAAAAGACATAAATATACACAAATGAAGAGAGAGAATGAGCTTACCATTTTAGATCAGAGGATTGATCCAACTGGCAGGAAGGGCTGATGAAGAAGATACAAAACCCTAGATTTCTATGCAGTTTATATAGTCAGCCAAAATGCCGTGTGTTCAAATATCTTTTTATGCGTCCGCATTAGGGTTTTCCCGTAAGGCTCAACTCAAAACTAAGCAGTTCGGCCTGCCCATTGTATATTAGTTTTGGGCCTTTGGGCTTGAGGCCATCCCCTTCTACACTTGAACATATAAATTTGGGCTCCGCCTATTTAAGAAAAATATTTATAATGATATACCAACCAACTTCAACACTATTAGAATAATAAATATTATTGAAAGTTCAAAATGTCGTTTAAATAAATATTTTAAATATTATTAAATGTGTACTTACTCTGACAACATAAACACTACGATGGCATTATTAACCGTCTTTTAAAATGATAATTGAACATAATTTTGTATAAAATTTATAATTATATATATATATATATATATGATAGAGTTAAGGTTTTATATATTTTTAGTATATATACGAGCAGCGTTAATGAAATACTTATCTTATACAAATTTACCTTTACTTTAATGGCATATCATAATCGTAATATCATTCTTCTGTCGATGTATCAAATTTAAATTCTTAAACTAAACCAACCACATAATGAGTGGTGTTAGGATCATTACACGTTATTAAAATCAAAAAATCTATGTGGACATGAAAATTGGACAAAAAAATTAGATCCGAATGTATTTGAATTTCAGCTATTTGTACTTTGATCCTCAATGAAAGTAAAAATACAAATTAGTAATATTCAAATACCTCGAGTCTAATTTTTCTGTCCAATGCTATATTAAAATAAGAATAATTTTATTCAATATAAATATTTTATTAATAATGTGTCATAATCCTCGGCGGGTGTATTATGATATATTTTATTTGGTGTTAGCCCATTAGTATCCCGCGTTTTTTATGAGTGTAATTTTTGAGAAACTTAAGAATAGTAAGTTAGATTTTTCATCTGATATATAAAATAATCGAACAAAATCAGCTTTATGGATTGTATTCAAAGTTTAATGCATCAATCCTTGAATAAACCCACAATCCTCCACGGCTCCACCTCTGTGGCTCTGTTTCAGGGCTGCCAATAGAGATGGTACGGCGAGAATCATAATTTATATCAAGGTTTTTCAGATTCAGACCGGATCGGAGTGTGAATTGATTTTAATTTTTATCGGTTTGACTGTCGGTCCGATTCGAATAAAATACAAAAATGACCATTGTACTGTTAGTATATTTTGATATTGTGCTCTTTTTTGTTGATTAATACAAAATAATAAGATTTTTAGATTCAGACCGGATCGGAGTGTAAATTAATTCTAATTTTTATCGGTCCGACTTACGATACTGTCGGATTCTAATAACCTTGATTCATATACTCCTTAAAAATAATAATTTGGGTTTTAAGCCAAGGTATATTTTCCAACTGCTACATTATAAATCTATATTTTAAAATCATATCAATATCAATATCAATACTAGTATATAATAAGTCAAGAGAGGATCATGTAATTTTATTAGTCCAACAACTCAAATATTCAAAGCAATGACATAACCATTACATGTAGTTTATAATTAGGGTGCAAGGCCAACCCTTTTAGCCGTAGAGGAGAACCAATTCCAAACTTTGACCAACTCTTTTCTCAAAATTTATTTTTCTTGACAATTTGAACTGAAATTAACCAAAAATTAACTTTGATTTGAACTTTCTTGTTGTTGTACTATAATGAACCGATCATTATTTGTTAAAATATTATAAATAAGTTGGAGTCTCGCATTGAAAAAATAATAAAAAAATAAAGGAACTTAACATCGGAGAAATAATGAAAGGGTGAAAGACTAATATATTTGAATAGATACAAGACCTAATAACTTAAGTTTTTTGGTAAGTTAGATTCTAAACACGTGTGTTGTGTGTACACGATACACGTGCTTCCCAATTCTTTCCTAACTAGTATCAGATTTATGGAGGATTGATCCCCAGACATGTGATAGTGGTTGGTGAGTCAATTAGTATCAGAGTTATGAAAGATTGATCCCGAGCTGGTGAGACTCTTCAAAATATATGCTTGTGTTCAAAAATTAATCTCGAATAACCTCTTTAAAAGACACGCGATGATGGTGAATATTCTCGATAAAAAAAGACTAGATGAAAAAGTTATAAGGGTAGTTATAGTTGAGAATTGGTGATCCGTTGTGATTAAAGAGAAGATATTCAGTTCACTATTGATGGAAAAAGTCGATAATGGTTATCTAATAATTGGTGCCTCCATGATTGAAAAGAACTGTATTTAATTGAATATTTTACAATTTTAACTATTTATATTTTGATTATCAATAAAAATAAAAATATAAATAAATAAAATCATAAAATATACATATCTAATTTTGAAAACTCTTAATATCACAAACTCTTAAACAAGAATCGATACATGGTGATTTCGATGCAATACTTAAATATTGGTACGATTTTGAATTGAATAAAAATTAAATTTGCCACACAACATTGTCATTCATTCTCAATTTAATTTAGGGTCCTCTTAACATATGCCCTTAAAGCACATGCTAAGCACACAGTTCAAGAGAATATTTTTTTGAACTGTATGCATATTTTCTTGATTTTTGCACGTGCACCAAGTTCAAGAGAATATATACATAATTCAAGAGAATATTCTCTTAAACTGTGTGCTTAGCATGTGCTCTAAGGGCACATGTTAAGAAATTCCTTTAATTTATCATAAAATTATGATAAAAATAGTGGCCGTGTCCCTTAATAATAGTTATCGTCTTTATTGTATTTGACCTTTTTGTCCCCATCGTCAACAACTCTTCTTTCATTCGTAGGTCGTAGCTTTTCGAAACCTCTCTTCTTTTTCTCTCTACAATACACATTTCTCTCTCCTCCGTTCTCTCTACTACTCTACATTCTTAAAATAACATTCCATTTTTACCCCCGCACGTTTCCTCAAATTTTCACAATCCACCAATCAAGCAAACTATCAACGATGAACAACATGATGGTCGTCAACTGCTCCAATTGCCGGACTCCTTTACAGCTCCCGCCGGGAGCCAGATCAATACGGTGCGCCCTTTGCCAAGCCATCACCAACATCGGCGATCCTCGCGCCGCCCATTCTCCGCCGCAGCAACCTCTCCCCTCCAATAATAACGGCCACGCCCCTGCGCCTCCTCCGCCTGCCCCTTCCCCCTACACCCACGCGCCGCCGGGGCCGCCGCCAAATCCGCACGGGAGAAAGAAGGCGGTGATTGTCGGAATTTCGTATAAATTTTCGAGGCACGAGCTGAAAGGTTGCATCAACGACGCGAAATGCATGAAATATTTGTTGATGAACAAGTTCAACTTTCCAGAGACTTCCATTCTAATGCTTACGGGTAAAAAATAATCATCAATTTTAGCTTTCTATCCGTTTATTTCTCTTTCATTTAAATATATTTGAAATAAATTTTTTTTTCTTTGATTCTCTTTATATGGTTGAAAGTTTGATTGAGTTATTTACAAATGATTTGTTGTTAATTGACATACATGGGGTAGTAAATTGATGAAAAATGTGATCTTTAGACTTTTTAAATCTCTCCTACGCCAGCATATTTTACCTATGTTATGCATAATATTTATGTTTATTGTGATTACATATGAGTTTTTAGGCATTTTGAGCATTTGAGGTAAATATATTTCTTTTTGTTTTGCAACTTTTGCTTGATTCTCCCTCTAAAAGTTTGTTTGTATAAAGTTGGAGAATTTGATTGAAGAAAATAATGATTTTTTTCTTGCTAGTTTGTGACATAATTTAAACACACACTCAACCTTTGCCACTGCCAAGGTTTGAAACCCCACCCTCTTGGTACACAACCATTGAGCCAAGACCATTTGGTTAAAAGAATGAACTTTTGAGTATGTTAGGTTCATTAATCATTATCTATTCTTAGTTCTAACAAATAGATTAGAATTTTGATAGGCTAAATGTAGATACTGAATTGATATGAAAAGGTTGAAGTTTAAATACTATGTTTGAATACAGATGAAAAACAAAGTACGAAAAACAGGGTTGCTATGAATTTGTACGAAAAGGAAACTTAAAATGTTTGGGGAGAGGTATTTATGTTAACCTGTTACAGATTTTAGACATGTAACTTTTGTCCTCTGTTGCATATTTTTACTCAAATGCTTTATTGGAGCAAACACTCACGGCTTAAATACTATTTTCGTCTACTATCTTATATTGAAATTATGATTTATTATTGGTGACTTTGCTCTATCCTGGAATGTTTGTTTTGTTGAGCTTTCCCTTAAAAAAGTGAAGAAAGAAGATAAATAAGACATTTAGTAAGTTCATACGGCTGTAAAGTATATACTGATTAGGGATTCAAGAGTTGATGTTTACTTAGTTGGAATCCAGGAAGGTCAGATAGTAGGCTTCGACACTTTTACCAATTTAACTTATTAATAGCATTTTCATGCTATACTAGATTTGGCAAGTATTACTGTATTGTAAAAATAAACAAAACATGACTAATTACTTGTCAAATAAAAAAAGTAGTACTGTATTATTCTTGTGTTATATATTAGGATAAAGAGTTGGAGGCCCTTTCCTTTTCCATTATGCTTGCAATCTATGTTGTCGGCATAGCTTTTCAAACCAAGTTACTTCATCTTTGTGGTGGTCACAGACTCTTTTCTCCTGGGCTGAAGTTAATAGATGAACAAACCCTGAACCATCATCAGTAGTTCTTGTGACATATATACTCCCTCTGTCCTCTAAAGGATGGCCTAAGATACAATTGTTTTTGTCCTCAAAAAGATGACAATGTGTACATAAAGTAAAAGGTACATATGTCATTTAGTGGGGTCCACTAGTATATAAAAAAAGAAAGACGCATCACTTTATGTAATTTTGTGAGGCCACTAAATGACAAACTTGGAACTTTTTCTGCTCTCTTTCATCAACTTTATTTTTTGTAATTTGTGTGCAAAATGTATTTTGGACATCCTTTGGAGGGTGGTGGGAGTAGATAAGTATTCTTGTCTTGTTACTAACTGAAAAAGAGAACAGTATTCTTGCCCTGTTTTTGATATGCCTGTCTTTAATCCTAGAATATTCGGCAAGTTACATTAAAATTAGTTTCTGGTGCCAAGGTTTAGTATTATTTAGCCTTGTATTTAGTTTATGGATGCTTAGTGCAGCTAAAATCACCATAATTTGATTCAAGTGCGAATAAGATGTAAAAAAAAGAAGTCCATTCTTTTTTTTAGTAGTAAAATATCCAGCCTTTCTCATTCACTTTCGTGGAGAACCTTTTAACACTAAATCTTTCACTTTGGCCGTCTTTTGACCACAAGGTTATGATAATTTTTAAATCCAGTATGTTCTAATCCCCTTCAAGGAGCATGTTTACTTATTTATCAAACATACTCATGTTTTACTCTTTTTATGGATTCAACATGCAGAGGAAGAAACAGACCCCTACAGAATTCCAACTAAGCAAAATATGAGGATGGCATTATATTGGCTTGTACAAGGATGTCAACCAGGAGACTCCCTTCTATTTCACTATTCGGGTCATGGTTCAAGGCAAAGAAACTATAATGGAGATGAAGTTGATGGATATGATGAAACTTTATGTCCCCTGGACTTTGAAACGCAGGGAATGATTGTTGATGATGAAATCAATACAGCAATTGTCCGACCTATTCCACATGGGGTTAAGCTTCATGCAATAATTGATGCTTGCCATAGTGGTACCGTGCTGGATTTACCATTCCTATGCAGAATGAACAGGTTGGTTCATATTATATCATTAATTTGGTCATTCAAGTTTTCTCCTAGTTTATGATAGTAAGAATGAGGAATTGTATACATTCTTCCCAGTCTTATCTTCTTGTTAATGTGAATACTCCATCTGTGCAAACTGCAAAGACCTGTGATTGTAGCATTAGGCTTATAACTACACTATTCAGAGGCAATACTGAAATTAGGAAAGGTAGTAAAAAGTCAAGAACTTGGAATTTCCTCAATTGTGGCATGGCCAACCTGTAAAGTTCAGATAAGGTGGCCAATCTTTTTAAAGAAGTTTTACATAATATCAAACTTTTTCATGAAGTGCCCAAAATCTTATTACATGATGTATAGTCCAACAAATTGGGATTGGTCATAAAAGATCTCCAGCATGTTGTATGAAACTTCATTTGTCATTAAGATAAAAGTTTGCTTTCTGATTTAGGAGTGGGCAATACATTTGGGAGGATCATCGACCCCGATCGGGTATTTGGAAAGGAAGCAGTGGTGGTGAAGTTATTTCCTTTAGTGGTTGTGATGATGATCAAACATCTGCTGATACATCTGTAAGTTGGAGAAACATTTTATGAAATCCTTTATAAATTTTCTATACACTTATGGAACTTTACTTGGATGATGTTGAATAATCAAGTTAGTGCTATTATGAAAACAGGCTCTATCGAAGATCACTTCAACAGGTGCCATGACTTTCTGTTTCATCCAAGCAATCGAGCGTGGGCATGGCCAGGGGGCTACCTACGGGAGTATATTAACGGCTATGCGTCATGCCATTCGAGGTGCAGGAAATAATGTTGGTGGTGGTGGTGGTGGTGGTGGTGTGACGTCTCTTATTGGTATGCTTTTGACCGGCGGCAGCGCCAGTGGTGGATTTCAACAGGTTTTACCTCACCTTATTCTGATTTACTTTTCTTTAATGTCTCCTATTCTCATAATAATTCATGTAGGGAGATATTCTGTCTATAAAAGATAGTCCTACTTTCTTCTCTCTCTTTTTTTGCCCTTTTCCCAACGTTAAGGTTTGTATAATACATAATTGGACATAATGTTTGACTAAAACTCATTATTGGAAGATAAATTATTGAAAAGAATTGTCTAAATATTTGGAAGGGAAAAAAAAGAAGAGAAAAAAGCAGCTCTCTCATTTCCAAACAAAGGCCTGCTTCACCTTTAGTATCCCAAAATTAGTCAAATTGAATTCCCCTAGGGTTGCATTATATATAGTCTTGATTAATACCAATTTCTTAGAAGCTATGCTTCCCCTAGGGTTGCTTCTCTTATCAATGCAAAAGAATTAGATGCAATCATGAATTCGCGGTGCTATGAAACTAAATTTGATAGAGAGAACAAAAAAAATAATTCCATCAAGATAAAAGTATTTTCTTATGAACACCGGGAGGGAGGGAGAGAGAGAGAGATGCTCGTCGGACTTGCATGCTTCTACAGTCAGTATTATTTATTCTGTTCAATTTAATGAAGGCATTGGCATTGGCATTGGAGATCTCATGATTTTTACTGTGTTGTTCCTTCCAAACTTTTACCAACAGGAGCCGCAATTAACTGCCTGCGACCCCTTGGACGTGTACACAAAGCCGTTTTCCTTGTGAGCTGCTTGGTGCTTCTTTGTTCCTGAGATAGTTTATAGTTTCAAAAAAGTACTTGGCGGCTTCTTTTTCTTTGTTTTCAAACTCTGTATAGGCCTATTCGAGTAATCATGTGTACAGTTATGTTATGTAGTCATATTTTTTGGCTTCTTTAAGGTGGTTGATTTTTAGTGTCTAAACGAAATTTTGATCGACAGGTGCATTTTCCTAATCCTAAGAGTAGTCGCAAAACTAAATCTTTAAAATTTCTGTATGTTTTTATAATTTAAAATCTAGCACAGAATAAATTTCAACTGCATGCACTCTTTGGGCATTTTTTAAGTGGGCACATCACCTTCAAGTGAATAAGTCTATAAAATTAGAAGAAATATATTACTAACAATTTAACTTTTAAAGTCAAAATAAGGCGAATTAAGCTTTAATTTTTTTGTGAATTTATTTAATCTTAATTGTTACAATTTTTTTTTTTAATTTTTTGTATTAAAATTAAGCACACATCGTTATATAGTATATATAACAAAAATTATTTGTCACAATTTATTTCATTCTAAACATTCGTACCATATTTGAAGGATCTCAAAAGTTAAATTGTATCTTTAATTTTAAAACGGAGCAATCCGGCCAACCAATTCAATCTGCATATTTTTATCATCAACTCACCAGCTGAGTAAAGAAAATAAAAATAAGAGTAAAATTTACTCTGGATACCTTTCTCCATGTATCTTTTTCAAACATTGTTAAAAAAAACAAAAGAAGAAAATAAAACAAGGTGAACTCTTAATCCCTTTCAGCATTAAGCTTTTGCAGCTCCCTCCCAGGTTAGGCCTGAGCTTATATACCTCACACAACCACCAATAATCTAAAGAAGCAAATAACAGATACCAAATAGAAGACAAATCAACCTTTTGATTGTTAAAACATTTGATATTTGGGATGCTAAATCAACCTTTTGATTGCAGAGTTATATTTTTGGAAGAAGAAATAGTATTTAAAATATGAAGGATAAGCCCATGTATTAATTAATCCCAACCGGCCAACCCACCCAAAGATAAATATATATCTGCAAAATGAAGATGCACTCCCAGAAGAGGCAGACATAATTTGCAAATACAATGAGCATCCCTATACGCTAAATAAACTTATCTAACCTCCATGATTTTTTAGAATTTGGAGGCCGGAAGTTTTCTAGGCGCAGGCCGGAGCCCGTACGGATTTCATTCAAGATGGGATCTCCTTTCTCCGATTTTATAATCTCCAGGATACTTCCAAGAACTTCCGCTGCAAGCCCTATTTCTACAAGCCGCCCTTGCTCCTCCCCACCTTCATATATCAACCTCCCGATTTCTGTCAATGGAATCACATTTTCTAAAATAACTTTTGCAAATATACCACCAAGAAATTCTGCTGCTTTAGGGGCATCATTCACAGCATCCTCCAAGCTAGCTAGAACTGATTCAAACCTGGCCAAAAAAGAAACGCAACAGCATCAAATCCGCAGTCATTCAACTTTAGTTAAATACTTCAATTTTATTATTCAAAAAATAAATAAATCTGGTCATCTGCCCACCCTTTGGCTAGCTGATCTTGACTTAACATGCCATCTTGAGATTTTGCAAGGTTGATAAGAAGATTGGCCAGGATATCCCTTTCCATGTCCTTCCTCTCAAAAGAATCAGTGACCCAGATAGCTATCATCGACGGATAAAAACTGGGAGCATGTAGATCTTTGACACACAGAGCAACTTCATTCTCATCTTTGGCACTGAGAAATAAAGAGCATATACTAGATCAATATTCAGGGGGAAAATGAAAGGGAAAAAAAAACTGGATACAAAAAGAGTTTATTTTATCCATCCCATATATCATGAACAAGCAATGTCTGCCATCAATCTACATATTTATACATACGTATGACAATTCAGAAAAGGTAATGATCTAACTCAGTTAAACAACAAACAAGATGAATCACACCGTTGTCTGTGCTCAACCAATTTGTACACTTCTGATTCAATAAGTGAAATAGTGATCAAGTTAACTCTTCACTCAAGGAAGTATATTGTTACTAAAGCAGGCTCACTTATATTATATGTCTATGAGAGAAATGGACACGAGGAAACAAAGAATCAAATATATTGGACTCCTTAACACTTTGTTAAGTTGTCAAAGTGTTGCCACTTTCCTAAATGAAAGGGAGGGGAATTAAAATCATCTTCATGGGAGGGAAGGGGACACTGCATCCACCAAGCCATTCCCATGTAACCCGAACCCTGAGTGCTGCAGTTTATTTTGCATCAGATTATAGCTTATACTGTAGGTTAAAAGTTAAAACAAGTTGGCACTGTCACTGATGACTCTGGAGAATAACTGCAAGAAGTTGCACTAGTCAAAACTCAACAATGTCTTGCACCAACTAAAATAAAACGATTAAAAACCTCAAACATTTGCATCATCAGTCCCAGGAACTATATAATTAAAAACACAGCAAATCCAGTCATCAAGGGAGTCTTCACACTCGAGTTGCCAAATGTTTGTTCAATATGATTCCACGTATACAGTTTTACTTCTTCTGTTTTCCTTCTGCCCTTCATCGTCTTAAATTAGTATATGCATAGAACTTGAGCCTTCACTATTTATTCTACTTTCAGTCTAAAAGCGCATCAAGTTCTCATTTGGACATTGATTAGATACTTGTATGCAATTTTGTTTACTCTTATATCGACTTAAATTCTCGCCTAGGAAGCACAAATGCTTCGACGATTGTGACATTTTGTAGCGGATAAAAAAATTTCAGTACCTCACATACTTTGTCAGACAATTTTCGACGTATTCATAATTTTGAAAAAAGAATTGTTTATTAGAAATACATTTCTAGTTTTAGACTAAAAAGTAGTGTGAAGTTCCTACAATGCTATTACTTATATTCTATTCTAGGTAGATTGAATACCATCATGCCACCTCTACTACGTTTCTAGAAAATGTTAAGAATATGTTTGGAAAAATAAAGTTTTCCTTAAAAATTGTCGAGTTTTATAAATATATATCTAATTCCGGAACGGAGGAAGTACACCTTAAATACTAGTTAAAAGTTTGTCCAACTGACTTTTAGGTGATAATGTATGAGTTTCTTTTATGTACCCAAAGTATACTTGTTAAAAGAAAATAAAATAAAATGACTGTCACATCAAACAAAAAAAAAGATACAGGAAAGACTTAAATATGGAATACGCTTTAGGTAGAAGATAATCATACTTATTATAAATGTGTAAATGATTAAGATATTCACAGATAAGTATATATAGTTACTAGCTATGTTATGTAATCCCTGAAAACATGTATCCAATTATATTGCATAATGACATATAAACATATCTGTATCATGTCATGTCTGTATCTTGTATCCGTGCTTCTTAGATACACCCTTTTCTTCGCAACACCACAAATAGTAAACTTTAGAACATAAACTAGACAACCAGACCACTAATTCCCAATTAGGTCTACTATACATAACTTTGGAAATAATAACAAATATAATCCCCATACTGGATCTCTCTTTACCCACATCATCCAAACACTCAGTGTTATGTCCAGGCTTAAATTTCTTTGTATTGTTACACTATTCTAACTCATTTTTGTATCATTAAGTCAGGTTCACCCACAAACGCTAGCTATTTTTCATTTACCAAAAAACAGATTAAAATGCCATCAAACTGACTGCTGGTAAAACAAAAATTAAATTTTAATAATTTTATACGATGTACCTAGCACAGCGAAAAGCTGCAGACAACTGGTATTGGTAGTTTTGTGCACCCTTTTAAATGTCACCCAATGGCTCCACCTTCCTAGCTGTAACCATAATGCATTTTACTACCCACCCTGTAAACCAGATCATCTGCCCATATAAAATCCCATAACACATGTTCTGAGATCTAAATTCTCTTAAGCAATTAGCATTCAAGCTTTGCTATGAGCTGGAATTTCATTGCAAAAATTTTAAATTGTTCCTACACCTAAAGATCAAATTTCTTTCCCCCAATCTCAAAAGATGTATATCACATTCCACGACATGACCCCCAGACCTTACAACTAAATGTCAAACTAGTTTAATTTCTAGCAATCACCCATAATCTATTGCACAACTCTAATGATAATTAAACATAAGCTTACTGGAACTCTATACTATACCTGTAGAACTCTTTAATAGCTTCCATTGACATGGCTCGCAGACGTTCTTCTGGCCACACCTTTTCTGAATAAACATTTCCCATCGAAGTTGGCTCCCTACTTCGGGCTGGTGGTGTGTTTGGCCGAGATCTGTCAAAAATACGATCTGGACTCCGAACTTCCCTGCTTCCATAACTAATATTTCGGTCATGTGAATTCATCTGGTCATGACCAGCTGGACTGACAAACCTATCTGGAAGGTATCTCGGAATAAGTTCTTCTCTTGAAGCATAAGCAGGTCGCTCAGATATAGAGCTGTAGCCATTCGGTCCAGTTGTAATTCTTCTGGAGTCAGCACTATGCATATCCACAAGGGGATTGTTTGACATTGAAGGCTGTCCTCTAATAGACATTCCCCTGGCAAGGCCACCTTGGGGCCCAAGGGTGATAGAATCATCACCAAGGGGCCTATGGGGCAATGGAACAGATATAGTTCTGTTGTCAAAAGAGCGTCTCTCATCTGACCGAGCATCTTGAATGCCAAATCCGCGCGGTTGTTGGGGTAATCCACGGAATCCACCCATATGGGCATTTGGAGAAGGTAAGATATTTGACCCTCTTGGAGCAAAGTCCACGGGTTGTTGACCCCTTCTAAACGATGATCCCATACTTGGTCCACGAGACAGCCTATTAGCTTGTGCCTGCCGTTCATTAGCAGCATCCCTGTGAACTTCCTCAATCTTTTTTGGCCCTTCAACTTTCCTCCTCTGTTGCCATTTATTCTTTCTCAGATCAATTGAATCCTTCAACATGAACCTCACCCTAGAAGAAAGTTTCATGTTGTTAGATAACTTTATCATCATATCAAAATAGGCATCCATGTACTCCTTGGCTTTAGGATGATCTATCATCTCTCCAATTGTGCTCATTAGTTTGCACAACGCTTCTACATCTTCCTCATCAGGATTCTGATACTGACCCAAAAGCTTCTGAATGCATTCATGCATAATTCTCTCTGTCAACATCTTCTTCTTGTATAACTCCCCAATAAGTCTGATATTACCCAACATCCGCCTTCGTGCCTGGATTCTCTTCTCCTCTCTTTCTTCTTCAGACTGTTTAGCCTCACCATCCTCTTCAGCTCTGTTAGCTTCTTCTTGTTCCCTCTCACCTCTCTCAAATTCCTCCTGGCACTTATTCAGAAGTAATCTCTTAAAAGTAATCTTTTCATTGTCTTCGTTAAAATCAGGTAAGTCCTTAGCAAGGTGAAAGCAGAAATCGGCATACATTTCACAAAAAGTCGGTTCCGTAAGAGCTTTATCAAATATTTGTGAGATCACACCAGTAAGAGTATCAGCATTGTCAATATTTACTTGCTTGACTTGCTCAAATAATTTTTCAAAGTTTTGGGGAGTTAGCTTATTCAGGATACCTTTCAATTGCCTTTGCTTGGCTTGTTCCTCATCAGTTATTTTACCCACTTCATACTTTCTCTCGGCTTTATGCATCACCTGTAACGGAGTCTGAGGAGAAGGAATTAAACCCTTCTGAAAACCAGTTGCACGCTGCCATCTGTCAGAATCAGAACTATTTCTCTGCATACCTCCCTGAGGACCCATGGACATTGGACCAGACAGGATTCCACCAACATACTGAATGGGTGACTGTGCACGAGGGTTCCTTAAAACACCATAATTTCCTCCTTGTCCAGGTCGAAAACCTACTACATTACCCCCATAACCAATATCCAGCCGCAGGTCACGTACAGAAGGAAGAGGGCCAGGAACTTTACTCCATTTGTCATCATCACCCAGGCCACTTCCACGGCGATCCAATCGAGGTCCTCCCATTGGCCTGTCAATATTTCTTCCTGGACTGGGGTGTGATTCACGAGGAACATTGCCATTAGAAACTATCAATGCTTCTGCAGTATCCGAAGTAATCTCAAAACCCTCGGGAAGATCAGCACATTGTTCTGAAAATTTCATAAGGAAATCTCTAGAATACTTTTTGGCCGTTGAATTTCCATCATCAGGTTGGTATTTTATTCCACCTTCAATTTGTTTCCCATCATTTGAAGTTTCCAATTTTGGAGTTGAGATGTCTGCAGCATCTTCCCAATCATCGGGCTCAGCTTTACTCCCATTTGGTACGTCCTCCTGAGAAGTATCAGCAGATATCTGCTTAGAAATAATGCTGGAAGTACTTTCTCTGCTCTCCGAAGGGGTGTCAGTTTCTTTAATTTCCTCTGGCCCCTTATATGCCATATAAAGATCAGAAGTTGTACCAGCAAGGTCTGCTTTTAGTAAAGCATCTCTTCTCTTCTTCTTTGCTTTAGCAAGAGTATTTTTAGCTCTATTCGGCTCTAGAAAGGGTTTATCCTCGGAACCTGGTTGTGGAGAAAGTAAGTCAGTACTATTACTATCGATAACTTCACTTTCACACCTCAAAGTAACTTCGGAATAAGATGGAATATAAACTGGCGGCTTCTGATATACCATACCAGATTCTGTGGTAGAAGATTCTGCACTACCCAAAGCATCACCTCTGCCTATAGAAGTATCTAAAGCTAAAGCCCTATCACCATGCAAGATTGTTGATATACCAAGATTTAAGGAGGAGGTATCAAAAATTAAAGCATCCACAGCCACAGAAGTGGAGGTCGCTAAATCACCAGCTACTTCACCTTCCCCGTGAAAAACTACAGGTGCTTCCTCCAGCTTCTGCTGTGTAGTTTCCAAAGATCCAGTCTCACTACTGGTCATTGTTACCGCCAGAACAGGATTCTTCTCAGTTTGATCAACAGATCCAGAAAATTTGAAGGAAATAGCTGTTGGAGTTACTTCAAATCTGCTATCATCTTCTTTAGACTCTTGAGGGGACATGATTTCTCCTCTCTCTTTAGTATTAGTGGCTTCAGGCTTTGGTATTTCATTCTCCAGAGAAATATCGCTAGAATCAGCACCAATCGTTTTTGTTGACTCACAAGTTCTTCCTATCTCAGATTTCTCTGTTTTTGAATCAGAGGCAGCAGGAGCAATAACAACAGAGGTTGACAGCGGTTCCCTTGTAGTATCATGGACTGGCCCAATTGAACCCAACAAAGGTGATTTAATGGTCTCCACAGTTTCAACATGTTCACCACTTGACGAAGTTGAACTGGAGGTAGACTGTTGACCAACCTGAGAATAACCTTCTTTAAGCCCCCACACTCACCAATTATAGTAGAATAGTAGATCAAGTAAAATGCTGAAGAAATAAGGGATCTCCAAAAAAAGTAATAGACAAAGTAATACCTGATTATGTGGTAGAGAATATCCTTTCTTTCCAGGCTTCTTCTGTTCGTTATTGGAGTCGAACCTATTAAATATCTCCCTGCTTGTGCCTTCAGTAGTACTGGAGGCAACTGATGTTGGATGCTCAACAAGAGCAGGAGAAGCAGAGGACAAAGATTTGGTCATCAGGCTACCAGCAGAAACAGAATCTGAAACTCCAACAGATGGTTTACTTGGCTCGGGTGTTGACGTAGACTTTGACTGCTGTAATGAGCTTTCATATAAATTCTCGGAATCCCTTTGATTATGAAGTGAGCTAGCTTCCCCAAGTGGCCTAAGAATTTTAGGACCACCCTTCTCATCAGTAGGTGAGCTCATTGGCAAAGAAGATTCAGCACCCTTCTCCCCCCGCAGGTGAGCTGCTGGCTTCACTGTCACCTGTATCGAAGCTAAAGGATATGAGGAGATTACATTATGAAGATCACGAGCATGTTCCAAATTTGATGATTCAGCCATACCATACAATGGGGCATCAGTTTTATTAACAGAAAATGAGTTGAGAGAAGATGAGTTCATGAAAGATAGAGCAGGTGGACCCTGGCTAACCTGATTGTAAAACCTTGGTGCTTGAGAGCTTGGAGTTATTTGGGTACTAGTTAAAGGAACAGAACTAGCACCCGGAAAAAAGAGTGAACTAGGATTGTAAGAATTAGGGTAGTAGTTAATTGCATGAGGTGGAAAAGAGGGGATAGGTTGGGACTGAGGTGGTACACTAGGATGCGACCGCGGACCCGAAGACCCACCATCTGCGTATGTATCAGCCCTTTTATCTAATCTCAACTCTTCATGAGTATCTGGATGAGTAATCTTGACAGTTTTACGAGGACCGCCAAATTTTCCTGCCTGTTGTTGCTGAAACTGAGGTGTAATGTTAATTCCCATATTGCCAACCTGAGGAGGTAGCTGGGTACCCATTTGAGATGAGAAATTCATACTCGGTCCCTGATGCATGATCCCCTGAGATTGCATTATATGGGGTTGAAGACCTGGAAGAAATATTTGCTGCTGTACTTGGGATGGATTTCCCATTGGTAAGGGCATTGGCATGGGTATTGACAATGAAGTATTCGCCATGCCTTGAGACTGCAATTGTGGGTTAGGGCCGCCAAATTGAACCTGAACCTGTTGCTGGTGATATGGTACTTGCATAGGAATCCCAGATATAGGATGAACAGAAACCTTTTGAGTCTGAGTTGTAGGTGGGCCAGCGGAAACTTGCAGCTCTCTTTTTGCTTTGGAGATCGAATGAGCCTCAACAACATTAGATTGGTCAATGGCACCAGCATTCTTTGTAGGCAACTGTTGTTTAGGAATGGACGGAGTTGGCAATGTAGGCTCAGCTCTTAAAGAAACGTGGCGAGCCTGCCAGGCAGAGAATCACAAAGCAGGGGTAAAGGAAGTCAAACAATTTATTACAATTGTATCAAAATTATAGATCATTCTTTCTGGTCAACTTAGAATACATATCCCTACTTAGTAACTTAATCATATCCATGACAGGGACCAAAAGACATTTATGGGTAGGTTAGCCATCAAAAACAAAGCAGATTGAAGTATCAAGATTATGGATGGTGCTGCTTGATTAACTTAGTCACAGGAACTTGTACGTAAGTCTACACCCTCAACAATCGATGTATAATGTCCTAAATAAGGATTACTACTTTTTTTTGGTTTTTTGACAATATTTAAGTTTAAGATTGGACAAGCTACGATGTATGTTTTCAATTATTTTTTTTCGATATTGAACTATAAAGATCAAAAGTTTTTTCACTAAACATTAATTATCGAAAAATACACAAATATTTAATCTAATATCAGCTTATAAAATTTGCCGCCAATTACTTTCAAACAGCATCCACAAGAAGGCAAAAAAAATGCACAAACCTGGTCACATTTCTGCTCATCCAAATTTGGAGGTGCCGAGCTAGTTCTAGCAGGTATCTGCAAATACAAGGGGTATCCATCCTATTAATCAGAATAAAAGATAGAAGGACTAAAGAATACTAAGCTCCATGCGATTGACAAGAGCTTATAACATGTACTCTGTGTTGCAAAAAAATGCAACTATACCTGCATTCCATTCATAAAACCAGGACTTATGGACCCGAATTGAAGAGAAAATCCTCCCGCACCTAAGCTATCTGGAAACAGGATTAGCATATTATGAAACACAACTGAAGTTACAATTTCTAAGTATATTGAACAACTCAAATGTTATATTAAAACACTAAATGACGTACCTTTTGCTGGTGTTGAGGGCGCCATAGTGTTGGAAGTGATAGCAGAAGCATTTGAAGGTGGAGCTTTTGGAACACCTCGGATGCTTTTCTGTGTCGAAATATCAGTTGACTTGACAGTACCACCGGTGGCTGGTGCATCAGATGCTCCTACAACAGGTATAACAAAAAATTACAGCCTTATATGAGACTGCACAGAAAACAAAATTCAAAAAATCCCTCTATAGCCTTACTATACTCTACATAAATTGTGATTAAAATTTAAGGACCTGTCATAGTGTCATATCGTGAAATCTTTGATCAATATACTCCAAATTTAACATTTATGATGTAAACTACAATTTATAAAGCCAAAAAAAATGAACAGGTACCATGTAATGGGGGTGGCGGTTGTGCATGGGCACCATTTTGTACACCACGGGCTGAAGCAGCAGCAGCATTATTAGAGTCCGAACTCACACTCCCATTGTTAACCCTAGATTGCACTCCTTGTGCATTATTAGACTTCTTAAAGCTGAAAAAAATTATCCAAAACATAATATAACAGTAAAACAAACCCTAATTTCCAATTAAGCTCTAAACATACATATCATAAAAATAAACATCTATATACAACAACAAATCACAAACCCTAATTTACCTTCGATTCCAAGAAAGCGGTGAATTGTTGTTGGAGGAAGAAGGTGGAGGGGCGATGCCGCCGCCACCGCCGCCCTTTCCGCCGGAGTAGTTCCTTTGCAAACCAGAGCTAGCGGATCGACCTGTTTTTCTGTACTGCGGCGGCTCGTTTTTCTCGGTCCTTGATTGATTGAAGGACATAAATCCAAACCCTACCTCCCAATTTTGTATTAAAATTTTAATCTGAAAAAAAAACAGATCCAACCGATCAAATCACAATATTAAAACAAAATCACGCTACAAATTCGGCATTATTGAAAACAAAATCGCTTTGATTAACATGAAATGGATGCTTTGCTTTGTATGGATTAAAGGTTTGATCTTTGTGGGCACCTGGAGTGAATAGAGCGAAGATAAATCAAATAAACAAATTGAAATTAGGGTTTTTATATAGGGAAAAAAGGCTATCGACTGGCGGGAACCGTGAGGACACTGGGAAGTATAGAAGAAGAACGAGAGAGAGAGAGAGAGAGAGAGAGAGAACCTGAATGTATGTGTTTGTGTGTAATGGTAAGAGAGAGAAAGATGAAGAGAGAGAGAGATTTAACTTTTAAGGGGAGAGAGGAAATAGAGAATATTTTTATTTTTATTTTTATTCGTTTGGATAAAAATTCGATAAATTATTTTAAAAAAATAAATTATAATTTTTTATTGATACCTGAATTATATTCACTCGAAAAATTTAAACTGCTCTGATTCGATTTGAGATCATACTTGACTAGTTAAATAAACGAGATTCAATCAAATTTTATTTTAAACTCAATAAAATTTATAAACCAAATCTACTCAATACTCGACTTGATTCATTTACATTTTTAATCAAAATATATGTTTTTTTAGTACATCCAAGTTAATGGGTTCCTGTGCTCACGCGCCATTTGGTTCAATTGAATTCTGGTTATTGTCTTGAGGTTAGATTTGCATTTGTGATTAGCAATAATTTTTATTTTATGATTTTATAAGGTTGTTGATATTGTTAAAATGAAAATAATGTTATCGGGTAAATATATATTTGGTGATATTTTATAATTATTTTAACCATAATTAACATTATAAATAACACTAATTATTATGATAATAGGAAAATATGACCATACACAATTGTGTGGATTTTATTTGTGCACAGTTTGTCAAATTACGTTGTTTTGACAGATTTGTTTTTATAAAAAAACAGCTTCTCTCCTCCTAAATCAAAAATCAAACACAAATATGCCAAAACGATATAGTTTTGATAGACAGTTCACAAATAAAATATACATGGCTGTGTATGACCATTATTTTCATGATAATATTATATATATTTTTGAAAATATCAACCATTTTCACAGTGATTGAATTACAAAAGTGTTTAAATCATATGAAAATGGAGTCTTTTGCTTAAATATATGTTGTGTGTCTCATCTGTACCTTACATATAAAAGCACGACCAATAATTATATGTCATGATTATTTGAGTTAACTTATCAATTAAAATGAGTTAATTCGGGTAGTCATAAGTTAACTCGAACGGTCAATATTACATTTAATATAATAATTAATAATTTCAATTAATGTTCCTTGGATTAGGGAGGAAGAATATGAAAAGTTTTTTCTTAAAATACTAGTAAAAGTTATATATTGATTCAAATTATTTTCAACATTATATATGTATTTTGTTAATATAAAAAAATTAATATATATTATAAAAAGTTATCAAAAATATTTATAAAAATAATGATATAATTTAGCCCCTGTCTCATACGGGATATCAAACCAATGTGGTTAACATTTGAAAGTATGAAGAAGGCATGTAATCTTTCATTTAGATAATAACAAAAAGAGAATTGACATTTTTTACATGAAAATATAGTTTTACAATTTAATTATAATGATACATTTTAATTGTAAGGGAAATAAGAGAAATTTTAGAAAAACTTGTTTTTAATATGTAGTTTCAGCAGGTAAAGACTTTGTTAAAAAATAAAATCGAACATGTAAACTTGTACAGTGAAATGAGAGGCCTTTATTACAAAACTATTAAATTTGGTCTTGATCTTACTCATTATTAGTATTAGTAGAATCATAAAATATCATATTTTTATGTGAAAATATCAATTATTTAGTAAAAACTAATATTATTTATTATTAAAAATCAATATATATATATATATATATATATTTAAAAAATGTATGTACACAGCTGTGTAGTACACAGTCGACTATGGCGACGGTTTTTTGGGCTATGGCGACAGATGCCGTCGCCATAGCTATTTTGGGCTACGGCGACGAGTGAACCGTCGTCATAATCTAAAAAACTCGTCGTCATAGCCCGACTGTATAATACACAATTTTATATATATATATATATATATATATATATATATGGGAGATGATCCATAGCAATTAGTTGCTATGGATGAAAAACTGACATATACGATCTTAACCCTCCATTAAAAATATTGATAGCTGCGATTTAGATTGGAAAATTACCGTCCGCTAGTATTACTAGCGGACTCTGTTAGTATAAAATTCTGACCATTATGCCCAAATCGTCCCAAATCGCGATTCAGAAAGAGCTTCACTAATTCAAGAAGCACGTAAGGAAGTTGAAGCTAACAATACCTCCCAAGTTCAAGATCAACCTTGCAGATCTGCCAGCCTTGGAACAACATCTCAGCGATTCTAAGAAAAGCGTGCAGCCCTATACCATCAACGATAAGCCGTTGAGCGGGAAACTCGAATTGTTCAAAGAGAAAATAAAAAATGAATATAGATCTGCATTCCATGATTTCCAGCAACGCTATGCAGGCCTTGATAACAAGTTGAAGCTGTGTTTGCTGTGTTTTTCGGTGTTCCCGGAAGATGAGAAAATAAAGAAGAGGCTTATGGTCTACTGGTGGATCGGAAAAGGATTCATAACCCCGCTAAATGAAGACGAAAAGGAAAGGGAAAGGGAAAAGGAACAAGATCTAGAGTAATTGGGCACCAAGTGCTTTGACGAGCTTATAAACAAGGACTTCATCCACTCTGTGGACGGTAAAGGCAGTCAGGAAGTAGACAATTGTAAGATGCAGCCTTTTGTTAGCTGGGCAGTCATATTGATGGCAGAGAAAGCTAAGTTCTTCAAGTTTGACGATGATAGTAACCCCACAGAAGACTTCTATTTTTCTTTCAGGGCGTGCCTAGAGGGCAACGGGTTAGACATCGAGAAAAATCGCGCTTTAGGACGTATTTAGGACGTACCTATCATCCGCTAGTAAAACTAGCGGACCATGTTTTTTGACCTGATGTGGAGACAAAGTGGGGGTATAACGATCAGAATTTTATACTAACAGAGTTCGCTAGTAATACTAGCGGACGTTAATATCCTAATCTAAATCACAACCATCAATGTTTCTAATGGAGGGTTAAGATCGTATATGCCAGTTTTTCATCCATAACAACTAGATGCTATGGATCATCTCCTTATATATATATATATATATATATATCAACATTATAACCATCTTTTAGTCCTTATTAGTTAGTATTAAACTTTGAATCATCGTGGTAACCACAACCTCTTCTAAGTCTTTATACTCGTTATGCCCCCAAAATAAAAATACTAGTTTGATTTTTTGTGCATATTAAGATAAATAATAAAATGACAAAATTAGTTATATTTAAATTTTCATGTAATTGTATAATTTTTTGCACATAACTAGTTATACTTTATAAATATGCATAAAAAATAGAAACATGACAATTAATAATAAGTGTATTATAAGTAAATTATTATAAAAAATAGATTATTTAAAATAAGTAATTAAAGTAAACATTTAACTTAGTATTACTTAAAATAGTAATAAGAACTTTTATCTTGAGACAGATGAAACAATTTTTTTAGAATTTATATTATTATAATTAATTTCAAGGATACATTTTAATTTTTACCTAAAAAAGAATTTGAGCAAAAAAGTCAGAATTCATGAAGAGAACTAGAAGGCATTTAGAAAAAATTTACCTCCAATTTCTACAATTGAAGATAAACTCGAATCTTTAAATATTACACGATAAAAGAAATAAAATTTAAAAATATAGCTTGTTGAAGCCACATGCCTCACCAAATATATATATATATATATATATATATAGAGAGAGAGAGAGAGAGAGAGAGAGAGAGATTGTCATTTGTCAGATCAATATTGAGAGATAATCATGAATTCATGTCAGTAATAAAAGGCCCAAGACATTCTCTTTTAATGTCTCCGAAAGAAAAATTGATGGGCCATAATATATAAGAAGGAAATAAGATGGGCCTGTCCCAACAATTATATAATCTCAGTCCATTTCCCATATTCAGTCTCTCAAAACAATGAGCATCATCCTACTCACAAGATTATGAAAATATATATGAGTCTCTATCCGTGACTATTGATTGTCACAGACACTATTCTAGTAATCATAATTTGAGTCGTTGATCAAGATAATAAAAGGTTGAGATTAATCTTGATGCCGCTAGTCGTTGATCTAGTGGCAGCAAGATCGGTTATAGCGGCAATTCAGTTTACCAAAATGCATCTCTTGACTTGGACTTATCGCGTTAACAACCTTCAATACCTCAAAAATATTACTCGAACTTGTTAAATTCTTATGCGTGTTGTATGACTTGAAAAATGGTACATTTCTAGCTCTTATTGTGGTCCTCTAAGTTTTTTCTGAAAAATTTAAGCGTTCTTCGTATTTGTAATCCGGATTCGAGTATGAATTTAATATTTCGAGTCGAATTCGAGTATCTCTTTGTTCGTTTTGATTCGTCTCATTTACACCCTTATTTGTGTAGCATCGAGGGATGGAAATTGGAAAGATATGAAGATCAAGATTGGGAGGCCAAGATTCTTGGAGATGAAGTTGAATGGTGCATTGGAGTTCTTGCATGTGACAAATGTCCATATGTATATTCTGCCCATTTAGACGCAATGTGGTACGCTGAACAAACGGGATCTTATCTCAAATTACTTGGGAATTTGTACAACTTGATTCCCCTCTTGGTGTGCCACCAATGGCCATTAAATCTTTGGAATAGTGTGCTTCTTGATTCCATGAATTTTTAATCACCCATTGAATCTTGTGGAATTTAAATTTTAAAAGCTTCCAAATCTATAGGACATTGAACTAGTGAACTCAGAACATAAAATTTGAGTAATGAATTACATTTTTGGTTAATTACATATGTAATATAACGATAACAAATAGAGATGGAACGAGAGAGATGGTATATGCTCTTTTTTTATCCATAACAAATAGTACATGTTATGCATCATTACCCCTCCCCCCACTCCACACTACACACACACACACACACACATATATATATATATATATATATATATATATATATATATTTTATATGATTACATAAAAGATCATCTTTGACTTCTATAGATAAGGATGTAAATGAACCGAGTCGAGCAGAGTATTGAGTTGTTTAGAGTTGGTTTTCAAATTTTTTTCGAGTATAAAATAAGATTTGATTGAGACTCGTTTAGCTATTAAGTCGAGCACAATTTCGAATCAAGCCCGAGCAGTTTGAACTTTTTAAACGAATATGATCCGAGTATTAATAGAAAATTACAGTTTGAGTAGGTTCGAGTAATTTATCGAACTTTAAAATTTGATCATATTTGAATCATTTATATTTCGAGTCGAACTCGAATCGAACTTTTAGTCGAGCGAGTACGAATTTAATCCGAATTATTTACTTATTTTATAGCCTTATTTATAGATCTTAGACTACAAATATATTTCATAGTATCTCTAAAAATTTTGATCCCAAATTTTCTATTAATTCCTTTCCTTACAATGTTGACATTTTAACAAGTGCATGCATGCAACACTTGTGAGCTAGCTGGACACATAATTGCCATTAAAATTCACCTTCTTTCTTCAAAACTTGTGACGTTGGGGGGGGGGGGGGGGGGGGGTGTGATATACAATGGTGACCTAACTTCCTTCAAAACTTGTGACGTTTCCTTAAACAAAATACAAATGATGAACCAAAACACTACATTTTCAAGAAGATATGAATAAGATAAGGCATATGAACATTTTCGTCATTATAGGAGAATTTATTGTATAAATTTTATTAAACTAAATAGCCAACAGGGCGGGGTCAAGGGTCCCAAATTATATATAAAAATATATAACGCTATAGGTATACAAAAATAATTTTTAAAATTCGATAAATTTTTAAGGACTCAATTGGGACAATTCTGATATAGTGTTGAAGCCAAAACTATTATGTTTTAAACTCCGAAAAAATATTTTTTTTAAAATACGATTTGTACTTTTTATTTATTTATTTTAACTTTTTTCTTGTGAAGATAATATTTCGAAAATAATACCGTTTTCATTTTTTATCCTGAATCGCTAAAATCACAAGAACGACCCTGACGACAAAGTCTAATTTACATGTACATTTTGTGATTTTAGATCAGTTTTTTTATACTTCAAAATATTTATATGGCTACTTGGCTAGTAGTTATAATTAGTACACGTGGCACACGTATGTAAGTGGGCACATTTTTTTTTTAAAAAAAATAAAATTTTAAAAAGATTGAAGAAAAAAGTGTGGGATGTGAAAACTTTTACTTAGTTATAATTACTCACATATATTTATTTAGACCAATATCTTAATATGCGAAAAAATTACACCAAAAATAACAGTCTCCCTCTCTTGCCAATTTATATAAAAGAAGATAGATTATTGGAACAAGTGCTTTTTACGTAAACGACAAATAATAAAATTTTGGTAATCTATTTAACAAAATATAAATAATTTTTAATTTTACACTCACTTAATAAATTATCTGGGCCGTTCAAAGTTTGGAATAAATTCTACCGTCGATATAGTGCCGGAAGCACGAGACACAACTAATCTCTATATATAAAGCAATTTCGAGGGAGTCGCTAACGTATTTCGTGTAATAGTGTCACGTTTCACCTGTTTCACATTTTTTTTATAGGTGTAATTTTTAAAAAAAATGAAAATTTAAGATGATTGAAGAAAAAATAATAAACTTTACTCCATCAAATAAGACCTCGTAGACAAATAAAAATAACAGTTTAATATAATTAAATTAGTACAATTTATAAATAATTAAGATCGAACAACCACGTTGACCAATGGATGACCTTATTACGTATTGATTTTTTTTTATTTTTAGAAAACCCATAAGATAAAGAAAATCTAATTTATGAGTTCTTGAGTTTTTCATGGTAAGTTGATCAATTGATCAATATAGTGTTGACACACATAGGGGTGGGCAACCTATAAAAACCGGCTCGAACCGGACCGGTACCAAAATTAGCCAAATTCCAGTACCGATATTGGTACCGATTGGGCCGGTATACTGAAACGGTTTACCGGTTCAGAATCGGTTTTTACCGAATAAATACTAAAACTTAATATAATTATTATTTTATTAATATAATAATAATAATTATTATTATTATTTTTATTAATAAAAAAAATTGAAAAACCAGTATATACCGGTACGGTTCAGTAAAATCGAATCATAAAAACTTGGTATCGAAACCGATACCGAAAAATCGGTAAATACCAATTTTTTGTACCGAAACCGGGTCGGTTATTTTTGTACCGAACCGATCGATCCGGTCCGGTCCAGTCCGAAAAATCGAAAAATCAAAAAAACTAAAAATTATGCCCACCTTTAGATACGCAGAAAGAGATCACCTCTCACCCTGCGTATCAATACTGTATTGTTTAATTAATCAAAATTAACTTTATACTAATCACTTTCATAAATAAACTTATTACGTTTTGATTATTATTTTTAATTTTCAGAAAACCCATAAGACTAAAGAAAATCTAATTTCCCACCACTCCCCGCCCCCCCTCCTCGCCCCTCGCCCCTCGCCCGCTCCCCCGCTCCCCCACGCCCCCATCTCGCCACTCCCCCCCACTCTGTCGACTGTGTGTCAAATACAAATAGGGAGGGTGACATGACTTTTACATAGCTACAGCCTGCAGACAACTGTCCTTTGCCTTAAAAATAAATAAATAAATGAGCCAAGTCTAAGTCCAAGTCAACTCCCAACCTAACAATTAGTACTATGAAGGAAGACGAATTAATAAAAAAAAGAAGCTACAATGTTGACTTTTGTACTTATGTCACACCATCAAATCTCACTCCCTATTTTTCTCCAAATTTAGAAAAAAATTAAGGCTTTATTGGAGCCTTTAATATAAAAAAAGAGTGTCAACCAACTTAATTTGTAAATTGTTGTTCGTAAAAATATAATTATATATTTTGTATTTTATGTATTATATTTCGTACAAATATAATTTATACTCTCTCTGCCTCCAAAATAATGTTTAAACGTATAATTTTTTTTATCTCCAAAAATATGAGATAAAATATAAAAAATAAAAAGTAATTAAATTATTTAATGAGATCTATTAGTATAAAAATTAAAAATATTCATCACTTTTATAATCTTGTGGGTTAATTAAAAATATAATTTTTACTCTTTTTTTTATTTTTTTATTTTTTTTTAATGTGTGTAAATTATATTTTACTCATTTTTTGGAGACAGAGGGAGATATTTTATGTATTATATATACATGGAATTTAAAATAAATAATTATATTTATTATTAAATGATAAACTCATCTGTTACATGTCGTTTTCTATTAATAAGAATTTGGTTGCAAATTGCATAATAAGTTAAATTCTTCTAGAATTTTTTGGATCTTAAGGCCCCACTCACATAAATCCAAACTCAAAAAGGATAATTAATCTAGTGCAATAATCAACTATCACGAGACTTGTCTCTACATCTTCATTAAGACTTTTCATTGAACATTTTTTTGGCGGCCTTAACTTGTTGAAAAAAATAATTAGTTGAATCAATAATTTAATTATTTTATAAATATTTTAGGCCAAATATAATATTTGAACATCTAATATTGCAGCAGAAAGATCTGAGTCTGATGATACTGAATTGTCCAATAGAAGCGGATCAACACAAGGATAACGAATATTGATGTCTTCGGAATCGGAAGTTCGGCTCAGTTGACTTGTCTTCGGGAGTTTGGTTTCGAGAAATCTCTTCAAGAGTCGGGATTGGATTTCCTTATGAGTTTTCTCTAGGTCTGGTTTCGGGAGCTATTCTTATTTTTAGTAATGTTTCGTTCTTTTTATGGTAGTGTTTTTATTTTTTAGAAAGTAATCTTTTCTGTTATTATGTGACGCTCCCAAAATAGGTTCAATACCAACTCATTCTGAGTCGCCAAATACGTAATACAGAATTCAAATAAAATCTTTTATAATATACTGTCGTGCAAAATACGACCACGCAAACTGTGAGTTTCAATACAAATCGTATATAATACGAAATATAAACATTCAAATTCAGTACTCACTAATTACAATTATTATCACACTATTCTACAAAATAGTGAGGACTGTTACTGCTTTAACTCTGACCATCACCCCGATCCCCTACTAGTCCCTGCGACATTCTCATTTTTTGAAGAGAACAATGGAAAAAAAGGATGAGCTCAACTAGCCCAGTAAATAATATTATGACTAAGATAATGAATAATAAATTATCGTTAGTTGTAAGAACACAACTTTTTATAAATAAAATTTAATTTTTTTTATATATTATTTTGAAATAGTAAGGTGTTGATTTGATAAATGTGATAAGTTATGGGTGGAATGTGTAAATTTTACAAAGTAAGCAAGTGGTTATAAAATATTCATTGTGTCAGAAAATATTCGTTTAGTCGAGAAATATTCTTTTTGTCGGAGAATATTCGTACAACGGCACAGTCATTGGTGGACCCCACAACGGAATGAATGTCGGATATAAAAAGCGATAGAAATAACTTTTTTATAAAAATAACGGTAAAACTGTTACCGTTAAACTGTTGAAATATCCGGTGATAAAAATACAGTAATACGCGTTGTTGCACAGTAATGCACGGTATTGCACAGTATTTTGAATTATTGGTTCTTACGTAAGAAGACACTTACTCAATTATTGTTACAGTAATTACTGTTCAATATTTTATATTATTGATTCAATAATTGCATAATATTTTATTGGTTCAATAATTGTTACGTTGATATTTTATATTAGTGATTCAATAATTGTCATTGCACAGTATTTCAAATTATCAAATCAATAATTCATATTATTTGAATAATATTATTAGATAGCATTATTGGCAATGTCTAAGGAAGTTCTGTCTAAAAAAGGGGTTGGTTAATTGCGCGCCAGTAAGGAGAAATACTTATCGGAAGGCCCCCTCTTTCCTGGAAACGACCTGATTGTCATTATTATAGTTCTGTAATATTATTTGTGAATAATAATTATTGATAAAAATGATAAGTAAATATTTATTCAATGTGAATTTAAACGAAAGAATTTTTAACAAAAGTAACAATTATTGAGAATGAATATTTTTTCTATTCTGATAAAATAATTCATTCAAATATATTATTATAATATTACATTATAAGTGTATAATGTGATAATATAATAATATAATAGTGATGATATTTTTACAACAAATTCACGATATATGAATAAACATGTGGTGGAATTCATTATTTCAAAAATGGAGGCTTGAAATTTTGAGTGTGTTGAAGATTTTCAAGAGTGATGAGTGTAAAAAAATCATCCGTATGTGAATTTGGGTCATTTTTTTCGTTCTGAATTTGGAAAAATTTTATTCTACAAAGTTGTAGAGAATCAAATTTCATATGAAATGGATATAAGGTTCGTATTTTTTGATAAATAGGCTATTTATTATAAATTATTGAAGTTTTGAAAATAAATATTTTAATATATATATATATATAGATATATATTTATATATATAAACATGTGGAATATTAGAATTCCAAAGTGGTGTGCGGAGAGAAATTTTCCAAAGTGATGGGCTTGAAGAATGCATCCGTTGGTTAATTTTGTCAGCTTTGGTGTTCTGGCATTTTTCTATAAATAGGGTGCTTAGTTAGAAATGAAAATCACACCAGAACCAGAAAATTTTCTCTAATATTGAGCGTATTTCTTGTGAGTATTTAGATACTTTGAGTGTTGATAGCAGTGCAAATTTTTGTCTATATAATATTCGATATTTCAGTCAAAACTACTCTCCTATTAAGGTAAAGGATGTTATTTTTCTCATAAATGATGTTATTTCCTTTCAATATTCGTAATGACTATTATTTTCTTTCATATTCCATATTATAAAAGTGATAATATTTCATTTCATATTTCTAAATTTGAACTTAACACGGTAAGTATTGTTTCTATAATTCCTGAAATGATCAGATTTTTTTTGAGTTTTGCGCTTCATCTAATATCATTTCACCGGAATATTGGTCTGAACTTTTTATGAACTTTTTATTTTTTTATGACGAGTTACTATTCACGAGTTGTTATTACGGTAAAAAAATATTATTTTTTTATCTCAAATTATCTTTGATTGTATCCAAGTTTTGATCTTCAATCTTAAATTTTGCTCCACAGTTAATTATTATGGAGTATTCTTGAACTTAGATAAATTAATTTACGAATCCCTAAGCTTTGTCCTTTATCTCACTGGATTCGTTATTCATATTGTTTTTCATCATCCTCAGTCTTAAATAGTGATACAAATGAATATCTTTGGCCTGTAGTGCAAAGATGAATGATTATTTGATGAATATTTTTGGCATGTAGTGCAAAAATGATTACCTGATGAATATCTTTGGCCCATAGTGCAAAGATGGACAGGTGTTGAGATGAACATGACCACTGGTGATACAAATTAATATCTTTGGCCCGTAGTACAAAGATGAATATTTGATTCGAGATATATATTGATTAATGTTACAGGGATAAAATATTGATGATGAACTTTTAAATCATAGAAGATAGTAGACATCATTCTCTACTTAACTCTTCTAATGAATTGTTATTTCCACTGCAGTTGTTGATTTAAAATTTGTTGTCCATAATATTTTATTTGATTTGTTGAAGACTAACGATAATTTATTTTTCATTATCTTAGTCATAATATTTTTTACTAGGCTAGTTGAGCTCACCCTTTTCTTCTATTGTTCTCTTCAGGAAATGAGAATATCGCGGGGACTAGTCGGGGAACAGTGTGATGATCAGAGTTAGATCTGTAGAAGTTCTCGCTATTCTATAAAATAGTGGGAGACAATAATTGTAATGAATAAGGAATAAATTTGAGTGCTTATATTTCGTATTATATATGATTTGTATTGAATCTCATAGTTTCTGTGGTCGTATTTTACACGACCGTATATTATAAAAGATTGTATTTGAATTCTGTACCATGTATTTGGCGACTTAGAATGGGTAGAGTATTGAACCTATTTTGGGAGCGTCACATTAGTCTTCAATAAACCAAATAAAATATTATGAACAACAAGTTTTAGATCAACAACTGCAACGGAAATAACAATTCATTAGAAGAGTTAAGTAGAGAATGATGCCTACTATCTTCTTTGATTTAAAAGTTCATCATCAATATTTTATCCCTGTAACATCAATCAATATACATCTCGAATCAAATATTCATCTTTGCACTACGGGCCAAAGATATTCATTTGTATCACCAGTTGGTCATGTTTATCTCAACACCTATCCATCTTTGCATTACGGGTCAAAGATATTCATCAGGTAATCATCTTTGCACTATAGGCCAAAGATATTCATTAAATAATCATTCAACTTTGCCCTACAGGCCAAAGATATTCGTTTGTATCACCATTTAAGACTGAGGATGATGAAAAATAATATAAGGAACGAATCCAGTGAGATAAAGAACAAAGATTAGGAATTCGTAATTTAGTTTATCTAAGTTCAAGAATACTCCGTAATAATCAATTGTAGAGCAAAATTCAAGAATGAAGTTTAAAACTTGGATACAATCAAAGATAATTTGAAAGAAAATAATATTTTTTATCATGAATAGTTACTCGTGAATAGTAACTCATGAATAGTACCCCGATAAGAAAAGATCAAAATTTTACAAAAAAGTTCAGACCAATATTCCAGTGAAATGATACTAGATGAAACGCAAAACTCAAGAAATTTCGAATCATTTCAGGAATTATAGAAGCAATAATTACAGTAGTAAGTTTAGAGTTAGAAATCTGAAATGAAACAATATACGACACTGTAAATGGATTTTCACCTGTCAGGCAGTAGTCCGCGTAGACAGATCATTTCCACAACTTAATAAAGAATGCGTAGTCCGCGTAGACAGGTTATTCTCACAGAATAATAAAGAATGGAATAACAACAGGATTTCACCATGAATGCGGTAGTCCGCGTAGACAAGTTATGTCAACAGAATAATAAAGAATGGAATAACAACCCTTACGAGTATTGAAAGAAAATAACTCTTTTCATGAATACGAAAGAAATAATACCCCTTACCTTAATAAAAATTTGGAGACTGCACTAGTGTAATAGCAGAATACTTTTCTTCTTTCTCTCTTATTCTCTCTATACTTTCTTTCTCTATAACTTTAGTGAATTGGTGAGAAATAATAAAAAAATGAGCTTCTATTTATAGGCTTGACAAAGTAAAGGTAAAATAATCTTTTCGTCATAATTTATGACATCATCGCTTATATCATCGATCCTATGACATCATTGTTTACCTTATCGTTTCGATGACATCATTGCTTACATCATAAGAATTTAAATTCAATTTGTTATCTTCTACCTCATTTTATTTTTATACCATGAATTTACTATAATAATGTTACCATTCAAATTATAAAAATCATACTATTATATAATCACATTATACTACTATAATATAATATTATAATAATATATTTGAATAAATTATTTTATCGAAAAAGATAAAATATCAACTTTCAACAAATGTCACATGCTAAAAATTTCTCCGTTTAAATACACATTGAATAAATATTTTCTTATCATATATATCAACAATTAATTATTCACAAATAATATTACAGAACTACAATATTGACAACCAGGTCGTTTCCAGGAAAGAGGGGGTTTTCCGATAAGAATTTCTCCTCATTAACGCGCAATTATATAACCTAACCACTTTTCTCGACTGAACTTTCTAGACATTGTCAATAATGCTATCTAATAATATTATTCAAATAATATGAATTATTGATTTGATAATTTAAAATACTGTGCAATGACAATTATTGAATCACTAATATAAAATATCACTGTAGCAATTATTGGATATAAAATATTGAACAGTAATTACTGTAATAATTATTGAATGAGTTACTTCTTACGTAAGAATCAATAATTAAAATTATTGTGCAATACCGTGTGCCACTGTACAACACTGCGTATTACTGTATTTTAACCACCGGGTATTTTAACAGTTTTAACGGTAAAAATTTTACCGTTATTTTTGTAAAAAGGTTATTTCTGTCGCTTTCTATATCCGACATTTATTCTATTGTGGGGTTTACCAATGACTACGCCGTCGTACGAATATTCATTGACAAAAAAAAATATTCTTCGACCAAACGAATATTTCCCGACACAACAAATATTTTATAACCACTTGCTTACTTTGTAAAATTTGCACATACTACCCATAACTTACCACATTTATCAAATTAACACCTTACTATTTCAAAATAATATATAAAAAAAATTAAATCTTTATTCATAAAATTTGGGGTCTTACATATTATGTAATTAATTACGGTATAATAGCTAAGAGTTTGTTACCTATCGAGAGTTTATTACCATAGTTATAGGAATTCTGTGCATTCTAATAAGAAAACCTTTTATCTATAAAACCCGACTTGTGGGTTGAATTATAGGTAGCTTTTGTTTTGATAATAATAATTTAAGCATTAGAATTTTTTTTTTGTGTTTTGTGTAATTCTCTTATTTTCTTTATTTGTTAATTTTCTGTTAATCAGTTCACATAATAATCGTTATTCTGTCCGACGTCAATTGGTATCAGAGTATCAACATCTTCTTGGGGTTAGATTTCATTTGTTTCAATGGTCGATGGTCGTGGCTAGGTTCCGGTTGATGAATTCCCACACCGTGATCGTAACGTTCAGGAAGTGCTGATTGAAGATTTACAAAGACAAGTTGCAGAGTTAACCAAGAGTTTAGGAACGCAAAATCTCGATAATCGTAACGAGGAGGATTAAGATTTTGAATCTTGTTTTGAATTTTTTTTATCACAATAAGAATTAATTCTGGGAACGACGTGGTCGAGATGAACGCCATCGAGATTTAGGCTTTAAGGTGGAGCTATCGGAGTTTTCCTGTACGTTGCAAATCGATGGATTCATCGATTGGATGAATGAAGTTATGTGTATCTTCGAATACAAAGAATTTATAGATTATATCAAGGTGAAACTGATGGCCATTGAACTCAAAGGCATGTTATCTGCTTGGTTGGAGCATTTGAGGCACTCACGAGAGAGGCATGGTAGGTCTAAAATCACGAATTGAGAGAAGATAAAGAAGTAGATGAGGAAACTTTCTTCCTTTTTGTTACACTCGATCCTTGTTTAAGTGACTGCACCTATTGAGGCAAGAAACCAGATTTGTGGATGACTATACGGAGGAATTCTATCAATGGATAGCCCGGAACGATCTATCCGTAACTGAAGAACAGTTGGAAGAATAGTTGGTTGAGGAAGACATATACGATGAAATGGATGAGACTGAAGAACCTGTATATGACGAATATGAAGATGAAAAAGAATTTTATGGAGATATTACATATTGGGATACTATAATAGACAAAATTGGTCATGAGATTATTCCAGTGTTTGAGGACATTAAAATTATTGATTTTGTTGTTCCTGAAAATTTCTTTGTCATATAGGTAAGCTGGTAGATGTTTTTATTTTCCCACTTGTTTTCAGGATTTTTCTTTGAGAAGAAAATTCATGGGGTTTTGATCCCACAAAGGTTGAGGATTCGTTTTTAATGTTTGATACTCGTTTGCTTTAAAATTCGAGGACGAATCTTTTCTAAGAAGGGGATATTGATGCAGTGAAAAATATCAATAAAGTTCGATGACAATGCTGTGAACTCGAGGACGAGTTCTTTCCAACCCGGGGTGACTGATGCAGAAGGATTTTAGTCCAATAATGTTGAGTTATCAAATAGAAGCGGATTGGCGCAAGGATGACGGACATTGATGTCTTCGGGGTCGGGAGTTCAGCTCAGTTAACTTGACTTTAGGAGTTAGGATTTGGGAAATCTCTTCAGGAGTCGGAAGTTTAGCTCAGTTAACTTGACTTCGAAAGTTCAGCTTCGGGAAATCTCTTCAGGAATCGAGATTAGATTTTCTGATTAGTTTTCTTCAGGTCTGGCTTCGGGAGCTATTCTTATTTTTAGTTATATTTCATTGTTTTATGGTAGTGTTTTTTTTAGAAAGTGCATTTTTTCTTATTATTACGTAATTAATTACGGTATAATTGTTAGGAGTTTGTTACCTATTGGGAGTTTATTATTATAGTTACAGAAATTCTGTTACATCTTGATAAGAAAATCTTTTAACTATAAAACACAGTTTGTGGGTTGAATTATAGGCAACTTTTGTTTTTATAATAATAATTTAAGTATTAGAGAAATTTATTTGTATTTTAGGTAATTCTCTCATTTTCTTTGTCTGTGAATTTTCTATTAACCAGTCCGCATAATTATCGTTATTCTGCCCGACGTTAAATACTAAATTATAATATTTATATTATTGTAATAATAGGTTAAAAAATAAAGAAATTTTTTGGTATAATAAATTTAAAAGTATTTGTATATAAGAATGTCATATTTGGATATACAAGTGCCGCGAGAATATCTGATAAGCCATTTTACACTGATATTGTCTCTTTTTAAAAGAAAAGAGTGTACCTTTCTAATATAACCAAAATATGAAAGGAATTTACTTTGTCGTTCATAATTTAGGGAAGTTAAATATCAAGCCAAAGTGATAATTGTACTACTCCCATTTTATTAATTAAAAAAATCATTTACTATTATCATTTAATAATTAAAATTTGTATGAAATTCTAACATTACCCTTTTATGAGAAGTTGAAACTACTAAGAGTATTCACAACAGTTTTCCTAATCAACCCTCTATTCTCAATTTTAAAAAATACATCAACAAAGCATTATCCAGCAGTTTCTTTATCCTTATTTGACTCTCTATTTTAATCTCTATATAGGATTTTACTCCCCAGTATGAGGGAGTCAAAAGACTGTTCTCTATATGTATAAAATGACATTTCACACCCTGATTTAAGTGGACAACTTATCAATCATACACATCTTGACATTCTTTTACTACTTCATTTTTAAATTATAAAATTAATCTTATTTTTTAAAAATTAATTTCAAACGAATTCAAATTTAAAATTGATATAAATTTATTTAATTTATGTCAATATAATTATAAATATTATAAAAGTACTATTAATTATAAAATTTATTATTTTAAAAATTTAAATGAATCATATTAAATTTAAAAATATCATAAATTAATTTTTTAAAAGTTAATATTGATCTTATGTACATTTGCAGTTACAATCCATTCAATACTCACTTCATAAATTACTTAAAATTTAAAACAAAATAAAAATTATTTTATAGTGAAATACAATTGATAAATTATACTCTCTTTTATAAATTATAAGATTATTATTAATTTGATGTTTTGACTGTTGAAACTTTCAAATTTCATTATTTAAAGAATCAATATAAGAAATCTGTTGGGTACATAGTGAAAAAATTGAATCCCTATTTTCCTGAATAACCCGATAACACTGCAGAGTAAGGATAAAGATAAAAAAACTGTTGTGAATGCTCTAATACAAGGGAGAATTTTTTTTGGGACAATGAGAGAAGTTATGGGTGATATAGGAAAGTAAATTATTTATTCTCCTATAAAGTTGTAAACGACAAATAAATTAGAATAAATTTTTTTACATTGCGCGTAATATCAATCTCATAATTGAAGTAATTGATATAATATCATAATAATATTTTTGTTAAATATATGTTAGAATTTAAGAACGAATAATATTGCAATCACATAGATATTATATGAAAGACAGAAAAATAAGAACACATAATATACCCAGATTCACCAAATTGGCTAGTCCTGCTTGTTTAATATATTCATTAGATGTCTCAAACACTTTATGATAGGTCTCCAAAATTTGGATATTTTATTTTGATGATAACAAATTAGGTAAATAGGTCAAAAAGGTAGAATCCTCTCCATAGGGTTAAAAGTGTTAAAATTGATTTTAATTACCTCGAATATTTTGACCAAAATTTTTTATTAAACTTCTCTTGAATTTATTTTTTGATCTTGATAAATTCAATATCAAGTGTTAATAAAATGAGTTCATATAATAAACATTTCCTAAGGCAAGGAGATTCTTATTTTTATTTTAAAAATGATTTTAACATCTTCATGGGCAAAAACTATTTATAAAGTATATTATATATGTTAAAATATATAATATATATATATACAAACCGTGTGTGTGTATGGGAATGTGCATGTGAGTATGTGCCTAACTTATATGTGTGGTGCATATGTGTGTGCCGCATGTTTGTGTATTAGTGGGCTACCCATATGTGTGTGATGTGCATAATGTTTGTAAAAGAAATGGAGGTATTAACCAAGAGGTGGCAGCATGAATTTGAATTTTGTTATGTGCTGGCATGTTTACACAAAAATGCTAAGGCTAAATTACCTTGGGCAAAACATTGCCCAATCCGTGTACCTCATCAATTGATCCGAGCCTGATGTGATAAAAATATGTAACTGCAAGTGCACAGTATCAAGTTGAAGAACTGGCAAGTACAGGTCAAACCCACAGAGACTAGATTAATTTTAATATATCCTTAATATCTATTTTAGGCGAATTAAAAATAAATATTGAGAGTTGATTAATTAGAATATAAAAACTAATAATGAGAAAACAATCTAGGAATTCGAATCCATTAAATAATAAACATAACATATAATTCAATCTATTCTATTTTTTATAACTTATTTATGATTTTGATCTCCCTTCCCTTTAATTTAATAATTTTATAATTAACGTGGGCAAGCATAGATTATGAAAATTTAAGGATTAACTATAACCCATCAAAACTTCTTTGAGCAAGCATGGATTATGAAAAACTTATATCTTAACAATAATCTATCAAAACCTCTTAATTAATTTAAAATCACATATGAACTATAAAATGAAGGTATTTCAATAACGAAATATGAAGGCGAAATCAATTAAACATAAATGCATAAATAATAGAAGAGATAAAAAATATTATCATGAATAATTATTTAATTTCATCTTCATCCTAGATATAAAAAATTAACTAGACATTAAAAATAAAATAACTAACTAAAAATAAAGAAGAAGAAATAAAATAAGAAAACTCCCTTTATTGATGATTCTCCAACAAGCGTATAATGAATAAGTAATTTAATCTACTTCTACTCCTAACCTAAACTAATACAATACCTAAATAATCCTTTCTCTCTAAAACAAGAGACCTATTTATAGAAAAAATAAATTTTGTGTCCTAATTTAGATACATTGAACTTGGAAACTTTTGTTCTCATGTAGGTTTTAACTTCCTAGTGGCAATCAACTTCTCAAAGAGATCTTCTAGATAGACTTTTCTTTCTCTTGTTGAATTTGACTTGCATACCAAGATTGTTCCACCTCTTTCATTCTCCTTGTAGGATTCTTCTTGGATATTTCTTACATGAATAAGAGCATTAAATATCGCTTGATCACCAAGATTTTGATTTTATTGCAATAAATATTAAACCCTATAAAATAAAATAAAACATATTAATTTAATAAACTAATATAATTAAAAGGACAAAATTAGGGATAATAAAATGTATGAATTATGTGTCTATCAAATACCCCCATACCTAGCTTTTGCTCGTCCTCGAGTAAAATAAAAATAAAAATAAAATAAAAATAAAAATTATACTACCCCATTTTCGTAGGAGACACGATTGCACTTAGCATGTGCAACAAGCCTTTAAACCCCAAGGTTATCCCAAGTGGACGAGTTGTGTCTCGTGAGGGTTTGCAGTGAATATACCCACAAAATTCAAAAATATTTTTGAGTTCAACAAGTCATGAAATTGAATTAAAACTTCTAAATATCCATGGGCATACATAAGCAAAATTAAATTCAAAATCACAGTTTCACCTTATCAAAAATATTCAATCTTCATTCTAGACACCATCCTTCATAATATTAATTCCATGTGATGCATGCATGTGTATATGATGTAACTCTTATAGGGATTTTACCATGAAAATCAAGCAAACTCATTTTTCTTCTTTTTTATCTTTTTTTAAATTTTTTTTCCTTTTTTTCCTATTCTTTTTTCTTGACTTATGCAATGTCTCATTTTCTTAGGCTTTTCAGAGTTACCCATGTAGTGAGCGTTGGACCAATGACTCCCAAACCAGTTGGTTTTAGGGCACTAGGTGTAGAGACACCCCTAAGGGCTTACTAACTCGAGTAACAAAGGCCACAAAATTAGACTAGTCAAACTGCTTTTATCCATCACACTTTTCAGCGTGAATATCGATGTTTCCTAAGGCTTGGATACCCAGTTATTTCGTTCAATGGACATTGAAGTAGTTATTTTTTCTTTTTTCTTTTTCTTTCTTTCTTTTTTTTTCTTTTTTTTCTTTCCATTTTTTTTTAAATTACTCGAATCATAGTTTATACCCACAACTAAGAGTTAGTGCAATCGTGAAGTGCAAAAAAAATACTTTTGAAATCAATTTTAGTCCAGATGGTATTTCAAACTAAGATTTCGTACCTCATCAAAGATTTAAGAGTTCTAAATCATTCAATCTTACTCATGACTTTTAACTCCACGGACACTTATTAGAATAATTTCAATCCATAAAAAGTCAAACAAAATTTTTAATTTTTTTAATTTTTTAATTTTTTTTTAAACAATATTTTCCTAAAAAAATATATCTATTACAATAATACAAATAAACTCCCCCCATACCTAAATCATGCATTGTCCTCAATGTATGCAAATTAAAAAAAGAGAACAAAGATATGAAAGAATTGTACCTTGTATGCGGGGCATTTGTTCTGCAAGAAAATATGGTGAGAAAGAAAATAAATGTACATACCTACGAATTTTATAAATCTTAAATATTATATGACTATACATGAATGATACAAATGGGTAAGTGAGTGTGAATTTGTCATGATTTTCAGGAGGTCTAGAAAATTAAAAATAGTCAGAATTTTCATCAGAATTATGCTTAAAATTTACCTCAAGAAAATTTTCACTAACATGTTAAAATGATGGAAGAATTGGTTCACATACATGTTCTAGTTTAGTTGACTTATTTGTAGTGGATCTCAACAGCTCATTGACCTTATCTAAATATTCAGATTCATTCCAATTTTGGTGAAGATGATTTAAGAAAAAATCAATTGGATTTTTTTCAACCAAAAGTCTATTTTCAATTATTTCTTGGGTCATAGACAACTCTTGGATCATATTTACTTTAATGGGTTGGTCCAAAAAATCACTAGGTGATTTTTTTGGAATAAGTCTTTTAGGGTACGAAACTTTAGGCTTATAGACTTTTTCAACCGACTCATTAAATGTGACATGATCAATTTTAGGCATAGACTCATAATTTTTAGATTCCTCAAATTCGCTTGACTCAAACTGTGTAGAATTGAATACAAAATTTTTATTTTCCTCATTATTTTCACAACTATCAAGATTTTCAAAATTAACCTCAGAGTTACTAGAAAATTCGTCCACCTCTTGTTCATTTATTATGGCGGCTAATCGACACATTTGAATTTCTAAACGAGATATAGTTTGATCCATGCTAAATTGATTTTCCATCAAGACTTCCATAGTTTTTTCTAAGGCATTAAGTCTTTCCTCTTCTTCATTTGATAATTCTTGTGTATATTGAGGTTCTGGATCCGAATATGAATATGGATATGGATATGAACTTAGATAAGGATTTTCATAAGTTGGAAAAAATTGATTTACTTGGTGTGTATTAAAATTTTCATAGGGTTCTTGATTCCAAGCAGAATTATTATTCCAACTATAATAAGAATCCATCTTTCCACAAATCACAAAACAAATAAACAACTAACCACGAAAATCACGAAAAAAATTAAATTAAAATAAAATCCTACTTCTACGGTTAACCTAAATAAAATCTAAACAGCTCCTAACTGTTCCAAGTTACACCGTAAGGTTCACAAAATTTAAAATTAATCACACCACTAGCCAGGTAAGTGTAAGAAAGGTGAGAGTCTCTCCGTAGATACGGTGACTAATTAAATAACCACACAATCTTTAGGCGTTTATCTTTTGAACCACTTGCCTAGACACCAGTAGTTTGATTAATTTAAAATTCAGCCTCCTCTTGGAGTTTCTTGTCCTAATTGAGCTCGAGAGTCCTAGGGGCCAACGTCTACTTGATTTTATTAGGTCAAGGTTATGCAAAATGCAAGTTGGGTTGTTTGTGGGCCAAAGAAGGGTGACGAAATCCCCACCTTATCTTGTTATAGGTTGTGCCCTTAATGTTAGATTAAATATGAAAATGCACAAATAAAAAAAAACTATAAACAAATAAAATGTCCTAAAACTATGTGAATTACGAAAGAAGGAGAAATTTTGACGTACCTCAATCCTCCAGCAATCACCACAGTTTATATTTAACAAAAAAAATAAAAATCTAACAAGATGTGCTCTACGTGAGTGAATGCATGAATGCGGCAAATAAAAAATATATTAATAAAAAAAACTAAACTACTATTGTTTTTATTTTTTTTAAAAAAAATGAAGATACAAAGTACCAAAGAAAGCACAGCAACAAAATCTTTATCTTTTCGCTCCTTCGATCCGCTTTAATAATCCTGAAAAAAAAAATGTTAGAGTTAAAAACTAATTCGAATAAATAAAAATTAAGAGAAAAAAAATTAAATCTAGTCCCCGGCAACGGCGCCAAAAATTTGATGTGATAAAAATATGTAACTGCAAGTGCACAGTATCAAGTTGAAGAACTGGCAAGTACAGGTCGAACCCACAGAGACTAGATTAATTTTAATATATCCTTAATATCTATTTTAGGCGAATTAAAAATAAATATTGAGAGTTGATTAATTAGAATATGAAAACTAATAATGAGAAAACAATCTAGGAATTCGAATCCATTAAATAATAAACATAACATATAATTCAATCTATTCTATTTTTATAACTTATTTATGATTTTGATCTCCCTTCCCTTTAATTTATTAATTTTATAATTAACGTGGGCAAGCACAGACTATGAAAATTTAAGGATTAACTATAACCCATCAAAACTTCTTTGAGCAAGCATGGATTATGAAAAACTTATATCTTAACAATAATCTATCAAAACCTCTTAATTAATTTAAAATCACATATGAACTATAAAATGAAGGTATTTCAATAACGAAATATGAAGGCGAAATCAATTAAACATAAAGGCATAAATAATAGAAGAGATAAAAAATATTATCATGAATAATTATTTAATTTCATCTTCATCCTAGATATAAAAAATTAACTAGACATTAAAAATAAAATAACTAACTAAAAATAAAGAAGAAGAAATAAAATAAGAAAACTCCCTTTATTGATGATTCTCCAACAAGCGTATAATGAATAAGTAATTTAATCTACTTCTACTCCTAACCTAAACTAATACAATACTTAAATAATCCTTTCTCTCTAAAACAAGAGACCTATTTATAGGAAAAATAAATTTTGTGTCCTAATTTAGATACATTGAACTTGGACACTTTTGTTCTCATGTAGGTTTTAACTTCCTAGTGGCAATCAACTTCTCAAAGAGATCTTCTAGATAGACTTTTCTTTCTCTTGTTGGATTTGACTTGCGTACCAAGATTGTTCCACCTCTTTCCTTCTCCTTGTAGGATTCTTCTTGGATATTTCTTACATGAATAAGAGCATTAAATATCGCTTGATCACCAAGATTTTGATTTTATTGCAATAAATATTAAACCCTACAAAATAAAATAAAACATATTAATTTAATAAACTAATATAATTAAAAGGACAAAATTAGGGATAATAAAATGTATGAATTATGTGTCTATCAGAGCCCTTTATTTTTGAATCTTGTAATTCGGACCTTCTATTTCAAAAATAAAATTTCAAAATTACAGTTTTGCCCTAACTTCAAAAATCCTATAAATAGGAAGTTTTTTCATTCATTTTAATTTACCAATTTTACATATATGAAAAGTTTACTCTTCATGCCTACACTATATCCGAATAAGCTTTTGCTCTCTTCTTTTAATCAAAGTTCTAATTCTACATTAGAAGAGAAAAATTGGTTAAAGTATCTGAGATAAGTTGCTAAATTATTATTGTTCATATTATATCATACTTGCTTATATATATATAGATAATCAGATATAAACTGCGATACACATTTATATATATCTATATTTCATCTATCATATCAAGTAAAAAGTCAGTACTTGGACACTGATATAATTCGGAAGTTATTTCTTTGAAATTCTTCGAACGGTCTTTAAAATCCCAAGTGGTCTTTTACTGATATAAATAATCTATATAAATATTATATAATATTTATATACGATTATCAAGTTGTGAATCGAAAATTTTAGTCAGTACTTAGATACCGATATTCGGAGATATTTCTTAACAAAGAATATTATCTGGACGGTCTTTGAAATCCTAAGTGGCCAAATTATTCACAACGTAGATCAAATATAATATAATATATATAAGTTGGTGAGACAAGTTTGTTTAAGTATTATCTAAATTGATCATATTATTATACATGATAAACTGTCATTAAATATACTACTCATTTAATTATTCATAAATTATTGTTGCATTATATCAGTGTGTATGGTTATTTAAATCCAAAGTTACATTTGTTTAAAACCATAGAAACACACTCTTTATAAAGAAAAATCTTTTTCTTAATCCATAGAAAAATATTCTTTATTAAAGAAAAAGAATTTTTTTTATTAAAAGTACTTAAATCTTATATCTGCTTTCACAGAAGCACATTACATAAATTTTTTTGAACCTTTTATCATATACTTAAATTTTATATCTACTTATCTGAAAAATATCTGTTCTACAATTTTATCTGCTTACTATTAGAAGTAAATATTCAAACAAACTTTTTATAAAAAAAAGGTTGAGTTAGTTTATTTTATTTTTGTGAGAAAGACAAGAATTCTTTGACCAAGACCAGAGTCTTAGAGAGATCGGCTGGGAGTTGGATCTCTAGTGTACTTGTGAGGTGAGGAAGAAATTGTTGTTTCAAGACCAAGCTATAGAATAGTTCTAAGCTCAAAAAGAAGATTCAACTAAGCTTGAGGAAGGAGCTGAGAGTTCGTTGTCCAAGATAGTTAGTTGTGGATAATTGTAAGTTTATCTTTAAAACTTTGTTAAGATTTCTCCGCCTATTGAAGGAGTATTTATTACAGGGAGTAATAGTATCTCAAGTCCTGGAGAGGAGCTTGAGACTGGACGTAGCAACATACCCGAGCTGTATGTTGTGAACCAGATAAATATCTGTGCATTGTGTGATTGAATTTTAATCTGCTTATTAATTTCTTAAAATTAACCAACTAAAATTCAAAAAGGCCAAAGATAATTTTTAAACAGTGATAATCTATTCAACCCCCCTTCTAGATTATTATTGGACTTTCACTTTACACTGATTCACACACCAAATAATATTTTTATAGTAACTAGAAAAATTCTAAGTGCAATAACACAAGCCTAAAAACGTGAGACTCAATACATTAGTAAAACCCAAGACGGGACTACTAATAAATTCTCAAGCCTAATTCCACTTTGCGCTTGATTTTTAGGGGGCGCTACCTCCTTGCAAACCCCGCCCGCTCACCGGCGAGTTGGGCAGCCGCTCGCTCACCAGGGAGTGAGACCCCGACTGAGTAGTTGTAGTGGCTATTAGTCGAACCCGCAGAAGTATGAGTCAATTCCAACAATATACATTCAACAATACTTTTACATTTATTTTAACGAAATTTTAAAATTTTAAACACACATCTATCTAACAAAATACAAATGATTTTGAATTTTTCGCTTACTCAATAAATCATCTGAGCCGTCCAAAATTTAGGATACATCCCATCGTCGATATAGTGTCGGAGGCACGGGACACACCTAGTATTTTATATTTTAACATTTGTTTGAACGACATTTCGAATTTTAATCGATACCTCTTTATCTTTGATAACAAAATTATTGTTATGACATTATCAATTATGTTATAATTTATTACTACCTCCGTCTCATAATAAGTGATTTTTTTTAGCTTAAATCACACAAATCAATACACAAGCTAAAATGACAAAAATACCCTTAATATATTTTTTTTGTTTTGTTTGAGATTTTTTTTTATTGTCTTTTGGTCTCTCTTTCTCTTTCTTCAACCTTTCAACTTCTCAATAAATATGCAATAAATATCATTGGTTGCATAAGGGCAGATATGGGAAAATATTGTAAAAATTATATTGATATTCTAACACATCACTTATTTTAAAAAAAAAATTTAAGCCTAAAAAAATACTTATTGTAGGACGAAAGTAATAGTAAACAAATACGATTAGGATTAATAATTAAAAAAATAAAGTACTAGGAATTCAATGAAACCTAACACTTGAATTTATTTAGCAAGATGATTAAAAGAATCAAATTAAAATTAGAAATAGTATGCACATGGCCAACCAAGCCTCCTCTCTCCTCTCTCCTCAGGTAAGTGGAGCCCATATTAGAAGAGACCCGTGTACAAGTTTTTGGGTATATTTCTTGAGAAAGAGCAATACAGAAAGAAAGGGAGAGTAGGAAGTAAATACACTCACCAAACCCAGAAAAATGGACAAGCCAAAAGACAAGGGAATTCAGATTTTGTCTTCCCCTTTTAGCCGGGAACTCTGTGAAAGTCCAAGCGGTTGAACAAAAAAAGGAAGACAATGAAAGATATTTATGAGCCTCTTTTATGAACCCATTGATTCATCACCTTATCTTCTTCATCCGTATTTGCTATTCATAATTTTTAAGTACTCTTTTTTGCTTTCACTTTCTCTATGGGTTTAACCTAATTTTCTACAATTTCCAAGCTGCTACCTTGAACTACATGCTTTTTCTCATTTGGGTATTTTTATTTCAATTTTTTTTACTTCTCTTTCCAATTTTCATCTGGGGTTTGATTGTTCTGTTTCTATCTAGTTTTTTAGTTCCCCCATTTTTTGTTTTCTTCAACAAATTTACTTAAATTTCATCATTTCTATCAAATTGTCTCTTTTCATATCTGGGTTCCTATTCTCTCTCCTATATATATATATATATATATATATATATGTTTCATGTTTGTGTTGTATTGATTCTTTATTTTTTGTTGATATAAAGCTCATTATTATTGAGTTTTTAAAGCCTATTTTGTATGATCTGGAGAAGGAAAAGAAATGAAGTGTTTTGATTACTTTAAGGATAAAAGTAGGAGTAGGGAACAAAGATCAGCACCTATGTTGAAAAACCAAAGCAATTTAAGCAAATCCAGTGTTTCGAATGCTGAGAGGGTGATTAAGTCTTCAAGCTCAACCACTTCACCACGCGGCATACCGGAAATGTATGAAGAGAAGGCTCAGAACTTGCGAGAATTTTCCTTCTCGGAGTTGAGGCAGGCCACTAATGATTTCAGTAGGTTACTCAAGATTGGGGAAGGCGGATTCGGATGCGTTTATAAGGGTACGATCAAACCTGTTGATGGAAAGGGTGACCGGATTGTGGTTGCTATTAAGCAGCTCAACAGAGATGGATTTCAGGTATCTCCATTGGGTATTGTGAAATTGCTTGCAAAAGGAATTCTTATGTGTAAATTATATGAGAAATGTTGTTTGATTGTGCATCTCTTCTATGCCATTATGCCAACAATGGGGTCAAAATACAAATAGTTGAAATCGTAAAACATTCGTGTCCAATTTTCATGTAGAGTTTTTCTTGTGCATAAGATACAAAAACTCCAAAATGTTTCGGATAATATATGTAAAAGATATAATGAGTCTTAGGTTTTGTTGGGTTCTAATGGGTAAGATTTACTTCAATCTTCATATACTTTTGTTCTGTGTATATTGACAACAACTATTAGATTGAGACTCTATACTTATTAATCTTTTGAATGTTGTCAAAACAAGACATTTTCAATAAATGGCTTAGCCTATTCCCAACCTTATGCAGTGTTGGTGCTTTTGAATCGTTTATAGCATATTCCAAGGAAAAAATGATGAAGTATTTGAGTCGTTTTCTCTAGAGTGAAGGGATACACCCGCATGACCATGTTGCTTTCTGTTTTTTCATAGTCTTTCTTTGTTGCTACAAGCAGATACCTACATCTGTATGCAATTTGTGTTTACTGTGAACCTACTGATTTCCTCTAAAAAATTCCATTCAATCATCCGAAATCCAAGTGATTATCAAAATACGGTTGTATTATCTCTATAGGGTCATAAGCAATGGGTGGCTGAAGTACAATTTCTCGGTGTCGTGGAGCACCCAAATCTTGTCAAACTTATTGGATACTGTGCTGTGGACGGCGAAAGAGGGATCCAGCGGTTACTCGTATATGAGTACATGCCGAACAGAAGCCTTGAAGATCATCTTTTCAATAAGGCATATACAGCTCTGTCTTGGCAGAGGAGATTACAAATAGTGCTGGGAGCAGCTCAAGGATTAACTTATTTGCACGAAGAGTTGGAAGTCCAGGTTTAACTTTATCCGGATTAATGTTATAAGTTTCTAATTCTAGTGTTAAGCAATGAGAAAGTAGAACTATTTCTGTATCTTTTGCTTTTAAAAACTCCTCAGAGGTTTATTAACCTATAGTTGACTGTGGTAATGGTTTAGGTGATATTTCGAGATTTCAAGACATCAAATGTGTTGTTGGATGAGGATTTCAAACCTAAGCTTTCAGATTTTGGGCTGGCAAGGGAGGGGCCAACTGCTGGGCATACTCATGTCTCAACAGCGGTAAGTAAACACTCAATTCACTATTTTTGACATGATAGCATTTGCGAGTCACTTTGTTGCATGCTGGTGAATATGTGTTCTTCTACCTAAGGCTGTAAAATGAACCAAACTCGAACTCGACTCGAAATATAAATGATTCAAATACTAGCAAATTTTAAAGTTCGATAAATTACTCGAACCTCTTCAAATTACAATTTTCTATTGATACTCGGATCATATTATCTCGAAAAGTTCAAATTGCTCGGGTTCGATTCGAGATCGTGCTCGACTCAGTAACTAAACAAGCCTCAATCAAATTTTATTTCATACTCGATAAATTTTGTGAACCAAATCTAAACAATTCAATACTCGACTCGGTTCGTTTACACCCCTACAACCCTACCTTTTGTTTGTAGCAATCTTCACCCAACACTAGTCTTGTTAGATTTCTTTTAGGATTTACATTTTCTATCAAGAAATTTCTTTTTCGAAGAATGACCCTGTGAACTTTTTTCTTTTAGGTAGTGGGAACATATGGTTATGCTGCACCAGATTACATTGAAACAGGACATCTCACAAGTAAGAGTGATGTCTGGAGTTTTGGTGTGGTATTGTACGAGATCTTAACCGGCAGACGATCATTAGAAAGAAACAGACCTAAAACCGAACAAAAACTCCTGGACTGGATCAAGCATTTCCCTATTGATAGTAAGAAATTTGGTATGGTAATGGACCCAAGACTCGAGACTCTGTACTCCCTTACTGCAGCACGAGAAATGGCCAAATTAGCCGATAGTTGTTTGGTGAAGAGTGCAAAGGATCGACCAACGATGAGTCGGGTGGTGGAAAGCTTGAAACAAATTGTTCAGGTTTCAGATGAAGGTAGCCCCTCTAACAAAATCTTCGACTTCTCTGAAGATGAGCCAGTAGAGCTGAACAGAACGGTTCAGAAGCAAATGGGAGTATCGGAATCAGCAAAACGGCGAATAGCACACTTGGCTAAATTAAGTGAACATGTTGGTGGGATTAGTAAAAGAGGGTTTATGCTCATGCACAGAACCAAAGTACCTTAGAAAGCTATTTCATCAAGGGACCAGATTTTGTCTTTTTTTAAGGGAAATGGTTTCTTTATCGGATAAGCGATGGAATGATATAGCAGTTCAGGGCAGAAATGTTATGTGTACTAAATGGCACTGGTTGGGGAGTTGACATTTTAGCCAATGTGTGGTAGTTATATGCCATTCAAAAGTGAAATATGCCAAATAAACTGTGGCCTTTATTCATATGTAAATGTAATATTAGAAAAGACTCTGTTGGAGGCCTCTGTTTTTCCTTTATAAAAGTTCAGCTTATTAGATGTTTGGTGCCTAAAATGCTCACCCACCATAGCCACCATTCTAACTAGCAATCGGTACAACAACAAAACCCTGTCGATCAATTGACACAGATGGTTCGCCTTATAAACAAACTACTCAAAGTCTGAACGCACACATATCCACCAAAACTGTATCCTGAAGAGCATACACATCTAAGAGCCGATCTTCTGACCTAGATTCATAAAGCTTGAATTGACATGTGAATATGATTTTGAATTTCTCTCCCTCTCCAACTGTCTCTTAACAAACAAGAAACCTGCAAATTCATTTAAAATTAGTCTAGTGTTGGTTCTTTTTAATCTTTGCGGGATGAGGTGGGGGAGTGGAAATTAAGAATAAAGGAGAGACGAAAGAGAAAAAGGCAAACAAAAAAAATATCCGGAACAAGGCAGAAGTGTGCTTAGTTGCTTGATCAATCCTTGTCAGGCTATATAGCATAAAAGAACTTCAAAATACAACTCTCTGAGGAAGTCCTGCTATGCAAATTGTAATGCTATGTTATATTATACAGTGAATACAACCCCAATTTTATTTTTTTACCTGAAGTATGAATACAACAATATCACTTAACAAAAATAAATAAGGAAAAAAATACAACCCATTATCATTTCAAAGATTATGATTAAATTCTTCATAGGGAGCTATGGGCTAAATACGTCCGCAGTTAAGAAGTTATCTCCTCGGGTATAGAAAACTAAAAATACCTGATACATCTGAGTCTCAGTCTTATTTGATGGTGAACATGGTTGTGGTCAGATCAACTCCATGCATGTTCAGCTTTAGAAATATATATCTTTAGAACTTATATCAATCTCAGCTACCCATCATCTACTGAAAATAGTTGAGGCAAAAATATTAAGATTACTTAATATTTTTCCAAAAGAAGGCATGCCGATCAAACTTTAAGCTTCGGAAGTCAGAGGCCCTGTATAAAATGTTTCAATTTTTTCTATATTAGCCATTATGACTTGAAGAATCTGAAAAATGGCACAAATAGTTTAAATATAATATTAGAAAGGGCTTCCAAACCATGATATGTATTAAATGTACCACAGACCATATCTCTTCAACCAACAAATAATTAATTGCATAATAGTCAAAAAGAACTTCTCAGTTATAGGGTATGGCAAATACCTAATGGAAGCATAACAAATTCCACCATGGGAGCATATCCTTTTAGCCGGTATTCTGACGAATTTATCTTTCGAATTCGTATTGGCATGGGGACTATATCGTGAAAGCTTCTGTCCACGCCTTCAACTTTTGTTCTGACTTGTCATCTGGAACAAATTCTGCTATCCTCCCCAAATTTCTGGGGGTGGAGGAAATCGGCAAAAGAAAAAAAATGTAAATCCATATCATGTTGAAACAAGATAAAGCTGATATCATATCAACACTTTTTAAAACCACAAAACAAGCCAAATTCAAATAAATATTTTTTAAATGAAGAAAAAATTAATTTCTTGATACCAGGAGTTCTCACTTAAAGGATACGACAGATACCTAATTTAAGCATGACGAATTCCACCATGGACCAACTTTCGGATGCATCACTTTAGCCGGTATTTCTGATAAATAAATCTTTAAGAATTCACATTGGCAGCAGAAGAAACCTTGATTTAGACAGGGTTCAATTTTTGGCCCTTTCTTTCAACGCATTCAATTCTTCTGTTCTGATTTGTGATCAGCGATAAAGTAATCTGATCCTCTACAAAATTCTCTATATTCCTTTGAGAAATCCAACTAATACTTTCAGCTTATCCTGCAAGGCACTTTAAGGACCCAGCAGATTCATTGTCTATCAGTTTCAAAGAATAGTTACTTGCTTCACTGTAAGGCTTGCATCTACACAGATAATCATAAGTAATGTACAAGAGGAAATCTATAAAGAGGCTTTTCCCAGATGTCCCTCTTACATATGCTGCATCTTCTTGCAATTCACTATATGCTTTATCCAGTACTTTATATGTTATTTCATCAAAGTCAAAGCAAACCTGCCTCAATTTCTGCCCCCACATCAAGGCCCTTTCAGGTAGCCCTTTCTTAGAAAGCTGAGTTAGTAACAAGTTCATTGTAACGATATTTGGAACAAAGCCCATCTTAAGCAATTTTCCAGTCAAGATCATGGCACGATCTAGTATATCATTACAAACGCCATTCAACATAGTGTTGTATGTTACTGTATTTGGAGCTACCCCACCACAGACAAGCTCATCCAACATCATCACAGCTTGATTCATCCGTCTGCTTCTACAAAAACCATGGATGCGTATATTATAGGTGAAAATATCTGGGTCCCACCCGCAGGCGTACATTTTATTTACAAGATTATCTGCATTGACCATGTCAAATGCCTTGCAGTATCCAGTGATCAAAGTGTTGTAAGTAATAATATCTGGGGTCAACCCCGTCCGGTGCATTTCCATGTAAGTATTAATTGCAGACTTCATTCTTCCATGCTTACAAAACCCATTAATGATAATATTTATAGTGAAGACATCTGGGAGAAGACCTCTATGCCTCATCTCTCTCTCCAACTTCAGTGCCTCGTCCAACTTTCCACAGTTACAAAACCCAGCAATCAATGAATTATAAGCAAAGTTATTAGGTACAAGCCCTCTCCTGGACATTTCTGAAAACACATTATATGCCTCATCAACAAAACCAGCTTTAGATAGTCCATCAATGAAGGCAGAAAAAGCTACAGCATCAGGAGCCATCCCCATCCTTTCCATTACTTCCCACAAACTTTGAGCACCCTCCATGTCCCCTTGTTTGAAATAGCCATCTAGAAGCACAGTGAAAGTCACTTTATTGACAGGAAAGTCATTCTGTATCATCTTATCCATAATCTCCTTGGCTTCTAGCAGCCTACCCATTTTTGAAAAACCAATGAGCAGTGAAGTACACGTGGAAGATGAAGGTTGCAAGCCAAATTTCATCATTATACCATATGCTTCAAAGGCTTTGTCTTCCAAGCCTGCTTTGCTATAAGCAGCAATTAATGAGTTAAAAGCTATCACACTAAGTGGTAACCCCTTCTCAAGCATATCCTTTAACAAATCAGTGGCCTCATACAATCGTCCTGCCCAACACAACCCTGCAACCAAAATATCAGTCAATGAACTATCTGGAAGCAATCCCGATACAGATAAATCCCTTAACAAACGATCCCCGTCTTCTTTTCTTCCATACTTATAGTGACCTCCAACCAAAATATTAAAAGTCATGCCATCAGGAGCGACACCCTTGTTCCTCATTTCCTCATAAAGCATGTTTGCCTGACCAATTTCTCTAGCCTTAACATAGCCATCCATCAAGGCATTGTATATTACAGTATTTGGAACGACGCCAATCTCTTGCATTCCATCAAAGAGGTTTCTTGCATCCACAATGTTTCCCTCCTTGCTCAAGGCATTGATAAGTGTGCTAAACGTAACTGTGCTCGGATGACAATCCCTTTTAACCATCAAATTCACCCAATTCCACGCATCTGAAATTCGCCCCCTGATGCAATATGCATTAATCACAATGTTATAGGTAACAGGATCTGGTTCACATCCAAACTTCAGCATTACATGCAATAAACTCTCTCCAGTATTGACATACCCTTTTCTACAAAACCCAAGAATCATCGTATTGAATAGATAATTAGAAGGCCAAGGACCTTTACTAATCATATCTCTAAATAACTTCCAAACACTACCATAATCACCTTTTCTGAGCAATAATTTAAAGAGAATTGAAACAGCCGATAAACTGGGCCTCGCTCCAACCTCCCTCATCCTACCTAAAATCTCCGTTGCTTGTGAAACCATTCCCGCATTCAGAAAACCCCGCATAAGCGAATCAAGAACTGAAAAATCTGACTCATACTCATAGTGCCCTCTCCACATATACTCCACCAAGTCCTTACTTCTACGAAACCCAACCTTCAAAATTAACCATGAAAGCAAATCTTGTGCCAAAAATCGTATCCCTTCCCTAGCTAAAACATGGTAAGCTATGCAACACAACAACACAATCTCCTCCGAATCATCACGAAATGCAAATTTGAAAAACGCAAATGCAGTTTGTCTACTATCAAACAATTTCAATATCTTTACAAGAAAATATGGGCAAAAATTCTGAGAAAATGACTTCAACACAAAACCTTGCTGGTGTTTGATCATTTTTGCTAACCCTAATACGATTTTACGCCTCTCATTTGAATTAATGACAGTATTTGAAGTGTTTGACAAATTGCAGAAAGGTGAAAATTGCTCGAGAAAATCAAACCTTTGATCAACTGAAGAACAATTTGAGCTATAACAACAGTTTCTGGATTGAAAATCAATGGCCTTTTGGTGAAGTGAGAGAAAATGGAAACTTAGGGTTTCTGAAGAGTGTGAGCTATAGAGAGAAAGGACAAATGGAGAGAAATGACAGGCCTTGAGAATAATGTGCCCACGGAACCCAATAGCAGACATCCGGAGAGCCGGCCGAGGACGTTTTCCGGCCAACGGCGGCGGCGGGACCGGTGGTGTTAAGTGTTAACTATAAGGTTAGCAGCGCATTGTAGCAGAGTTGGGGGAGAACAATTAAAATGGTAACGTTGTGAATTGTGATTTTAGTATTTTAAAAATGAGTTTGGCCCATTTTGAAAATGGGCTTATTTGAAATGGTACATAGAAAGTTTTGAAGGGCCCATTCAATATAATCAATTGCAATATTTACTTTTTGCCTCCCTATTATTTAATTTATTTGAGCTATTTCTTGTTTAGTTTTTTATATTTTTCCCTTACAATTTAGTTTTTTGGAGATTGAAACAACATTTTGAGCTATATTTGATTATTTTCGTGATTTTAATTGAGGTACAATTTTCATTTATAAAGTGTGGTTAAGCACGAATTCAAATTCTTGTTCATGTTTAAAATTTGATACATTGCATTTTTCCAATATTCTCTATTTTCTTCCAATATTAAAATCTTCTTTTTTGATCTTTCTACAATAAAAAAGTTTATATGTGTAGGCTTTTGTGTTGATAAAAAATTGTACTCCTTAAGGCCATAAAATGAACCAAACAGTTCGAGCTCGATTTGTTCGTTCGACTCAAAATATAAATAATTCAAATATGAGCAAATTTTAAAGTCCGATAAAGTACTCGAATCTCTTCAAATTTCAATTTTTAATTGATACTCGGATCATATTTCGCTCGAAAAATTTAAATTGCTCAGACTCGATTCGAAATCGTGCTCAACTAAGTAGTTAAACGATTTTCAATCAAATTTTATTTCATATTCGATAAATTTTATGATCAACCTTTACCCATATCGATAGAATAAATATTCTTAAACTTATGATTAAACATTCTATTGGAATGCTTATTCCCTCCCATTTTAAGTAAGTAAACATAAGAACGAGCATTCCTTCACACTTTTGGAATGCTAATTCCATTTCCCCCATATCAAACAAGCAATAAGTTGCACAATTTCAAAATTACTCCATACCATAGAAAATTTGTCATGGAATATTCATTCATTTCACCAAAAGTGAAGAAGGCAAAGGGGGTTGAGCCTATAAAGATCAGTACAAAGGTAATTTACACATCAAATTACATCCTGCTCAAGGACCCTAGTCTTATAAACACTCACCAAGATAACTTCATGAAATAAAAACCAGAAATTACACAGGCATATCCCTTCACTCTCAGTCCTTTTCTTTTTGCTTTTGGGACAAATTTTATGCCCTCTTCATGACCACAATTTTTTTACAGATCAAAATCAAACCCAAGATTTGCTTGCCTCTAGATCTTCTCATAATTGAAGAAGTGGGTATTTCATTTCAAATCTCATACTAATTAAAAAAAAATCATTTGTAATTATTAGGCCACAACAATAGAGCCTGTCTGCACAGCTTTGCTAGAGGCAACAGATTTCTTGGTAGAGTTTGGTGTTGATCTCTTGGAAGAGGAGACTTTCCACCTCTTTTCACTTCCTTCATCAATCTCTATTTGTTCTTGCCTGCACTCTTGGCTACAAAATGGAGTATTTCCTCTGCAATAATTAATCCAATAAAAATTAATACCCATTAGAATAAAAAAAATAATCAAGATTCTATGAGATCCACAAAAAATAATTTTCAATTGAAATTTGAGGAGGGGGGGGGGGGTGAAAACTAGAAGAATTTGAATTGGGTATATGGGTAAGATTCAAAATGAAAATTAATGCTAATTACATACAAAATATTTGACTGATTATACAGAAGATCAAGAAGGAAAAAAATGGGGAAAATAAAGAGCAAAAGATGGGACTTAATTACCTGTACATAAAGATGTCACTTTTGTTATCCAGTTGTTTATGGCAAAGAAAACAAGATTCAAGAAAATGGGATTCTTCACCCCCAGTGTAATATAGCCCAGCAGATCTCATGGTTTATGTGGAGCTGAAGAATGGAGCTGGCTGTTGCTAAAATAAGCCTGCTGGTTGCTAAAATAAGCCTGGTGCGTATATGTGATAGAGAAGAAAGGGAAGAGTTGGGGAATGGTGTGATTGTGAGATGAAGAAGAACAAGGGTAGTGCTGATTATATATAGTGAAAAAGGAAGAAATAAAAATAAAGTGATCTATGGACCAGGTTAAGATTTGTGGACTGCAGCAATTAGGTTATGGCAAGTGTATAGTTTTTTTTTTCCCTTTTCTGAAATTATGTTTGTTTTAAGTAAAATGTTTTACAAGCAACAATTTTCAGGAAAATGGATGGTGCTATTAGAAAAATCATTAATGAATTTAAGGTTTAGAAATTGCTTTGTGAAAATTAAGCTAAAATGTGCATTGATCTGTATAATAGTTTTTGTTTATAAGTTTTTAGTGTCATTTCAAAATATAAAAAATAAGTTTTTTAAAAATTGTTCAATACATATCTATAACTAGTCGTACTACCCGTGCCTCCGGCATTACGTACGAAGGGGAAGGGGAGGAGAGATTGCCGGCGCTAGAGAATGGAGGAGGAAGAGGGCGAGCTCAGGAGGAAGAAAAACGGAGGAGGATCTGAGGGAGAAAACATTTTTTTTCCTTTGAAGTTAAAGAGGATATAATGGACGGTGAGATTTATTCCAAACTTTGGACGGTCCTTGTGGCGCCCCCAAAATAGGTTTAATACCAACCCATTCTGAGTCGCTAAATACATGGTACAGAATTTCAAATATAAATTTTTTATAACAAACGGTCGTTCAAAATACGACCATTCAAATTGTGAGTTTCAATACAAATCGTATATAATACGAAATATAAACATTCAAATTCATTCCTTATTCATTACAATAATTGTCTCACTATTTTATAGAATAGTGAGAACTTCTACATATCTAACTCTGATCATCACACTGTTTTTCGACTAGTCCCGGCGATATTCTCATTTCCTGAAGAGAACCATAGATGAAAAGGGTGAGCTCAACTAGCCCAGTAAAGAATATTATGACTAATGTAATGAAAAATAAATTATCGTTAGCCTTCAATAAATCAGATAAAATATAATGGACAACAAATTTTAGATCAATATTTACAGCGGAAATAACAATTCATTAGAAGAGTTAAGTAGAGAATGAAGTCTACTATCTTCTATGATTTAAAAGTTCATCATCAATATTTTATCCCTGTAACAACAATTAATATACATCTTGAATCAGATATTCATCTTTGCACTACGGGCCAAAGATATTCATTTGTATCACTAGTTGATCATGTTCATCTCAACACCTGTCCATCTTTGTACTACGGGCCAAAGATATTTATCAGACAATCATTCATCTTCGCACTACAGGCCAAAAATATTCATCAAGTAATCATTCATCTTTGCACTACAGGCCAAAGATATTCAGTTATATCACCATTTAGGACTAGGGATGATGAAAAACAATACGAATAACGAATCCAGTGAAATAAATGACAAAGATTAGGGATTCATAATTTAATTTATCCAAGTTCAATAATACTCTGTAATAATCAATTGTGGAGCAAAATTCAAGAATGAAGATCAAAACTTGGATCCAATAAAAAAAATTCTGTGAATAGTAACTCGTTATGAAAAGTTAAAAATTTTCATAAAAAATTCAGAAAATTATTCCGGTGAAATGATACTAGATGAAGCGCAAAACTCAAGAAATTTCTGATCATTTCAGAAATTATAGAAGCAATACTTATCGTAGTAAGTTCAAATTCAGAAATATGAAATGAAATATTATTTCTTACATAATATGAAATATGAAAGAAAAAAATATTCATTATGAATATTGAAAGAAAATAACATCATTTACGAGAAAAATAATATTATTTACCTTAACAGGAGAGTAGTTTTGACTGTAATAACGGATATTATGTGGACAAAAATTTGCACTGCTATCAACACTCAAAGTATCTAAATACTCAAAAAAAATATGCTCGATATTATAGAAAGAAAATTTTCTGATTCTGGTGTGATTTTCATTTCTAACTAAACACCCTATTTATAGAAAAATGCCAGAACGTCAGGATTGACAAAACAAACCCTCGGTGAAAATTTCCAAGCGCACCTCCTTGAAAAATTTTGCATCACACTTTCAAGGACCATTTTCAAGCCACCACCCATTTGTCTACATGTTTATATAATATATATATATATATATATATATATTAAAATATTTATTTTTGAAATTTCAACAATTCATAATAAATAGCCCTTTTATCAGAAAAATATGAACTTTATGTCCATTTCATATGAAATTTAATTCTCTACAACTTTGTAGAAGAAAATTTTTTCAAATTTCAAAACGAAAAATGACTCAAATTTACATACGGATGACTCAGCAGCATACTACTTTTGAAAAACAAGCTTCAGCATATAATTTTTGAAAATTTCAAGCCTTCATCTATATTCCCACTAACCACATAAAATTATTATATTATCACATTATAATTTTATAATGAAATATTATAATAATATATTTGAATAAATTATTTTATCGGTGAAGATAAAATGTTAACTTTCAACAAATGTCGCATGCTAAAAATTCTTCCCTTTTATATCGAAATTGAAATAATATTTCCTTATCATGTATATTAACAATTAATTATTCATAAATAATATTACAGAACTACAATATTGACAATCAGGTTGTTCCTAGGAAAGAGGGGGCCTTCCGATAAGGATTTCTCCTTACTGGCGCGCAATTAATCAACCCCTTTTCTAGACAGAATTTTCTTAGACATTACCAATAATGCTATCTAATAATATTATTCAAATAATATGAATTATTGATTTGATAATTTAAAATACTGTGCAATACCAATTATTGAATCACTAATATAAAATAGTAAAGTAGCAATTATTGATATAAAATATCAACGTAGTAAATATTGAACCAATAAAATATTATGCAACTATTGAATCAATAATATAAAATATTGAACAGTAATTACTGTAACAATAATTGAGTAAGTGCTTTCCTACGTAAGAATCAATAATTCGAAATACTGTGCAATACCGTGTGCTACTGTGCAATACCACATATTACTGTATTTTAACCACCGGGTATTTCAACAGTACTAACGTTAACAACTACGCCATTATTTTATAAAAAGGTTATTTCTGTCGCTTTCTATATCCGACAGTTATTCCGTTGTGGGGCCCACAAATGGCTGCGCCGTCGTACGAATATTCTCCGATAACAAGAATATTCCACGACCAAACGAATATTCTCCGACAACAATGAATATTTTATAACCACTTGCTTATTTTGAAATATTTGCACATTTCGCCCATAACTTATCTCATTTATTAAATCAACACTTTACTATTTCAAAATAATATATAAAAAAAATTAAATTTTTATTCATAAAAGTTGAGGTCTTACAGTCCTGATCGTTTATTAGGGTGAACGAAAAATTCAAAATTAATTGTGTTTTGTTAATTAAATAAGCCATAAGTCGATCTGCCAAATGAGTTGGATGAGTTAATTTCTTTAATTTCATTGACTTCTATCGAGCTACTATCGACTTAACTTAACGACAAAAAATAAACCAATTTTACTTTGATCATAAGTTCAATTACCTTAAATATGTTAAAACAAATAATAACCTTAGATTTGGTAGGTGAGGACCATGTGTTTTCATGGTCCTTTTGACACCAGATAACTTTTGTTTATGCAATGAAAGTGAAACCACGGGTGATTCCATAAACCCAGGGGCTAAATCCAGTGGAAGATACATTGAATCTGACTACTACTTTAAGGTGTACTTTTTCTAGCATTTGGTCCCTCATGTTAAAGGTGGTGTTATTCATGTGTCCATAAACTTTTGTGTTATTTGAGTTAGGGCGTGCTTAGTTTGAATTTTATTCACTTCCACCCTTGTTATGAAAACTTAAAGGAACAGAAAAAAAAACCTTTTAAAAAACTTAGTCTTGGTAGACACTCTATAAATACCTCCCAATATTAATCAATTAATATATGCTCACTTAATGACCACTTTAACTAACTAACTACTCATTACAAAGTAAACTTTTATTACTCCCTCGCTTCTTATATATATGACGTTTTAGAAAAAAATTTCTATTCCTAATTAACTGACGTTTGCATATTTTTAGGAGATTTTTTTTTTCTAAATTACCCCTAATCTTTTCAAGTGCAAGACTCCTATTTAATTTCAACCTTTTCTTTTATAATACTTGTGTTCCCAATTTTCTCTTTCCCAGAATTCTAAAAGTCCCTCAGTATAACTTCAATTTTTTATACGTTCTATTCATCTCTCTCATGGATTCTCTATTTTTTTCATGAGATGTCATGAACAATACTACACTTTTATAAAATGAAAAAATAGAGGGAAATATAAAAAATAACAAATTAATTCAAAAGTAGAGCCAAGATTTTAAAATTTTAAAATTTTAAATTTTTTAAAAAGGAGTAAATTTAAACTTAATTTTTTTTGGAGAATGGATGTAGGATGATAAGAAAAGGATAGAGAGTAAAGTGAATTTATTCAAGTTGAAGAAAAAAATTCATGGAGAAGAGCAAAGATTGCATGAAATTATTGCTATGAATGAACTCTTATGCATTACTACTCCACAGTACACAAAAAAACAAAAACAAAAAAAGGACAATTTAGTCATTTATGTTCAGCTTTACACTTTACAATGACCAATCATTACTTTCCTTAAAAAGTGAGCTTTGGCTTCCAAGGTCAATTATACAGGAACCGAGGGAGTACTATGCAAGAGGGACTAATTGGTGGAATGACCTAGTCCTTTTGGGCAAAAACAAAAATTTGAAAACATTTGGTGCTTTCCAATGTAATTTTGAAACAAATGTTATGTGTAAGGGTATAAACGAGTCGAATTGAACATAACAGAGAGCTGCTCAAATTCGACTCGAAAAGTTAAATTCATACTTAAATTCGACTCAGATTCGAATTGTTTTTGAAAAACTCTACTCAGATTCGACTCGACTCAAATATTCATCACTCGAATTCGATCAAGCTCGGATCGAATTATATTCAAACTACTTGCGAGCTTTGAATTCAAGTTCGAATTCGAGTCTCCACATAATAATTAGCTTTATAATAAATATAATTATAAATTGAATTTATTATTTTACTTAGAAATGAGAAAATATATTTACTATTACACTTTACAAATATAAAATCTTAATTAAAATTAAAAACAAAATAAAGTAATACTACCTCCGTCCCATAATAAGTGTTTTTTTAATTTAAATCACACATACCAATACACAAGTTAAAATGACAAAAATACCCTTAATATACTTTCTTTGTTTTGTTTGAGACTTTTTTTTATTGCCTTTTGGTTTCTCTTTCTCTTTCTTCAACCTTTCAACTTCCCAATAAATACGCAATAAATACCATTGGCTGCATAAGGGCACATATGAGAAAATATTATAAAAAAATATATTGGAGTTCTACATATCACTTATTTTGAAAAAAATTGTTAAGCCTAAAAAATCACTTATTGTGGGACGGAGGTAGTAATAATTAATCATCCTAATTTGATTTAACTTTATATATATTATAAAAGAATATATCGAGTATCTAATCGAATATGCATCATTGAGTATGTTTCGAATCATAATCGAGAATTTGAGTAGTTCGAATTTTGAACGAATCAAATATAGCTTGCTCAGATTTTACTCGTATTTTTATTTAAATTATTTTTTATACTCAAATTTAGATCATATTATTAATTAATCTGAGTCCTGCTCGTATATTTCCGAGTGGATCTCGAATTGAGCCCGAACTATTTAATTTTGATTGGTTCGTTTACTGTCTTAATTCTACGTGTACAATAGCCAATCCGGAAATGGCAAAACAGCCCCCAAGTAGCATCTTTATTAATCTACCAAAACATTAAATAATACCCCCATTACATCACTGAATTTCATGTTATTAGTCACTCTCATCCCAACTGGGTGTCGACTAAATGTGGGCCCACAGCCCATAAAATACATTTCTGTGGGCCAAACAGTTCCCACTATACAAACAAGCACAATCAAATAGGTGGTGCCTATTTTGGGACCACAACAAATGTCACCGTTTGCATCATTGTCGCCCACTGCCCATACCATTACCCGTTAATATCGGCCAACTCTCAACGTCTCTTTTGTACTCTTCTGCCCCAAATGGAACGTCAAGTTCAATGTTATGTCAAATAATTTTGGAAATTACTACTCTCTCCGTTCTTTAAAAATTATTATTTAAAAAAAAAAATTATTTCTTAAAAAATACAGTTTTAAGAACCTAATATAATTTTTATATATTTTTTCTAAATATACCCTTATTTTAATTTATTACAGTAAAGAGTTACTACGTTCACCAACAATTTTTCTCTTCACATAATTAATGAATACATAAAGCTAGCTTTGTCATTTTATCCCACTTATTGATTTGTGTATTTTTTGCTAAAACTGCAGTTTTTAAGGAACGAAGAGAGTATAAAAATATATTTTTAGAAAGGCAATTTTTTTTTAAAAAAAAAACACTTTTCAAGCATATTTTTTATATCAATAGTGTTTTGAGTTTTGGAGAATAAATATTAAAAATTACTCCCTCCGTCCCTTAATATAAGACTTTTGAGAGTTGTGCACAAATATTAAAAAAATAATTGTATAGCATTAAATATAATATAAAATATCTATATTGTCTTTGTATTGAAAAAAGAGATTGTTATTTATTGGACAAAAAATAATGAGAGAACCAAAGTTATATTTAATACTTGGGATCATATTGAAAACTAAGCAATTAATGCTTACTTGAAATTCTAAAACGCCATATATTAAGGGACAAAAAAACTTCTCTAAAACGTCCTATATTAAGGGACGAAGAGAGTAACGTAAATTAAATTTGTATGCCATTCATTCTTGAAACATGTTTGGTTACACAATATTTGAAGGAAACAAATATTTTCACATAAAAAAATATTTTTTTTTGATAATATGGAATTTTCGATCTATAGTCCGACTAATCCCTTCACTTTGATTCAGGCTTTTCATACGAGTTTGTGCCAGCTAATCCCACCACTTTGGGTCAGGCTTTTCATAAGGGTTTGCGCCTGCGACGTCGGAGTTTACGGCTAATCTCGTGGTTTCATTTGAACCACTGTATCAACTGTTGGGATTAAAAAAAAAATTACATGTAAAAATATCAATTTTTAAAATTTTATTACCATTAACATTGCTAACACTTAACCATGGAGCAACAATTTTCGACACGATACGAACACGATTTATAAATGTGTTTGTGTCATAAATACGTGTCATGAACGAGTTTCTGTACGACATGAATTATGAGAAAACTTTTAAAAATAATGCTACTATCACATAATTTTGGGTCACACAATGCTCATATACACATATATACTGTGGGCCTTGCATGATATATAAAGCCCATAAATATATATGTGTGTGTATATGAACTTTATATAACTCAAATTATGTGATAGTAACATTGCTCAACTTTTAAGGAGAGGAAGGAACCACTAGTCTTTCTTCTTACACGTGGATGAGCACGGGAATGCCACCAGCGTAACACCCAATAATTACACATCCAATACGTGGCAGCTGACAATTGAAGGTTAGGAGTTTCTTGATCTACGTTTTTGGAGGTTCACCGTTTTCGAGGGGAAGGCTGTTCGAGATGGACGGTGGAGATTTGATTTGGAGAAGACAGCATAGCCAGTTGATGGGCCTCACTAATTGGTGGTCGCGTCTCTTCCCACGAGTGGAAGACCTGAAGCCGGAAGTAGTGTCAGCTTATCGAAAAACGTAAATTATTATTTCCTCCGTTTAATATTCATTTTCTTTTTGTAAGTTTAATTAAAAATATATTTTAAAATTTTATTATAAATTAATATGCACCATCATCCTATCATTCCTACATTTTTATCTAAGTCATATATTTTAAAAATAATTTTTTTCTTCATATAATCGTTATTTTAAAAATAAATCTATAATTTTTTTCTAAGATATTTATTTTATCAAATTACACCCTTTAATTTCAAAAACAATTCTTTCTGAATTATTTCCTACTTATATTTTTATAAATTATAAAATGTAGTGCACTCGTACATTTTAGTACTAGGTAGTACTCCATCCCTCCAAAGATAAAAGTTTGAATTATTATTTTACGTAGTTTCAAGTTAAATATTTATTTATTTTAAATAATATTTTTTCCGTCTTTTAATATAAAATATTTTAGAGTTTTTTATTTGTCACTAGTTATTTGATGTTTGTTAAAATTTAGGAGAATTTGTCACAATTTTTTTAAAAATTACCCCTCATTACTCTACCTAATTTTTTGATAAACTAAAGAATTAGATAAGTTGTTTTAATGAGTTTTTTTAGGAGAAAATTATGAGAAAATGTGTGAGCGAGAGTATGAGATACGACTATGATAAGATAAGATTTATGGGTATTATAAATAATTGATACTATATTTAATACTTTTCATTTATTATCTTAATTTTTATGCAACACTCTAAAACGTTCTATATTAAGGGACGGAGGGAGTAGTATATATTTTTATAATAATTTGCCTATAATACCCTTTGTATTAATTTTTATATTTTTAATTTTTATGCATGTATCACTAATAATATGTAAAAAATTATACAATTAAATTTAAATTTAAATTTAAATAATTTTGTTATTTTACCCCCTCTTTCTTAACAAAGGCAAAAAGTCAACTAAAATTTTTATCCGGGTACCGTGGAGAATTATATTTTTCTCTATTATTGTTTCTGAAATAAATATGACAAGTTGGATGTTGGAATATTAATTGTATGACTAATAAACTCATTTTCTTTTTTTCTTTTTTTTCTTTATTATTAGTTAATTTAGCAGATTATTAAACATGTTGCAATGTGGTGTATTGTTGTAATTTAATTCTCACTTGGTTGGCAAATCAATATCTTAATTGCTACCACGTTCTTGATTTTCTTATGGTTTTCCTAGAAAATATTTTTCGTAAATTACGTCCACCTTTTATTGTCAATAGTTATATAGATAATAATTAGTGGTAATCATTTTGAAGAGGCGTGTACTCCCTTCATTCTTAAAAGATTATCGTTTTAGAAAGTAATTTTTATTCCAAAAAGATTATCGTTTTGAATTTATCAATACACATTATCTATTTTTTTCCTACTTTACCCTTATTTAAAGCTTTCTCCTATTTAAAGCTTTCTTTCATTCTCAATGATTCTTATTCAATTCAATGCTATAATCCAAGTAGTAATTGGTTGAATAAGAAGTAATTGGTTGAATTGAATAAGAAACATTGAGAAGGGAATAATTAGTTGAGGCAATTAATAAAGGTAGTATAGTATTTTCGCTAGGTATTAATTACATTCCTTAATCTGTGTGCATTAACCTTAAACGACAATCTTTTACGAACAGAATGAGTAATAAATATGACCCTCCTATAATTCCTACTAATTCATATATCGGTCCGGATTTTAAGTTTATCCATTATCTAACATACCTTGCTTACATCCCTTTAGTGACGGTTCGATCCGTCGTTATATATACAACCGTCACTATAGATTTTAACGACGGACAACATATAGCGACAGTTGTATATATAACGACGAATCGAACCGTCGCCCAGTCCATCTATAAAGGGGCTAAACAAGATATGTTGGATAAAAAATAAGCTTAAGATCCGAACCGATTCATATATTAATAAACTTCGTAATTGTAATTCAGTATAAATTTATCACAATACATAACAGAACTCATGATATTGACAAAAAAATAACATCTTGTGCATATATAACAAATAATATCTTGTGCATAATATATTTTGAAACTAATCAAAGCTTTATTTCCATTTCTTTGACTGATCCGTAAAAGAATAACAAACAAGAACCGAATAACCATATGAAGCCTGCCTGAAGCAAATATGTAGCAATGCTTTTATAAATTTGGTCCAAGCTCTTGGCTCACCACAATTACAAAATATCAAGCTAAGAGAATGAACTCACTATTGGATTATGCAGATTTTATCATCTCCCATTCCAACACAGAAGAGATTCAAGAACCAAAAATATTCAAAAACAAGGCCCTCTCATTTAAATATCTAAAGTGCCCACAAGGCAATATCTGAAGAGGCATAGGCGAGACGATTATTGAATCAAGAAGCGTCGAAACCCGACACACTAGCCCGTAAGAGCAGAGTTGAGGGCACTATGCACATCCATTCCAATTTGGGCTTCAGCTTTCTCTAAATCGGTCGAGGCTGAGCTCAGCTTCTGCGTGAATTCTGCCAACCCCTTCTGGACCTGGTTTGAATCAATTTGATCAAGTGGAACAGCCTCTACAGCAATTATATCAGCGTAAGAGTTTGCATGGATGAATGCAAAGCCGCTGCTTAGGAAATACTTTTTCACGTCACTTCCTTCGTGCACTGACATGAGACCGGGTTTCAGCTCTGCAATTGTCGGCACATGTCCAGGAAGAATACCCATCTGTCCAGTTGTTGCTGGAACTATGACCATATCAACCTGTAAAACCACGCATCAACTACTAAAACAGACGACACCCACACATATTTTTTCACTTGCCCCCAAGAGAAGAAAAAGTCAAATAAGATGATTTTTTCAAACAGTTTCTGCCATTACCCTTTGTTCCCTTTAAGAATAAATCAAATACCAAGCACCGAAGAATATCAACTATTTACTACCAGGAAAGCAATGTCAGAGAGAAACAATGTAAAAACAATTAAGCATAGAACATCTTCACTACAGGCTTTTCAACTTTTAATAGATATGTACACTGGAAAATGGAAAACTAATTAGGAAAGCAACAGGTATAATATAGTGGCTCAACCTTTTCTTCCTAAAACAGGGTAAAAAAATTGAATCAGGCTATCTATGCAAAATATATGGAAATTTTTTACTATCATTCCCATTTACCTGTCATACAACAAACTAAAGTGCACATAAAATGAAAAATGATTAACACCAATAGAATACCATAAGAACTAATAAGTATGTTAAAAGTGCATTGCAAAGCTCTGTTGATACGTCTTAACCTATCAAAAGATTTTTGAAATCCCAGTCTTAATAGCATACAAAATATAGATAATAGACCTAATGGCAGTGTTGGATAATGAAATCTGAACAACACAGTTCCACAAGCATATATAGTTATAGCATTTGGGATGTGGTTCCGCATTACTTGTGGTGGGTTATTTGGATAGAGAGAAACTGTAGCTACTTTGGGGAGGAGCATTCCATTGTTCATATTAGGTTTTCTCCCCACCTTTTACTTTATTTTTAGCTTCCTATATATTTTTTTTGGCATAATAATCTTTCTAGACTCAATAGAATCTTTTGTTGATTTTGTCGTAGACTTTAGCCTCATAACTCGAGATGGTTTCGTCTGGTATGTTTCATTGGGCCACTTTGTATTTGACAGTGTTCTAAAAATCCCCGCCTAGGCGCTAGGGCCACCCTGGCGCCACGCCTAGCGCTAGGCCCCCTAGCGCCTCACCTAGGATCAAGACGACAAAAAAATTCTTCCAGAAAATTAGGCGGAAGCGGAGAGGTTTTTTTTAATTTTTAATAACTACTCAAACCATATCTTAATATATTTATTTTTCTAATTATTCATCATATTCATAATACAGTTTGTAGCATATCAAATCACAACAAGAAGTGAACAAAATCAAGTCAAAATGGATAATCTTATTATAGTTATAATTTTTGAACTTGTACCAACTTCAAATTATATAAATAATGATGCATTTGTAATATTTAGTTTAATTTAATATAATTCTTAAATTATGTTTAGTTTCTTAAGTTTTAATATTGAATTGAATTATTAAAATTTTAAATTTTATTATTTAATAATAATCTTGTTTATGAATAAAACTAATACGTTAAAGATATGTTTGAATTGTGAACAATTGCATGTTTGTGTTTGAACTTTGACATTGACAATATGGATGTGTTTGAACTTTAAGCAAATGACTTTATTATCTTTATTATAAATTATTTTACTTTATATTGTTGCTTTGTTTGGATAAATGTAAGATAAAATATAAAAATTAACTTAGAATAAAAAATCCCGCCTAGGCCTCGCCCAGGCCCTGCCCAGGCCCCCTAGGCACTAGGCCCCCTCCCGGCCGCCCCCCTCCCGACCGCCCCCATCCCGCCTAGCGCCTTTTAGAACATTGGTATTTGGCACAATCCGCATGTAAAAGGTCGGCTTCCCCTTTTGATGCTTTTGACATATACATGAGTACATTCAAAATAATAGGCACATTGGCTTTAGCACTATTTCTAGCCAACTCATCTTGCATCGTTCAAAATAAAAGGCAATGACTCAAATATAATTTGTTTTAAAAACTATCAAACAAGAACTACTTATGGATACCACAACTAATCCCTCCAGATAGTTTTTTTAGTAAAAAAAACATTCATTCTCCCTCTAAAACAACTTTTTCTCTTTCTTCAATCAAACTTTTTGAGAGCTTCCCAATGGTATCTACACAACAATTTTGAATTTGTAACAAAGAAGTTATTGAAGTTGGATTGCAGAAAGAGAAAATGTTGTTATAGGAGAGAAAATGGACGTTCTCGGCTTTTTACATAAGTTGCACTTTAATTGCGGCTACTTAATTCTTAAATGGACGGTGTAAGATGAGTTGATTCTAAACAGTGTTAGAACAATCCCAGGTCCTGGACCTCATTGGTAGAATAACAATCCTCCATATATATATATAATTGTTATGTTATTGGGCTTCATTGGTAGAATAACAATCAACCCACACTTGTTTGGACTACAATACCCTCAAAAGTCTTTTATAGTTTAGGACAAATTGAGTAATTTTCACATTACTACAAGAAAGAAGTCCATTTCTATCTCCTCATTCTCCTAAAACAGTACATCTCTCTGTCCCACTACCAACAAAGTCATTGATATAATAAAAACATTCATTTCTCTCTATTTCTTTCTCTCCCCCCCCCCACCCCCCCACCCCCCCACCCCCACCCCCACCCCCACCCCCACTTACAAAATCATTTAATATAGGAAATCAGAAATCCCCTCCCCCAACAATTATAATAAAAAAAACAATTTATGTAATTGGGTTAAAGAAAAGAGGCTCTTATTCATAAGTTTTTTCCCTTCAAATCATTATCTTTCTAACTCCCATTTTCTACTCTATAGTTTATTTTAAGCAAAAATTAAAAAAAAAGTTGCAAATCGATTATATTAGGAATCTATTGATGATCACTGTTGTAGGATATATTAAATGAGAGAATGTTCAATTTATTTTTGGAATAGGCTTTACTCAATGTATAGAATGAATTTTAGAGCAGAAAATGGAGAGGTGCAAAGATAGAAAGTTGGAGGGAAAAGCTTATGATATGTAGAGAGACGTACGGGTTTATAGGAGAATGAGAGAGAAATGGAAGTCTTCCCTATATTAGATGACTTAGTAATAAGTGGCAGTCTCAATTAATTTGTTTAAAATGTGAAAATTACTCGGTTTGTCCTCGACTACAAAAGAGTTTGAGGTATTTATAGTTCAAACAAATTTGGGTAGACTGTTACTCTACTAATGAAGTGTATAGCATACAAATCCCCATATGTGTGTGTGTATATGTAGACATCTATAAATATAATTATATATATAGACAAACTCCATCCGTCCCAAATTACATGTCCCTTTTTAGGGCACAAGTTCGACACACAAGTCTGGTCTTGAGCGTAAATGACTACAACTTTTTTCTCAGGAAATTTGTGTGACAGAAGACTTTGAATTTGAGACATACATCACCAAAAATTATTCTCTTAAACAAATGTATCTGTGCTCAGTCGGCAGCTGAAGATTTGCCTCATGAAAAATTGCCTAAGAAGGTTCTACCCCGTGGAAATGCTCTTTAATGATAATTTAAGCGGGTAGTAGACATCAAGAAACACATTTATATAATGTATTTCCAATATACTTCTATTTTGTCAAAATATTTACGTCAAATATTTTTTGATAATAACATTTAAAAAGCTTTATGTGCCAACTTTTCCTAGTGTTTTTTGGCACGAATATTATGATGTGCATGTTTTTAAATTATCATTGTGTTTGTGTGTGTGTGTGATACATGTTTGCTATATGAAAAAGGTAATAAATAATTCTGATTTTGCCACGTCTTAAAATGCAAACAGAAAATACTGAATATAAAGTGGCCACATAAATTTGGATGAAGTTTTGAGACATTTGTAATTGTTTAAACAATTACAAATTGACAATATATGGCATAAAACATATATATATATATATATATATATATATATAAGTAAAAGGTATATGAGATTGACCTTATATAGGCCCTAGGCTTATCTGAGGTCACTTCTTCGAAACTATCTTTTTTTTCTTAAATTTTTTTAAAATTGATTAAGAAAAATCAATTATCTATTGGTCTCTCTAATTCGTTTTCCTCCACTCTCTCATTTGAAATGGATGCTTATTGAGTTTAGTTTCTATCCTTGAAAATTATCGTAACTTAAATTATGCTCCCCCAAATAAATAAATAAATTGAAAACAGTATCCCTTTTCGTGACATCCTTTCGATTTTTGTGCATGTGCACAATTTTATAATTCTAGTTACGCGTTTTCAATGTAATATTAAGCGGTTCACAGAAATCGAAGAAAAGGAAAAGACCAGCCTTCTGAATTCTTATCCCAAGATTTTCAACTATCATAAAATTTGATAATTTTCCTCAATATCTCCCTTTGATTCTTTCAATATATATAGCATGTAGATTCTTTGTTAGTGGAGTTTATGAGTGTTTTAAAATTAAACTGTTTTCTACCTAGCGGCCAACCACCTAGGTACATGTTTGATTGATGTATCTTTTATGAACATTCATAATTCTTCAATATGCATGTATGTTTTCATTACATGACTGTTTCTACCTATTACTCTGATGTAATTTGTTCCAATCTCACATCTTGCTTTCAATTTATACCCACTATTTTGAAGTAATTTGCCATAGATCTGTCACCCAACAAGCCTAGTACACTAGCATCTCAATGAAGAATGTCTTATCAGACCAAACCCTTGATTATATGTTGATAATGTAAGAATGTTGTTAGGGAATTTGATGACTACAATGAAAAAACAAGTCTAAAAATTTAAATTGGAAGAATAATCTTTACTGAGTAATTAGAATTTGTATCGAGGAGTGCAGAGTGAAATAGGGATGAGATTTAAGTAAGGATATAAACTTAATTCAGTAAGCATCACTGTTGAAGGAGAAAGTGTAGAAGGAGAGAGAGTACACAACAAAAAAAAATAGTATTTTGTAGTCCTAAACTACATAGTTTTGAACAAGTGCATTAGATAAGCATAGGGCTTATATAAGGTCAACATCATATGCCGTTTACCCTATATATATATATATAAGATTAAACTTGATTTTATATAAGTATTAAAATTGAATATAAAATATTTTAATACTATATTTTCAATTAACTTCCAATTTGAAACAAGAGCATCAATTAAACAAAACCATAACAAGATACTCGTTGAAAAGTCCTTAATCTCTAGCTATGTCTGTCTATTCAACACAAACTTCACTAGAATTGCTAACACTTTGCCCTCTAATAATCTCAGCAGCAGTTCTACAAATTGGGCAAGCGGCTATCTTCAATAACCACGAGATTAAATATTTTATATTCAATTTTAATACTTATATAAAATCAAGTTTAATCTTTCATATTCAATTTGACATATTTTAAAATTTAAAATTAATATGATATTATTATATTTTAGTTAATATTATGACTATTAATTAAAACTTATCTAAAAAATAATACTCAGCACAAGATGTATTATTTTTAAATTATAAATTGCAACAATTTAAAATTTTTAGAATGTCTAAATGTGACTATAAAAAGTTAAACTTTTATCAATATTTTGGAACCCACGGAGTGCCAATTAAATTTGTAATTGTTAAGTAGCTAAATTTGTAAATTATTGCATTAATAAGAATTTGCAAAACAACTTGCCAAACGTTCCAATTCATGCGGGCCCCTGTTACTGATCCAATTCTAAATGTCCTATGGTAAAAGTAAGGACTTTCGGCCCTTTAAGGGGCGGAAGTGTCAATTATTTTTTAATTCTAAGCCATTGAATCATTGGATGAACGGTATGCACTAGATGGAATAGTGCTTCCATCTAATACTAGCTATGGATCAACCCCCATATATATATATGTATGTATGTATATAAGGTTTCATATTTGTAACAATAAGGTTTGTTTGTATGTATGTATGTATGTATGTATTGTATAAATTGACAATATATCGCATAAACACACATAAAAACAAAAGAAAGAATATAAAAGCTCGTCAAACAAAAGAGCAATCCAATATTAAAAATATTATAAAAAACTAAACTGAAAGCAAAATTCAATTAACTGCCCAAACAAGGACTTAGAAACTTGAAACTAAGTGAATTTATTTTCCAGCCTGCAAATATTAGACCCACCAACCTTAGAAGTAACTAATGAGAATGTGACAAGACAACTCAACAAACTGGAAACCGGTAAATTGGATGAGTTTGATATTAAGACCGAATGATTCATCCATTTCAATTAAATGGACAAACAATACATTAAAGATTGCAATAAGCACTTAATTTTCTAATGGTTAAGGGTATAAATTAGAGATTTATGTGTAAAAATCTGAAGCTACTCTTTTTCCACCTCCAGAAACTCACACAAATTGAATTAATAAAAAATCACTATTCAAACTTCTGGAGAGTTGATTATAAGATTGATTCTGCTAACTATGATCGGAACTTAGTAAGATATATTTCAAATAACACAGCAAAGAAAAACCACTAATCAAAGCTTCAAATATTTAGAATTTTACAGCTACCAACAATGACAAACCAAAAAATCTTCAAAATCATAATCACATCCCATTTTGTGGCTACATAAATTTACAGATACATATTACAAGCAATGTAACCAAAAGCTGCCTCATCATCAACATCATCCTTGTTATGGGCAATAATAAGCTAACTAAAACCGCTAACACTGGAGTACAATGACTTATTCCAAACATCATCAGATAATATGGTAAAAACAAACCCGGCGAGATAAGACCAAATTAACTCAAATAAGACTGCATTTTTTATTTAACAAATTCAATTAAACCTGGATAATAATATATCAAGACATATACAACATTGTTCAAACTTCAAAACCAAACTATTCAATGGTCACCGAACAGTATATGCTTCAAAAACAACCGATAGGGTAACATAAGTTTGCCACTTTGTTTTAGCCTAAATGCAAACAAAACCAAGATAAAATAAGACTTAAACAAACAATCCAAGTAAAACCCAGATAAAATCAATCAAAATGATGAACAAAAAACAAAAGGGTTCGTTTATTTCATTAATTTAAGTAAATTTATTTCTGTGTTAGATAGCTCAGATGAATACCCGAACAAAAATTATTCAAACTAAGGTAGAAGAAAAGCAATCCAAGCAATACCCAGATCAAATCATCCAAAATGACGAGCAAAAACCAAAAGGGTTTGTTACATTTCCACAATTAAAACACATTTACCTCTTTGTTAGCGAGCTCCGAAGAGTACGGAAGCACGAAGTTGACAGTGAGCTTTGAGGGGATCGAAGAAGGCGTCGGAGGGCGAGGTTTCATAAAAGCAAGAGGGGTCTTTGGTGGCTCAATGTTCGGGGCCACTTTCTTCCAGGCTTCCACGAACGCATTATCAGTGGGCGCTGCCGCCTCTAAATCGGTGGAGAAGGGCCGGAATTTAGCCCTAGTGGCGGTGGTGGAGGATACGGTGTATCGGGAGAGGAGGCGAGTGGCAGCGTGACGGAACATGGTTGACAAAGGATTGCTCGGCTCTCGCAAGGTCGGACGGATTCGGAATGTGGAGATTGGGTTTGTTTGATTTTCTCTCTTCCTGTTTGTGTTTGCTTCTCTCTCGGGCGGAGTAGAGGGTTGGTTTGTTGAGATTGGTTAAGATTGGGTTAAAAATGGATTATTTTCATACTTACTTGCTTGCTTTATTTTTTTTGGAAAAATCTATTAATTTACCCCCCTTTTCTATTCTTCTATGTTTTCCCCCCTTAGTTTGTCTAATATTTCGCTATGGGATATTTCCCAACGCCATTTGCCTCGCTTGAGTATTGGTGTCACAAATGAGTATAATTTTCTTCCGAAAACTGATATTTTTATAATAAAAATATTGTTATAAATATATAAGTACGGTTAAAATCGTCGCAACGTTCCATAACGACGATTTTATTTTAAAAATATTATTTTTTGTTATAACTTTATCAATTTACTTTTCTTTAAATTTGTTGTTGAAATTTTATTAATATGTTTTGTTATTTTTTTAACTCTTCCACTATGTAGAAATATCATTACACGCATAAAATAAACTCATTTCAATGTTGTTTGTGAGTGCCTTGGTGGTCAACTTTATATGACCTGCTATGATTATTTCATTTCCTAAGTTAGTTTTTGCATATAATTCAAATGAATTTAGTCATAAAATCTTCTCATGTAGTCTCTCCCTCTCATAATATACAATAAGTCAGGGGGCATTGTTCGAGTGACTTTTTTTTTTGTTTATTTTTTTGGAGTAACTCTCAAAAAATATATAGTATATATATTAACTAGAATTTTTTTTTTTAAAAATAGTGTTTTAGTTGTAATTTGGATACATACAAGAAACATGGTCTGTACAGATTGTACAAACTCTGTTTCTTGTATACATCCAAACAGGGACTGTATAGTGTACCGACTCTATTTTTTGTATGTATCCAAATTATACCAAAAACACTATTTTTTGTAAAAATTCTAGTTGGTATATATACTATACATTTTTTGAGAGTTATTCCAAAAAAAAAAACCAACAAAAAAAATGTCATTAGAACAATGTCCCTGTAGAAGAACTTCATAATATATGACGTTTTAGAGTTGTCTACAAAAATTAAAGAAATGATTGTATAACACTAAATATAATATCGTCTATAATACCTTTAAATTCTCATTTATTACCATATTTATCTCATACTTTCTCTCCCATCCATAATATTTTTCCATGAAGAGTAATTTTGAAAAAATGTACTTCATTCTCCTGAATTGTAAAAAACGACAAATAATTTGAAAAAAATAAAATTTTCCAAAACGTCATATGAGATGAAAAAAGTAGTAATAAACATGAGTAACAAATTACCCCAAAATAACTACTAGACATAAGCCCTATCACAACCTTGTACAAACATCAATTAAAGCCCAGAAAAAACCCAACCTAAAAACCAAGTCCCATAATAGTTCCTCTGTTCCAAAATAACTGTTTAGTTTTGATTTTTTAAAGTTAAATTGACTATTTTTTAAAATTATTTTTTATACCATTTTTGTCAGAATATAGGTGCAGAAGTTATAATAAAAAAATACATATATAATTTACTACTAATATTATTTTTTATAATGTTAAAATATATTTATACATGTTTAATTATTAATTTTAAAAATAATTAATTTAATTAAAAAAAAATTAAAACTGACCAGTTAATTTTGGGAAGGAGGGAGTAGTTAATAAGCGTAACTACATTTCATTCTCTCATTTTCTTCCCGTCCTCCCCTCCCCCTCCCTCTCCCCCCCTCCCGCCCGCCCGCCCGCCCGCCCTCCCTCCAACTTCCATAAACCCTGAAAACTATGTTAACCCTTCGCAAAACCCTCACCTCACCATCTGTCCTCCGCCCAATTTATCGTTCCCTCTCCATCCAGATCCCAGACGAACCCAGCTCACTCCACTACGACGAACTAATCAACGCCGCCGGCCGCGCCAGAGACTTCGCCTCGGTGGGCCACCTCCTCTACAAGCGGTGGCGCCACGGTTTCTTCAACACCAATCACACCTTCAAGTTCATCTCCGCCGATCTGTCCGTACTCGACGATCTTTTGCAAACCCTCTCCGGTCTCGACAAAGGGTTCGCCAGGAAGGGCGCGTACGACTCTCTCGTATCTCGTCTGTCGAAAATGCAGCACACGGACGAGGCCCTGCGCGTGGTGAACGAAATGGTGGCGGGAAACTGCGGCGCCAACGCCACCACGTTGCACCCCATACTCAGCGCGCTCACGAAGAAGAAGAAGATTGACGAAGCGTGGTGCGTGATGGATTTGATGAGAGAAATTAGGATTCCGCCTGATGTTACGGCGTATAATTTTATTTTGACGGCTTATTGTTTTGTGGGAGATCTGACGGCGGCGGCCGGATTGATGACTAAAATGGAGGATGAGGGGATGGTGGCGGATTCGAGGACTTATGACGCGCTTGTGTTGGGCTTGTGTAGGGCTGGGAAGGTGGAGGTGGCTCTGGCGGTGCTGAGGAGAATGGTGGATGATGGATTGCCGATATTGTACTCCACCCATGTGCATGTTATTAGTGCTATGTTGAAGCTGGGCTATTATGGGCAGGCGGTGGAGTTTGTGTTAATTTATGGAGGAAGGGATAAGGCATTGGATACAGAGAATTTTCGGATTTTAGCTAGCCGTTTGATTGATTTGAAGAATTTGAATGAAGCTAAGTTGGTTTTAGAGGAGATGAGTAAAAGGGGTTTGAGAATGGGTCAAAAATTAAAGGACTTTTCTGAGTTGCATTCGGAAATTTGATTGAATTCAATTTTTTTTCTGTGTAAATTGCAAGGAAAGAAGGGGAGAAATTAGAAAAAGTGGTAGTATATTCTTATAAATGGAATTGTTTAGGAAAGTGCCTATGCTCTAACTATGCTGCAAGAAGGAAGCAAAACAAGGGATAAACGAGTGGGAATTCTCATTGAAAAAAAAGGTTCATGGACCTCAGATGGGAAAAAGTGCGGGTTTGAGGTAGCCTTTTGTCTCTAGATCAGATCCTGGCTTTGTTCTGGTGCTCCACTTTGATTTGCAGTTGTAAGGTCAACAATTTTCAAAAAAAGTAGGCAGGTTCATTATATCTCTTCTTAATAGCCCTTGTTTGGTTTGGTGGCTGATAAAATGTACAAAGAGAGCCGGACATTTTGGCTACCAAATAGATGCTTGAAATTATTGCAGCTAGGAGTGCCACTTTTAGCTTAAACTTGCCTTATGTATATGATTTTAGGTACATTTGACAATGTTATTGTGTGCCTTAAGTATTTGTAGTATCCCCATTTTTCATCCTAATTCTTGCAGCATTTTGATTAATTATCATGTTTGCAATTTATTCTTTGTCCTTATTTCGAAAAGGAAAAGGGGTAAGATATTCCAGAGAGATAATTGAAGGTCAACTTTATACTTTTAAATTTGTGTGGTTCCCTTACTAATCTGTTAGTTGGAGTTGCATATGTTTTCATCCTAATTCTTGCATTTGTGTGTTTGCATATAGTACTCATTGCTAATGGTAGTAGTTAGTATAATCCATCAATACATAATATGAACTTGGATAGTTTGGTTTATTCTTAAAATTGTCCTATTTTATTGAAATATTTATAGGACAGATGTTCAAATTTACATTGGAAAGTAGAATCTTTGTGCAGCCTTCCATTAATGTTAAGTCGACATATGCAAGGAAGCATGCAACAAGCTCTAATCGGTACCTACTTTATTTGAAGTCAGTATTCACCAGGCTCCTGTTGATCTTAATGCAATTCACTTCATATGTTCTACGCAGTGTTTTTGTCGTCGTGGTTCCTAATTGCATGGTTTAGGTTTTCTTGTATACGATCCTCGAATCCTTTCAGTTTTGATTTTTTAAGTTTAAAGAAAGGGAACTTGCTTGCATAAGTTTCACGAAAATGGTATGTATCTGTCAGAGTGCTAATGGATATGTATAGATTTCATATTGGAAAGCTCTGTTTGCTAGCCATACTCGAGCATGTTAAGTTTTAGTTTGGCTAAATTTTGTTTTGATTGTCATCTGGTTTATATCTAGAAATTGTCTTGGCATATATTTGAGTTGTCTGTTGCTTCTTAATAAGTTTTATCACCCCCCTACCAACTGGTGATTTTTTGCTTCTACTAAAGAAGTTGATCATATTATCCCCCAAAAACCCCCCAACCCCCAAAACAAATTGTGATCATATTATCATTGATCAGTGCAGGATTGATTCATTTTCGGATTACTGGCCTTTATATTGTTTGGTTTCAGCTTGTCTATAGCCTTTTTTTTTTTTTTTTTGATAAAAGAAGAAATTTAATTAATAGAAAAGAAACGATACAATAAAAAAGGGAATAAGAAGTCTACCATCAACGGACTAAAAAACAAAATTAAAAAAAGAGTACTTAAAAAAGTTCAATCTCTACTAAATCAGACACGGAGATACTTATAAAGGTCTCCAAAAAAGAAGCCCAAAGAGAAGGAAGGAAAATAATCTTATCATTCAACAACTTAAAAGAACAACTTCTTTTAACCGGTCTAGCATTTCGTTTATTCCAAATTCTACATAAAATGAAAAAAAAAAAGAAGAAGCACATTTTCATAAAATTTTGGCATCTCTCTTGTTTCCAAATCCTCGAAAATGAACTAGCAACATATCTTTCACTGAACCAAACACGTTTCACTCCTCTCCTAACACTCCAAAGCCCAACAGAACAATGCAAAAATAAATGAGCATCAGTCTTATTATTCTTCTGCCTTCACATAAAACAACATTTATTTGATTTGCTTATATTTTGAGCTGAGTTTAGTTGAGAAGATTTTAAAGAGTATCAAAAACCAACTTTTATTGAGCCCCCATGAAACCACTCTTTATTTGCTCTCGAGTTATGCATAACCTTTGATTTGCTTCGTAGCCACCAATGTACTCGAGTTATAAACTTTTATGAGGATGGACATATATCAGTTTTGCTTTAATACTGTAAAATGAGCAAACAGTTCGGGTTCGATTCGTACTCGCTCGACTCAAAATATAAATGATTCAAATATGAACACATTTTAAAGTTCGATAAATTCCTCAAATTATAATTTTCTATTGATATTCAGATCATGTTTGTTCATATTCGTTCGAAAAATTCATATTAATACTCGGATCATATATTTAATACTTATGATAATATTAAAAACTAAACAATTAATACTTAATTGAAATTCTCGAATGACAAATATTAAAATACAAAAATACTTCTCTAAAACGATATTTAAAAAAGGGACGGAGGGAGTACTTTTTTTAGGGGGAAGGGATGGAAAAGGAAAAGGAAAATAATTTAAATACATCAAAATCTCATGTTTGTGAGTTTTTTTAGGAAGAGAAGGGATTTGGAGGTAAAATTGATTTTATTTTTGGCTCAAAACTTTCCCCCCAAAAGTAAGAGGATTTGGAGGGATGAAAAAAGATATGAAAGTTAGATATTTTGTATTACCTAAAATAATTTTTTAAAATAAATTATGTCATATTACATTAATATGTAAGGGTAATATAGTAATAATATAATTTAAAAATAAAAATATTTTTTCTTCGCTTTCTTCCTAAACTCTCAAATAAAAACACATTTCATTTTATATAAAGGCCTACATAAGTCTGTACTGTAGTAAGCAGTTATATTCTATTTACGACAACAAAACCTGTTTTTCTAGGAACATATGTAATACACTTCCATTCTGTTCATGGGAGCCGACTCTTAACGAATGATCTTCCACGTTCATCGCAAATTTAACGGTCAAGATTTTTTTAAAAAAAAAACGCGTATTCTGCAACACTGTATTACAGAAGAAATTATATTTCTATAATACTTTTTTATATTTTCACAATAAAAGTATCGTTATAGATATATAACAACAGTGGAAACCGTCGCTATAGGATCTATATCGACGATTTTATTATGAAAATATCATTTTCTGTTGTAAAAATATTGTGGACCAACTTAACTACAATAATACAATGTTGCGGAAGGAGTGTAGTTGCTCTGGAGAGTCTTATTCTTTTTTAAATGTTTATCGTCAGATCTTGCAATGGACGGTACAAGATTTAGTGTCCAATTAAGTCATCAACCTACGATTTGCTATGAATTGAATATACATATACATATATATATATATATATATGAGAATAATATATGTACACAGTTGTGTAGTACACAATCGATTATGGCGACGGTTTTTGAGGGCATAACGACTGTTTTGGCGACGTCGCCGTAGCTATTCTGGGCTACGGCAATGGGTGAACCGTCGTCATAGTTCAAAAAATCCGTTACTATATCCCGACTGTATAATACACAACTGTGTATATACATATAGCCCTATATATATATTTGATTTATAAAAAATAATAACTATGAGAATTTATATGACCACAAGACCTTACACTATTTGTTATACCTTGCAAGATTCTGAGGGCTATATAAGCTTTCATAGCTTATATAGATTGTTTTTCACACCAGTCCTTCTACAGTGACCGTCCTTCCAAATTTTTTTTTGTTTTGTTATTGCCTCTCAAAAAATGTATAATGTATAGTATTTTTTCCAACGAAAATTTTTACAAAATCTAGTGATTTAGGTATAATTTGAATACATATAAAAAATAGTGTTTTCTCCCTCCTTCAAAAACTGGGTAATATTATTTTTTCGATCAAATTGACAAATTTTAGAATTAAAAATTAAGTATATTTATTTATATTTTCATACTCAAGTAAATTGGCTGTAGTAGTAAATTCGATGTAATTTCTTATGATTATAGTTCTTGTACTTGTATTTTAATATATATATATATTGATTATAAATTTGGTCAATTTAACATAAAAAATCAAACTAAGCCGGTTTTTAAAAGACAGAGGGACTTTCAAGGTTGAAGCTAACTGTGTCCACATAACATTAGTGCATTATTTTCCACAAGAAGAGTCTAAGCCCTGAATTTTCAAGGAAATTCAATTTGTTACAAACCATTGAATAAACCCAACAAAGAACTTCATTAATTAAGTTTGTATACGTTTCCCTCTCTAATTAAGCTTCCATGCTTGATTATTACATGGCAAACAAAGTAAATGTGTATTGTACCAAATACTTACTACTATATAAAACTTACTTGAATAAAATGTGATCAGTCTGCCCTCGGTGTAAACAGAAGAAAATCATACATGTAGATTCTCTCAAGATCAAGTGTTACACCTCTTTAATTTTGATCAATTTTATTTTAATACACTGTTCAAGTGTAAAATAAATTTACAAAAAAGCAGCTTAAGAATAATCTCTTCTTTCTAAGCAGGAATATAATATCACTTTATATATATGACTGGTCCGTTAACGGACTAGCCTTTAGCGACGGACATGTCCATCTCTAAAGCCCATAAACCAGCATATATATATATATATATATATATATATATATATATATATATATATATATATATATATATATATATATATATATATATATACTGTTTGTTTGACTCTTAATACCTCTTATCAGCTCCACATTTGATGCCCATAAACCAGCATATATATATATAGTATTTGTTTAACTCTTAATACCTCCTATCAGCTCCACATTTGATTCAGTAAAAGGGTAAAGTTGTTTGATAAAATTTTGTTTACCGCTTATCGTCTTTTAATCGGTAATAGGAATATATAAATCTAAATCATTAAGAGTTGTCTTTTAATGAAAAATTTGAATTTATGGAGCCTCTATAAAATATGAGTTATTCTATGCTGACAGGAAAATTGGATCCAAAGTGTATTTGAATTTCACAAAGACATTTTTGAAGTCAACGTAAGACATTTTTAAATTTAAAATTGACGTACATTCCTTTAATTTTAGTACTAATGGATTTTGTAAATTATTTAAAAGGTACTACTCATTGTAATATTTTTTTTTACATAATTTGTAATGAATTATTTTAATTTCAAGGTTAAAAATGTCTAACACTGATTTTAGAAATTAATAATAATTTTATAATTAAGAAGGGAGAAAATATTATTTTTGGATCCAAAAAACTTTTTTGGGGTGGGAAAGAAAGATAGGACTCTAAATTTTGGACAAAGGAAGAAATTAACATGCTTCACCACTTATGGGGCAGGTGTTAATGTTATTGTAATGAAACGGTACAATTATGTGAGGAAAACGTCAGCAAAAGCCAATATGAAAATTAATGGTTTCAATGAATCCATTAAAAGTTGGTTGAATAACAACATTAAAGTACTCTCTCTTTGTTTCTAAAAGATTGTCGTTTAAAATTTTTGTACATGAATTAAGAAAGTAATACTATCATTTACTCCCTCCGTCCCTTAATATAAGACTTTTAAGAAAATGATTGTATAGCTTCAAATATAATATCAAATGTCTATATTGTCCTTATATTGAAAAAAGAGATTGTTATTTATTGGACAAAAAAAATAGTGAGAGAACCAAAGTTATATGTAATACTTGGGGTAATATTGGAAACTAAGCAATTAATGCTTACTTGGAATTCTAAAACGTCATATATTAAGGGACAAAAAAAATTCTCTAAAACGTCTTATATTAAGGGACGGAGGGAGTAATAATTAAAATTTGTGTGAAATTTCATCATTATCCCTTTTTGGGAAGTTGAAAACTATTAATACAAGAGAGAGAATTTCTCGAGACAATGAGAGAAGGTAGGGGTGATTTAGAAAAGTAAATAATTTATTCTCCTAGAAAGTTGTAAACGACAATCTTTTAAAAATAATTTTTTTTATTCTAAAACGACAATCTTTTAAAAACAGAGGGAGTAATTCATTTGATACGTAGGACATGGATATCTTTTGTTATGGCAATACCCAAAAACCAAAAACCAAAAACCTATCCGATCTCTTCGATAACAAAGCTCAAACATCCAATAATTAATGAAATGATTGAAATATGTAGTAAAAAAGGTACACTTACTAAGCCGCTACTACCACTAGGAATTTATTCATTGGTTAGCGTGAAATTTGTCACACCACGTGTAAGTTTTGTAATTTTTTATTATATTATTTATAATAAATGTTGCATTTGTGGTGATCCACAAACAAGGCGTTATAGTTTACTTCATCCGTTCTTTTTTAGATATCGTTTTAAAAAAATATTTTTGTCTTTTAATATTTATCGTTTGAGAATTTCAGTTAAGTATTAATTGTATTGTTTTTAATATTATCCAAAGTATTAAATATAATTTTGGTTCTTTAACTATTTTTTGTCCAATAAATAACACCCTCTTTTTTTAATACAAAAATAATATAGGCAATTGATATTATATTTAATATTATATAATTATTTTTTTAATAATTATGCACAACTCTAAAACGGCATAAATTAAGGGACGGATAGAATAAAATATAACTTTTATTATAATCAAAGAAGTAAAAAATTATAAAACTTATTGATGATATGTGGTGTGACACTTTCATCATAACTGAATTCATCGGTAAAGTAACTTATAACTTATATGTTGTAAGTACACTTTAAACCTTAATATTTATCACTTTTTAAACTTTAAACCCTAATATTATAACTTAAAGAAATTAAACTATTATGTCTATAATTTTATAAATAAAATATTTTGACTACCTAATTTAGCATTTCATTTCGGAATAAGTCACACGATTCAAAATGAAAGGGTAATTAATTATTTTGATTTTTCTTCTATTATTTTAAAAAATCAAGTCTTTTAAAGGTGCATATAGTTTATATTAGCTTAAATTATTTTTTTTGGTTAATTTTTACCAAACACTAACCATGTGCCTATATTTTTCTAAAGATATTTTAGAGTGAAATTACTCAAAAAACACTTATTCGGATCAATTATTACTCGTCGGTGATTTAAAAGTTTAATTTATAAAAATTTAAAAATATTAAGGTTCTATGTCTTAAAGTTGAAAGATCAAGATTTAATTTATAAACATAAAAACTTGAAGCAGTATAGTGTATTTAAGCATGATGATTATGGCCATTTAAGAAAGCATGTTTGTTTGTAAGGATTATAATTCCGGGATTATAATCAATGGGATTATAATCCAAGATTATTAGTCCTAGAATTAAATAGTCGTAGTCACATGTTCGACCTTCTTATATACGATCGAATTTTCGACCGAATTTTTCGTTGGAAATAAGGTTAACCTCGACGGAATATCCTTAATAACGACGGAATATTCCGTCGGAAATAAGCTTTTTTGTTGTAGTGATTATTCATGGGATAATTTAAAATAATCCCATGTTATTTTTGTTTTTTCAGGATTAATTAAAGGATTGGATTAAAAAATATCGTTTGGATTATTATACCCTTACCAATAATAACATAGTTTAAACTATAATTTAAACTTATTTATACATCAAAAAATAATAAAAATCTAATTAATTTTTTTTAAATAAGTGGTTATATTATTCAGTAAATATTATTTTTTTTGAAAGGAGGCGGGGGCGGGGGCGTGGGCGGGGGCGGGGGGGAGTGTATACATAATCAGTAAATAATATTTTTTCGAGGGGAGAGCGGGTGGGGGTGGGGGTGGGGGTTGGGGTTGGGGGTTGGGGGTGGGGCAGGGTGGGACGAGGCGGGGTGGGACTGTATACATAATTAGTAAATATTATTTTTTAATTTTTGTGGGGTGGGGGTGAGGGTTGGTGGGTGGGTGGGTGGGCGGGGTAGGGGTATACATAATTAGTAAATATTATTTTTTTTAAGGGGGTGGGGGGGGGGGTAGGGTGGGGTGTATATATAATTAGTAAATATTATTTTTTTAATTTTTCTGGAGTGGGTGGGGTGGGGTGGGGTGGGGTGGGGTGGGGTGGGGTGGGGGTAGGGTGGGTGTATATATAATCAGTAAATATTATTTTTTAAATTTTTGTGGGGTGGGGGTGGGTGGGGTGGGGGGTGAGGGGGTGGGGTGGGGGTGGGGTATTGTGGGGTAGGATGGGGTGTATATATAATCAGTAAATATTATTTTTTTAATTATTGTGGTGTGGGGTGGGGTTGGGTGGGGTTGGGTGCAGTGGGGTGTGGGGGTTGGCGGGGTGGTTGTGGGGGTGGGCAGGGTGGGGGTGTATACATAATCAATAATTTTTTTTTGTGTGAGTGGTGTACGTGGTGGGGGTGTACACATAATCAATAAATATTATTTTGAAAAAATAAATCGACTGATATACGGAAAGAATAGAATATGATATTAAGAAAAGGTCTAGGGGTAATTTTGTATAGTAATTTTTAATCCCAAATGGTAGGGATTATAATACTAGGTAGAAGATGGTATTAAATAATTCCACATCCTAAGCTATTTTATAATCGCAGGACTAATAGTCCGAAGCTCAAATTTAAAAATAAACAAGTCACTTTGGATTAATAGTCCTATCCCAAGTGTAATACTTGCAAACAAACATAGCCCTATGCCATGTTTGTTTGCAAGGATTATAATCCATGGGATTATAATCCAAGACTATTAATCCTCGGATTAAATAGTCCTAGTCACATATTTGTTTTTTATAGAATTATTCATAGGATAACTTAAAATAATCCTATGTTATATTTGTTTTTTTCAAGATTAATTAAATGATTGAATTAAAAAATATCGTTTGGACTATTATACCTTTACCAATAATAACATATTTTAAACTTATTTATACAAAAAAAAATAATGAAAAATTAATTAAAAACTTTTAAATAAGTTGTTATATTATTCAGTAAATATTATTTTTTTTGAGAGAGGGCGGGGGCCGGGGTGGTGTGGGAGTGTATACATAATCAGTAAATAATATTTTTTCGAGAGGGGAGGAGGAGGGGGAGGGGGGTGGTGGTTGGGGGTGGGGCAGGGTAGGACGGGGCGGGGTGGGAGTGTATACATAATTAGTAAATATTATTTTTTAATTTTTGTGAGGTGAAGGGTGGGGGGTGAGGGTGGGTGGGCAGGGTGGGGGTGAGGGTGGGGGTATACATAATTAGTAAATATTGTTATTTTTTTAGGGGAGGGGAGGGGGTGGGGTCGGGTGGGGGTGGGGGTAGGGGTAGGGTGTGGTGTATATATAATCAGTAAGTAATATTTTTTTTAATTTTTATGGGGTGGGGTGGGTAGGGTGGGGTGTATATATAATAAGTAAATATTATTTTATTAATTTTTGTGGGGTGAGGTGGGGTGGGGTGGGGTGGGGTGGGGTAGGGTGGGGTGTATATATAATCAGTAAATATTTTTTTAAAAATTTTTGAGGGGTGGGGTGGGGGTGGGGGTGGGGTACGGTGTGGGGTATATATAATCAGTAAATATTATTTTTATAAGTTTTGTGCTGTGGGGTGGGGGTGGGGGTGTATACATAATAATAATAAAAAAATTGAGTGGGGGTGGGGGGTTGGCGGTGGCGGAGTGTATATATAATCAGTAAATATTTTTTTTTGAGGGGGTGGGGGGCGAGTGGGGTTGCGCGGGGTGGGGGTGTATACATACTTAAATAAATAATTTTTTTTTTGGGATTGGTGGGGCGGTGGGGGGCTGGTTGGTGGTGTGCGGGGTGGGGGTGTATACATAATCAATAAATATTATTTTAAAAAAATAGATTGACTGATATACGTTAAGGATAGAATAGGATATTAAGAAAAGGTCAAGGGGTAATTTTGTCTAGCAATTTTTAATCCCAAATGGTAGGGATTATAATACCAGGTAGGAGATGGTATTAAATAATCCCACATCCTAAGCTATTTTATAATCTCAGGACTAATAGTCCCAAGCTCAAATTTAAAAACAAACAAGTCACTTGGGATTAATAGTCCTATCCCAAGTGTAATACTTGCAAACAAACATAGTAATAGTAAAAAAAAGAGAAAAAAAGAGAGAATTGCCCACCAAACCCCCTTAAATATAAAGTCATAAACTAGTCAACACTGGAGTAATTAGTATGAGATTAATTTTAGTCAATTGATTAATATAGTTTCGGCATACAAGTAGGGATATATATAATATTTTTTTTGCGCGTCAGTATTGTATTGGTCAATTAACCAACTTATCATGAAGTTAATTTCATGATAACGGGATCCGGTCAACACCACTACCAACATTCATGCTACGTTTGGATTGAAGGAATGGAATGGAGAGTGTAATGATTTATTACATTCTTGTTGGAATGAGTCATTCTATACTCTTCCTATCCCAAAGGAATAAAATTCATATCTTTGAGAGAAATAAGAATGGTTCAATCTATTCTAATTGCAACTAAACACAATTTTTTTCATTCCATAGTAATAAATCATTCTATTCTCACCTTCATTACTCCAATCCAAATGTAGGGGGTGTTTGATAAAAAATGAATGAATCTGAATGAGCTAAATCTAAGTCTGAATGAAAAAAGTTATTTGATGATTAACATGTCTGAAACATCTGAATGACATAATTTTATTATTTTACCCATTTGAAAAATTTTTAAAATTGTTGTAAATTTATTTAATATTACTTAATACAATAGTTAATATTTTTTATTATTTTTTTTACTTTATTCAGCTGCTTATTCAGTCATTGAGCCAAAAAAATCTGACTTAGCCATTCAACTCAATCATCTGACCGATTCAGCAATTTAGATAAATTTTTTTCTAAACAAACACACTTAATGGCTGACCGATTCAACCATTCAAATGTATTCAGTCCTAAACAAACTGCTCAATAGTATCATTGTTTTTTCCAATTCCAATTCCTTTCATTAGTACCTTCTTTAATTCTTTCTGTAGACTCTGCACAAAAAACCAAACCCCATAAATAATTATAAATATGCATACACATCTACATATAGAGAGAGAAACTCACATTCCCTCTCTCTCTTCCCACCAAATTGACACGACCACCCTCCCAAAACCAAATCCTCCGTACACCATACCCATTTCCAACTTCTCCTGTCTGTCTCTCTCTTCACTTAATGTGCCACACACGTGACCTTCAAAACTTAAAAACACAAAGACTGGCATAAATTAAATGCACAAAAGTGCAAATATGCCCCTGACGTTTACCCCGATGTCTATCGCGCACCCTAAACTTTTTTTTTCTCCAAAAGTACCCTTGACGTTACAACTTTTAGGTGAACTGTGCCCCTGCCATTGACAGACACACCAAATAAACAAACGGGGTTACAACCTCTATGACGTGGCTGGCACATGGAAAATTTGCTGAAATTAATTAATACATAAATTAATTAGGGCTTAAATATAAAATATATTCTAAATAAAACAATATATATCATTTAATAAAAACAAAAAAAATAATTAAATTCAAAATAAAAAAAGCATAACATATTGACATCATTTAATCAAAATACTAAAATTCAAATTATTTTGTTAATTAATCAAAATAACTAATTAAATAAAATAAGTTGTAATTAAATAAAATAAGTTGTATTTGAATTAATTTTTTTAAAATTAACCCTTTTTCTTTCTTTTTCCTCTATTTTCAATGGCATATTACATTCAAAGATCCAAGAAAACGGTGGCCTCTTGCCTGAGTTTCGTCTCCATATATAGCAAATTCCTCAGCTATTCTCTCTCCTCTGCCGGCCTCTCCTCCCATTCCCAAACCACCATCCACTTTTGGGGACCCAACCCGACTCTAACACCATCTTCCCTAAACCCCATCTTCTTCTGATCCACGGGTTCTTCCTGTCCGTGCCAACAGGTCGTCTTTTTTGCCCGCTCGTTCGATCTTTATATTTTCGATTTGGTGTTCTTCAAGGACTTTGCCACGACTGCGCCGGAGCGGTCAGAGGATTTTCAGGCGGAATCGATGGGTAAGATAGGGGTGAGAGGGTTTGAATTTTTAGATCTTGAACCCATTTGATTTATTTTGATTGTGCTTGTGAGTGGAGTAATTGCCACTGTTAGGTTTTTTTTCCCTCTTTTGGTAGATTTCTTCTCTTCAATTACAGAGCAGATTTTCAAGCGAGCGGTACTTGGAGGATTTTCAGGCGGAATCGATGGGGAAGATAGGAGTAAGAGGGTTTGAATTTGCAAATCTTGAACCAATTTGATTCATGTTGATTGTGTTTGTGAGTGGAGTAATTGCCACTGTTATGGTTTTTTTTCCCTCTTTTGGTAGATTTCTTCTCTTCAATTATAGAGCAAATTTTTCATTTTTGTAAACATCAACGAATCTTAGTGTGGGATAAAGATACTCTATTCTCAGTAGGGATGATAACAGATTACTAGTTCAATATTCTTAAAATGAATCAATTGAAGAGGATAAAGATAAGAGTGATAATCTGGAAGAAAGAGAAGGAAGTACAAACACAGAATGAAGCGAATAGTGTAAGACTCCAACTTTTATGAATAAAAATTTAATTTTTTATATATATTATTTTGAAATAGTAAGGTGTGGATTTGATAAATGTGATAAGTTATGGGATGATATGTGCAAGTTTTACAATGTAAGCAAGTGGTTATAAAATATTCATTGTGCCGGGGAATATTTGTTTGGTCGGAGAATATTCTTTTTATCAGGGAATATTCGTACGACGGCGCAGTCATTTGTGGGCCCCATAACTGAAAACTATCGGATGAAGAAAACGACAAGAATAAGTTTTCTAAAAATAACGGCCAAACTGTTACCGTTAAACTGTTGAAATATCCGGTGGTTAAAAGAACAGTAATAAGCGTTGTTGCACAGTAGCACACGGTATTGCACAGTAAATTCTAATTATTGATTCTTACATAAGAAGTCACTCAGTTTCATTCAATAATTGCCACAGTAGTTGTTGCATAGTATATCATATTATTGATTCAATTATTATCAAAGTATCATCTGCACAACATTTTATATTATTAAATCAATAATTGACACGACATAATTATTCATATTATTAGTTAGCATTATTGGCAATGTCTAAAAAATTCTGTCGAGGAAAGGGGTTAGGTTATATAACTGCACGCCAATAAGGATAAATCCTTATCGGAAAGCCCCCTCTTTCCTAGGAATGATCTGGTTGTTAATATTGTGAGCTTATAATATAAATTGTGAATAATTATTATGTGGTGGATATTGGTTCAATTTTGATATAAATGAAGGAATTTGTTGAAAGTTTGACAATTATTTTCTCCGATAAAATATTCATTCAAATATATTATTATAATATTACATTATAATAATGTGATAATATAATAATATAATTTTTTTATAATTTAAATGGTAATATTATTATTATTATAATATATAATTTTCAGCATGTGAATAAAAGTGGAGTGAAGATTATCATTTTGATTTTGAATTATTCTTCACGTGCACTTCTGCACATTTGTTTTCTTTTGGTGGCTTGCCTGCAAAGCTTGATTGTCTCATTAGTGGGCCCTCAAGTATGAAAAATAAGAGTTAGGCAGGAAGGTTGGCAGGAAAGGTTGGGCAGAGTTAGGCACTCTGCTTAACTTTTCTCCCTCCGTTGCGCTATTAATAGAGGGGTAAACCTCCTTCCTCAACACACCATTACAATATCAGAAATTCTTATTCTATAGTATTGTGAGTATTTTTCTTGAGTATAAAGATATTTTGAGTGTAGCTTTTTGTGCAAGATTTTCTCAAAATAATATCAGATATTCCAGTCAAATCCAGTTTCTATTAAGGTAAGGGATATTATTTTTCTCATAAATGATGTTGTTTTCTTTCAATATTCGTAAATGATATTATTTTCTTTCATATTCCATATTATGAAAGTGATAATATTTTATTTCATATTCCTGAATTTAAACTTACTATGGTAAGTATTACTTCTATAATTCCTGAAATAATCAAAAATTCTTTGAGTTTTGCGCTTCATCTAGTATCATTTTACCGAAATATTGGTATAAACTTTCTTATGAAATTTTTACCTTTTTATGTCAAGGTTACTATTCACGTATACGGTACTATTCACGAATATGGCACTACTCACAGAAAAATTAAATTTTTTTTATTTGTCCAAGTTGTCTGTTATGGTTACTATCTTTGATTGTATCTATGTTTTGATCTTCATTCTTGAATTTTTCTCCACAATTGATTATTATGGAGTATTCTTAAACTTGGATAAACTAAATTACGAATCCCTAATCTTTGTCCTTTATCTCACTGAATTCGTTATTTATATTATTTTTCATCATCCTCAGTCCTAAATGATGATATAACTGAATATCTTTGGCTTGTAGAGCAAAGATGAATGATTACCTGATGAATATCTTTGGCTCGTAGTGCAAAGTTGGACAGGTGTTGAGATGAACATGACCACTGGTGATACAAATGAATATCTTTGACCCGTAGTGTAAAGATAAATATTTGATTTGAGATATATATTGATTGATACTACAGGAATAAAATATTGATGATGAACTTTTAAATCATAGAAGATAGTAGACATCATTCTCTACGTAACTCTTCTAATGAATTGTAAATTCCGCTGTAGTTGTTGATCTAAAACTTGTTGCCCATAATATTTTATCTGAGTTGTTGAAGACTAACAACAAATTATTTTTCATTATCTTAGTCATAATATTCTTTACTGGGCTAGTTGAGCAGAGACTAGTCAGGGAACGGGGTGATGGTTAGAGTTAGAGCAGTAACAGTCCTCATTACTTTGTATAATAGTGTTATAATAATTATAATTAATGAGAACTGAATTTGAGTCTTTATATTTCGTATTATATACGATTTGTATTGAAACTCATAGTTTGTGTGGTTGTATTTTGCACGACTGTATGTTATAAAAGATTGTATTTGGATTCTGTACCATGTATTTGGCGACTCAGAATGGGTTTAGTATTAAACCTATTTTGGAGGCGTCACAAATAGGGTGTAATTGCAAACTTATAATAGGAGAAGAAAAAGAGGAAAATGAAAAAAGAGAAGCACAAGAGGAATTTGTCCAAGTGTAATTCCCATTTGTACACGTCAACGAATCTTGCCACGTGTCACCGAAATTTGTCCAAGTGTAATTCCTGTTTGTCTATTTGGCGTGTCTGTTAACGGCAGGGGCACAGTTGACCTAAAAATTGTAACGTCAAGGGTACATTTGAAAAAAAAAGTTTAGGGTGCGCGATAAACATCGGGGTAAACGTTAGGGGCATTTTTACACCTTTGCCCAAAATTAAATATAAATATAGATTGTTTTTATATAATTAAAATAATATTTGAATCATAAATGTCATCTAAAATATAACTCTTTATTATATTTATATAATTTATTTTTGTAAATGCCTAAAATATAAAATTATATTTTGAATCTATCATTTTATAAATATATAATTCCTGACTTTATATAACATAATAAAATTAATTTAATAATTTCAATTTTATATTATTAATTGTATCATAAGATATAAAGTTATTATATCATATTTTTACAAGACTTAAATTTATAATTTTATATCGTCGTCTCTATAGATTATCCTATCCATTTTGAACAATGTGAAATTAGCATCAATATATAAACATCCCCTGGCTTCCCTTCTTTCACTTCTCTCTCAAGCCTATAAACTATTCATATAATTATATATATATACGGTCAATCTCTCCAGCAAATTATATGGAGCGAACTAAAAACCGTCGTTATAGCCAATTTTTTATGCTATAGCGACGGAAAAAATCGTTGCTGTAGTCGGTTCGTTTTTAGTTCACTTCTTATAGTTCGCTGGAGAGACGGAACTTTTATATATATATATATATATATAGAGGAAGAAAGCTACTATGTTGTTTCCACCCTTACCCGCGGCGGCGGCGCCATCGTCAGCAACCACCCTCATCCGCCCTCGACCATACCCATTTTCATACACCTCTCTCCTATCATCACGTGATAAACACGTGTCTCTCAAGTCTGTCTTAACCAAAAAAATACTACTAGCATTTATCGCCTCCCTCATCTGTAGCTTCATAAATTTTCGCAGCTTCCTACTGCCACCTATATCATCTTTCTTTCTCTTCCCTCTCGTTCTCTCTCTAAACATGATCTAATCACCGCCACAAGCTTCTCTCTCCTCCCTAAAACACCACCAAAACCCTAACTGAATCATACATTACAAGAAAAAATGTCACGCTTATTATACGCTCCTCCGCCACCGTTTCTCCCCGCCGACACCGTAAGTAACCAACCGAATTTCTTCTTCAACCACGGCGATCAGTCAGGCGACTTGCCGGCATCATCGCCGTCGTCATCGTCATCATCTATGATTGTAGTGATAATCGTAATTTCTTCCGCAATAATCGTCTCCGCTTCTCTCTACTTCCTCCTCCGCTTCCTCTCACGGCGCTTCCACCGCTCCTTCCGTACATTCTCGGCCGTCGATGACGTTGTTCCATCAAGCAACAACGTCAACGTGAATGTCAACAGTAACTGCCTCGAGAACGGTAATGTGTTGACTAAAGACTTATTTGAATTTCTCCCGCTCTTCACGTTCCGTTCCGTTAGCGGAAATATCTCCGGTGGTGACTGCGCTGTGTGCTTATCTAAATTCGAGCCGCAGGATCAGCTCCGGTTGCTTCCGTTGTGCTGCCACGCGTTCCATTCGCGCTGCATTGACACGTGGCTCACGGCGAATCAGACGTGTCCTCTGTGCAGGTCTAGCGTGTATCCTACTGAGGCGGATGTACTGAATAAAATCCTCTCCTCGTCGTCTAACGGTGAAGATCGAGCTAATAGCTTTCGGATTGAGATCGGAAGTATTAGTCGGCGGAGAACTGAATCCGATTCCGGCGAAGGTCCGAGGTCTTATTCTATCGGCTCGTTTGAGTACATTGTGGATGAAGGTTTTGAAGTGTCCATGGGATCCACACACCGACGAGGAGCGTCCGAATGCACTTCCGTTGATAAGGATTCGGTCGGAGTTCGGGTAACGCAGCCGGCGCTGCCTGAAGAGAGCTTGGCGGCAGAAGTTGCCGGCGGACGAAGCTGGCTAAGAGAGTACGTGGACAGAATCGCATCCATTTCGGTATCGTCGCGCTCATTTCGGAGCTCAGGCAGGTTTTTCTCTGGAAGCAGTCGCCGTAGCGACCCCGTTGAAGCCGTCGGGGACTTAGAGTCGAATAGGATCGGAGAGGAGATTAGCGAATTGTTTCGGTGGCTCTCAGGGGTATGAAATGTAAATTCACAAGATAATTTAGGACAATTTCGTACATCAACAAAATTTTCTCATGGATTCCATATTTTGCTGCATCCACTCCACCACGAATAGACATGAAGTAGTGGGTGTAGCAAAACGTGGAGTGGGTTATACAGTTATATACTTTTTTAATTTTGTACTGTAATTACATATTATTTGATCCTAGGATATATAATCATCATCATATAAAAATAAAATCAGCTGTCGCCACCAATTTTTCCTTGACTGGCGTTGGTGGAGCTGAAAGTTTTTGGTAATGAGTTAGTTTGAATTGAATTTTGCATAAATTGCACAAAGACTGTGAAGGAGACGACTCAGTTGGAAAAGGAAATTCAGTAGTAGAATTGAATAACTGCTTTTTGTTAATCTTTTTTCCTCGCTAGTTCAACTTGGAAATTTTGTCCACCTAAAAGACCACATTGCCTCATTTGGAGTCTTATGGAGTTTAGTACTTTCTGGTTAGTTTACCAACACTTGAAGCTATAATTCTTTTACACCTATCCCTCCCCTTTCCCTATCGAGAATTTTTTCCGCACAAGGCCCAAGGGTTAGGGGTATGTATAATTTTCGATTTTTCTGGTTTTTTTCGGTTTTTCTAACCGGACTAAACCGGCCGGTTCTGTACAAAAAGAACCGGTCGGATTTCGGTAGAACCCCTAGTATATACCGGTTTTTTGGTACCGGTTTCGGTACGGAATTTTTATGGTACCATACCGGTATATACCGGTTTTTCAATTTTTATTTAATTTTTTATAAATAATAAAAATAATAATTTTCGATATTTATTCGGTAAAAACCGGTACCGAACTGATAAAAACCGATACCGATTTTAGTATTGAAATTTGTTTAATTTTAGTACCGGTTCGGTACGGTACCGGTCTAGTCGGGCCGATATTTACCGCTTTCACACCCCTACCCACATTCAATTCATGGCATCCGATTAAGACGAATTTAATACCAATTTCACTGTGATATAAATTTTACCTTATTTATTCCAAAATGTTAAGATATTATAAAAAGAAAAAAAAATTACCCTTGTATTTAAAAGAGCAATGATACTTTTATAACAGTTTTTCAATTAATTTTTTGTTTTCGTTTTTTAGAAAAAATAAAACAATACCAAAAAGTATGAATTCAAATATTTAAAATAATAACATCTCAAAATATTGTGTAATTCAATCTTTCCTTTGTGTAATAGTATAAATATCACTATTTCTACTACCACGTAATCTTTTCTTATATATCTACTAACTGAACTAGGCCCTTTATTAAATTTTGCGGCATAAAAAGAAAATGAAGGAAACAAGTATTCCAAAGAATATAGAAGGAAAAAGAAAAAGAAAAAGAAAAAAGAAGATTTTACCTTATTATTAAAGAAACAATAATTTTCTGAGACGTGGGACACAACTAATTTGGAGTCCTTATGGATGAAAACTAGTTAATTAAATTGAAAACTAAATCAATTGGAATGTGTCTATTAATATGAGTCAAATCTAAATAAACTAATTTTAACCCATATTTCTAATTCATAATATAGGTTTAAAACTAAATCAACTCATAATAAAAAAATTAGTTAACCAATCTAATAAAATTCAAATAATTTTGATTAATTAAATGCTGTAATCATTAGTCTGTCTGTCATATTAGTATACCATAGCACAAGATGAAATTGGTTACTTATCAAGAAAAACAAAGTCAAATCATGATCTCATGCTCTTTTAATTGAACTATGGCAACCTATACTTCGTGTTAATGTGTTTAATAAGGAGAAAAAAGAAGAGAAAATTACGGAATATTTTTGGCCCGAGTAATATTACTCAACACATGATAACCGTAAGATTAAGTTTTCGAGCATTGACATGTTTGGTGTGGGGTGTGTGAGTGTGTTAAATTAACAAAAAAAAGAGAGTAGAGAATTGGAAAAAAAAAGATGTGTACATTTTGTACCCAAAACTTCCTTTTATTTAATAAAAAATTTTAATATCCTATTTCTCGAAACATGCTTATAATGTTGGATCATTTCAATCCTTTTTATTCTCTTCTCATTTAATTCCAAACATATATAGGAGAGAAAGTGAACTTTCCCTAGTACTCTACATTTCTCTTTTTATTCATCCAAACATGGTGCTAATTTCCTTGTATTGAACTCTCAAAATAAAGGTGTTACCTACTTACCAAAAATTCTCTTGTAATAGTAAGTTTGCTTGGATATTTTTCCAACTACATATTATCTAGAAGTTTACAATTTGTTTATTCCTCAACTCTAAAACAAACATCAATTAAAAGTCACTCTTATTCCCATCAAAGTTGCTTAATTTCTAACAAAACTCCAAAAATCTTCTTGCTTTATGCATGTTACCCTATAATCTCTAATTTTTCAGATTAATTAAACGAATAATTTGTAAAAAAGAAATTATATAGGATTAATTAACAACATAGGTTTAGAAATAAAAAAGAAAAAAGTAGAACAAATTATGAGCATTATAATGAACAGAAAGAGCTGATCAGATGATTGGATATATTGATTAGTTAAGTTTAGTTTGAGCCAGTTTGAACAATATGAATAATGGAACGAACCATTGCAAACAACTTAGACGCATCGTCATTTCTGTTCGTTAATGGTGAAACTAGATCTATCCCTTCTCTCCCCGTAAATCCGTCTTCACAGAGTCTTCCAGGCTTTCCAGCATCTATAAACGAACTTATTGTTACATTAGCATCAACGTAGCGCTTAGCATTGTAATAATTCATGGCTTGTTGGATGGAAGGAATTGCGTCCGAGTAAAGATCAAAACAATCGTCCAAAGCCGCCGTAAAGAACATATCATCAGTTTTGTTATTTTTCAACAAGTGTTTGATGTAGCCCCTTGTGTCTGTCAAGTTGGATCGAGTTAACCTAAAGGAGATCATTCCAAGGTCTCTGAGGCTAGCACCTCGGCTGGCCGGGGCTGCTTGCAGGGAAGTTGTGCAGAAATCGTAGGGGACGTTTGGATCCTGTTGTGAGCAGGTTTTGCAGGTGGTTTGGATGAGATTTTGGGCTGTGCCGTGGAGGGGGATCAAGGCTAGGAGAAAGAGGGAAGAGAGGAATAAGGGAGGAGAAGAAGTCTTCATTTTCTTGGTGGGTGTGGTTATATACTTGTATATATCGGATGCATGTAATGATGTTGGTTTTGTTTGCTTCGCAAGAGAATTTATAGAAGCTTAGGGGATGGGTTGGTGTTGACTTGCTCATATTCCGACCAAAGGTTTTGATGATATTAATGAGACAACGAAAGATTTGCTGAAACTTTGATTTATGAAACGATCGAAAACATGAATATTTCAAGATTTGCTTGAGATATTAGGAAATAAATGTAAGATCTTAGTTTTAATTATTTCCCAATCTAGGCTCTAGGAATTGCATTGCATTTAAATAATTATGGAATAAATTAAAGTGGTTAATTAATTATGGAAATTTTTAATTAAGTTTTCAAAATTAATAAGGATCAAATATTAACTAATTGGAGTCTAATTTTGAAACCTTCCCATAATTAAAGGAACTAATTTGAAATCAGATAAGATAAGTTACCATATATCTTGAGATTGAGTTATTCATTATTTGATTTTTTCATAATTTATTAACTAATTGAGTTTTCGATAAATTGATTAAGCAAATCAATTTTCATATCTTTAGAATTAATTAGCATGGATCAAGTAATTGGACTAATTTTTGGAAAACTAATTAGTGAGGGAAAATTTAAATACGCTAAATATGGAAATGTTTTTTAAATGTTGATTTTTAGTACATCGATATCTCATAATGGATGGAATTGGTTAGTAAATAAGTTTTTTAAAAACATACATTATCTTTCATATCTCTAATTTAAATAAGCTGCCCATTCGTTTGATAAATGATCAAATTAGTTGATACCTTCTTTCCATAATAAAAGATGTTGATTCCATAAAAAAAGGTGTCAAATTAATTGGAGCTATCCAATTGATTCAATATTAATGTTGGCCATCCGATTTGGAAAATGATTTAATGAATTGAGTCCTTCCTTCCATAATTAAAGATATATAATTGATTCCATAATTAAAGTTATTTAATTGATTCAATTGATTCCATGCCCATTGATTTAATCTGTTAGTATAAACCGAAGCTATCCATTATTTAAATCCATCCTCAAATTAAGCAGTATGGGAGAAATCAATTTGGAATAACATTTGAATATTATATTATTTCCATAACAATAATAACAAGATGTAAATTAATTGATTGCTTCTTTTATGAACTAAACTTTAGCAGTATGATCCCTTAAATTAGTAAATGAATATTTGCTTCTGCTGCTAATGACTTGAAAGGTATTTTTGTTTCATGTAAGAAATAAAGTTTTTGTTCACTCACGTCAACATAATAATGAAATTATTGTGACAAATTTAATGAGTGTCAATATAATTTTCTCAATAAAAAGAATATCTATTTGTAGAACAAAAATAATAAACAAAATAGACATATTTTTTATAGAATAGAGAGAATAATAAATACATAAGTTTATAGAAATATTGGAATGAGTCTTTCGAACTAGGGGTGAAAATGATCACGAGTCGATCCGAACACCCTAATGATAAAGCTCGACTCGGATCAAAAAATTTGTGTTCAGGTTTGACTTGAATTCGAACTGATATTTTCCAAGGCTGTTCAAGTTCGACTCGATTAATTACTCGATACTACTCGGTTCGAAGTTACTCGACTCGTTTTCACAACGAGTAATTCGCGAGCCTTTTTATTCGAGCTCGAGCCTGACCAAAATGAGACATAAAAATGAAAAATTAGAAAATTTTCATTTATATATAAAAATACATGTGTTACAAAAATTACAAAGATAAATTTACAATATTAATTATACTATGATACAATTTCTAGTAACATCATTACATCTAGGCAATAACTTTAAACAGAAACAATTCACGAGTCAAGACTGCAAAGCATTTCTGGCTTTCTGCAAATCAATTATCCAAGGTCCAAAGTTCAAGCTTCAATCCTGATCAATTTGAGCAGCAATAGCTTGAGCATAGTATGCAAATGCAGTGGAACAGAACTGAATCAAACTGAATCACAAAAACAACAACGATCAGTTCATTACCGAAAGAAAGGACATGCAACAACATAAATAAGAACATGATCACTACCATGTACTAACAAGAGCTAGTATGTAATAAACAAGTAACTACAGAAAGAAAGGACATGCAACAATAAGCAACATATAACAGACTGTCACATTATATACACGCACAAACTTTCAACATGATTTGACCTGAAACTTTCAAAGCAGATGATAATTCTCACTTCTAAGGGTGGATACCAAAGCATGGTTAAATTGTTAGTCCTGGCATGGAGTTAAAAAAAACACATGATTTCATAAGCTTGCATATCAGGTAGAGTTATATTCCTGATAACATCCAAGAAAAATAACCATGATCTAGATTTTAAAGCTCTTCAGAATCTTCATATACTAGTAGTAATTGTTTCGTAAGTGATGCACTATTGACTGACTTAAGGTCAAGTTAGATAACAATGGCACTCTTGCTTTAACACCATTTCCAGATTTCCTATGTTTGACATCATAACATATGAGTGTCAGATATGGCACAAATGGCATATCCAGACAACAACTCAGTCTCTCAGATAGTTTACTACACATATAAGTGTTGGGAAAAGTACGCCTAAAATAATCTCAATCCCAGGAATTACTTTTCCGTCTTTGTGCAATTAAATAGGAAATCAACAAAACCAATTATGAGAACAAAAATAACCAATAACCATCCACAAGCAAGACACAATATTTAACGTGGAAAACCCTCTAAAACTAAGAGGTAAAAACCACGGGTCAAACTCCGAATCTCCACTATATCACTAATAATGGGCTTACAATAATCCTCCCAAGTTTTATGCCCTAAAACTTGAGGTTACACAATAAATCAAGAGAATACAAATTTACCTTTAATTAGGTTGAGAAACCTAATTAACTTCACCACCCAAAAACACTCCAAACAATAAAGTCTTCAAGCTTCTATTGAATAGAGATGGTGCCGGATACCCACAAACTGTAATTCTCTCTCTTTATTCTTTTGGTACCTTCTTGCTACCAAGCTTCTCTCATATATCAAATAAGACTCCCCCATAGCCTTATTTATAGTACTCTTTCTAATCCATTCCTATTATAGATTAGAAACAATTTATTCTCCTAATCAAATTAGGGATCACATCTCCTTATCAAATCCTTTTTCAACTTGATTCTTTATTTAGACCAAAACCGTGTTTTGTCCAAAACATCCAATTCCAAGTCCAACTTGGAATTCATAATTCTCATGGGTGAGGACCCACGCCCAACAATCTCCCCCTCCGAACCCATGAGAGGAGGGATCACCAACCACAACTCTTTACTCGGAGTTAATACCAACGAAGTCTTGGCTCAACTCAAGCTTCTTGGAATTTTCAACTATCTTCATAACCGGCTTTGTCTCATCGGCATGGTTCTTCTCGATGGGAGGCTCTAACTCAAACTTGACAGATTTTTGCTTGCCAAATTCATTCACAACCGCTTTGTACCCTGATTGCGAGCTATCAATTTCCTTCTTCACTTTTGGTACCCATTTAAAGCGAAGAGCTTTCCTCTCGTGGTTCTCATGCAAGTCTTTTCTCCCATCTCGCACGGCTTTGTACCACTCCTTTTTCCGCTTAACTCCCCCATCTTCAACACCTCTCACATGTGCCGTCTTCCTTTCATACATGGACTCCAATTTCTTCCAGAGAGCATATGCTTCAGTTTCCGTGGCAACATGATGAAACACACTTTGATCAATCCACGATCTAATTAGACCAATAGTCTTCCTGTTCATCTTGTTCCACTGCGCGTCACTCTTGTTTGTGGGCTTAACTCCATCGTTCTCAAGTGGCTCGTACAAATCCTTACAGTAAAGCAAATCCTCCATTCTTGGCTTTCAAATTGCATAATTTGCAGTCTTGAGATTAATCATGCAACCTGCTGTCCAATCCTCCATTTAATTCACACAAGAAAATCACAAAAATAACCAAGCTCTTGATACCACTGTTGGGAAAAGTACGCCTAAAATAATCTCAATTCCAGGAATTACTTTTCCGTCTTTGTGCAATTAAATAGGAAATCAACAAAACCAATTATGAGAACAAAAATAACCAATAACCATCCACAAGCAAGACACAATATTTAACGTGGAAAACCCTCTAAAACTAAGAGGTAAAAACCACGGGTCAAACTCCGAATCTCCACTATATCACTAATAATGGGCTTACAATAATCCTCCCAAGTTTTATGCCCTAAAACTTGAGGTTACACAATAAATCAAGAGAATACAAATTTACCTTTAATTAGGTTGAGAAACCTAATTAACTTCACCACCCAAAAACACTCCAAACAATAAAATCTTCAAGCTTCTATTGAATAGAGATGGTGCCGGATACCCACAAACTGTAATTCTCTCTCTTTATTCTTTTGGTACCTTCTTGCTACCAAGCTTCTCTCATATATCAAATAAGACTCCCCCATAGCCTTATTTATAGTACTCTTTCTAATCCATTCCTATTATAGATTAGAAACAATTTATTCTCCTAATCAAATTAGGGATCACATCTCCTTATCAAATCCTTTTTCAACTTGATTCTTTATTTAGACCAAAACCGTGTTTTGTCCAAAACATCCAATTCCAAGTCCAACTTGGAATTCATAATTCTCATGGGTGAGGACCCACACCCAACAAGAACCTGAAGACTGATTACCATGACTAATAGGACTACTTGTACTTGAAGTATTTCTTTGATTATACTGTGAATATCCAGAGTGTGGGAAATCCTTGTACTGAGAATGTCCAGAATTTGTGAAATCCTTGTTTCCAGAATCTGTGAAATCCTTGTACTGTGGTTGAGAAGAGGATGCTAATTTCGTATTTCTACCTGCAGCTGCAAAACTAGCACCATCTGAGTGAGAAGGCAAATAACCTTGTCTTTGTTTTTCATCTTGTTTGATCAAGGAAAATGCCTGAAGAACCGATGGTAATGGATCCATCATTAATATTTGACCTCTAGCTGTAGCATAACTATCATGAAGACCCATGAGAAATTGTATAAGCTTCTTCCTTTGTTCTCTTTCTTCTTGAATCTTATGAGCACCATAAACACAATTCACATTAGGTTCTAAAGCTCCATATTCATCCCACAAACTCTTAAGTCTATGAAAATAAATCTCCACAGATCTATTTTCCTGCTCAAGTGAATGTATGTCTCTAAGTATTTCGTAGATTCTGTGGCCATTAACTCTAGAAAATCTCTCATGAAGTTCATTCCAAACTTCAGCAGCTGAATTGACAAAATTCATTCCATCACTGATTTCATCAGAAACTGTGTTTAAAATCCAAGTAATCACCATATCATTCACTCTATCATATTGAGGTTTTAAGGATGAAGTTTCTGCAGGTTTAGGAAATGAACCAGTAACAAGCATCAACTTGTTTTTGGCAGACAAAGCTATTTGCATCGATCTCTTCCATGGACTAAAATTTTCTGTGCCAGTAAGTTTTCTAGCAATTAAAATTAATTCAGGATGATCATTATTGTGCAAATAAAGAGGATGAGAATTTGATTCGACTGACAATGAATCAAAATTATTATGACTAGAATCATCAACTTCATTTTGTGTATGAGATGTAGAAGCATCAGTTGAATTATGTGCCACTACATTAGCATAACTAGTCTTATTGTAAGGAAACGCCATTAATGAAGTATATGAAAAACAAACTAATCAGAACATTACAATAGATTCAAACACGAAACTAGAATAAGAACATGATGAAACAACTGGAGCAATTATTGTGAAATTTGATTTGATTGCGAAAATTAAACAGAGAAACAATAGATCAAGTAAGAACAAACTTGATTTGATTACGGAATAGTGAAAACGATCTATGCTTTGATACCATGTTAGATTCCCTCATATGAATGAACATAACAAAATAGAGAGAGAAGCGTATAAAAGAAGCTGAACTTTATTATCAACCACTTGCTTTACAATTGTACTGTGTATTCCTATTTATACTATTACAATCAATGTAACTAAGAAAAGTGATGTAAGGTGATGTAAGCAACTAGTGATGTAATCAATCAGTTAACAATCTGTTGTATACATTGTGCTACTATGTGTTGCATCTGCACCATGGTCTGCATCATGGTCCAGCAGCTCTTGTTCACTCACGTCTGGTAGCTGTCATTGTGAGAGCATTTGTTATCTTGCATCGCAACACTATGACTGGTGCTGCTGTTCCCACATGTGCAGCAGCTGAAGTACATACTATGTTAGCTTTATTAAGTTGTTTACTGCGAATACATGTTTTTGAAAGATTTCATTGTATCATGTCTTTGAGCTTCTGGCCATGGTTTTTTCATTACTGGCTTCGAGAATAGCGGATGCACATCACACTTGGCACTGAAATGAATATGGAGAAGATAATTTTGATAGACACTTAAGTGTCCTATAAAGAAATTGAAAACAGGGTGGAAGATTTTTTATGTCGTAATGATCTATATATAATCACGGTCACCAATAATTATAACTAGAATTTAATTATGGTATTGAGTTGCTAAGTTGGAATTACAAGCTCTACATTGACGGTAAACCCTTTTGTTTTTGCAGGTTGCAGGGCCAATTGTCTTTCAAGTAGATTCCAAGTTTCCACTCGATTCATCTTCGTGGGGGAAATTTGGTCCTCATATGGAAATATTTTCACAAGATTCCATTCATGCAAATGTGAGATCCGTTTGCTATTTATGTAACAAATAACTTGTAAAATTATCACTTTTGCTAGTAAAAATATCAATTCACTTATTTTTTTTGGTTGAAATAGGTGATAGTCTTGACCATAGTAAACTACATAAAATCTAGGATAAAGTTAAGAGTCTCAAACTTTTGATCTCACATGTGTCTCAAATGATAACCAATTATAAGAGATGTACTTAACCTAATTAAGGATAATATATCATTTGAGATACTTTTTGTTGCTAAAAATTCGAGATTTCTAACATTATTCTAAAATTTATTATTGATCCCCAAGTTTGTAATTTCAAAAAAGAGTAAATTTCAAATTAGGCCTTGTAGTTTAGGCCTATAATCGATTTCCACCTCAAACTTTATTTTTGATGTAATGCACCCTGAACTTTGAGTATCAAAACAATTTGCAACCCAACACGAAAAATCTAAGGTGAAAATTATTTTGATACAAAAGGGTATATATGGACTATGGAGCGTTCAAATTGTTTAAGCGCTCAAAGTTTAGAGTGCTTTTAATCAAAAATAAAGTTCTAGGTAGAAATTGAATTAGGGCTAGGGTTTTATTTGTGACTTGGTCTTAAATGTCAAAATATATACATTCAATAATTAATTTTATAATTAATAAAAAACAAATTAAAAATAGTACTCAATTTGATCATAAAAGTCAAATGTAGACTGTTTCAACAATTATCTAGAATTCTACTACCGGATTGGTTAAATGATACTAGTGTCCCTTTAAAGTATTCATTAGTTTGGCAGCGGTGGCATGGCTATGATGGTTGGTGATCAGGTGGCGGGTGGTGGCGGTTCCCGGCCTAAATAGTAAGAGCCTAAATATTCACAAGTTCAATTGAAGCACACTCTGTAGTCTTTTCTCTTCCCCTTTGTCACTTCATAAGTGCATTTACAACAGTTTTCCCAATAAACTCTCTATCCCCACATTTGAAGAATATATCAATAAATCAGTATCCAACAGTTTTCTTATCCTTATATAATTCTCTATTTTAATCCCTATATATGATTTGATTCCTCAGGGTGAGGGAATCAAAAGAGCGTTCTCTATTTAGGTAAAATGACACTTCACACCCTATTTATTGCAATTTTATGTTGGTTAAAGGATCTTATCTCACTTAATTGCTGATTTGGATATGCCTATCAAATTCACTCTTTTTTATTTTTTAAACAGAGGATTTAGAAAAGAAAGAGAACTATAAAAAATTAAAAATCAGTTAAATTTTGATTTTGATCATTTTTGTAAAAAATATTACTACTATTTATAAATTTTATTATTTTATAATTAAAATAATCTTGTTTTAGTTCTCATAAACACATAATGATAGTTGCACTTTTTGATTTCTAGGCATATCTATTTCTATATTAAAATAATTGTAATTTTTAAATTCAAACAACAATTACTTTTAAATAAAAAATAGTTACAACGGTCAAAACATGATTTGAGTTGACTGTTGGAACTTTTAAATTTTAAATTTTAAATTTTAAATTTCAAAATTTAATATTTAAGGAATCAATATAAGGAACATGTTGGATGCATAGTGAAAAAATTGAATCCCTATCCTACAGAATGATCTAATAGTATCATGTACAGGCATGCTCGTCTTCCATGCTTTTATTTGGTTATCTGTTATATAAATTATATATCCTTTTAATTTTATTACCTTTTAACCTTCACCCCTTCACCCCTTCACCCCTTCACCCCTTCACCCCTTCACAATAGCTAGGTGGTACTTGTGGTGCCTGGTTTGGCGGAGGAAAGAGCTTGGTGGCTGTTGAGTCCAGAGAAGATGGGAACAACATGTCTTGGAGAATTTTCTAAAAATGGCCTAAATTTCATTCAACTTTCTCAATTACATCTATTTTGTTCGACTTTTCTAAAAATAGGCTAAAAGCCAATTGGATTAGCGTTGAAATGAGGAGTTTAAATTCAATGCCCCTTCAAGTGGCGTTGGTCATTATCTTAACTAAATTATTGTTTTTGATTATCTTAATCAAATTAATTTTTTTTTAAAAATAAGAAACTTATTCATTTTTTTACAAAAAAACAATTTTTTTTAAAAAAAATTATTAAAAAAATTGATCCAAAGAAAAAAAGAGAGTAAGATGTCAGGCAAACATGAACGCCACTGAGCATTCACAACAGTTTCCTTATCTCTATCCCTACTCTGCAGTCTATTAGGTCATTCTGCAACATAGGAATTCAATTTTTTCAATATGTACCCAACAGGTTCTTTATATTGATTCTTTAAATAATGAAATTTAAAAGTTAAAAGTTAAAATTTAAAAGTTCCAACAGTCAAAATATCAAATTAATAATAATCTTATAATTTATAAAAGAGAGTATAATTTATCAATTGTATTTCACTGTAAAATAATTTTTATTTTATTTTAAATTTGAAGTAATATATGGAGTGAGTATTGAATGGATTGTATCTGCAAATGTACATAAGATCAATATTAACTTTAAAAAAAATTAATTTGTGATATTTTTAAATTTAAATTTAATATGATTCATTTAAATTTTGAAAATAATAAATTTTATAATTAATAGTACTTTTATAATATTTATAATTACATTGACATAAATTAAATAAATTTATATCAATTTTAAATTTAAATATGTTTGAAATTAATTTTTTAAAAATAAGTTAATATTAATTTTATAATTTGAAAATGAAGTAGTAAAAAAATGTCAAGATGTGTGATTGATGATTTGTCCACTTAAATGAGGGTGTGAAATGTCATTTTGTATATATATAGAACGGTATTTTGACTCCCTCATATTAGGGAGTAAAATCCTATATAGGGATTAAAATAGAGAGTCAAATAAGGATAAGGAAACTGCTGGATAATGATTTGTTGATGTATTACTCAAAATTAGGGATAGGGAGTTAATTAAGGAAACTGTTGTGAATAAGGATAGAGATAATGAAACTGTTGTGAATGCTCTAATAACAAGGCCTTAATTTGTTTCCTTATCCTTTTTTGTTTAATGAATTTCTGAATTAAAGTCCGAGTGAAAAGACGAAATATTCTTGAAATATTCGTTAGGAATGGGTATTTAGCCCAGTCTTTACTAATCGTGGCAACTAAAGTGTTGAGAATACTACAGAAAGTGAGATTATTCATTCTTAATGTGCAATGAAAGAATTAAACGGGAAAGTATATTGACAAGTATAAGCTGATTGATGTCGACCCAACAAAAGCAAGAACAAGCTTTAGTAAATATATAGATGGGTTTTACTTGGAGTATACGCTTGATCATACAAGAAAAAGGGGCCCTTGTTAGTCAGCTAGAACTAAATAAAACAAAAAATTGACCTTTACGTGTACTCACTTGGTCTCATAATAAATGTCCTACATCTAAAACTACATAAATTAAAAAATTGACTATTTTTTAAATTAAAAATTAGAAATATTAATATATAATTTTTAAATTACAAAAATTGACACTAGTAGTAAATTCTACGTGGTTTATTATGATCATAAGCACTCAGCGTATATCTTAATTTTTTTTTTAATATTTATCAACTTTAAAAATGACCAATTTATTAAAAATCAATCAGCTTACATTTTATTCCCAGGTTAAGAAGAGCATAAAAATACTTTACAATATACTTTCCTTCTTGGCCCTTTAATTCTTTCCTTACACATTAACAATGAATAATCTCATAGGCTTGCAATAACCATTTAGCTTTTGTCTTTAAGAAATCAATCACTTTCTCTAGTATTCTCAACATCTTAGTTGTCACGATTAGTAAATACTAGATTCAATGCCAATTCTTAGCGAATTATTGTTTGGACTTAATTTAGACTATAAAAGGATAGACATTACACCAAAAAGGGCATCTAGTGAGGAACAAACCCTTCACAAGACATAACATACACTCACAAGAAATTTGTTGCGAAAAAATATTTCTTTCACACGATTGCTTTCATAAGACCTCGTCGCAATAGGGTATCATTCGCTAAATAGTAACTAAATGTTTGTTGTAAAGGATATATTGTGAATAATTTTTTATTCACAAATTATATGTAGTAATAGAATATTGTTATTTAGTAAAAGATTGGTTTTCTTCATGGATAATATTTTAAGAAAGACTATTTGAAATTAATGAATAACTTCAATGATTACCATCATGCTCAGGTCCTGAAATAGGCATTTGAAGTGAAGAAACAAGGCTTGACACTTAGAAGTCTGGGTGAACTTGCTAACTAAAAGCATATTATAATGAAATGATGGAACAAGAAAAACATTATGAATGGTCAAATCAGGAGTTAAGTTTGCAAAACCTTCTTGATTAACCTTAATTTGCACATTTGTGGGCAAGGAAACATAAACATGTTGAGATAAAGTGATTAAGGAATGAATGAGACTAATACGGTGACACATGTCGTCAGTAATACCAGTGTCTATAGTCCATGATTGAGGATTATGTGCAACTGTAAAAGAAAAAGTAGTGGTGGTAAAACCTGCTAAATGCCAAATATTGTCATACTTATTTCAGATGGAGGAAGAGGTTTATTTTGAGTATTTGTATCCATGCTGAACACTACTAGATATACAAGAAATGTAGTACCAAACATACATACATATATACAATGTAAAATCAGAGCGAAGATATAACGATCATATTTCACATGTAGGATTTCTAAGGCCATAAATCACAGATAAAAAGAATTATTACTCATATTAATCGAGTACTTAAGATACATGAATACTAAACAAAGAAACTTTTTCTTTTTTCTTTTTTTAATTTCAAAAGCCAATTATGTCTAAATTCACCATGTAACAAGCAACATGTACTTTCTCATACCTGAACCATGTATTTTGCTCCATTTCAGCACATTATAGATAGCAAGTAATGGAAAGCTCACAAACAGAAAATGTATGGTGAGTGCCTGATTGGTGACGTATTCAGATTAGTATCTTGAACCAACTAGTAAAGGTTAGGGTACTATTGCATCACAGTAATCATTACAAGGGTCCCTCTGCCCCGTGCTAAAAGTCCACCAAAGATTTATAAAAGTCCAACAAAGATTCCATGTATTGACATTTGGTGGAAGTAAATATTCTAAAATCAATGTTTTTCTAAATTAATAGATTAGCTTACTAATTGTAGTATATCAGCTCAGTAATTACTCAAAGAGAACTCCAATTTGGAGACATTTCAGAGAACTATAAAATATATACTCAAATGAAACCTAATATAACTAAATGGCTCAAAGTTTTGATTTCTATTTGGTTATTATCAACATATTAGGGTTAGCATTAGAAACATCTAAATAATGATAAGTAACAAGTTGCCCTATGGTAGTAACCAATCAGTTCCTCATAGGCAAATATTCACATAACAAGCAACCAAGGAGTTAACTTAGTGGTTTAGGACCTAGGGATAAAGTATATTAATAAATGGCAAAAGTCATGGGTTCAATACTCCACATTGACAATGATCTTCTCGGGGCAGTCATACATAGTTTATGGGATTGTCCAATATTGTGCATGATTTTTGGCATGCACCCTACAAGTATTGTTTGGTTCATATTGGGTGTGGGTCCTCACCCATGAGATAGAATCCAAAATAAAAAAGAATTGATTTTCTTTGTGAGTAAGTGAGTGGGTTTACTTGATATTAATCCAATTAGAAATTGGGTTAATGGAAGCAATATTAGAATTGGAGATTTCATGAAAGGAATCGAAGTTGAAAAAGGATTTGATAAGGAGATGTGATCCCTAATTTGATTAAGAGAATAAATTATTTCTAATCCATAATAGGAATGAATTAGAAAGAGTACTACAAATAAAGCTATGGAGGAGTCTTATTTTATACATGAGAGAAGCTTGGTAGCAAGAAAGTATCAAAAGAATAAAGAGAGAGAATTACAGTTTGTTGTTCGTGGGTATCCGGCACCATCTCCATTCAATAGAAAGCTTGAAGACTTTATTGTTTGGAGTGTTTTTGGGTGATGAAGTTAATTAGGTTTCTCAACCTAATTAAAGGTAAATTTGTATTCTCTTGATTTTTTGTGTAACCTCAAGACTTAGGGCATAAAACTTGGGAGGATTATTGTAAGCCCATTATTAGTGATATAGTGGAGTTTCGGAGTTCGACCCGTGTTTTTTCCCTTTAAGGGTTTTTCACGTTAAATTTGGTGTCTTGCTTGTGGATGGTTATTTGTTATTTTTGTTCTCATAATTGGTTTTATTGATTTTCTATTTAATTGCACAAAGACGAAAAAGTAATTCCTGGGATTGAGATTATTTTAGGCGTACTTTTCCCAACAGTGGTATCAGAGCTTGGTTATTTTTGTGATTTTCTTGTGCGAATTAAATGGAGGATTGGACAGCAGGTTGCATGATTTGTGACGCCCCCAAATCCAGGTTCTCTAACCTCAGGTTTGGTGCTCAAGATACATCACGATCATAAGCATTCTACAATCTATTGCGGAAATAATAAACATACATTGTTCATTAATATCATAATCCCAAGGTCTCATAACCTTCACATAATCCTACCTTTACTATTACAAAAGGTTCACTTAATAATTACATCAAATATATAATTAATTCATAACAAACTATTCTTGCATCTTTCCTTTCCCTTTATCCTTCTTTGACGATCCCGGCTTAACTGAAATAAACGTCATGATATAGCAAGGGTAAGCAACTAATTTGCTTAGCAAGTTTAAATATCAAGGAGATATATCATGATTAGAAATGGATTTATCGTTCAATGTTCAACAATGGAATTTGAATTGTAGATGAACAATGAATTACATTTCAATAAGTTATTATTCGAATAATTTGAATAATAGATACTGAGTGGTCTGGAATGACCATGAACATCTTCTAAGGTTGTCAGTATTTAAACTGGTCCTTTTAATAAGTTTGATAATCAAGGGGATCAGCCTTTCATACCCTGTGTATTATGCATAAACACTTAATTATCGAACATCAATTGTTTTCCAATTTAATGCTTTAATAATATTCTTTCCTCAGTCAAGAGTCCTTATCAATCAATTGATTAATAACAGCTTCTAGAACGAATTTGAATTAACAAATTTTAAACATGTTTGATCTAGCTGATACAGCTAGCATAGATCTATATCATAAACAGTTCATGAATTATAGAACTTTAATCTATTCATAGTTCAATAACAGTAGAACATGAATTTAATTGCACAAAGTGCGATCATCAATAATCATTAGAGAAGTGGAATAATTAGCAATAATTATCCACCAACATTCTTTAAAAATAATAACTCGAGATTGAGTTAGAAAACTTGCCTGATCGACGAGCTACTGCTTACTAGCTTTAAATAAAATTCTTTTAATGACCTAACATTGATAATGTAGATCTATCAATTAGTACTGCGTACAATTGTTTGTCTATACGCTTAATTGTGATATCATCTAGCAAATAATTCAATCACATTGTACATATATATAATGTATTATCATTAATCCTATAAGACATTTAATTAATCTTAGGTTAATGATTTAATAATTAATCAGGCTTTTCTTAAGTGATAAACACTTATTAGATCCTTAAATAATTTATTATAATTGTTTAATTAAGGAGTTATTTAAACTTTCTTTATTTATTAACCCCATCTTCATTTGATTACTATTTAACATTAATTAAATAATAATTAATTAATTACCTTTAGTTATCATTTAATTATAAATAATAATTAATTAAATCTTCTTATTATTTAATGTTAATTAAATAATGGATAATCAAATTCTTATTTGTCTTTAATTATTATTTAATATTAATTAAATAAATAATTAATTAATTCCTTATCCTTGAATAGTAATTAATTAATTTATTTACTTTATTAGTCTTTAATTATTTCTTATTAGAGAATAATTAATTAATATTTGTCCTTATTAATTATTTAATATTAATTAAATAATAAATAATTAATTCATCTCATAAATCTTTAATTATTCTTTCTTATTAAAGTTAAGAATAATTAATTATTACTTGTCCTTATTTATTATTTAATATTAAATAAATAATAAATAATTATTTTATAAAATTGTATGTTAATGTAAGTAAGTAATCACTTAATCTTACTTAAGTATTCTTTAATCATTATTTAATATCAATTAAATAATAATTAATCATTTTTTTTAACTCTAATTATTATTTAATCATAATTAAAAAAATAACTAGTTACTTTATTAACACTAAATCTACTTAATTATCACTTAAATAATAATTAAATAGTTAATTACATTTAATCTTATGTGTAATTAATTTACTAACCATTTAATGGCTTTAAAAAAATTATTTATAATAATTATTCACTTTTCACTTAATTACAATTCTGTCATTCTCGCCCAAAATTTTTAGATTCGGGGTCTTTTACGGAAATGCTTGTAAAGCGAAATTTACAACTCGGAATTAAGTTCCGTCGGAGGCGTTGGATTCGTATCTCTCTGAACTACAAGATTCCATCATCAAACTCCAAATTTGGACTCGTTTTGGTCACTGAAATTGGGCCGGAAGTGGACTGTTGTGCACAGATTTCTAACAGTGAGGTATTTTGGTATAAAATTCATATCTTGCTCATTTTAAAACATTTTTGCATGCTTCCAAAGGGATTTTGTTCTTAACTTAACCCTTTAATATCAGGAAAAAAAATTACAAAAAATCATATGTAGATTTCAAAATGTATAATTTTTACGGACAAGCTACGGTTTATTCGTCGGTAAAAATGTTTTCAAGCATTTTGCTCATTTTTTCTACACAAACACATACTAATACACAAGTTAAAGCCATTAAACTTTATATCTATCATTCTAGAATGCTTATAGCTATTTAAAGCTTGAACTCCATAAAAATACTCAAAGCATACAAAATTAGTTTTTAGAGTTTTTTTTTATACCTTTTGCTCTTAAAGGCTATCTTTCTTTGCTTTCCAAAATAGGAGATATAGTTGTTGGTCATCCAAGACCTCTTCTCACAAGTTGCCGTGCACCTCCTCTCTTTGCCCCTCTTGATTTTTCTTCTCTCTAATATTTTTGCTCTCAAACTCTCTCTAGACAAAAAAATATGAAGACAACAATATACTAACTTTGCTCTCTAAGGACTTATGTCTTACAAAATCTATAGATATATAACTTATATCTATAGATTTGACCATCATTTGCCTATCTTGCTTAATTACACAAGTAATAACTTTAAGTACAAAATGGATGAAATGGTCATGCTTCTTGTACTCCTTTCTAGTCCTTACAGGCAACCACTATAAAAAAAATTCAACCACTCACCAAGTGGGTCTTTCCCATTTTGGCAGCCCTCTCTCCAAATAGGCTAATTTCTTATTTTCTTTTAATGCTTCAATAGAATAATTAAGTTATTAATTAGGAGTATTTTCCAAGTGGGCCAACAATTGGATTTTCCTATAAATCATTTTTGGGCTCACTCTTAAGTGTTTTGGGCCACTAGTATTCAAATGTTGTTAATTCAACATTTGGGCTACTAGTTTAATACATGTTGGCTAAGTTAACATAGCAATATCCAAGTTCATAATCAAATAAATGAGTGGGCTTGGTTAATTAATTAACTAGGCTAGTCCACTAGCATTTACTTACTAATTGGACTATTAGATATAATTAATCATGTTTCACATAAATTCTCATTAATTAATATCCATATTAATTAATTTACAAAAATTAATTTACTTACTATATTCAATTTAATTGAATATTTAATTACTTACTATCTTATCAATTGTTGGCTATTAAAACTCTTAGGTTAGTCCACTAATTTAAATAACTATTAGTGGGACCTCCTTTAAACTAACAATTAGTCACATAAATTATTAATCACACAAAGGTTTAAATTAAATCATACAAAAGTAATTCATTAGAAATTAAATTCTTTATTTAATTAATAATAAAACTTGGAAATCCCTGATCATTACATGATTAATCTCAAGGCTGCAAATTATGCAATTTGGAAGCCAAGAATGGAGGATTTGCTTTACTGCAAGGATTTGTACGAGCCACTTGAGAATGATGGAGTTAAGCTCGCAAACAAGAGTGACGCGCAGAGTGGAACAAGATGAACAAGAAGACTATTGGTCTAATTAGATCGTGGATTGATCAAAGTGTGTTTCATCATGTTGCCACGAAAACTAAAGCCTATGCTCTTTGGCAGAAATTGGAGTCCATGTATGAAAGGAAGACGGCACAAAATAAAGCTTTTTTGATTAGGAAGCTTGTGAATTCTAAGTTCAAGGATGAAAACTCCGTTGCAGAACACTTAAGTGATTTCCAGAGTTTGATAAATCAATTGAGTACGATGAAGATGGTTATTGACGATGAGATACAGGCTTTGTTGTTGTTGAGCTCTTTGCCTGATAGATGGGAGACGTTGGTAGTATCAATGAGTAATTTCGCTCCCAATGGTACGCTGACTATGGATATAGTCAAGGATAGTTTGTTCAATGAGGAACAGAGGTGAAGAGATGCCATAGTGACTAGTGTTGAGTCACAAGTTTTTGTCACGCAAAGTAGGGGCAGAAACAGAAAGAAAAACTCACCGTAAGATGACAAATTCAGGGGAAGGTAGAGAGATCGAAAGGAGATAATTTGTTTTTACTGCCAAAAATTGGGTCACATAAGGCGAGAGTGCAGATTTTTGAAGAAGGAGCAGTCTAAGAAAAAAGATGAGGATAAAGATTTGATTGTGTATCTATCCGATGTTGATGTAGCCGTTGTTTGTGATAATAAACCTAAGTGTCATATTAATGATTGGATTGTTGATTCGGGTGCTTCGTTTCATGCTACTTCTCGTGGTGAAATCTTCACATCCTACACTAGTGGTGATTTTGGCTATGTGCGGATGGGAAACGGAAGTGCATCCAAGATTATAGGCATTGGAGATATTTGTTTAGAAACTAACAGTGGTTGCAGTTTGATGCTGAAAGAAGTCAGACATGTTTCGGATATACGTCTTAATTTGATCTCTACTGGTTAGCTTGATGAGAATGGTTATAAAAGTTACTTTGGTGAAGGTTAGTGGAAGCACACTAAAGGGTCTCTAGTGGTGACTAGAAGTAAGAAGGTAAACGCTTTTTACACGATGCGGGCTCATGTGAGAGGTGTTGAAGATAGGGGAGTTAGGCGAAAAAAGGTGTGGTACAAAGCCGTGCGAGATGGGAGAAAAGCCTTGCATGAGAACCACAAGAGGAAAGCTCTTCGCTTTAAATGGGTACCAAAAGTGATGATGGAAAATGATAGCTCGCAACAAGGGTACAAAGCGGTTGTGAATGAATTTGGCAAGCAAAAATCTGTCAAGTTTGAGTTAGATCCTCCCATCGAGAAGAACCATGCCGATGAGACAAAGTCGGTCATGAAGATAGTTGAAAATTCCAAGAAGCTTGAGTTGAGCCAAGACTTCATTAGAATTAACTCCGAGTAAGGAGTTGTGGTTGGTGATCCCTCCTCTCATGAGGGGGAGATTGTTGGGTGTGGGTCCTCACCCATGAGATAGAATCCAAGATAGAAAAGAATTGATTTTCTTTGTGAGAAAGTAAGTGGGTTTACTTGATATTAATCCAATTAGAAATTGGGTTAATGGAAGCAATATTGGAATTGGAGATTTTATGAAAGGAATCCAAGTTGAAAAAGGATTTGATAAGGAGATGTGATCCCTAATTTGATTAGGAGAATAAATTATTTCTAATCCATAATAGGAATGAATTAGAAAGAGTACTACAAATAAGGTTATGGGGGAGTCTTATTTTATACATGAGAGAAGCTTGGTAGCAAGAAAGTATCAAAAGAATAAAGAGAGAGAATTACAGTTTGTTGTTCGTGGGTATCCGGCATCATCTCCATTCAATAGAAACTTTGAATACTTTATTGTTTGGAGTGTTTTTGGGTGATGAAGTTAATTAGGTTTCTCAACCTAATTAAAGGTAAATTTGTATTCTCTTGATTTATTGTGTAACCTCAAGTTTTAGGGCATAAAACTTGGGAGGATTATTGTAAGCACATTATTAGTGATATAGTGGAGTTTCGGAGTTCGACCCGTGTTTTTTTCCTTTAAGGGTTTTTCACATTAAATTTGGTGTCTTGCTTGTGGATGGTTATTTGTTATTTTTGTTCTCATAATTGGTTTTGTTGATTTCCTATTTAATTACACAAAGACGAAAAAGTAATTCTTGGGATTGAGATTATTTTAGGCGTATTTTTCCCAACAGTTCATGAAGTATCACAAGTTAACAGATGTCAGAACTTAGAAATACCAAAATATTCATGCAAGTATTATTTGCATAGAGAACTTCTTTGTGTATTAACTGTCCACTATTAAGCGTGTACTAACAAAGAGAAAGAGTAAATCTATACACACATCCATTCTACTCCTTCCTTGCCGAAATGCAGTAACTGTCCACTATGGCTGATCCAGTAAGTGCCATGGTCAGGCATCTTGATCAGCCTTTGAATGCTAAGCTGGCGGCAGAGGTTGGTGTGGGCATGGAGGTTGTGGGAGATGAAAATGGGAAGTATAAGAGAGGAGATTGCATAGGTAATAAGAAAAGTCGTGGTGGAGAAAAATGGGGAGGTTATCAGGAGGGACGCGATGATTGTGACGCTGACAGTGTTGAAGAGGGAGAAGGCTGATAGACTTTGGGTTTATAGGAGAAGGGAATAAAAGAATTTCAAAAAATATATATTCAAAACAATTTTAGTCCCAGCGTTTCGGCAAGGAGGGAGTAGAATGGATGTGTGTATAGATTTACTCATCTCGACAATACTATTTTTGACCAACTATTCGGTCGATCTTAAGCTATTGTCGACGGAGTTCAATCCATCGAAGATAATCTGTCGATTTTTAGCCTACCACGTGGCAAGCCATGTAAGACTGTAAAAGGCTTAAGGTCGACGGAATTCCGTCAAGAATATTCTTATTCCGTCGAGGATAAGATATTTTTTTAAAAAACCTTTTTTCTGTTTTGGCAATATCTAGAGTAATAACCCATATTTTTGTACATGTAAATCTGTTTTTTTTTTCAACAGCACGTACAACGTAACAATAATTATCCAACAACATGAATATGAATTACCAAGGCCAACAATAATAAAATTTTTCTAATTTTCCATAAGATATACAAAATTGACATGTTAAACTAAAGTAAAGATCAACTAAACTAGAAGTTAAGATGTCAAACATCCCGTTAAGCTAAACTAAAGTATATCAAACATCCCATTAAGCTAAACTAAGGAGGTGTTTGATAAAAATTGAATGAATCTGAATGATCTGAATTTGAATGAAAAAAGTTGTTTGATAATTAATATGTCTAAAGCATCTGAATGACATAATTTTATTATTTTACCCCTCTGAAAAAATTCAAAGTTGCTGTAAATTTATTTAATATTACTTGATATAATATTTACTATTTTTTAAAATATTTTTAAATTTTTAAATTTTTTTATTTTATTCAGCTACTCATTCAGCCAAAAAAAATCTGACTTAACCATTCAGCTCAATCATTTGACCAATTCAGTCATTAAGACGATTTTTTTCCAAAACAAACGCACTTAATGACTGACCGATTCAGCCATTCAGACATTCAGATGTATTCAGTCCTAAACAAACAGCCCCTAAAGTAATGATGTCAAACTAAAGTAATGACAAGGTTTAAAATACAATATGTCATACATCAACTAAACTACAAAAATTTACTAACAAAAATCACTCTCCAATCTTATATAAGTTTCCTTTCCAAAGTTAATGTTCAATTATTCTTCTACAAAATAATTCTCTCCCAAGCTTTCAGGGTCGTATAGATGCTAATTTATGTATTTAACATTGAAAATGAGAAGTAGATTAAAGAAAAGATGAACAGATATGGAAAAAGAAAAGCAGACGTTGTTGAACAGGCTATATTTGATTAGTTTGTTAATTTGGTGGGTAATTGGGTATGTACAATTTTAGATTATAAAGGTGGGGTGGGGTGGGGTGGGGTGGAGAAAAATTCTTTCCGGATAATATTGTTACTATTATTAGGAGTATTATTTAATAGAATTGTTATTATTTTTATTTATTTAATAGAAATTTAATTATTATTAATCTGATATAATTATAATTATTGATATTTGTTTTTATTAAACATATTGGTATTAATATTCTTAGTATTTATCACCTGATATAATTATAAATGATAAATAATATTTCATATTAAGTTTAAAAAAAAAATTGATCATTTTGCACTATTTCAACTCCAACCGTTGTATTAATCCTAGCCGAATAAGAATTACACTTTAAGTTGCATAAACTTATGGTAAACAAACAACGATCTAAATTTTTAAACGTTGCTTAAGTTGCAACCCCACTCGTATCTGCACTTGTAAACGCAGCAACTGCTGCATTACAATGAGTGAAGACTAGCTAGACCACATTTATATCCGGAAAGAAAATCTCCCTCCATTTTAAATAAAATAATGCTACTATCACATAATTTTGGGTAACATAATGCTCACATACACACATGCATACTGTAGGCCCTGCGTGACATGCAGGGCCCGCAAATATGAATACTACATAAAATATGCTCACATAATGCTCACATACACACATGCATACTGTGTGTGTATGTGAATTTTATGTGACCCAAATTATGTGACAGTAGCATTGTTCAATCAGTATTTACATATGTCAGCACATTAAAAGAATCCCAAAATAAAGTTATAATTTTAATAAATAGATTAAAAATGGGAGTTGGTTCCAAAGACTCATCCCATTATTTCAATAAGCTTATTTATTTATGTAATGATCAGAGATTTCCAAGTTTCATTATTAATTAAATAAAGAATTTAATTTCTAATGAATTAATTTTGTGTGGTTTAATTTAAAACTTGGTGACATATAGTGAATAAATATGTTATTATTTATGTGAAAAGTGTATGTAACTAAATAATTATATATATGGTAAGTATATATATTTTATTATTTTAACTAAAAAGGGGAAGCTACATAACCTAATTAGGTATAGAAATTAAATAACCTAAGAGTTATAGTATTGAAGAATATTAGTATTAAATTAACTTAAGGGATTAATTTTAATATCTCAATGTATTAATTATAATAAACCTAATTAAGACAAGTCGAATTGGGTTATGAGATTGAATGTATATAAGTAATCATTTTAAATGCCAAATTGAGTGGAATGGAAACCCTAATTAACTAATTAGGGTAAGATAAAATTGAAGCTTTGGGTCATGTTAGTTTACATAGCCCAAACAATTAATTTAAAAGCCCAAAAGAATTAAAGGAATGACCCAATTTATAGCCCAATTGAAGTGGGGCATTATGGTCATTTGATTAAGCAAATATTGTATTTAAAAATAAAGCAAAATTTGGGACAAAATGGGGGAGGAGTACCTGGCCATCTAAGGCCAAATTCAAGCATGTGATGTTATTAATTTTTCTTCCAATTTGGTTACCAACTCCCCTAGGTGTCATTCTATGATTTAGCCACAATATTTTGTAAGATATACAAGTAATATGGAGAGAGGAAAGAAGAGATATGTTAGTAGATTAATTATAGATATACCAAATAAATCTATAAAATTCTACCAACACTTAAACATATTTTCTTTCTTTCATCTCATTCCTAATTTAGCAAGCAAAAGAAAAAGAAAATAGAGAGAGAAATAGAACAGAGAGGGACGGACAAGAGGGAGTTCAAAGAGGAGAGGAGTTGATCCTTAATGCACCCAAAATTCCTCACATATTTTGGAAGAAGAAAAAGGACATCCCATAGAACAAGGAAAAACAAAACAAAACCTTAAAGAAATTTCAAGTTTTATTTATTTTCTTTTGATGGATTTTGATAAAATAAAGAATTTGTGTTTATGATCTTTAAAACTCTTGATCTACATGTGCATGAGTGTTTCATATGTGGATCTAGCTATTTTTGAAGTTAAAATTTTGATCTCAAGAAAGAAAAGCAAACTATGTTCAAAAAGGTTTAAGGAAAAATCTAATCTTGTATACTATATGTATTTTTATGCTAGATCCTTAGGGTTTATTTGTTAAATGATTAAAATCATGTTAGTATGCTAGATCTTGAGTTTAGTATGTGAATATGATGGATTTGTATGTGTTTGCATAAAAAAGTTTGGAAAAGGAAAGCTAGAATGATTTTTATGAACTTTCTAGTTATCTAGTGTACTAAAGCATGTTCATCTTGAAATCTTAAAGTGATATTTGAGATTTTCTCTCTTGGCATGCTAGATACATGAGTTAAGAACAAAATCTCGCTAGAATCACTTAAAAAGAAGTAAAAATGAGTGAGATATGCATTTTTTTACCAAAACATGTTCACTGCCGTAACCATGTAGGAACAGTCCACTTCCGGGCAACTTTCAGTGACCAAAACGTGTCCAAATTTGGTGTTTCTTATATGGAAATTGTAGTTCGGGAAAATACGAGTCCAACGAAACCTATTGGATTTAAATCGGAGTTGTAAATTTTGTTTTACAAGTATTTCCGTAAAGGACCCTGAATCTGAAAATTTTGGGCGTGAATGGCAGAATTGTAATTAAGTTGAGAGTGAATAATTATTATAAATAATTTTTAAAGCCATTAAATGGTTAGTAAATTAATTAAATATAAGATTAAATGTAATTAACTATTTAATTATTATTTAAGTGATATAAAGTGATAATTAAATAGATTTAGTGTTAATAAAGTAACTAGTTATTATATAATTATGATTAAATAATAATTAGAGTTAAATAAATAATTAATTATTATTTATTTAATATTAAATAATAATTAAAGAATGTTTAAAGTAAATAAATAAATTATTTATTATTTAAGTGAGAATAAGTAATAAATAATTATAATTACTCACTCACATGTTAGTTAAGTATTATAAAGTCAATAAATTAATTATTTATTATTTAATTAAATATTAAATAATAAATAAGAATAAATGTTAAATAATTATTTATTATTTAACTAATATTAAATAATAAATAAAGATAAATGTTAATTAATTAATTATTATTTAAATAATATTAAATAATAAATAAAGATAAATATTAATTAATTAATTATTATTTTATTTAAATTAAATAATAAATAAAGATAAATTTTAATTAATTAATTATTATTTAATTAATATTAAATAATAAATAAAGATAAACGTTAATTAATTATTATTTAATTAAAGTTAAATAATAATTAAAGACTCATAAAGTTAAATAGATTAAGTATTTATTATTTAATTAATAATAAATAAGTATAAATATTAATCAATTATTATTTAATTAATATTAAATAATAATAAGGTTAATAATATTAAATTATTAAAATATTATTAAATAATTAATAATATTAGAAAGTTAAAATATTATTAAAGGATTAATAATATTAGATACTTAAAATATTATTAAAGGATTAATATTATTAGAGAGAGACTAAAATATTATTAAATAATTAATAATATTAGGAAGCGAATAGAATATTGTTACAAGGTTAATAATATTATTCAAGCATTAAGATGATTACTTAATAATAATATTATCAAGGGACGATAATATTATTAAGGAGTTAATTTGATATCTAATATTTAATTATGTGATTAATGTTAGATATATGTGAGAATAATAATGTTATGAATAATTATATGTTATACTAATTGAAGGATCCATGATAGGTCTTTCCAAAGAGGATATGTTAAATTCATTAAGCGGATTATAAAATTTCATAGCAGTAGTCCGCTGACAAGGCAAGTTCCTTAACTCAAACTCGAGTTATTATTTCAAAGCATGTTAGTGGATAATTATTGTTGATTATTCCACATTCATTAAAGATTATTGTTAATCGCACATTGTGCAACTGAATTCCTGTTCTATAATTATTGAACTATGAATCAATTAAAGTTCTTTCATTCGTGAACTATTTATGAGATAAATATATGCTAGTTGTGTCAACTATGACGCCCCCAAAATAGGTTCAATACTCAACCCATTTTGAGTCGCCAAATACATGGTACAGAATCCAAATACAACCTTTCATATCAAACGTTCGTGCAAAATACGACCACACAACTGTGAGTGTCAATACAGACATGTAGAAAATATAAACATTCAAACTAAGTCCTCATTACATTTATTATCACACTATTTAAAAAAAATAGTGAGGACTTCTACAGCTCTAACTCGGACCATCACTCCATTCCCTGACTAGTACCCGCGATATTCTCATTTTCTGAAGAGAACAATGGAAGAAAAGGGTGAGCTCAACTTTCTCAGTAAAGAATATTATGACTAAGATAATGAAAAATAAATTATCGTTAGCATTCAATAAATCAAATAAAATATTATGGACAACAAGTTTTAGATCAATATTCGCAGCGAAAATAACAATTCATTAGAAGAGTTAAGTAGAGAATGATGTCTACTATCTTCTTTGATTTAAAAGTCCATCATCAATATTTTATCCCTGTAACATCAATCAATATACATCTCGAATCAAATATTCATCTTTTGCACTACGGGCCAAAGATATTCATTTGTATCACTAGTTGGTCATGTTCATCTCAACACCTGTCCATCTTTACACTACGGACCAAAGATATTCATCAGGTAATCATTCATCTTTGCACTACAGGCCAAAGAAATTCATCAAGTAATCATTCATCTTTGCACTACAGGCCAAAGATATTCAGTTATATCACCATTTAGGACTGAGGATGATGAAAAACAATACGAATAACGAATCCAGTGAGATAAAGGACAAATATTAGAGAATTTATCTAGAGTTCAAGAATGAAGATAAAAACCTAAATTCAATCAAAGATGATTTGAAAGAAAAAAAAATATTTTTTTACCATGAATAGTACGTCGTGAATAGTAACTCGACATGAAAAAGATAAAAATTTTACAAGAAAGTTCAAACCAATATTTCAGTGAAATGATATTAGATGAAGCGCAAAACTCAAGGAATTTTTGATCATTTCAGGAATTATAGAAGCAATACTTACCGTAGTAAGTTTAGAGTTAGGAATCTAAAATGAAACAATATACGAAACTGCAATTGGATTTTCACCCGTCCGGCGGTAGTCCGCTCAGACTGATTATTTTTACAATTTAATAACAACTGAATACGAAGGGTTATTCACCAGGCATGCGGTAGTCCGCGTAGACATGTTATTCCCACAGAATAATAAAGAATAGAATAACAACAGGATTTCACCATGCATGCGGTAGTCCGCGTAGACAGGTTATTCCAACAGAAAAATAAAGAATGGAATAACAACCTTTACGAGTATTGAAAAAAAATAACTCTCTTCATGAATACGAAAGAAATAATACTCCTTACCTTAAAATTTTGGAGACTGCACTAGTGTAATAGCAGAATACTCTTCTTCTTTCTCTCTTATTCTCTCTATACTTTCTCTCTCTATAGCTTTAGTGAATTGGTGAGAAATAATGAAGAAATGAGCTTCTATTTATAGGCTCGGCAGAGTAAGGGTAAAATAGTCTTTTCGCTATAATTTATGACATCATCGATCCTATGACATCATTGCTTACCTCATCGCTCTGATGACATCCTTGCTTACCTCATCGCTCCGATGACATCATTGTTTGCATCATAAGAGTTCAAATTCAATTTGCACTCTTCCACCTTGTTTAACTTTTATACCATTAATTTACTATAATAATGTTATCATTCTAATTATAAAAAATTATACTATTATATAATCACATCATACTACTATAATGTAATATTATAATAATATATTTGAATGAATTATTTTATCGGAAAAGATAAAATACCAACTTTCAACAAATGTTACATGTTAAAAATTCTTCCGTTTAAATTCACATTGAATAAATATTTTCTTATCATATATATCAAAAATTAATTATTCACAAATAATATTACAGAACTACAATATTGACAATCAGGTCGTTCCCAGGAAAAAGGGGGCCTTCCAATAAGGATTTCTTCTTACTGGCCCGCAATTAATCAACCCCTTTCCTAGATAGAACTTCCTTAGATATTGCCAATAATGCTATCTAATAATATTATTCAAATAATATGAATTATTGATTTGATAATTTAAAATACTGTGCAATGACAATTATTGAATCACTAATATAAAATAGCAAAGTAGCACTTATTGGTATAAAATATCAACGTAGCAAATAATGAACCAATAAAATATTATGCAATTATTAAATCAATAATATAAAATATTAAACAGTAATTACTGTAACAATAATTGAGTAAGTGCCTTCTTACGTAAGAATCAATAATTCGAAATATTGTGCAATACCGTGTGCTACTGTGCAACACCGCGTATTACTGTATTTTAACCACCGGGTATTTCAACAGTACTAACGGTAACAACTACGTCAGTAAAAAGGTTATTTCTGTCGCTTTCTATATCCGACAGTTATTCCATTTGTGGGGCCTACAAATGGCTGCGCTGTCGTAAGAATATTTCCCGACAACAAGAATATTCCACGACCAAACGAATATTCCCTGACAACAATGAATATTTTATAACTACTTGCTTACTTTGTGAACTTTGCACATCTCACCTATAACTTATCACATTTATCAAATCAACACCTTACTATTTTAAAATAATATATAAAGAAAATTAAATCTTATTCATAAAATTTTGGGTCTTACTACCTCCCCTCCTTATGAAATTTCGTCCTCGAAATTGACGTACATACCTGGTATATCGATAAAGTGAGGATACCTCGCTTTTATTTCCGATTCCAACTCCCAGGTCATTTCCTCAATTTCATGGTTTTTTCATAAAACTTTGACTTGAGGTATAACCTTTGAGCGTAGAATATGTTCTTTCCTATCCAAGATCTTGACAGATACCTCCTCGTATGTTAAATCTTCGGCTATCTCGTCTTGTTCTAACTCAATAATATGATTTGGATCTTTCACATATTTACGTAGCATGGATATGTGAAAAACGTTATGAACAGGAGACATGCTAGGCGGTAAAGCGAGTCTATAGGCCACATTTTCTACTCGGTCAAGAATCTCAAATGGACCAATAAATTATGGATTGAGCTTTCCTCTCTTCCCGAATCTCGTAACTCCTTTCCACGGAGTAACATGTAACAATACATGATCCCCAACATTAAATTTCACGTCCTTTCGATGAAGATCCGCATAACTCTTTTGTCGATCCTGTGCCGTTTGTATACGTTATCGGAACATTTGAATCTTTTTCGTAGTCATACGTACTAACTCCGGTCCCAACAATGTTGCTTCACCCACCTCATCCCAGCATACTGGAGAACGACATTTTCGTCCATACAACGCCTCGAATGGAGCCATGCCTATACTTGCCTGATAACTGTTATTATATGAGAATTTCACCAATGGTAAGTACATATCCCAACTTCCTTTGAAGTCTAGAACACAGAGTCTTAATAGATCTTCAAGAGTTTGGATAGTCCTTTCCGATTGCCCGTCCGTTTGAGGATGATAAGCCGAACTGAATCGTAAATCCGTGCCCATAGCTTTCTGCAAACTGACCCAAAATCGGGAAGTAAATCTGGGGTCACGATCCGAAACTATGCATACTAGCATGCCATACAATCTCACAATCTTATTTACGTACATACGAGCAAGACGTTCAAGGGAATAAGTCTCTTGTATAGGCAAGAAATGATCAGACTTGGTTAATCTATCGACAATAACCCAAATCGCATCTATGCCTTAAGAAACCTTGGGAAAACCCGTAATGAAATCCATGGCAATGTGTTCCCACTTCCATTTCGGAATCTCAAGTGGTTGCAATGGACCCCTTGGCACTTGATGCTCCGCCTTGACACGTTGACACGTTAAACACCTCGAGATAAACTCCGCGATCTCTCTCTTCATATTGCTCCACCAAAATATATGTCGAAGATCACGATACATTTTGGCACTCCCAGGATGGATTGCAAACGGTGTGGTGTGTGCCTCCATCATGATTCTATACTTCAAATCAGAATCGTTAGGAACACAAAGTCTAGAGTTGACTCGGAGTATTCCTTCTTCATCGATTCTTGCTTCTGAAATAGTACTTTCTTGCACCTTCTTCCTCATATTCATCAGTTCCGGGTCTGTAGCTTGAGCAGCTTTGACTTTATCAATCAAAACTGGTTCTATGCGTATACTTGACATCATCGCATGGGTCTTCGAAGTCTTGAACTCTATCTCCATCCTTTGTAAGTCACACCAAATAGGCCTTGACAATATCGCATTCGTTCTTGCATAAGATCTTCTACTCAACACGTTAGCTACCACGTTCGCTTTACCACGATGGTATTGGATATTATGGTCGTAATCTTTCAACAGCTCAAGCTAACGTCGTTGCCGCATGTTGAGTTCCTTCTGGGTGAAGAAATACTTGAGACTCTTATGATCCGTATAGATCTCCACTTTCTCCCCATACAGGTAGTGTCTCCAGATCTTCAACGCGAAAACGACTGCTGCCAAACTCTAGATCATGAGTAGGATAATTCCTCTCATATTCCTTGAGTTATCGCGAGGCATAGGCTATGACTTTCCCATGTTGCATGAGAACACATCCTAACCCTTTGCCCGAAGCATCGCTGTAAATGACAAATCCATCCGAACCAGATGGTATCGTCAGAACAGGTGCCGAAATGAGTCTCCTCTTGAGCTCTTGAAAGCTCTTCTCGCATTCCTCGTTCCATACGAATTTTGTATCTTTTCGAGTCAGCTGAGTTAATGGAGTAGCGATTTGAGAAAATCCTTTAACGAATCTCCGATAATAACCAGCTAAGCCCAGAAAGCTACATACTTCGGTCACCGACTTTGGTTGCTCCCAACTTTGTATTGCTTCAATCTTCGCCGGGTCAACAGATACTCCATGTTTTGATACCACGTGCCCAAGGAATGCTACCTCCTCAAGCCAGAACTCGCATTTCTTCAGCTTAGCATATAGCTTATTTTTACGAAGCCTTTGAAGTACCAGCTTCAAGTGGTGCTCATGATCTTCACGGCTTTTGGAATAGATGAGGATGTCATCAATAAAGACAACCACGAACTGATCCAAATATTCCTTAAATACACGGTTCATCATATCCATGAAGGCAGTAGGAGCATTAGTCAATCCAAAAGACATGACTAAGAATTCATAATGTCCATAATCTTCAGCTGATGATATCCAGAATGAAGATCGATCTTTGAAAAGAATTGTGCACCTTGCAACTAGTCGAACAGGTCATCAATACGAGGTAACGGATACCTATTCTTGATGGTGACATGGTTTAACTCCCGATAGTCAATATAAAGTCGCACACTCCCGTCTTTCTTCTTTACAAATAAAATAGGAGCACCCCAAGGAGATGTACTAAGACGTATAAAACCAATGTCCAACAACTCCTGTAGTTGGACCTTTAACTCCTGAAGTTCAATAGGAGCCATTCGATATGGGGTTTTAGAAATGGGTTTTTTACCGGGTTCAATGTCAATAAAGAATTCAACTTCATGTTTCAGGGGTAGACCGGGAAGTTCTTCGAGAAATACATCGGGAAACTCATTAACAACAGAAATATCATTCAAACCTGACGTATTCTGGTTTAGATCAGTGACATGGGCTAAGAAAGCTTGACATCCGTTTTTCAATAAACGAATAGCTTTATGACTTGAAATAACATTGATTGATTTTAGTGGTTTGGTTGTTTGAATTCACACAATAGGTTGGTTAGGAATATGAAAACTAACAACCTTATAAAAACAATCAATTTTGGCATGATAAGTGGTCAACCAGTCAATTCCTAAAATTACATCAAATGCAAGTATTTTCAAAGATATTAGATCAACAGGTAGGGTGAGGGTACCAATTTGAATCGAGCAAGATTTGTAAATTGTAGATGTAACGAAGGTTTCTCCCAACGGAGTTTCAACAGATAAGTCAAAATTTAATTTCTCAGGTGTCAAGTTCAAACGTTGAGCACAAGCAGATGAAATAAAAGAATGGGTAGCACCGGTATTTAATAAAGTGTAAACTTCGCAAGAGTTTAGTATCAGCTTACCCGTAATAACTCGTTCGGGTTCCTTGCTTGTTGGGCAGTCACGACAAAAGCTCTTCCAGGAACCACTGACTTTGACATGTCAGGGATAGCCTTCGGAGTCACCATCCCTGCTGGACTTGGTTTCGCTACAGGACACACTCGAGCTATGTGCCCTTCCTTTTCACAGTTATAACACACCTTGGATTGTTGTGTGCAGTTGGGGCTGATGTGTCCCTCTTGCCCGCATTTATAGCATACGACCGGCGGTCGTTCTCCTCCCCTAGAAACAGTTGGTGCTGCTGTCGATGATTTCACGTTCTCATTGTTGTACCTTCTCTTCTTGAAATCTCCCCCTAACTCACTTCTTCTATTATCATGGCCACGATTACCACCGGAGTGGTTACCGCTTCTGGCATGATACTTTCCTCCCTGCTGGTTGTCATTATTCCGATGACAGTTGCCACCGGTACGACCTTGGATGTTGTCCCTTGGTTGAACATAATCATTATCTCGTTCTAATAACTGGGCCCTGTTCACTACATCCGAATATAGAGAAAATTTGTGAGTAATGAGATATTGACGAATCTCGGGTTTCAAACCTCTCAAAAATATCCGCGTCATATGTTCCTCATTCTCCACCAAATTAGGTGCAAACCGGGATAACTCCGCTAACTTAGCCTCGTACTGGGACACAGTCATGTTGTTCTATTCCAGTATGATAAACTCTACCTCTTTCATGTGACGAATACTTTCTGGAAAATACTTGTCATTGAATAGTTTCTGGAACGCCCCCCCAAGACATCTTGAGTGCGGCAGGCTGGGTACGCTTCACAGATTCCCACCAGTAATCTGCCTCTCCACGGAACATAAACGTGGCGAATGGAACCTTCTGTTTCTCCGTGCATCCCAAGATATCAAATATCTTGGTAATTTGCTTAAATCAATTTTCCGCCTTGATTGGATCTGGCTTTTCCTGAAACTCTTGTGGTCCCAACTCTTTAAACTGCTTGGCAGTGACAAGCCGCGAGTTATTATTTCCACCTGTATTATGAACACGAGTCTCCCTCGTCTGGTTTTACATGAATTGCAAAAAGCTTCTAAACATCCCATAGTTCATCGCTTGATCGGTGGTGTCGTTTCCAGAAGGAATATTACCTTCTTGTTGCACGTTCTCCTGGTTGGTGATTAAAGGTGTCTCAGCGGTCTCATTCACTACATTGTTTAGATTTTCAACTGCCATTCTCAAATACTGCCACAAAACAAGGTTTAATCAAACAAATTAACATATCACATATTAACCCTATGTTCCAAACGACCAATTAAATACAAAAAAAAAAACTTAGGGAGGACACACACTAGCGAAGGATTTACTCGTCTCTCCCTTCCTAGTTCTATTCCCAGATCTCCGCCAGAGATCATATCCCTAAACTCTCATACCAACTGTGACGCCCACAAAATAGGTTCAATACTCAACTCATTCTGAGTCGCTAAATACATGGTACAGAATCCAAATACAACCTTTCATATCAAATGGTCGTGCAAAATACGACCACATAACTGTGAGTGTCAATACAGACATGTAGAAAATATAAACATTCAAACTAAGTCCTCATTACATTTATTATCACACTATTTAAAAAAAATAGTGAGGACTTCTACAGCTCTAACTCGGACCATCACTCCATTCCCCGACTAGTACTCGCGAGATTCTCATTTCCTGAAGAGAACAATGGAAGAAAATAGTGAGCTAAACTAGCCCAGTAAAGAATATTATGACTAAGATAATGAAAAATAAATTATCGTTAGCCTTCAATAAATTAGATAAAATATTATGGACAACAAGTTTTAGATCAATATTCGCAGCGAAAATAACAATTCATTAGAAGAGTTAAGTAGAGAATGATGTCTACTATCTTCTTTGATTTAAAAGTCCATCATCAATATTTTATCCCTGTAACATCAATCAATATACATTTCGAATCAAATATTCAACTTTTGCACTACGGGCCAAAGATATTTATTTATATCACCAGTTGGTCATGTTCATCTCAACACCTATCCATCTTTGTACTACGGGCCAAAGATATTCATCAGGTAATCATTTATCTTTACACTACAGGCCAAAGATATTCATCCAGTAATCATTCATCTTTGCACTACAGGCCAAAGATATTCAGGTATATCACCATTTAGGACCGAGGATGATGAAAAACAATACGAATAACGAATCCAGTGAGATAAAGGACAAATATTAGAGAATTTATCCAGAGTTCAAGAATGAAGATCAAAACCTGGATCCAATCAAAGATGATTTGGAAGGAAAAAAATATATTTTTTACGGTGAATAGTAACTCGTGAATAGTAACTTGACATGAAAAAGATAAAAATTTCACAAGAAAGTTTAGACCAATATTCCAGTGAAATGATATTAGATAAAGCGCAAAACTCTAGGAATTTCTGATCATTTCAGGAATTATAGAAGCAATACTTACCGTAATAAGTTTAGAGTTAGGAATCTAAAATGAAACAATATACGAAACTGCAATTGAATTTTTACCCGTCCGGCGGTAGTCCGCTCAGACAGATTATTTTCACAATTTAATAACAACTGAATACGAAGAGTTATTCACTAGGCATGCGGTAGTCTGCGTAGACAGATTATTCCCACAGAATAATAAAGAATGAAATAACAACAGAATTTCACCATGCATGAGGTAGTCCGCGTAGACAAGTTATTCCAACAGAATAATAAAGAATGGAATAACAACCCTCACGAGTATTGAAAGAAAATAACTCTATTCATAAATACGAAAGAAATAATACCCCTTACCTTAAAAATTTGAAGACTGCACTAGTATAATAGCAGAATACTCTTCTTCTTTCTCTCTTATTCTCTCTATACTTTCTCTCTCTATAGCTTTAGTGAATTGGTGAGAAATAATGAAGAAATGAGCTTCTATTTATAGGCTCGACAGAGTAAGGATAAAATAGTCTTTTCGCCATAATTTATGACATCATCGCTTACATCATCGATCCTATGACATCATTGCTTACCTCATCGCTCCGATGACATTCTTGCTTACCTCATCGCTCCAATGACATCATTGTTTGCATCATAAGAGTTCAAATTCAATTTGCACTCTTCCACCTCGTTTAACTTTTATACTATTAATTTACTATAATAATGTTACCATTCTAATTATAAAAAATTATACTATTATATAATCACATCATACTACTATAATGTAATATTATAATAAAATATTTAAATAAATTATTTTATCAAAAAATATAAAATAACAACTTTCAACAAATGTCACATGTTAAAAATTCCTCCGTTTAAATCCACATTGAATAAATATTTCCTTATCATATATATCAAAAATTAATTTTTCACAAATAATATTACAGAACTACAATATTGACAATCAGGTCGTTCCCAGGAAAGAGGGGGCTTTCCGATAAGGATTTCTTCTTACTGGCGAGCAATTAATCAACCATTTTCATAGACAGAACTTCCTTAGACATTGTCAATAATGCTATCTAATAATATTATTCAAATAATATGAATTATTGATTTGATAAATTAAAATATTGTGCAATGACAATTACTGAATCACTAATATAAAATAACAAAGTAGCACTTATTGATATAAAATATCAACGTAACAAATATTGAACCAATAAAATATTATGCAATTATTAAATCAATAATATAAAATATTAAACAGCAATTACTGTAACAATAATTGAGTAAATGCCTTCCTACGTAAGAATCAATAATTCGAAATACTGTGCAATACCGTGTGCTACTGTGCAACACCGCGTATTACTATATTTTAACCATCAGGTATTTCAACAGTACTAACGGTAACAGCTACGCCGTTAAAAAGGTTATTTCTGTCGCTTTCTATATCCGACAGTTATTCTATTTGTGGGGCCCACAAATGGTTGCGCTATCGTACGAGTATTCTCCGACAACAAGAATATTTCACGACCAAACGAATATTCTCCGACAAGAATGAATATTTTATAACCACTTGCTTACTTTGTAAACTTTGCACATCTCACCCATAACTTATCACATTTATCAAATCAAAACATTATTATTTCAAAATAATATATAAAGAAAATTAAATCTTATTCATAAAATTTGGGGTCTTACATCAGTTAGATCGAATATATTTTAAATTTGATAAATCAAATAGGTTTTAAAAGCTGTTCTTAACCAATTGATTTGGTAAGGACCCGAGACTGAGGAAAAGAACAATTTTATTAAAGCATTATATTAAAAAAATAATTGTTGCTCGACTATTAAGTGTTTATGCATAATTCACCGGGTATGAAAGGTTGATCCCCTTGACTACCAAAACTTACTAATAGGATCAGTTTAAATACTGACAATCTTAGTATATGTACTTGGTTATTTCAAATCACTCAGCATCTATTATTCAATTATTGAGACTTAATTCATGTTATTTCACAATCGAATTTCATTGTTGAACATTGAACGTTAAATTTCTTTCTAATCACGATATATCTCCCTTGTAATTAAAGTTGCTAAGAAAATTAGTTGTTTACTTTTGCTATATCATGACGTTTATTTCAGCTAAGCCAGAGGTTTCAAATAAGAAAGATAAAGGCAAGGGCAAGGTTCAGGAATAGTTGTTGTTAAAGATGTTTAATTATTATCTAATCTAATGTAATTATTTATGTAAACCTTTTATAATAGTAAAGGTAAGTTTAAGTTAAGGTTAAGAAGACCTTGGGATTATTGTTGTAAGACTTTATATTAATGAACGATGTACGTTTATTATTCTACAATAGTTATAGAATATTTATGTTGATGATGTATCGTGAGCACCAAACTCGAGGTTAGAGAACACGGATTTGGGGGCGTCACAATTTATCTATTTATTTATTACTCTCTATTCTATAAAAAAAAGTCTATTTTGTTTATTATTTTTGTTCTACAAATAGATATTATTTTTATTGAGAAAAATATACTGACACTCATTAAATTTGTCACAATAATTTCATTATCACGTTGATGTGAGTGAACAAAAACTTTATTTCTTACATGAAACAAAAATACCTTTCTAATCATTAGCAGCTGAAGCAAATATTCATTTACTAATTTAAGGGATCATACTGCTAAAGTTTAGTTCATAAAAGATTCAATCAATCAATTAATTTACATCTTGTTATTATTGTTATGAAAATAATATAATATTCAAATGTTATTTGATTTCTCCCATACTGCTTAATTTGAGGAAGAATTTAAATAATGGATAGCTTCCGTTTATACTAACATATTAAATCAATGGGCATGGAAATCAATTGAATCAATTAAATAACTTTAATTATGGAATCAATTATATATCTTTAATTATGGAAAGAATGACTCAATTAACTAAATCATTTTTCAAATCGGATGGGCAACATTAATATTGAATCAATTGGATAGCTCCAATTAATTTGATACCTTTATTTATGGAATCAACATCTTTTATTATGGAAAGAAGGTATCAACTAATTTAACCATTTATCAAACTAATGGGCAGCTTATTTAAATTAGAGATATGAAAGATAATGTATCTTTTTTAAAAACTTATTTACTAACCAATTCCATCCATTATGAGATATCGATGTACTAAAAATCAACATTTAAAAAACATTTCCATATTTATTTTGAAATCCTAGCTTATTTAAATTTTCTCTCACTAATTAGCTTTCCAAAAATTAGTCTAAGTATTTGATCCATGCTAATTGATTCTAAATATATGAAAATTGATTTGCTAAATCAATTTATCGAAAACTCAATTAGTTAATAAATTATGAAAAAAATCAAATAATGAATAACTCAATACCAAGATATATGATAACATATCTTATCTAATTTCAAATTTGTTCCTTTAATTATGGGAAGGTTTCAAAATTAGACTCCAATTAGTTAATATTTGATCCTTATTAATTTTGAAAACTTAATTAAATATTTCCATAATTAATTAACCACTTTAATTTATTCCATAATTATTTAAATGCAATGCAATCCCTAGAGTCTTGATTGAGAAATAATTTAAACTAAAATCTTACATTTAATTCCTAATATCTCAAGCAAATCTTGAAGTATTCATGTTTTCGATCATTTCATAAATCAAAGTTTCAGCAAATCTTTTGTTGTCTTATTAATATCATCAAAACCTTTGGTCGGAATATGAGCAAATCAACACCGACCCATCCCCTAAGCTTCTATAAATTCTCTTGCGAAGCAAACAAAACCAACATCATTACATGCAATCATTACATGCGAACCACACCCACCAAGAAAATGAAGACTTCTTCTCCCTTATTCCTCTCTTCCCTCTTTCTCCTAGCCTTGATCCCCCTCCACGGCACAGCCCAAAATCTCATCCTAAGCACCTGCAAAACCTGCTCACAACAGGATCCAAACGTCCCCTACGATTTCTGCACAACTTCCCTGCTAGCAGCCCCGGCCAGCCGGGTTGCTAGCCTCAGAGACCTTGGAATGATCTCCATTACCTTAACTCGAAACAACGTGACAGACACAAGGGGCTACATCAAACAATTGCTGAAAAATAACGAAACTGATGCGTTCGTTAGGGCGGCTTTGAACGATTGTTTTGAACTTTATTCGGATGCAATTCCTTCCATCAATCAAGCCATGAATTATTACAATGCTGAGCGCTACGTTGATGCTAATGTACAAATAAGTTCGGTTTTAGATGCTGCAAGTACCTGTGAAGACGGATTTAAGGATAGAAAAGGGATAGTTTCACCATTAACGAAAAGAAATGACGATACGTTTAAGTTGTCTGCAATGGTTCTTTCCATTATGCATATTGTTCAAACTGGCTCAAACTAAACTTAACTAATTAATCCAATCATCTGATCAGCTATTTCTGTTCATTATAATTCTCATAATTTGTTCTACTTTTTTCTTTTTTATTTCTAAACTTACGTTGTTAATTAATCCAATATAATTTTTGTGTGTACTTAATATTCAAAGATATTAATTTGTGTCTATATATTTTACAAATTATTCGTTTAATCTGAAAAATTAGAGACTAAAAGATCACCAGAATTTTTTTATTGCAAAATATTGCCAATGTTGTAAAATATAAAATTATTATTAATTATTTAAAATTAAAATTAAAATTAAAAATCAAGAGGGGTGTGTATACCATCATCAAATCAAAATAAATGGTCTTTTCCGTTTGGAAGCAGTTGAACTGACTGAGGAATTTGTGCAGCATTATTTATTACTTGAACAAGCACGACTTATTATTCAATCAAACAATCAAGTATGGCAGACAGCTACAAAATGACCAATAACTAATCAGTATTTAACATTAAAAGAATCCCAAAATAAAGTTGTATTATTATAAAGTTATAATTTTAATAAATAGATTAAGACTCAGAGTTGGTTCCAAATAGGGGTGAAAATCGGTCCGAGTAGTTCGGTACTCGATTCGGACTCGACCCGAAAATATGATCTGGGACTCGAATTCGATAGGTATTCGAACTGAATATGGGCCAATCACGTTTTTTGAGTTTTAATACTGAACTCGAATCTGAGCACAATACTGTTCGCTCATTTTAGGGTTTGAGCTTTCCTCTTTCGTCTGATCCATACTCGATCCTTACTCGATGAACCCTACTAGTTTAAGGTTCGTACTTACTCGATCCTTAATATCTGATAAGGGACTGGAAAGGTTTAGCCGTTGCTCGTTTGGTTGTTTACCCTTTCATCTCTTCAGATTTCAGACTTCAGTCGCTTCGTTTACAGAGAAATTAAAAATTTCTAAGCTCGAGGGGCTGAGATATGAGGCTGAAAACTGAATCATCCCACAAAAGACGATTGATATGTTATGTGTAAGTCAGTTCTTTCATATTTTCTTCTTCTGATCTTCTTTTTCACTTAAGTAATCTTTATATATATGTATAGCTTTAATATTTCCTGTCCAGCCATGAGGTAAATCATCAGCTACTCCTCGTCTCCTCCAATCCAAAAATCAGACTCAATTTCTGATTACTTATGTTATACCAAAAATCCCCAATCAAAATTTATAGCTTTCAAGTTTCAATTCGATCTTATTCAATGGAACACTTTGATGCTTCAGGTATATACATTTCTATGTTATTTTGGTTTCTTAACACCATTTGGATTTTATTTTGAATTGCATATGCTATAGAGCATGTTCTGAAACTTGGGTTTGAATCATATCTTTATGTTTGTAATGCCTTAATTCATATGTTAATATGTATACCTCATGCAATGATTTGCGTTTTGCTTGGAATATGTTTGAAAAAATGTCTGACAGAGACTTAGTTTCCTGGAATTTATTAATTTATTATGGGTATAGTCAGTGTAATAGATTTAAAGAGGTTTTAAGTATTTTTAATGTCATGCGAGCGACAAATGTGAAGGCTGCTATACCCATTCAAATTAAACACATTTCATCACTACTGCTAATGGGGAGAGTATTATCTTATGCCTTAAATCTTAGATTCTTCTGTCAATATTTACAAATGTGTTATATATTCTCATCTTTATTTTGTTATTCTTCTTCCACACCGAGTGTTTTGTGTAATATTTAAGAGAAAAAAATTCAATTTTCTCACAATTGTGCAAATATTCATTTAGTAACAGTTTAATTGATCATTCTATGTTTTAGTATTTCATTAGCATCTTTAGTTTATATCAACTGAATTCAATTTTGTTGTTGACTTCAGTATTGCATCTCCCATCGAGTCTTCAAATTTTTTATGTAGCTCAATTTCATCTAGATCTGAGGATATTGCCCAGTTTTCATTCTGAAACACACTTAAATGAACTGTTGAGGTTTCACTTGATTGCATTCATGGTAATGTAATAACCCAATATTTTCGATACGATTAAATAAGAAATTTTTTGTATAATTTTTTTTATATATATAACAACATTATTTTTACTAAGTACCAAAGTGAATATGGGAATGCGTGCATGATAAAGGAATGTGATTATGTGCTAATAAAGAATGTTAGTATGTAAGATTATACTAACCTAGGAGATAAATGTTTATTATCTCAAGTTATTATTTATTATTTTAAATAATTTTTGAGACACTTCTCATTGGGTTATGAAATTGAATGTATAAAAGCAAACATTTTAAATTCCAACTTGGATGGAATGGAAACCCTAAGTAACTAATTAGGGTAAAATAAAATTTAAGTTTTGGGTCATGATAGTTTACATAGCCCAAATAATTAAATTAGAAGCCCAAAAGAAATAAAAGAATGGCCCAAACTTAGTCCACTTGAAGAGGGGTATTTTAGTCATTTGCTAAAGGATAATTTGACAAACAAAATAAAAATAAAAATAGAAGAAAAGGGGAGGGGAGGTCCGGCCCTTTAGAGGCAATTTGGGGAGAGGAAGTTTGGTTTGCTTAGCTTGTCCAAGAAATTGGTAATAAGCTACTAACTCTCCAACCACTCTCACATGTGTCAACTTGTTAACATGCCCAACACTTTTATTCATTTCTGCAAGTTAACCTAAGCTTAGAAGCAAGTTGTTGGTAGAATAATTCAATGTATACAAACAATAAACAAAAATCAACTACACTTCATTTCTCTCTCATTTCCTCTCTTTCTTCCAAGCTTCTTCTAACAAAAAGAGAGAGAAAGGGGCTGAAATTTTTGGCACCCATAGGGAGTTTAGGAGGGGTCTTGGATCTTCATACATCTTAATTTCATAAGCTACTTTGAAGGATCAAGAAAGATTTCAAAAAGAAAATGTAAGAAATTAAAAAAAAAATCAAGTTTAGCGCTTTCTTTTGTATGCTATATATATTTTTATGTTAGATTTTTTGGGTTCATGTGGTAAATGGTTTAAAACATGTTAGGATGGTAGATCTTGAGTTTAATAAGTGAAACTTGTGGTTTTGTATGGGTTTATGTGAAGAAGTTTGAAAAAATGAAGCTATGTAGATGTTTATGAAATTTTTGGTTAACTAGTGTGCTATAGCATGTTCATCTTGAGATCTACAAGTGATATTTGTGATTTTCTTTCTTGAAATGATAGATACATGAGTTAAAGACAAAACCCCTTTGGAATCACTCAAAAATGTTAAGAAATGAACAAGTTATGATTTTATTCCCAAACTACACAAACTGTTGAATATACCACACTGCCCCGCCACTTCTGTCAATTTTTTTGGAACCAAAAAAGAACCAAAATGGATATTTGATATATGAAAATTATATTTCGGGAAAATACGAATCCAACGATACCAATTGGACCTAAATCCGATTTGTAGATTTCGTTTTACAATCATTTTCGTTAAGGACCCCAAATCTGGAAAATAAGCCAACTATTGAAGAAACCTTGCGGACCAGTCACTTTGGGCCTGATTTCCGGGACCTAGACAGATTGGAATCTGGTGTTTGATAAATGAAAAATGTAGTTCAAGAAGATAGGGATCCAACGAGTCTTATTGGGCCTCAATCGGAGTTGGGGATCTCGTGTTACAACTGTTTCCGAAAAGACCTCAAAATTGAAAATGTTTGCAAAACTATGTTATGGCCAGTCGGTAGTGGCCTGTTTTCAGGGTGCTATACCAGGTCAAAGTGGCAGTTTCTAGAGCCTAAAACGTAGCTCGGGAAGTCACGGTTCTAACGATACCAAGTGGGCCCAAATCGGACTTCTAGATTTCCGTCTACAAGCGTTTCCGTAGAGGACCCTAACTTTGGACTAAAATTATAGAATAAATAAAAAATAAATATTAGAAATTCATAATAAAGTTTTAAAAATTATTTTTAAGTTATAAAATTTAACTTTTAATAGTTTGACATAAATTTCATTAATATTTTAATTTATTAATGATATCTAATTTATTTAATAGTTTTATTAAATAAATTAGTTAAAAATGGTAATATTAAGGTTTTAAAAATATTTTCAGATTATAATAAATAACTTTTAAAGTGTTGACATGAATTTCATTAATATTTTAAATTATTTAAATATTAATGATAATGAAATTATTTAGCAATTAAATTATTAAAAATGATATAAGTGTTTGAAAAATCATTATAAATGATTTTAATGTTTGAAAAAATATTATAAATGATAATTAATTTATCTAATATAATATTTAAATTCTTGAACAAAGTTTCATTAAAAAGAAATTCGTTAATTATCCGATAATGCAATCGGGATGCTGAAACGATACCGAACTCAAACCAAATCGACATAGTTTGACTAGGTATACGTTCTTATGTGTTTTAATGACTGATATGACTATGTGACAACATGTTTAAGCAGTATTATGTGTTAATTTAAATTATTCTAATTAAAAGAATAATTCTATTGGTGATAGGTCTTCATATTAAAGATAAAAGCTTAAGTTATACTACGTAGCAGTAAACAGCGACCAAGGCAAGTACCCTAACCTTACTCAAAATTATATTCAGCAAGTATCTGAACTACTCTAATTTCATTGTGCCAGTTTCTAAATCTTACTCTTTATTGAGCAAATATTCTAGAATTATTCATATCTGGACAGGCTCTCTAAATTTTGAACTATCTGTCTCATTATTTATGAATAATACAAGGTTATATAACCTTTTTATTCTAATCAGCTTCAAAAATAATAGTTAAGATACTATCAAGTACATCATTCATTTCGTACTTAAAAAAGTTTACATTGCAAGTTTCTTTACTCAAATTATTATTGATATTCATGATTCGATTATTTTTTATTATTACCTCATTATTGTCTGTTGTCATCCAAGTGTCCCCACTTGTATGAACTATTGTATTCTTGTAAGAACTCTTAAATTAAAAAAAAAATTGTTATGACAAATTCTGTTACATACTATTAAACTTCGGTATGTATTTATGGTTTAAATACTGTCTAAGCTATTTGACTCAGCTAGACAGAGTTGAATTGTACTGCTAAATAGTATTGGTTATGATAAGGTCATCCAACTGAATTGTTTAGTTAGGATTCCAGACTGAGTATGAACAACCCGTAATGGGGAACATGTTTTTGTGCCCAAGGCGAACAGAGTGAATGAATTTATCGTTCAAACAGATAGTATTGATCAATACAGGACATAACGGGGCTGATCACCCTACATGTCCGTAAGACGAGAGCGGTTTGCAGATAAATTTCTGTTTAAACCTTTTCAAAAATAAAAAATAAAAGTTCATGGTCCATTGACTGCTCAGCATTTATAGTCACTATGTCGTTTCAAAATTTTAAACGATTTGATAGGTTATTAAGATATGTTTCGAAAGACTTCACAACTATTGATTCGTTGTAGAAGTATACCTCAAAGAAAATATTTACTTCTTTCAACTAAAGTTTATCAACTGTTATTACTTGCTGAGCAATTAAATGCTCATTCTTGCTTTAAATTAAATATTTTCAGCTAAGCGTGATCAACCAGAAGGCTCTGGCAAAAACAAAGGCAAAGGAAAGCTGCAAGAATAGGTTTATGGTATCTTATGTAATAGTTAGATTTTATGAAGACGATAATATTAACTATCTATTATGTAATGAATGTTTTAAAGGTCGCGTACCTGGGATTAGACAACTCTGATATGTAAATTAAGTTTGTTTATTTATATTATTATTATTATTCCGCACAAAGAAATGATATCGTGTAGCACCAAGTTCGGGTTTCAAGTACCTGAATTTGGGGGCGACACAGGTAATGTGAGCTAACTTTCAAAATTGTGTGCTCAACATGCCATATCCAACTGAAATATACGTTCAATAAATGCCTTTGAAGAATAGCATACCTCACATTCCTGTTGACGTTTTACTTGATTGCATTCATGGTAATGTGAGTTAACTTTCAAAATTGTGTGCTCAACATGCCATATCCAACTGAAATATACATTGAATAAATGCCTTTGAAGCATAGCATATCTCACATTCTTGTTGAGGTTTTACTTGCAGATTACATTCGTGGTAATGTGAGCTAACTTCCAAAATTGTGTGCTCAACATGCCATATCCAACTGAAATATACGTTAAATAAATGCCTTTGAAGGATAGCATATCTCACATTCCTGTTGAGGTTTTACTTGTTTGCATTCGTGGTAATGTGAGCTAACTTTCAAAATTGTGTGCTCAACATGCCATATCCAATTGAAATAAACGCTAAATAAATGTCTTTGAAGAATAGAATACCTCATATTCCAAAGTTTGGCTCATACTTTCAGAATGTATTTAGTTGAATGTAATACTCATTACGGCAATTTTATTATGCATGCATATGTTATATCATTTGTCTCTAATTCTGATAATTATTTGTTTGTTTGTTTGAGGTAACAATGAGATCATAAGTTTGATTGAAGACCCATCTGGACCATCTCAAGTGCCAAATACTCAAACTGAAAATCAGCCTCAAATTACTGGAGATTCTCAACCTGAAAATGCTATTGAGGATGAGGTTGAAGCTAAGCATGGGAAAAAAAAGAAAAAAAAAACCTCAAAAGCCTAGGATGAGTTTACTGTTGTGACATTAAGAGATGGAACCAAGAAGGTTGAGTGCAAGCATTGCCATTCAAGGCTTGCTCTACAAAATACGGGGTCTACCAGTCATTTGAATAGGCACATGAACTCTTGCTCTATTAGGCTGGCTTCAATTTCTGGCTCCGAAAAACCCAAGCAGCATGTATTATCTTATCCAACTTTAGAAGTTGAAGGTAAAACTGGTAACTTGAATTTCTTCAAGTATGATAAAGAAAAAGTAAGGAAGATTTTTGCTAAGATGATATGTGTGCATGAATACCCTTTTCGTATGATTGAGCATGAATTTTTTATACTATTTTTGAAAACTTTGAATCCAAGATTTGATCCCATTTCTAGGGTGACAGTAAGGACTGACTGCATGAAGCTTTATGCGTTAGAGAAGAAAAAAATCAAGGTTCTGTTTGATAGTATTAGTAGGATAAGTTTAACTTCTGATTTGTGGACTTCTAATCAAACTATTGGTTATATGTGTCTCACTTCTCATTTTTTGGATTCGGATTGGAACTTGCATAAAAGGGTTATCAATTTTTGTACCATGGCACCTCCGCACATTGGTCTTATGATTTCTGATTCTATTTTGCATTGTATAACTGAGTGGGGAATTGAAAATAAAATATCGACCGTGACTCTTGATAATGCATTTGTAAATGATTCTGCTGTAAGGCATCTTAGGGATAATTTTACATTGAAAGGTGGCCTTTATTTTAGTGGTAAAATATTTCATGTTAGATGTTGTGCCCACATTCTTAACTTGATGGTGCAAGATGGTTTGGGGATTATCCAAAATGTTATTCAAAACGTTCGTGAAACTATCAAGTACTTGAAAATGTCTCAATCTTGTCTTCTAAAATTTGGTGAGATTGTGAAAAAATTGCAATTACCATCTTCAAAAAGATTGATCTTAGATGTCCCTACTAGGTGGAACTCCATATATGTCATGTTAGAGTCTGCTTTGCAATTCAAGGATGTGTTCCCATTGTACAAAGAGAGAGACCTTCATTATAACTCTTTGCCTAGTAAGGAAGATTGGGACAGGATTGAGAGGGTTATTAAATTTTTAGAAGTGTTTAATGAAGCAACAAATGTGTTTTCTGGTTGTGAATATCCTACTTTCAGTTTGTTTTTACATGAGATTTGGAAAATCAAGGAGCTACTGAATGAAACTATTGTTGATGATTGTGAATATATGAAAGAAATGGCTTACAAGATGAAAGAGAAGTTTGATAAATATTGAGGACAATGCAACTTATTGATGGCTATTGCATCTATCTTAGATCCAAGATATAAGATGCAATTAGTTATATTTTGTTTCCCAAAGATGTATGTCAGTGAGTTTGAAGCAAAGAGGAACTTACCACTTGTTCAAAATGCTGTGCAAGAACTGTTTGATGAATATGTGGCACTTTACAAAGCAGAACAAGTTGTTAATAATTAATGTGAAACTTTAAGTGCTAGAAATAGTGCTAAACCAATGGTTTCTATTGGTGGATCTAAAAGGAAGACCAAGAGTAGAGCAGAGTTTAACAGTTGGGCTCAAAACATGGACATTACATCCCCATGTTTGAAGTCTGATTTAGAAATTTACTTGAAAGAATGGAGATTGGTTTGTAATGTTGATGATAATTTTGATGCTTTAAAATGGTGGAAGGCAAACACTTTAAAATTCAAGGTTTTGTCTAGGACGGCAAGAGATATATTGTCCATACCTATGACTATTGTGGCCTCCGAATCAACTTTTAGTGCTGGGGGAAGGGTTTTTGACCAGTTCAGGAGCTTTTTGAAGCCCGACACGATTCAGGCTTTGATTTGCACAGGTGATTGGTTGCGAGCTGAGTATAAGAAATATTAAGAAAAGCATGATTGTAAGTATTAATTTATTTATTACTTTTACATAAATAAATACATATGCAAATATTATCATGGATTAATATTAGTTGTTTGACAATGTAGGCTGATGAAGATTCAATGCAGGAGGTGAGCTTGGAGACCGAAGTACTGATGCAGTGAAGAAATTGATAATATATTGCTGATATTGTGATACATTGATGTTTACATTTCAGTTTTTAAATTGAACTGTTTACTTTGTTTACTATTGAACTGTTGAACATGGACTGTTAGACTTTGGTTATTTTGTTTGGAACTTTGGATTTTCTTTTAAGCATTTTGGAATTTGGTTTATGAAATGGTGTCAAACCATAGCTTTAGTGCTTGGGTTTGGAATTTGGAGTTTAAATATTTGGCTTGTAGCCTTGAGTTGATAACGCACAACCTGCAAGGAAACTAGTTTGGTGTAAAGTCTGAAAAAAAGATAAGTTTCTTACCTTTTTTATGTTGACATTTTCTTTTATTTTTTACAAGTTAGTTTTTTACTTGTTTTTAACCATCTTCTATATTTGCAGGATTTAAGCTTAGACTCTAGGCCTTGGATAATTGATTTGCGAAAATACAGATTTGCAGTCATTACTCGTGAAAACTAGCTTGGTATAAAATCTGAAAAAAAAAAGAGATAAGTTTCTTATATTTTATATTTTGACATTTTCATTCATCATTCAAATGCCTTCAAGCTAGTTGTAATTCATTAAATGTACATAAAAGAGGCATGTTTAAGGCTGTGTGTTTGATATGCTTTCTTTCTTCCAGTGCTCTTCTTTTGCACAGACTGATGGGAAGAATAGTTATGTCCACAAGCTTCTCCGAAACAAAGAAAATACGTGTTTATGCTCATTGTGCAAGCGAATTGGTAACTTTTCAACAACAATAACAACTAAATATTGTAATCATAACTCATTACGTATAAATTTGGTGGTTCTTTTTTTTTTTTTTTGCAGGATCTTAAGAATGAGATTTTCTTAAATGCCATTAAAGGTAAAATCGTCTTTAAATACTTCGAGTATTGATGACATATTTTAACTAGATTTTCAGTTCTTTTATATTCCTGATGATACTTTGCAAGATTAGATTAGATTAGAATTTCAGTTCAATCAGAGCCTTAAAGTAACTAAATCAAGTAATTATGCAGCTTTTTCACCATTCTAGCATGTACCATTTTAGCATGTGCCATGCTTCGCTCCATATTGTACCTGTTCCTGCCACAGAAATGGAGGTAATAATTTCATAAGGCAGTCCATGTGTCTCTCTTCCTATCGTTAGATATTGTTTTAGTTATGGACAAACCCCCTTTCCTCTTATTTTGCCAGGTTGAAGCCGAAGCAAATGTTGTTAAAGTGTTAGCAGAATTGCAATGAAGCATCATGAATGTTGTGTTGCTATTTACAGAACAGTGAGCATGGTTATATCAGTTCAGTTTCTTGTTTTTCATCTTAAAAGCAAGTCTTATTTAGTCGCAAGTTCTACTAGAAAATAACAACCAAAGTATTGGTCTCTTTAATCATTTGCTAAAATCCAAATTAATTATTAGAAAATTTGTCTCAAATTTAAACTGATTTCGTTATTCGTATCTTGCAGTGAATTGCATTTCTTTATCAAGCAGAGGCGAGCTATACATTCCGCTTGGCTTTCTGGAGCAGGTATCTACTATGGTGGCCTAAATTTTGGTGCACAGCATAGGTACAGGATGTAATTCGTGGTTTGGTTCTATTTATGATATGACAAATGATGAAATATCTATAGTTGTTGCTTTTAGGTATTAAATTGGTGACATTGTAAATTTGTCATGTAATGTTCTGATAATAGTAGAAGTAGTTCTATAATGAAGCTAATATATTACAACAGTCATATAACATATTATAACAGTGCTATAATTTATTAGTTTTATTATAATAATATATTAGTTATAATATATTAGTTTCATTATATTATATTATAACAGTGCTATAAAAACATGGAGAACAAAGCCCTTTTGGACTACTCAAAGTTAAGTGAAGGTGTTGGAGCTGCTAAGCCTAGTTCCCTGGCATTATCTGAATTTCACTTCTTGTTACTCATCCGAAATAAAGTTAAGGTGAGTCTTTAAATACTCGTTGTTTCTGTGAGATTCTATTCTCTATCATCTGATTTATGATTATGAATTACATGTATTACTATTACAAATACCAGGTTTATAGATTCCCATTCCTTTTGTGATGTGACCGAGATATCACTACAATTGATAGTATGAGCTGTTATCATGCTTGCAGAATAATTTTCTTATTATGTATTAGATCCTTATTTGTGAACTGGCATATGTAACATTTTGTAGATGACGGTAAACTTAAATGAATTTATGATCTCTAATATGGCATGTAAGTTCTACATGTTCTGTAGTGCTAGTGCCTTATTGTAGTGTTAATTGTTTCATCCACAACCCACATCAATTCACCAGATTGGGCCCAATAAGCATGTTGGACCACCTCTTTACCTAAAAGGTTAACCTATTAGGTTGAGGCTCCACCATACTTATTAACCCATCTACACTCTTGAATTTATCCGATATGGGATTCATGTGAACTATCCCAACAATCTCCACCTTTCACTTGAATACCCATCACAAGTATATACTAGAGTATTCACCATTAAGCACACCTTTGAATCATTTAAGAGCTCTCCCGTTCGACTCTAATTACTCCATCAGCACACCTTCTTTGAATCTTTTTTCAAGAGCTCCCCCGTTTGACTCTAACTACTCCACCACGCCCAAGAGGCACACACGTGGGACCCGAGCAATTTTTCCAGAGCCATCTCCACGAGCCCGCTCCACCCGACTCAAACCTTTGTGCGAGCAATTTTTTCAGAGTCATCTCCTTGAACCCGCTCCACCCGATTCAAACCTTTGTACTCTACTTGATCCAACTCTATCTCCACCTTGTGATATATTTTTGGGCCCATCGAACCATGAGCTCTGATACCACTTGTAGTGTTAATTGTTTCATCCACAACCCACATCAATTCACCAGATTGGGCCCAATAAGCATGTTGGACCACCTCTTTACCTAAAAGGTTAACCTATTAGGTTGAGGCTCCACCATACTTATTAACCCATCTACACTCTTGAATTTATCCGATATGGGATTCATGTGAACTATCCCAACAGTTCTAGTACTGGTACTCAGACTTCAGGTTCTAAACAGCCACTAAAAGGTTCCTATTGTAATGGAGACAATCATATTCGAGATACTTGTTTCAAATTGCATGGATATCCTCCAAAGAAAGGACAGAAAAAAGGGAAATTTGCAGCTGGAAATTATAATTTCAGACAAATTCCTAAAGAAATGCAGACAAGTGTTGACAATGGTCTCATGACTACTATGCCATTTGACTCTTCACAGATGGAGTTATTACAATCTCAGTTGACACAAGTTAATCACATGATGAAAATGATGATTGCTAACAAGGATATGAAATCTCCTGAAGATCATCTTCACATAGCAGGTACAGCTTCTATGTTTTCTTCTTTATCCCATATGTCTCATCTCACTTGGATCATCGATACAAGAGCAACAGATCACATGTGCAATAATTTGAAGATTATGCATGATGTATGTAATCTGAATTATCCATTACATATTTCTTTACCCACTGGGACCACTGTGAAAATTAATCAAATTGGTTCAGTCAAATTAAGTTCAAATTTGACATTGTACAAAGTGCTTTTTGTGCCATCTTTCAATTATAATCTCTTATCTATCAGCACATTGACCAAAGATTCTTCTTGTTCAGTTTCCTTTTTCCCTGACAAATGCATTTTTCAGGCCCAGAACCAGAAGAGAGTCTTGGCAGTTGGTAACGAGCATGAAGGACTTTATCATTTACATCTCAGGTCCCCTCTTTGTGGTTTAAGTAATAGTTCCAGTCATGCCAATTCAGTCTCTAAATCTAGGCTAAGTGCATTATGGCACTTGAGGCTAGGGCATCCCTCTTCATCTATTTTTACATAAAATTGATGTTCTTGCATCAGACATTGATTCCTCTTGTAATAAGTCCTGTCCCATTTGTCCTATTGCAAAACAATGCAGACTACCTTTTAATAACAGTGCTAGTTATGCTTCTTCTAGTTTTGATCTTATTCATATTGATTTGTGGGGACCTTATAATACATCCACACAATCTGGTTGCAAATATTTCTTAACTGTGGTTGATGATCATTCCAGGGCCACATGGACTTTTCTTATACCAACAAAGCAACATGTGTTTCATGTCCTTCTAGACTTTATAGCTTATGTGCAAATACAATTTGATACGCACATTAAAATGTTTAGAAGTGATAATGGGACAGAGTTTTTCAATAAGGATATTTCTCCTTTTCTTTCTTCTCATGGCATATTACATCAAAGTTCTTGTGTTAATACACCACAACAAAATGCTAGGGTGGAAAGAAAACATCGTCACTTGTTAGTCATGGCAAGAAGCCTAAGATTTCAATCTGGTTTACCTCTACATTTTTGGGGAGAGTGTATTCTTGCAGCCACTTTTCTAATCAACAAATTGCCTACTTCTGTTCTTCAATATAAAAGTCCTCATGAACTATTGTTTGGATATCCTCCCAGATATGATGCTTTAAAAGTTTTTGGTTGTTTAGTTTATGCTTCTATACATCCAACAGACAAATTTGCTCCTCGAGCTATCAGAGGAGTGTTCATAGGCTACCCCAAAGGTCAGAAAGGTTACAAAATACTTGATCTCCAAACTAAGAAAATATTTGTTACCCGACATGTCAAGTTTCATGAAACTGATTTTCCTTTCCTCACATCTCAATCCAACATGACTTCTGAAAATGATCCTCATGCCATGTTACCTTGGGTTGATAGTTTTATCTCCAATACAGATTCTAGAACTGCTCTTGACACTTTCACAGTTGCATCTCCAACTGAGTCTTCTCATAATCCATATACACCTGATCTTCCTCAATCTGAACTTTCTATTCCTTCTTCGCCTAACAATCCTGATGTTCCAGTTGTTCCAGCTCGAGTCTCTACTAGAACTAAAACAAGACCATATTGGTGGAAGGACTATGATCTATCTAGTAAACCTGCTAACTTGTTGCCAACTGTTACATCTCAAGACTCTCATGTATCTTCCTTTTCTAAATATGCCTTGTCAAATTACATTTCTTATTCCTCCTTTCCTTCTTCTCATCAAAAATTCATAGCAACTTTGTCTCATATGAAAGAGCCAACTTATTTTGCTCAAGCAGCCAAAGATTCTAATTGGGTCACAGCCATGAATAAAGAGCTTCATGCTCTGGAAATTAATAATACATGGCAGTTAGTTGCTCTTCCTAAGGGTAAAAGCACAGTTGGTTGTAAGTGGGTGTATAAGATAAAAAATCTTGCCAATGGAGATATTGAAAGATACAAAGCAAGGCTTGTTGCCAAAGGATATACACAAGCTGAGGGGATCAATTACCATGACACTTTTGCACCAGTGGCGAAAATGGTCACAGTGAAATGTCTTCTAGCAATAGCTGCTGCTAGATCTTGGTCAGTGCATCAAATAGATGTGAACAATGCCGTTTTACATGGAAACTTATTTGAAGAAGTTTATATAGATCTTCCACAGGGTTATATAGTTCCAACTCATTCATCTACTCTAGTTTGTAAAATTCAAAAATCCCTTTATGGGCTTAAGCAGGCCTCCAGGCAATGGTTTGCCAAGCTTACCACTAGTTTACTTGAAGTTGGGCATACACAGTCCTTGGCAGATTATTCTCTTTTCACACTCAAGAATGGAATTTTGTTTACAGCTGTTGTTGTGTATGTGGATGATATATTGGTTACAAGTGATGATTTTGTTCAAGTTAAAGCTTTGCGGCACATGCTTGATACCAAATTTGGTATTAAAGATTTAGGAGAAATCAAGTATTACTTGGGTTTTGAAATTGTTCGAGACCACCATGGTATATTTCTCAGTCAGAGAAAGTTTATTCTTGATTTACTTACTGAAGCTAATATGGTGAATGCCAAACCTTTAACTATTCCATTGGATCAGCATACTAAGCTTCATGATAATGATGTTTCTGGTGCATTACTTCCAAATCCTTCTATCTATTGAAGTTGAGTTGGCAAACTATTATATTTAACTCTTTCAAGACCTGACATTAGCTATTCAGTTCAATTGCTGAGTCAATTCATGCAACATCCAAGGGAAAAGCATCTTGCTACAGCTACTAGAATGCTAAGATATCTTAAATGCACAGCAAGTCAAGGTTTATTTTATCCCTCAAAGAATAGTCTTGTTTTGACTGGCTATTGTGATAGTGATTGGGGCAGTTGTCCTATCTCTCGAAAATCAGTCACAGGTTTTTGCCTCCTACTGGGTTCTTCTCTTATTTCTTGGCAATCCAAGAAGCAATCTGTCACTTCTCGTAGTACTGCAGAGGCTGAGTATAGAGCACTAGCAACCACTACTTGTGAAGTCTTATGGTTGCACAGTTTATTACAAGATCTTCAAGTTCCTATTTCTGGTCCTACTCATATTCATTGTGATAATAAAGCAGCCATAGACATTGCTGAGAATCCCGTTTATCATGCCAGGACCAAACATATTGAACTTGATTTCCACTTTGTGAGGGACAAGGTGCAGGCTGGGATTATTTCTCCTATCAAAATTTCTTCCAAGGATCAACTAGCTGATCTTCTCACCAAAGCTCTAGGAAAGGTGCCTCATTGGTTTTTAGCTTCCAAGTTAGGATTGCACAATCTTTGTGCTCCTCCAACTTGTGGGGGGAGTAATAAAGCTAACATAGTATGTACTTCAGCTGCTGCACATGTGGGAACAGCAGCACCAGTCATAGTGTTGCGATGCAAGATAACAAATGCTCTCACAATGACAGCTACCAGACAGCTACCAGACGTGAGTGAACAAGAGCTGCTGGACCATGATGCAGACCATGGTGCAGATGCAACACATAGTAGCACAATGTATACAACAGATTGTTAACTGATTGATTACATCACTAGTTGCTTACATCACCTTACATCACTTTTCTTAGTTACATTGATTGTAATAGTATAAATAGGAATACACAGTACAATTGTAAAGCAAGTGGTTGATAATAAAGTTCAGCTTCTTTTATACGCTTCTCTCTCTATTTTGTTATGTTCATTCATATGAAGGAATCTAACACAACTAAACACAAGCTATTAGAAGGTGGCTCTAATAGAAATTCAGATACCTACTGTTGAAAGATCAGACTGAGGTAGATTCTCTGCATTATTAATGGAAGCTTTCCTAAAAATGATTAACTGAAAGTCCTTGGACGCCAAGCTGTCAAGGCTCGCGTCTTGGTAGCTGACAAGTTAACTGATTAAGTCATCTTTTACTAATAACTCATCATGACCCATGGACTTGTTGCATGGCGCCGTAATTTTATTATTTATTAGACTTGTAAAGTGTGATGAGTGATGATTTGGTTGATTCTTTATTTTCTATGAGGTGTTTGTTAACTTGTTCTACTAGTTTTTAATGTCAAGTGTTTTATTTTTGAATTTTGACAGTAAAGTATTCATATAATTGTGTTTTTAATTTTATTTCATAGTGTTAGTTATTATGTTTTGGGTTTTAATGTATATACAATTTTACCGCCCAATATATTTTTGAAGTAAAATAAATAATATATAAATATATTGCACATTGTTAACGACTTGTCGTCATATGAACGCCATAACAGACGCCATATCGCCTAGCTAGGCGTTTTAACGAGCGCCTTATCGCCTAAGCATCATGGCAGTCAACTACTGTCGCGTCTTGTCTTGTCGTGGCGTCGTGACAACTATAACGGACGGTGACTCCACAAACCAAATGATCCAAAAGCCTCCTCAATATAATTTAGTATAATTGTGCGGATTGTGAGAAAAACTATCAGAATGTTAATCGCACAATTGTTGCGCGGACGACTTCTCTCTTCTTCTGCATTAAGTCTCAAACTCACTCTCTCTCTATCTCTCTCCATTATACCCATTCTTGCTTGTGCAAAAATTGATCATGATACTCATGATTAATTGCTTGAATAGTACCTTATATTTCTCAAAAATCTTACTATCTCAAAGCAAAAACATGGTTACCAGGTTGAACCAAATTATCGAACTTGTCAGAAACCAATTGTATAATGTACCATTAATAACTTCACCAAAAGAGATCGTAAAATTGAATCTAAGTACCCTTGTTATCTAGAAAGAAGAGGATGGGTGTAATGACCATATAAATCCAATCGCCTTAACCCTACTTAGAAAAGAGAAAGAATCAATACATATATTGCATATAGATAGCGGCACTTTGCTATTTGATAAAACCAAGATATTTAATAGTAGGGACTCAAAACCACCATAATTCCATGGGCTTCTTTCCAAGACTATAAACGAGTCAAACAGTTTGGGCTCAATTTGAGTTCGATTCGAAAAAATACGAACGAAATTCATGTTCGTTAATAATATGATCCAAATCTAAGCATAAAAAATAGTTCGAATAAAAATATGAGTAGAATCTGAGTAAGGATATACTCAACTCGTTTAAGATTCAAACTACTCAAATTCTCAATTGTGATTCGATACATACTCGATTGATACAGATTCGATTAAATATATACTCGATACATTCTCTTATAATATATACAAAATTAAATTAAATTAAATTAAGTTAATTAATTATTATTATTTTATTTTTTTTTAATTTTTAATTGTGATTTTATATTGTAATGTGTAATAGTAAATATATTTTCTCATTTCTAAGTAAAATAACAAATTTAATTTATAATTATATTTATTATTAAGCTAGTTATTATATAGAGACTCGAATTCAAGCTTGGATTTGAAGCTCGCGAGTAGTTTGAATATAATTCGATCCGAGTCGGATCGAATTCGAGTAATAAATATTCGAGTTGAGTTGAATCTGAGTAAAAAATTTCAAATACTATTCGAATTCGAGTAACTCTCTGTTCGCTTCGATTCGACTCGTTTACACCTTTACTTATTCCCTTGCAAATTAAAGAATTGAATAGCAGGTCACCGTGATTGAAGAATTGAAGAAGTCTTCTTCTACTGCAGATTCACCACGTCCGCTAAATGATTATGTAGACGATGAAAATGAGTTCTTAGACCATCCATATTGTTAGTTCCCAAAGGCACGTTAGTTATCTAGAAGGGGGGTTGGATAGATATTTTAAAATTTCTTTGTTTAAAATACTTTGTCCGTATTGAATATACTGACAGCAGCGGAATATATGTTGTGTTCCCTTTTAAGATATTGCAGTTATGGTTTGATAAGCAGTTATAACATATATACCAGTTATTGCAGTTAATGTGAGACAATGAGACACAAAGGTTTTAAGTGGTTCAGAGCACACAAGGCTCCTAGTCCACTCTTCTACTCCACGAGTAGGAAATCCACTAAGGATGTCTCTTACAACTGAATCACTCAGATTCCTTCAAGGCCAGCAGCCTTTGAACTTCTCTTAGTTCACTTAGAACTCTTCAAGGCCAGCAGCCTTGGAACTCTTCTCAGTTCACTTAGAACTCTTCAAGTCCTTCTGACTTGGAACTTATCTTAGTTCACTTAGAACTCTTCAAGTCCTTCTGACTTGGTACACCTTGGATTGAGAGTTGTATTCTGGTGTGTGCTACTCAGTTGCAATTAAGCATCAGTTCTGAAGAACTGAGTAGCGAAGCAAGCTTTCCTCTTTCAGGATCGTAGAGTTGATCGTTGAGTGTTCTTGAGCTTTTCTCTTGATATTCTTTCTTTTTTTGTCTTACTTGCTTGATCTGAATCCTTGTCTGATTTACTTATAAAAGAGCCATTCAAAATGTATCCGTTTGAATGTTCCCGTTGCAGCATTAAATGCTTCAGACGTTTCTGTGCAGTTGACGTTGACATCCTACTTTCCTGCTGCTGAGCCATCTGGCCCACTGACACAGCAAACTGCAACTTCACCTAACACCTGAAAAGGTGTTTTCAGCAGGCGGTTTAGTCCTTTCCTTAGCTTCTTCAATACACTTCTTCGATTTGGACTAAGGATGAATATGGAATCATTGGGACCATCAATTTGTCAACGACTATAAGCCTTTCTTCATTTGTTGTTCTTCCTCCCTTCATCAGAACTACGATCTTTGATGCTGACTGAAGGAACACTACGATTATGATCATTGTTCCATAATCGTTGTGTTGTTAGCTTGCACAGGTTTAACTCAGACTTGATCGTAGAGAACACTACGATTTCTCTTAAGCTCTTCGGAAAATTACGATTCCTTCTTGCTTGTCTTGCAGACTCCACGTTTTCGAGAGCACACTGCGTTTCTTGACTTAGTTCGGTAGGTGCTCGGATCTTCTCCATGATTCTCAGTGTGGCTTCCTAGGGCAGACTACGATTCTGATACTTTCACTTAAGCTCCACGAATCTTGCCTTGGCCTCTGCAGACTTGGTTCTCTTGGCAGACTACGATTCTGGACATCTTCTTTTAAGCTCCACGATTCTGCCTTGTCTTCTGTATGCTACCTTAGACAGACTATGATTCTGTCAAGACTTTAACTTTCACAACTCAAATATATCAACCTAACAGTTTTGATCTTTTATTCTATACATTTATTTACATAAATGATAAACATTAAAGCTCAGATCAACCTAACAATTTTGATCTATCATCTAAGCCCTTGTACATATGATCATTGAAGGACTTTACACTTAAGCATTTATATTTACTTTCAATATCAAATTTGAATATGCAATTCCCAACAATCTCCCCCTATTTGATGTTGACATAATCAAGGAGATTTGGATCATAACATCATTTTCTAAATGCAGAGTGCTAGAAAGTAAATATGGCATAGTGTTTCAGTGAGAAAATGAAATTTCTAGAGAATAAGCATGAATTTATTGATGTTTGAAAAGATATTACAATCTAGCATAGAAACATCAATATACAGTTAAGCTTAGACTTATCTCTATCTTCTTTGCATCTTTGGGTTGGCATATTCTGCGGCTCTTCTTTTCCTTGAGGCTTCATCTCTTCTTGCAATGTCCTCTAGCTCATCTTGGGTCAGTGGTTCCGAATGATCATGTCTGTTCATGAAGGCATGATCTCTAACTGGCATATTAAGACCAGTGAAGGTTATACCTTGTGAGCTAGAAGCTTGACCTTGGCTTCTTTGAGTAGGTTCAGCCATGAGAAGACGTTGATCAGATCGTGGAGTTTGAAAGTTAGGACTTCTGGGGTTGCCACCCGATGACTGACCAATTTAAGTTTGCCTCTGCCTTCCCTGCTGAGGTGGTTGAATATGTGTTTGCCTTTGCCTTCCACCTCTGCTGCTTCTGCCTCTGCCTTTATCTCCTTGCTCATTATTTTCCCCCTTTATATCAGCATCTAGGGTTCGAATATCTTCAAAGAGGCGCTTGACTCCTTCTACCAGCTCGTGCATCTGAGAGCGATTTTGAGATATATCACTACGATTTTCAGCAACTATAGCCTCAGTATGTCTTCATTGTTGTTGAAGCCGCTCCATTGCATCGTTATTCTGATTGATTTGAGCTACACTGCAGGCTTGGAATTATTGAAGTGAGATACGCAGTTCTGAAATCTGTTTAGTCATCAGCTCATTTTGAGATTGTTGATTCTTCTGCATGATCTCCATAGCCTCCTTATGCTTCTTTGTTGCAGCAAAGTGAATGACATCCCTTTTACTGAGGCTGTCAGCCATTTCTCTGACAATCTTCTTTAGCCTCTTGGACAGCTCAGTTGCCAAATTTCCTGGCAGAGTCTTGACAGAGTCGATAATATTATCGAATCTCATGTGAAGTGCTAGGGAGTGTGCTTCAAGAATCTCTCCAGACTCTGAACCCATTTGGTTTAATGTTTCAGTCAACTCCTCATTTGTTGGCATTAGAGACAATTGATCGAGAATTCATTATGTCTTAGGAGGAGGAGGAGGAGGAGGGGTAGTCGTAGTGTGTTCATCTCTTCTTGATATGCTGGCAAGGGCAAGTGTCATATCAAAATATTCGTTGTTGAATGATGAGGGAATATCTGCTTGGGTTAGAGGTGTGGCCATATAATGTATGGGTGAAGTGTTTGGTTCAGGTTCATTGAGCTGTTCTGGGGACTCTACGATTGCTGCGTCAGTTTGAGTATTAGGCACAAATCGTAGTTCACCATCTAGAGTGGGTGTCTCAATGGTTGAGTTATCAAGCATCTCCTCTACGATTCTGGTGACTTGCTCGATAACCATTGGATCACTTGAGGTTGGCTCAAAGAGAACAAGCTGATTATTTAGTTCGTCAGTCAGAGAGTTTTGGGACTCTATAACTGGAAATTGGTTGAGTGGATGTAAGACCACCTCCGACCATCTTGGCAATTCATAGAATTGATTGAAGTGTGATGATGGAGAGTGGTTGATAATGAACGAGAGGGGAGTGATGTATACCTCTGGCTCAGCTTTTGAAGTTGATTAATTTGCGATCAACTTCTGAGCAAATCTCCGAGCTCTTGGAAATCAAGAGGCCAACACTGAGATTGCTGAGTAAGCCTTGAAAGTCCAGAACATATGGTCCCAGGACTTGAGAATTAGAGCTCGATGATAGGGCATCATAGGCAAATACTCAAACAGCTGATTGTAGTTTGCTGTTCTTTCACCATTTCTGCCTATTGCCAGAATCTCCAGATCATCATCCTCTTCTTCATCCACATCTTCTTCATCTTCATCAAGAATCTCCACTTCATCTTCAATGTCCACCATTTCTGCATCAGTTGTGACGCCCCCAAATTCGGACCGCCACTTGGTCACTCGAATTCGGTTTGTCACGTTCTAATATCTAACACCACAATAAATATTACGACTAAATGTCGCATCGCACAGTGAAATAATACACAACTAATACCGAATAGATTATATTTAATTAATATAATTTATTCACGTCCCAAGGTCTCATAACTTAAACATCGATTGCATAGCTTAAACATACCTTAAGCATATATAAACCTAACTAATACATAATAGCATAAGTTCTTATTACATCATAAATCCTGCATAAATAAAGCTACTCAGTAGCCTTTCCCTTACCCTTGTCTATGCTCGAGGGTCCGCACTGCTCTGCCTTAACTGAAATATTTTAGGAAAAGTAAGAATGAGCAACAAGTTTGCTCAGCAAGTAATATAATAATAAGGGTGAGTAATATAGTTCTCGAATCTCAATAAGAGTATAGTAAGGTATGATATTTCAAGGATAGCAAGAATATCAACACTTCTCAATAACAGTCGCTAAGGACAGAATAATACCAATATGATTCAATACTAAATTAATTTAAGATTTCAAGATAACTGAATACTGAGCAGTCACTAAGGACTATGAAATCTTACTAGAATTATCAGTAATATACTGATAACCCAACAAAACAAGTACAATAGGTGATCAGCCTAAAGTACCCTACGGTATGCATATCGTTCAATCGTACTAAAGTGTACGCACATCGGTCTCCCGACAAATAAAATTGCCCTTCAAAGAAGGTTGTTCATCTCAGTCAAACACAAGATCCCGCACTAATCAATTAGTTTGGGTCGCCTTTCAACAATATAAGTCTAGCCGAATCAAATGGCATAGATCACAACAATTATAAGTTCAATCTCAAGATTTAAAGTTCGAAGAATATAAATCGACTTTTATCTTATTCATGAAGTATATGATTCATAATATCTGAATTTCAATCTCAAAAACTTACTTGTACGACAATAATAGCACAAGCTTAATAAACGCTCAATAAAGAATAAGGTTAGGAACTTACTTACAACGTTCCTCGAATAAAGTAAACACAAGGATATGATACTTGTACAATAAAAGTAGGGTTCAGATACTTGCCTTATGCGTAGTTTATCCACGAAATTAATCAACACTTTCGAATCCTATCGTAATATAGTTACGTATATATATGATATCCATTAGTTATATATTTTAGCATCATATCTTACCTTGGATATACAATCAACACATAAACTAACACTACTAGAAAACCAAGCATGCGTGATGAATCCTAGTGACGATTTTCAAAAGCAATCACAATAGACAATATTTTGTGATGGATTATTTGAGTCATCACAAAAAATAATATATATATGATGGCTCTAGTGATGGTTAATTTTGCTATCGTGGATATATATATTTGACAGCTATTTCAATCACAAAATATTGTCCAAAAATAATTTTTAGTTTTTGTGATAACCATCGCCTATGTATTTCTCCATAACGTGATTGCATTTAAGGCATCACAAAGAAAAAAGTTCAAGAAATATTTGGTGACGACCAAGACCATCATGAAAAGAAAATCACACGTGATGGCCCTTTATGACGACATTTAAAGTTATCTCAAAAAATGGTATTATATGATGAACTTTTTCAACAATCACAAAATAATAATATAGATGACGGTTTCTAGTAATGACTTATTTTTCTATCACTATAAACTATTTATGACGGTCAAGACAATCACTAAAAAACAAGCATATATGACCAACAAATATATTAGGTGGTGAAATTTATTAGCAATCACAAAATAATAGTATATATGATGGCTATTACTGATGTCTAGTTATGCCATCACTATAGAATATTTGTGACAACCATTACAATCACTGAATTCTTCGCGTAAATTATTTTTTGTTTTTTGTTTTCTTAAGGAAGATAGGTACAATTGATAAAAATTTCAATGAACGCGGGAATATAATTGTTTTGCCATTTATGGAAGGAGGTCTTTTTCAATTTATTTTTCTTGATTGTGTTTGAACCATCACTACAAGAAATTATGGATGTAGTGAATGAAATTTTGTGAAGGAATTCATTCATTCACATTAGGAGTTGTCTAGCGAAGGAATTATGAAGGAAAAAATGTAGTGACAATATAGTTATTAGCAAAAGAAATATCATTCACAATTTAAATTTTTTCTTTCGCAAAATTGAGGTGGTAAAAGGATATTTGACGCCAATTTATGATACAAATTTGCAAGAAAAAAAAAACAATTAATGAATGAATTATTACTTATTATATATTATTGTTTAGAGGTTTTTTGCGAGATATAAAATTGGTCACTATTTTGTTCTAAATTTTTTAAGAATTAATTGTGGTGAATATAAATTGTAATATAAATACATTTAATTTTTTCAAGTAACAAATTTATTTTTAATAATACTTTTGAAGTAACTTACAATATTAACTATTTCTTTAATCAAAGTAAATAAAGTTACAATAATCTAAACTTTAAAATTTTGACCATAAAAAAATTAAAATAAAAGGATAAGACTCTTTTGTGGAATAGACCACAAATGTTAAAAAATTACTCATCTATTCTGCACAAAGAGTTAACTCAAATTGTAATGTAATTAATTTTTTATATATAATTTTATTCTTAATAATACTTTTTAAATAATTCAAAATATTAAATATTTTATTAATAAAAATAGTAAGTTAAAATAGTTTAAATTTAAAAATATTGTAAATTGACAATAAAAATATTATAATAATTAAGACTCTTTTTGTGGAACAGATCACAAATGTGTTAAATTATTACTTTTCTATTCTAGAAAAGAGTTATATTTCAGTTTGTTATTAACTAATTTATGACATTCTAAAATTTAATTTTAAATTTTAATCTATTTAAATTTTTGAAATAATAATTTTACTTGCATTTTGTTTAAAGCGTTTACAATAGTAGTTGTTTTTATAAGTTAAAATCAAACTTTTTTTTGAAACGGAGTTTCTAATTTAAGTAGGAGTTATTTAATTGGTCTAGAAAAGGAGTTAGACGTGGAATAGAGGCCAATTTAGGTTATCTTCATCTTATTTTGTTTTTTTAGCTTAATTTCTCGTTCAGATTCAGAAGTTAAGAGAAATCAAATGAAGAAATGAATCCAAAGAAAGACAGAGAAAGCTTTGGATTCATATGGGCCGTCGTCGTCTTCTATTCTCTCTCCTTCTTTCCCTCGTTCTTTTTCATCCTTCTCTGCTCTGTTTCATTCATTTATGCGGAATCTAATCCCATCCCTCCTTCTTTCACCCCTATTAATCACGATCTTTACCATAAAAGGTACCTTTCGTTTAATTTTGTTAGTAAAATTGAAATTTGCGTACGATATGATTTGAAACGTGTAATGGGTTTTAAGAATTTTTGTTATTGTTGATTTTGTTGTTCAGAAACGTAAAAAAAGGAAAAGAAAATTGTAATTTAATCGGTTAAGTGCATTAAATACATATTTATCTTTTTTTCTAAATTTGACAGACCGGTCATGTAAAAAGATAAAGATTCAATTTGGCTTTCATATGTAAAAAGTAAACAAAAATGTCTGTTAATTGCTTCTGTTACATATTTTGTTCTTTGGCAGTGGCGCATTAATGGAACAAATAGAATCTTTGGTTAATCGTCACCATGATAAACTCTTTGTAAGTTTTAGGTGTCATTTTAGTTTTAATATATTATTGTTATTATTATTTTGACTGATATATATCATACATTCAACAACAAATGAAGTCATTTAAAAGTAAAAATAGGGGCTATAAAGCTGAACTTAATGTAGTTACTTATTTCCGGAATAGACGAGAGATTGATGACAGGTCAAAGTTCCGGATCTTTATTGTAAGTTGTTTTCTACCTATATTTTTGCTGGATTGTAAATAAAGTTAGATTGAGATGAGTGGTTAGATTATCTCACATTGGTAATGTTTGGTGTTTTTGACAGATAATTGCTTGAATTCCAGAGTTTTCGGCAGCACGGGAGGGAGCTCATTACATCTGAGCTTGCATTGTGGATCCTCAATATTAAGTGAGGAACAATTTCTACCCAAAATGGATCCAATTTCACTAAACAACACCTTGGCGAAGGTTGTTATCAAGGTAACTACTCCTCAAATTGCTGAACTCTATTACCACGCATTTGACAAGTAATGGTGTTGATTATTATATTTCTTTTGCTTAGTGTATAATATAGACATTATCCTCAACATTGTTCTGATCGAACTTGCTTCACTGATTCATCTTCTCCGGCGAATCAATGTTTTAGATATGTTATCATATCGTGCTTCTTTGAGAACGTTTTCTATACTTCATGATTTTTATATGACTTTTAAAGTAGAACATTGCTATGCAGTATATATATCGTTGCATTATTGTGCATTAAACTTATCTTGTGTGAGTTTTGATATTTGAAGACAATTTCTTGCAATTCATAGTTTCAGTACCAACTTGACAAGCGAAATGTCTACTACATCTGTTGAATATGCTATTACCGTTTTAGGTAGAAAATTTGCTTCCTCTAAGAAATTAGTATCAGATTGCTAATATATAAATATTTATCTTTCAGTTGGTACCAATGGAAAATGTGAATGACCGCAAACTTGTTGAAGATGGAGACCTTTGTGAAAGAAGAAATGGTCTTGCACTTTATCTTACTGATTATACAATCTGATATTACTGTTTTAGAAGATGTGAGGATACTTAATTTGTGTTTATATAATGCAAGAAAGAGGAGTTGATCTCAATCGAAATTGAAATGTAGATTGGGGCAAAAAGGAGAAGGTTATTTCTGTTTACTAACAGGAGCTTTAATTTACTATGAGCTCATAGTTCTTCTTGCTACAAACCATTATTTCTATTCCATGATTTTGCTGCGTCTTTTAGTTTGTTGACATATGTCTGTGAGAAAGAAATCAACCTTTTAAATTACATTAATGGTTCATTGTCCCTCGTTGATTTTTTGTTTCTTTCCAAAATTCAGGACTATGATCCATATGAAGAGAATCCTAAAACTGGTCTTTTTAGTGAGCCTGAGACTCAGTTGATGTGGAAACTTTCTGTAACATTTGAACCACACATGTGGATCATCGTGCATTCTGGAATGGAGGTATATATGCCATACCTCTTTCTAGTTTCTCCTCCTTAATATCTCTTAATATCCCTTGTTGCCAATGCATTCTAACTTTGTCTAGTTAGTTCTTCCTTTCTTTAGATTATAGGCGGTAGAGTATAATTGAATTTAAAAAGAATAATTTTTTTTTGAAGTAATAAAAAAATATTTCATGGGGATTAGCTGACTAATATATATATATATATATATATGTGTGTGTGTGTGTGTGTGTGTGTGTGGTCTCTTAAAGGTGGTCTCTCCCAGTACTTAAAATATGATCTCTATATATACATGTATATTAATATTATTGTAATTTAATTTTAATCAATTTGTAGAAACAAGACTAATTTTGGTGGAGTATATTAACAATATTCTGAATTATTTAGGAAAAACAGGGGCAACTTAGATCCTAATTAACTTTATAGACATTACGATAGCGCGTGCATTAAATACCACTTATAAGAATCTAGGGGAAAACACTAATGCACCTAAATATGTTGCAATAATTGTTGGGTTAGTTGAATATTATATAATGTCCTTTCATCCTCATTAATCTATAATCTTTTTTTGTTCAGACTTTTTGATCTCCCACTAGTTTGTTTCTTTTCAGTAATCTCTTAATTTAAGCTTAAAATTTCCTCTCTTTTTTCTTTTTACAATTTGGAATTTTTGTGCTTGGCTTTCGGTTTTTTCTTGACAAGTAACTTGAAAACATTCTCTCATGTAACTGATGCATCACACGATTTTTCATATTGTAAGTTTTCATGACCATCATGGTATGTATATACATTTAGAGAGATATTATATAATATAGCTCGGTGGAAAACAATGATTTTACTTCCTTCACCATAGTTTATTAGATACATGTCAATTTTAAATTAAGTTTTTTGTTTGGGTGTTAAGGCAAATCAAAACATAGGCAATTGTTTTTTGTGGTGTAGTTTATTAAATACAATTTATGTAGGCAGATGCTATGCGTACATTTTTTTTAGGAAGACTTTCTATTAGAAAATAACAAAAACATTTTGGGAGTTGTGAACTATTTTCTAAAAAAGATTGTACCCAACCAAACATTGAATTGTGTGGTAAACATTTATGTGAAACAAACAGAGCATATGGACAATCATACATGTGTATCCTCTTGTTTTCTGATTAAAATAACAATTGGCATCAACATATCTGCATATGTGCTATTTTAGCAAAAATTTAACAGTTTTTTGAAGTACATATTGCTTCTACTTTAAAGCTTCTTTTTCTGATTCTTTTCCTTTCTAAAAGGCAGCGGTGATAAAAGGATGTTCTGGCAAATGCATCAGCTGATATTCCAACGAATAACTCGGCCACACATGTTGAGAATAACGACACAGATGATGACGACTCTGACGAGGACTCCATGAAGAATTTGGGATGATCTAGATTTCCTTTAATTATCAATTTATTAGTTTAGGAGTTCTTTGATAGATGTTGGGTTAGTTAATTGTTTGATGAACCTACGACATGTAGCTACCTATTTAAGTAGTTGGTGAAGGATTGATTTTTAATTAAATGGATCAGGTTTCTTCATTTTAATAATTTGTATGATTTTACATTTCAAATTTATTGAAATTTATGGCATTAACAGATTTGAAATATAAAATTGACAATTAAATATATTTTAATATAGGAATTTTGTGGTGGTTTTACTATTACCAAAAAGTATAAATAGGTTACAAAAATAGGGACAATTGTGATTATTTTAGCTATCACAAGAAACTTATGTGTATGACTCCTTTAGCCATCACATATGCATTAACATTTGGTGATTGTTTTGACCATCATAAAAATTTTACTAATTCTGTGATGGTCGTGACCATCACAAAAGGACGTGATTGCTTCGGCCATCACAAATAATTGGTGATTGTTTCTGACCATCACAAAAGGATGTGATTGCTTCGGCCGTCACAAATAACCACTATGTTAATGTGACATGTTTAGCCATCACAAAAGAATTGAATGTTTCGGTGATTGTCAAAACCATCACGTAAAACCTTCCATGATGGGCATATACAAAACGGTCATCGTGATGCTTAAAGCCATCACGTAAACCTTTCATGATGATTTTTCTAGTTTTTGTGATGAATTTTGGTCATCATAAATGACCATTTTTTTTAGTAGAAGTTTTATCCTAGCTACATCGTCATACCATATATAGTATTATATTAATTCACAAGTCTCGACTAATATACTTTTATCCTTAACGTTCCTCTTTTTGAGTTAAACACACTCTCATATCATTATTATCACATAAGACCATAATCAATACCAATCATATTTCATTTAGTAAGTTATGGCATTGTTATAAGTTAACCGTCAAAATTGGATTCAAGTATTAACATGTGATATTTCATAACTCATATACATGTTAAAGGGTTCTTCCATGTTTGTACAACCTTTCTAAGTTCAATTATACATGTTATAATTCTAAGTCATGATTTCTAATGACTTAGGGTCATACAACGCCATGGATTCACATAAGTTGTCACGCTTGTCACTTAGGCATATAAGGTAGTCACATATTTTATTGGTAGGCATGCTCACATGTTTCTATGTCATGAATGCGTGATTCTAGCATTGCTACTTGTTTGTAACTTAATCGAACTCATGCTTGATTAACTTACATTACATCTAACAAGTGTGTTCACATGTATGATATACTGGTGATGTTACACGTACTATTAGACATGTTAAAATATCAGAATTTAGAACATGTCAAATTCCACGTTTTAAAGCTTATATATTTGTTAGTAACGTTCACTAATGAGTTCAACATGCTCATGCTACATTACGAATCATATAAACACAAGTTAACAGGTTATTCATGCATTTCTAAACCATACTACCATGCTCGCAAGATCAGAACATCCACATGGTATATACGTATATCAAAGTCCATTTATAAACTCTAAGTTTTTTCTTTTACTTGAAAACTTATTTTGATTCATGCTTGGATAGCCTAACAATATAACTATCATATTATCACATGTCAAGGCATATCAGAACGTAATACATTTGCACATAAGGTCAGATCATGTATTACACCGTGTTTATCAATCTAGTTTACAAATCTTTAGGCTTCCTTCGAAATACTCAACTAAAACAACTAACATGGCTTACTATATACATAACAACCTTATTCCACATGTTAAGGTGAGTTATATGCATATTTTAACTAACATAACATGCTCAATACATTAGAAGACATAACAAAAATCATTAACAGATTCTGCAGAGGGGCGCGGCCGCGCGCCAGTTGTACTAGGGAGTGGCGCGGCAGCGCAACTCCCGTTCCAGACAATAAACTTCTCTGCAAAAGCAGAGCTTCAGGCCAAGCCTCACATACATCATGAAACATGCATTTAATCAACTACATTATTTTTCTAACACGCATACTAACTCAACTAACATGTTAGCATCATTTCACACAACCAATTCCAACTAAACATGCTAATTTCTATGAATTGAACTTCAAATGGGTTTAGAGATTATACCTCTTGAGCTCTAATTTACACAAGACTTGGTCTCTAATCTCAGAATTCTCCCTAAGCAATATCCTTACTCTCTCTATAACACATAATAATTAATCTAGCAAAATAAAATGAGAAGGGGAGTTTACCATTTATAGAGGATTGATTGTCCATACCAATGCTTTGCACCATGAATCAAACTAAGAGATGGAAGAAGAAATCAATGGACAATAGATGGTTGGTGAGTAGTTGTTATACTTCATCATGAATCTCACTCCCCCTAAAATGATGAGATAGAATGATCTTGGGAGAAGAAGGAGGGATAGGCTTCTAGCCTTTTGGTGTTACACGTGAATGAGAAATGGGAGAGCAATTGGACACTCAATATGGGACAAGAACAATCAGCACTTGCAATTGGAAATGGAATACTATATAATATATACTTAGTACATATATGCATACCTTAGTTTATATTCACTTAGGGGTATACATGGACTCAAGTGTCATAACAACATTACATGGTAGAACATTGGGGTACATGTACACACATTGGTATATAATTCATGTACATTTTGGTAATATCAAGTTATGAGTTAATTGAACAGTGACATACTACATTATCACAAATCTCATTATTACAATTATGTAACTTATTGAAATAGTTGTTGCTATTAATTATTCACATACTTTAATTTAATATACCATATAGTATTCATTAAAGTACTATACCTACCACATGGTTACATATGCAACTCATGCAATTCTTTACTCTTACAATATAGTTTCCATATTGCATGTTCTTACTAAAGTGTCACACTACACTTTATAATATGGTTTATATATTACATAGCCTCTTGTATTATCACAATGCACTTTATATAATATAGTTTGGTTCCATACTATACAATGTACATGCAACATGCATTTTCATAAGTCCAACCATGTGACTCACTTCCTTTTATTATATAGTTTCTATATTACATAGTTATGTTAAAATGTCACATTATACATTATATAATATAGTTGTAGTTATTATACCACAGGTGATTACATAACTTTACACTAAACAATTAATAGAACCAATATTAATCCCAGATATTAATTAACTATTTATTCATTAATATGTTATTACTCATAATAACCATTAATTAATAATATATTATTAATTAATTATCCACTCATTAATTCTTTCTTTAATTAATTTTAATCATCGTAATTCTCTTCACTGTGCCACACAAGGCATTCATCGAGCTTATCGTAACTCCACATTCTTTCTCAATTATTATAAATTCAATTTAATATAACTGAGTTAATTCATCTCATAATACAAAATCATTTATATTCAAATAAATATTCATTTCCATTAATATATTCACTTAATAATATTTGGAAATTCTCGGGTATTACATCAGTAGTCTCTACAAATTCTTCATTAACTGAGGGGACTTCAAGATTTTCTATTGGCTCCCCCTCAGCTTTAGCATTCTCTGGCTCTAGTGCTTCTAATAGCTCCCCCTCAGCTGTAGCACTTTCTTGAATAAGAGCTTCCAGAGTTTCTTTTAATACTTCATCTTGGCTAAGATTTAGTGCTTCTGCCACTTCTACCTCAGACTGAGTCGTTTCTTCTTCTTCCTGAATTTCTTCAGCATAAATAACTTCTTCAGGCAGCTCCTCTTCAACATTGATCATGACCTGATCAGGAGCAGCAGTGGTTTCTGTTTGACTGATTGTTGTCTGATCTTCTTCTTCAATAGGTCTGACCTCTTCTGGGTTTAGATCAGATGCTTGAGGCTCAGTGGCTTGTTCAGCCTTCTCAGCAGCCCTTTTTCTTTCATCTTCCCTTAAAACTTCTTCATTTTCAAGGATGTACTTCTTTATCAGAGTCTTCTTCCTCTTTGGTCTGGTCACAACCTTAGAACCTTCTTCAGCTTCAGCCCTTATAGTTTGTTTAGGTTGAGAGGCTGTTGCAGCATCTTCTTCTATAGTGGTGGCCAGTTTAGACTCTACGATTGGTGAAGACTCCATAATCGTAGTCAGTGTAGACTTCCTTGTTCTGTAGCTGCGTTTCTTCTTTTTCTGCTTAGAGCTCCCTTCAGCCCTGTCCTCAATTGTCTTCCTTTTCTCCTTCTTCTCCTTCTCTTTCTGGATTTCCTCTCCTTGAGGTGCATCAGTGGTTGAGCCTTGGGGCTCCTCAGCAACTTGTGCTCCTTCATTCACTCTCTTCTTCCCTTTGCTCTTTCTGACCAGAGCCTCAGCCTTTCTTGATTGACTTCTTCTTCTTCCTCCTTGGCTTCCCTCACAGCAGATGAAGTTGCAGACATCATCTTTACATTTTCTGCAGGGTTCCTCTTCCAATTCTGAAACATCTGCTGGGTCATCTTTCTATTAGGAACAATAGAAACATCTTCTTTGTCTTCAATTATGTCCCCCAGAGTAGCTTCTAGAATGATGCTGATAAACCTTCCATAGGGCATCTTCACAGTGCTCTTGGTCTTCTTGGGGCTTTCCATCCATTTCCCAAACCATTCCATCAGTAGAGGTCCATAGTTGAGTTGAACTTTGTACCGGATGGTTGTCATGAGCTTCAGTTGCTTCTCATTGACAGAATTGTGGCCAGAGCTCTTGCAACATATGCATTTTCCACCAATATCAGCAAGGAACTTATATTCTTGGGGAAACTTTTTCTTATTGTAGCCACTCTCTCCTTTAGTCTTTGAGTAGTGTAACTTTTTCAGACCTTCATGGAAGTCGATTCTCTCCAATGACGCAAGGCTTTCATTGATGAAACCTAGGGCTAGGTTTATGCTTTCGGAGTTGAATAGAATCTGCACACCCTTGACTTTGGTGAGGATGGAATCACCATCAACGGCTCTATTATGATAGAATTCCTTTACCAGCTTCGAATAAATTAGGGTACTGGTGCTTAGAGCATCTTGGAGTCCAGCTTTCTTTAGCAGTGAAAGAACTTTGTGAATCTTAGGTCCAGCATTCTCGAACCCGTCAAAGCATAGTTGAAACCCAGAAACAACATTGGAAGCAGCCATTTGTTTATTTGATTGAGTATTCTGAGACGAACAAATTTGCTTATCTTTCTGAAACTTAGGGTTTCGTTTGAGTAAGTGAGAGAGAGAGATAGTCTTTTGAAATTCAAAGGTAAACTGACAAAGAGCAGTTCAAAATGAATTTAACTTCCCTCCATTTGTTCTGCATCGTGGGGCACATGTTGAGTTTTGCAGGACTCCACGATTTTAATCCATATGGAAAGTTCCGTTCTGCCCTTAGCTCCCCCTAAGCTAGCGAGTCCTTGTGAGAGGACTACGATTGTCGAGAACCACTTCACGATTGTTGAGTTCGATCCTTTTCTTGCTCCTTGACCGTTGACTCTACGGTTTTCTGCGATGCATTCTGAAGTGACATCCCTTCTGGATTAAGGTTACTCAGGAAGGGCCAACCTCTTAGTTTGACACTAAGGATCAGGTTTGTCCCTGAGACACTTATCAGAAGGGTTGTTTAGCTTGATGATGCTGCTATCACAGTGAGCTAGTCTGCCTTGTCTAGATCACTCCACGATCGTGGTTTCTCTTTGTCATCTCTACGATTTTGACTTAGCCTTTATATTTACAAGGTTAGCACCATCTAGAGCATAGAATTTATGGTTGTAAATTTAACATACCTAACTCACTTATCAGTTTATTAAATCTGAATTCATCTAAGGGTTTTGTAAACACATCAGCAAGTTAATTTTCAGTAGGGATGTATTGCAAAGATATTGTTCCATTTTGAACATGATCCCTAATAAAATGATATCTTATTTCTATATGCTTGGTCCTAGAATGCATGACAGGGTTATGTGTTATTGCTATGGCACTTGTGTTATCGCAGTGTATAGGTATAGATTTGAAATCAAACCCATAATCTTCTAGCTGGTTCTTCATCCATAGGATTTGAGCACAACAGCTGCCTGTAACAATATATTCAGCTTCTGCTGTTGAAGTTGATACTGAGTTTTGCTTCTTGCTGAACCACGGCACTAGTCTATTTCCTAGCAGTTGACAAGTGCCACTGATACTCTTTCTATCTATTTTGCATCCTGCAAAGTCAGCATCTAAATATCATGTCAGTTCAAAGGAGGACTCCTTATGATACCATAGGCCCAAGTAGGGTGTACCTTTAAGATACCTGAAAATCCTTTTTACAGCAGTTAAGTGTGATTCCTTAGGATTAGCTTGAAATCTAGCACATATACATATTGCAAATATTATATCGGGTCTACTGGCAGTTAAGTAGAGAAGGGAGCCTATCATACCTATGTATTGAGTAATGTCAATACTTTTACCTTTCTCATCTTTGTCAAGCTTAGTTGCTGGAGCAATTGGTGTTTTCATGGGAGAGGCTGATTCCATGCCATATTTCTTAAGTAAGTCTTTGATGTACTTGGCTTGGTTAATGAAGATACCATCATTAGATTGCTTCACTTGCAGTCCAAGGAAGAAGTTCAGCTCACCCATCATGTTCATTTCAAACTTGCTCTGCATAAGCTTGGAAAATCTCTTGCACAGATTTTCATCAGTAGAACCAAAGATAATATCATCTACATATATTTGAACTAGTAAAACTTTATCTTTCTGCTTCCTAAGAAATAGTGTAGTGTTTACTCTACATCTAGTGAATCCTTTTTCAACAAGAAAGTTAGTTAGTGTTTCATACCATGCTCTAGGTGCTTGTTTAAGTCCATATAAGGCTTTGTCTAATCTATAGACATAATTAGAGAGGGTTGGATTGACAAAACCTGGGGGTTGTTCCACATATACTTTTTCTTGAAGTTCACCATTTAGGAATGTACTCTTGACATCCATCTAGAATACTTTAAACTTCATATGGGCAGCAAATGCAAGGAATATTCTGATTGCTTCAAGTCTGACAACTGGTGCAAAGGTCTCATCGTAGTCTATGCCTTCTTCTTGAGAATAACCTTTGGCCACTAATCTTGCTTTGTTCCTTGTGATCACCCCATCTTCATCCATCTTGTTTCTGAAGACCCATTCGGTGCCAATGACTGGGTGATTCTTTGGTCTTGGAACTAATCTCCAGACTTTGTTCTTTCGAATTGATTCAGCTTCTCTTGCATGGCTTCAATCCAGCTTGCATCTTGCATCGCATCTTCAATCTGCTTGGGCTCTATTTGAGATAGAAAACTCAAATAGAAACACTCATTTTGGGTTGCAGATCTTGTTCTAATTTTGGCAGTTGAATCTCCAATGATCAGGTCTTGAGTGTGATCTCTTGCCCATCTGTTCCATGTTGGAACATCAGTTCTGGTGCCTTCTTGTCTGAATTCTTCAAGATTGACTTCTAGTTCTTGTTGATCAGAATCTTTGTCTAGTGCAACTCTCTCTATGGTTTCTTCACCAATCTCTACGATTCCACCTTCAGGGACTACGGTGGTGGTGTTGGGCTCAACCACCTCATTCATAGTGTCTGTATCGTCAATCGTAGTGTCTTGTGGTGCAGACTTGTCTGAGTCTGTTTCATGAAAGATGAAATAAATTGAGACTTCAACACTTAGTGTCTTCTTGTTGAACACTCTATAGGCTTTGCTGTCTGTGGCATATCCAAGGAAGATTCCTTTATCTGACTTGGGTTGGAATTTAGTCAGATATTGCTTTCCATTGTTGAGAATGTAGCATGAACAACCAAATACATGAAAGTAACTGACATTTGGCTTTGTTCCCTTCCACAGCTCGTAGGGAGTCTTCTTCAACGTAGAGTGTACAAGAGATCTGTTCTGTGTATAGCATACAGTGTTGATGGCTTCTGCCCAAAAGTATTCAGGCAGATGAGCTGCTGCTAGTAGAGTTCTTTCAGCTTCTATAAGTGTTCTGTTCTTTCTCTCAGCTACTCCATTTTGCTGAGGAGTTCGTGGTGCTGAAAAGTTATGGCTGATGCCATTGTTTGAACAGAACTGATCCATTTCTGAGAAGTCAAACTCTCTACCATGATCACTTCTTATAGTCTTGATAGTTTCTCATTTTTCATTCATCACTATCTTGAACATCTTTATCAGTTGGGAGCTTGTCTCATCTTTGGAGTTAAGAAAGAACACCCATGTGTATCTGGTGTAGTCATCCACTACGACCAGTGAGTATCTCTTTCCTCCGAGGCTCACAGTTGGAATTGGCCCGAAGAGATCCATATAAAGTAATTGTAGGGACCTATCGATTGAGTTGATTTCTTTGCCTTTAAATGAGCTTCTTGTTTGCTTTCCAAGCTGGCAGGCGTTACATGGCCTTTCTTTGATGAAGCTGAACTTAGGTAAACCTTCTACCAGATCTTTGGAGGCCAGCTTTGACATACTCTTGAAGTTGAGATGAGATAACCTTCTATGCTAAAGCCAAGTTATTTCTTTAGTGGCTTTAGTAAGAAAACACACTGTCTCTTCAGAACTTAGTTGAGTAAGATTGACAGTGTAAACATTTCCTTCTCTGGTTCTGGTCAGCTTGATAGACGATGTCTCCAGATCTCTGACTTGACATTGGTTGTTGAGAAAGGTGACTTGATGACCTTTATCGCAGAGTTGGCTGATACTCAGAAGATTATGCTTTATTCCGTCTACGTACGCCACTTTGCTGAAGGACACAACACCATTCCCAGCTGAACCATATCCTTTCGTCTTGCCAGAGCTGTTATCTCCAAAGATAACTGTTGGTCCCTCCTTCTCTGTATAGTTTGATAGGAGGATTTTGTTCCCGGTCATATGTCTTGAGCAACCATTGTCCAAATACCATGTCGTAATCGTGGTGCTCAATTCCTGCATACAGGTTTAGCTTTCATGTTGGTACCCAGACTAGCATGGGTCCTACAATGTTAGTACCCTTGGGGACCCAAATCTGTTTGACTTTGGGCCTCCCATGCACAGTATTATAAAAGCATAATGCAGCTTTATGACCAAATCTTCCACATGCAACGCATCTAATATAATTCATATTTGTGTGTGTGTGTGTGGATTTTTTCTCCATTTGGACTTGTGTGGATACTTGGTGGCCTTGACCTTATATTGCATTTTCCTTTTTCATGCAACCTTGGAGTTCACGTTTTGTGCTGAGTAAACCTCAACACCACGATTCTTTCTAGGTTGATTCGTGGAGTCAATTTTACTTGACTTTACGATTCGTCGAGGTTGGACAGTGGTGACTGAGTCACTCTTCACTTTTCTGAACCCTAGGCCAGCATGTGATCCGTTGTGTCTTGTAACATTACTTGGATCAGAGGAACAGAGTTGCACTGGTTCATCCTTCTGTGTGGACTTTACAAATACAATGTTTCTATTTAGATTAGAAGCACTGTTACTGTTATTGTCCTTAACCATTTCCACACTTGGTTCTGGGATAGATTCCTCAAACCCTAAACTTGTTCTGTCAGAGACACTACTCTGATTGGAGATCAGGGAGTACATGGATGAAGAAGACATGTTCCATGTAGAGATAGTCTTTTCTAATTCCTCAATCTTGGGGGTTAGCTTTGACTCTCTTTGAATGCTCAGTTCATTGGTCTCTCTCAAGATTTTATTCTTAGCTTCAAACTTAGAGAGAGAGTGTAAGACCCCAAATTTTATGAATAATATTTAATGTTTTTTATATATTATTTTGAAATAGTAAGGTGTTCATTTGATAAATGTGATAAGTTATGAGTGAAATGCACAAAGTTTACAAAGTAAACAAGTGGTTATTAAATATTCGTTGTGTCGGGGAATATTCGTTTGGTCGAGGAATATTCTTTTTGTCGGAGAATATTCGTACGACGGCGTAGTCATTGGTGGACCCCACAACGAAATGAATGTCGGATATAGAAAGCGACAGAAGTAACCTTTTTATAAAAATAACGGCAAAACTGTTACCGTTAGAACTGTTGAAATACCCGGTGGTTAAAATACAGTAATACGTGGTGTTGCACAGTAATACGTGGTGTTGCACAGTAGCACACGGTATTGCACAATATTTTAAATTATTGATTCTTACGTAGGAAGGCACTTACTCAATTATTGTTACAGTAATTATTGTTCAATATTTTATATTATTGATTCAATAATTGCATAATATTTTATTGGTTCAATATTTGCTACGTTGATATTTTATATCAATAAGTGCTACTTTGCTATTTTATATTATTGATTCAATAATTATCATTGCACATTATTTCAAATTATCAAATGAATAATTTATATTATTTGAATAATATTACTAGATAGCATTATTGGCAATGTCTAAGGAAGTTCTGTCTAGGAAAGGGGTTGATTAATTGCGCGCCAGTAAGGAGAAATCCTTATCGGAAGGCCCCCTCTTTCCTGGGAACGACCTGGTTGTCAATATTGTAGTTCTATAATATTATTTGTGAATAATTAATTTTTGATATATATGATAAAGAAATATTTATTCAATGTGGATTTAAACGGAGAAATTTTTAACAGGTGACATTTGTTGAAAGTTGGTATTTTATCTTGTCCGATAAAATAATTCATTCAAATATATTATTATAATATTACATTATAGCAGTATGATGTGATTATATAATAGTATGATTTTGATAATTAGAATAGTAACATTATTATAGTAAATTCATGGTATAAAAGTTAAACGAGGTGGAAGTGTGCAAATTAAATTTGAACTCTTATGATGCAAACAATGATGTCATCTGAGCGATGAGGTAAGCAAGGATGTCATCGGAGCGATGAGGTAAGCAATGATGTCATAGGATCAATGATGTAAGCGATGATGTCATAAATTATGGCAAAAAGACTATTTTACCCTTACTTTGCCGAGCCTATAAATAGAAGCTCATTTCTTCATTATTTCTCACCAATTCACTAAAGCTATAGAGAGAGAAAGTATAGAGAGAATAAGAGAGAAAGAAAAAGAGTATTCTGCTATTACACTAGTGCAGTCTCCAAATTTTTAAGGTAAGGGATATTATTTCTTTCGTATTCATGAAGAGAGTTATTTTCTTACAATACTCGCAAGGGTTGTTATTCCATTCTTTATTATTCTGTTGGAATTATCTGTCTACGCGGACTACCGCATGCATGGTGAAATTCTGTTATTATTCCATTCTTTATTATTCTGTGGGAATAACCTGTCTACGCGGACTACCGCATTCCTGGTGAATAACCCTTCGTATTCAGTTATTTTTAAATTGTTAAAATAATCTGTCTGAGCGGACTACCGCCTGACGGGTGAAAATTCAATTGCAGTTCGTATATTGTTTCATTTCAGATTCCTAACTCTAAACTTACTACGGTAAGTATTGCTTCTATAATTTTTGAAATGATCAGAAATTCCTTGAGTTTTGCGCTTCATCTAATATCATTTCATTGGAATATTGGTCTGAACTTTCTTGTGAAATTTTTATTTTTTCATGTCGAGTTACTATTCACGAGTTACTATTCATGGGGTACTATTCACGGTAAAAAAAAAAAAAAATTCTTTCCAAATCATCTTTGATTAGATCCAGGTTTTTATCTTCATTCTTGAACTCTGGTTATGTTGGTCGTTTGGAACATAGGGTTAATATGTGATATGATAATTTATTTGATTAACCCTTGTTTTGTGGCAGTATTTGAGAATGGCAGCTGAAAATCTAAACAATGGAGTGAATGAGACCGTTGAAACACCTTTAATCACCAATCAAGAGAACGTGCAACAAGAAGGCAATATTCCTTCTGAAAACGACACCACCGATCAGACGATGAATGATGGAATGTTTAGAAGCTTTTTGCAGTTCATGCAAAACCAGACGAGGGAGACTCGTGTTCATAATACAGGTGGAAATAATAACAACTCGCGGCTTGTCACTGCCAAGCAGTTCAAAGAGTTGGGACCACCAGAGTTTCAGGGAAAGCCAGATCGAATCAAGGCAGAAAATTGAATTAAGCAAATTACCAAAATATTTGATGTCTTGGGATGCACGGAGGAACAGAAGGTTCCATTCGCCACGTTTATATTCCGTGGAGAGGCAGATTACTGGTGGGAATATGTGAAGCGTACCCAGCCTGCCGCACTCAAGATGTCTTGGGAGGAATTCCAGAAACTGTTCAATGACGAGTATTTTCCAGAAAGTATTAGTCATATGAAGGAGGTAGAATTTATCAGACTGGAACAGAACAACATGACGGTGTCCCAGTACATGGAGGCACACAACACACCGTTTGCAATCCATCCTGGAAGTGCCAAAATGTATTGTGATCTTCGACATATATTTTGGTGGAGCAATATGAAAAGAGAGATCGCGAAGTTCATCTCGAGGTGTTTAACGTGTCAACATGTCAAGGCGGAGCATCAAATGCCAAAAGGTCCATTGCAACCACTTGAGATTCCAAAGTGGAAGTGGGAACACATTACCATGGATTTCGTTACGGGTCTTCCCAAGATTTCTCAAGGCATAAATGTGATTTGGGTTATTGTTGATAGATTAACCAAGTCTGCTCATTTCTTGCCAATACGAGAGACTTATTCCCTTGAACGCCTTGCTCGTATGTACGTGAATGAGATTGTGAGATTGCATGGTATGCCAGTATCCATAGTTTCGGATCGTGACCCAAGATTCACTTCACAATTTTGGGTCAGCTTACAGAAAGCTATGGGCACGGATTTACGATTTAGTTCGGCATATCATCCACAAACGGACGGGCAATCGGAAAGGACTATCCAAACTCTTGAAGATCTATTGAGACTCTGTGTTCTAGACTTCAAAGGGAGTTGGGATAAGTACCTACCATTGGTGGAATTTTCCTACAACAACAGTTATCAAGCAAGTATAGGCATGGCTCCATTCGAGGGGTTGTATGGACGAAAATGTCGTTCTTCAGTATGCTGGAACGAGGTGGGTGAAGCAACATTGTTGGGACCGAAGTTAGTACGTATGACTACGGAAAAGATTTAAATGATCCGGCAATGTATACAAACTGCACAAAATCCACAAAAGAGTTATGATGATCTTCATCGAAGGGACGTGGAGTTTAATGTCGGAGATCATGTATTATTACGTGTTGCTCCATGGAAAGGAGTTACGAGATTCAGAAAGAGAGGAAAGCTCAACCAAAGATTCATTGGTCCATTTGAAATCCTTGACCGAGTAGAAAACGTGGCCTATAGACTCGCCTTACCTCCAAGCATGTCTCGTATTCATAACGTTTTTCACATATCTGTGCTTCGTAAATATGTAAAAGATCCAAACCAAATTATTGAGTTAGAACCAGACGAGATAGCCGAAGATTTAACATACGAGGAGGTACCTGTCAAGATCTTGGATAGGAATGAACATGTCTTATGCTCAAAGGTTATACCTCATGTTAAAGTTTTGTGGAGGAACCATGATATCGAGGAAATGACCTGGGAGTTAGAATCAGAAATGAAAACGAGGTATTCTCACCTTTTCGACATACCAAGTACGTACGTCAATTTCGAGGACGAAATTTCATAAGGAGGGGAGGTTGTAAGACCCCAAATTTTATGAATAAGATTTAATTTTCTTTATATATTATTTTGAAATAGTAAGGTGTTCATTTGATAAATGTGATAAGTTATGGGTGAAATGTGCAAAGTTTACAAAGTAAACAAGTGGTTATAAAATATTCGTTGTGTCGGAGAATATTCGTTTGGTCGAGAAATATTCTTTTTATTGGAGAATATTCGTACGACGACGCAGTCATTGGTGGACCCCACAACAAAATGAATGTCGGATATAGAAAGCGACAGAAGTAACCTTTTTATAAAAATAACGGCAAAACTGTTACCGTTAGAACTGTTGAAATACATTGTGGTTAAAATACAGTAATACGTGGTGTTGCACAGTAGCACACGGTATTGCACAGTATTTTGAATTATTGATTCTTACGTAGGAAGACACTTACTCAATTATTGTTACAGTAATTACTGTTCAATATTTTATATTATTGATTCAATAATTGCATAATATTTTATTGGTTCAATATTTGCTACGTTGATATTTTATATCAATAAGTGCTACTTTGCTATTTTATATTATTGATTCAATAATTATCATTGCACATTATTTCAAATTATCAAATCAATAATTCATATTATTTGAATAATATTATTAAATAGCATTATTGGCAATGCCTAAGGAAGTTCTGTCTAGGAAAGGGGTTGATTAATTGCGCGCCAATAAGGAGAAATCTTTATCGGAAGGCCCCCTCTTTCCTATGAACGACCTGGTTGTCAATATTGTAGTTTTATAATATTATTTGTGAATAATTAATTTTTGATATATATGATAAAGAAATATTTATTCAATGTGGATTTAAACGGAGGAATTTTTAACAGGTGACATTTGTTAAAAGTTGGTATTTTATCTTGTCCGATAAAATAATTCATTCAAATATATTATTATAATATTACATTATAGTAGTATGATGTGATTATATAATAGTATGATTTTTATAATTAGAATAGTAACATTATTCTAGTAAATTCATGGTATAAAAGTTAAACGAGGTGGAAGAGTGCAAATTGAATTTGAACTCTTATGATGCAAACAATGATGTTATCGGAGCGATGAGGTAAGCAAGGATGTTATCGGATCGATGAGGTAAGCAATGATGTCATAGGATCGATGATGTAAGCGATGATGTCATAAATTATGGTAAAAAGACTATTTTACCCTTACTCTGTCGAGCCTATAAATAGAAGCTCATTTCTTCATTATTTCTCACCAATTCACTAAAGCTATAGATAGAGAAAGTATAGAGAGAATAAGAGAGAAAGAAGATGAGTATTCAAATCTTGGATTCAAAGTTCTCAAAAATAGTATAAAAAATTCATGCTCAATCATACGAAAAGCGTATTCATGCACACATATCATCTTCGCAAAAATTTCCCTTACTTTTTTTTTATCATACTTGAAGAAATTCAAGTTACCAGTTTTACCTTCAACTTCTAAAGTTGGATAAGATAATACCTGCTGCTTGGGTTTTTCGGAGCCAGAAATTGAAGCTAGCCGAATAGAGCAAGAGTTCATGTGCCTATTCAAATGACTGGTAGACCCCGTATTTTGAAGAGCAAACCTTGAATGGCAATGCTTGCACTCAACCTTCTTGGTTCCATCTCTTAATGTCACAACAGTAAACTCATCCCAGGCTTTTAAGGTCATTTTTTTTCATTTTTCCCATGCTCAGCTTCAACCTCAACCTCAGTAGCATTTTCATGCTGAGAATCTCCAGTAAGTTGAGGCTGATTTTCAGTTTGAATATTTGGCACTTGAGATGGTCCAGATGGGTCTTCAATCAAACTTATGATCTCAGTGTTACCTCAAACAAATAAACAAAAAATTATCAGAATTAGAGACAAATGATATAACATATGCATGCACAATAAAATTGCCGTAATGAGTATTACATTCAACTAAATACATTCTGAAAGTATGAGCCAAACTTGGAATGTGAGGTATGCTATTCTTAAAAGGCATTTATTCAGCGTATATTTCAGTTGGATATGGCATGTTGAGCACACAATTTTGAAAGTTAGTTCACATTACCACGAATGCAAACAAGTAAAACCTCAACAGGAATGTGAGATATGCTATTCTTCAAAGGCATTTATTCAACGTATATTTCAGTTGGATATGGCATGTAAGACCCCAACTTTTATGAATAAAGATTTAATTTTCTTTATATATTATTTCGAAATAGTAAGGTGTTGATTGATAAATATGAAAGTTATGGGTGAAATGTGCTAATATTTTAAAATGAGCAAGTGGTTATAAAATATTCTTGTTGTCGGGGAATATTCGTTTGGTCGTGGAATATTCTTGTTGTCGGGGAATATTCGTACGACGGCGCAGCTATTTGTGGACCCCACAACGGAATAACTGTCGGATATAGAAAGCGACAGAAATAACCTTTTTATAAAATAACGGCGTAGTTGTTGCCGTTAGTACTGTTGAAATACCCGGTGATTAAAATACAGTAATACGCGGTGTTGCACAGTAGCACACGGTATTGCACAGTATTTTGAATTATTGAGTCTTACGTGAGAAGGCACTTACTCAATTATTGTTACAGTAATTACTGTTCAATATTTTATATTATTGACTCAATAATTGCTACGATGATATTTTATATTATTGACTCAATAATTGTTACATTGATATTTTATTGACTCAACAATTGCTACGATTGATTCAATAATGGCCACAGTTGATATTTTGTATTATTGATTCAATAATTGTCATTGCACAGTATTTCGCATTATCAACTCAATAATTCATATTATTTGAATAATATTATTAGATAGCATTATTGATAATGTCTAAGGAAGTTCTGTCTAGGAGGGGTTATTTAATTGCGCGCCAGTAAGGAGAAGTCCTTATCGGAAGGCCCCCTCTTTCCTGGGAACGACCTGGTTGTCAATATTGTAGTTCTATAATATTATTTGTGAATAATTAATTATTGATTTATATGATAAGGAAATATTTATTTTGTGGATATTAAAGAAGGAATTAGCACTGATGTGTTTTTATCAGTATTTTGGTGTGGAAAATCATCTGTTTGTGAATTTCGGATAATTTATGTTGGGAATTTGGAAAAACTTTCTTCTGCAAAGTTGTAGAGAATTAAATTTCCTATGGAAAGGACATAGAGTTTGTATTTTTGTGACAAAGGGGCTATTTATTATGAATTATTGAAGTTTCGAAAAATAAATATTTTTTTAATAAAATGGTGGGCCCCACTTTTGTTGTTGGTTGAAAAATCTGATTTTTTTTTGTAGCAGCCGGCGGCGGAGATTTTTTTTAAAATAATAATATTTTATTATTTTAGTCTCCTTTGGCATCCTAAGCTTTTCCTATAAATATGGTGCTTAGGTTAGAATTGAAAATCACACCAGAATTCGAAGTTTTCTCTCTCTATAATATCGAGCGTATTTTGTGAGTATTTCTATACTTTGAGTATTAGTATTCAGCGCAAGTTTTCGTCGATATTATATCCGATATTCCAGTCAGAGGTACTATTCTTTTGAGGTAAGGGATGTTATTTCTTTCGTAAATGATGTTATTCTTTTCAATATCATTATACCGAAATATTGTCATGGATGTTATGTTGAAATTCTGACTTTTTCCGTCGGGGTTACTATTCACGTATACGGCACTATTCACGTATACGGCACTATTCACGGGAAAATTTATTTTTCTTCTATTTGTCCAAATTATCTGTTATGGTTATTATCTTTGATTGTATCCAAGTTTTGAGCTTTATTCTTGAATTTTGCTCCACAATTGATTATTACGAAGTATTTTTGAATTGTATAAACTAAAATACGAATCCTTGATCTTTGTCTTTTATCTCACTGGATTCGTCATTTAAATGTTTTTCATCATCCTCAGTCTTAAAAGGTGATGTAAATGAATATCTTTGGCCTGTAGAACAAAGATGAATGATTACCTGATGAATATCTTTGGCCTGTAGTGCAAAGATGACAGGTGTTGAGATGAACATAATTACTGATGATACAAATGAATATCTTTGGCCTGTAGTGCAAAGATGACAGCTGTTGAGATGAACATGACTACTGATGATACAAATGAATATCTTTGGTCGTAGTGCGAAGATGAATATTTGATTTGAGATATTTATTGATTGATGTTACAGGGATAAAATATTGATGATGAATGGTTATTTCCGCTGCGAATATTGATCTAAAACTTGTTGTCAATAATATTTTATCTGAATTGTTGAAGGCTAACGATAATTTATTTTCCATTATCTTAGTCATAATATTCTTTACTGGGCTAGTTGAGCTCACCCTTTTCATCTATTGTCCTCTTCAGGAAATGAGAACGGTGCGGGAACTAGTCGGGGGACAGAGTGATGGTCCGAGTTAGAGCAGTAGTAGTCCTCGCTATTTTTGTGAAATAGTGGGATAATAATTGTAATAAATAAAGAATGAATTTGAATTTGAATATTTCGTATTATATACGATTTGTATTGACACTCACAGTTGTGTGGTCGTATTTTGCACGACCGTGTGATATAAAGTTGTATTTGAATTCTGTACCATGTATTTGGCGACTCAGAATGGGTTGGGTGGACTGGACCTATTCTGGGGGCGTCACATGGCATGTTGAGCACACAATTTTGAAAGTTAGCTCACATTACCACGAATGCAATCAAGTAAAACCTCAACAAGAATGTGAGATATACTATTCTTCAAAGACATTTTTTCAACATATATTTCAGTTGGATATGGCATGTTGAGCACATAATTTTGAAAGTAAACTCACATTACCATGAATGCAATCAAGTAAAACGTCAACAAGAATGTGAGGTATGCTATTCTTCAAAGGCATTTATTCAATGTATATTTCAGTTGGATATGGCATGTTGAGCACACAATTTTGAAAGTTAGCTCACCTTACCACGAATGCAATCATGTGAAACCTCAACAGTTCATTTAAGTGTGTTTCAGAATGAAAATTGGGCAATATCCTCAGATCTAGATGAAATTGAGCTACATCAGAAATTTGAAGACTCGATGGGAGATGCAATACTGAAGTCAACAACAAAATTGAATTCAGTTGATATAAACTAAAGATGCTAATTAAATACTAAAAAATAGCATGATCAATTAAACTGTTACTAAATGAATATTTGCACAACTGTGAGAAAATTGAATTTTTTTTCTCTTAAATATTACACAAAACACTCGGTGTGGAAGAAGAATAATAAGATAAAGATGAGAATATATAACACAATTGTAAATATTGACAGAAGAATCTAAGATTTAAGGCATAAGATAATACTCTCTCCATTAGCAATAGTGATGAAATGTGTTTAATTTGAATGGGTATAGCAGCCTTCACATTTGCCGCTCGCATGGCATTAAAAATACTCAAAACCTCCTTAAATCTATTACACTGACAATACCCATAATAAATTAATGAATTCCAGGAAACTAAGTCTCTGTCAGACATTTTTTCAAACGTATTCCAAGCAAAACGCAAATCATTGCATGAGGTATACATATTAACATATGAATTAAGGCATTACAAACATAAAGATATGATTCAAACCCAAGTTTCAGAACATGCTCTGTAGCATATGTAATTCAAAATCAAATCCAAATGGTGTTAAGAAATCAAAATAACATAGAAATGTATACACCTGAAGCATCAAAGTGTTCCATTGAATAAGATCGAATTGAAACTTGAAAGTTATAAATTAGGGTTCTAATTTACTTGATTGGGGATTTTTGGTATAACAGAAGTAATCAGAAATTGAGTCTGATTTTTGGATCGGAGGAGACGAGGAGTAACTGATGATTTACCTCATGGCTGGACAGGAAATATTAAAGCTATATATATATATATATATATATATATATATATATAGATTACTTAAGTGAAAAGGAAGATTAGAAGAAGAAAATATGAAAGAACTGACTTACACATAGCATATCAATCGTCTTTTGTGGGATGATTCAGTTTTCAGCCTCAAATCTCAGCCCCTCGAGCTTAGAAACTTTTAATTTCTCTGTAAACGAAGCGACTGAAGTCTGAAGAGAAGAAAGGGTAAACAACCAAATGGGCAACGACTAAATCTTTCCACTCCCTTATCAGATATTAAGGATCGAGTAAGTGCGAACCTTAAACGAGTAGGGTTCATCGAGTAAGGATTGAGTATGGATCAGACGAAAGAGGAAAGCTCGAACCCTAAAATGAGCGAACAGTATTGTGCTCAAATTCGAGTTCAGTATTAAAGCCCAAAAAATGAGCTTGGCCCATATTCGGCTTGGATATCTACCGAATTCGAGTCCCGAATCATATTTTCGGGTCGAGTCCGAATCGGGTACCGAACTACTCGAACCGATTTTCACCCCTATTTGGAACCAACTCAGAGTCTTTATCTATTTATTAAAATTATAACTTTATAATAGTACAACTTTATTTTGGAATTCTTTTAATGTGCTGACATATGTAAATACTGATTAGTTATTGGTCATTTTGTAGCTGTCTGCCATACTTGATTGTTTGATTGAATAATAAGTCGTGCTTGTTCAAGTAATAAATAATGCTGCACAAATTCCTCAGTCAATTCAACTGCTTCCAAACGGAAAAGACCATTTATTTTGATTTGATGATGGTATACACACCCCTCTTGATTTTTAATTTTAATTTTAACTTTAAATAATCAATAATAATTTTATATTTTAAAACATTGACAATATTTTGCAATAAAAAAATTCTGGTGATCTTTTAGCCTCTAATTTTTCAGATTAAACGAATATTTGTAAAATATATATACACAAATTAATATCTTTGAATATTAATTACACACAAAAATTATAGAGGATTAATTAACAACGTAGGTTTATATATAAAAAAGAAAAAAGTAGAACAAATTATGAGCATTATAATGAACAGAAAGAGCTGATCAGATAATTGGATTAATTAGTTAAGTTTAGTTTGAGCCAGTTTGAACAATACGCATAATGGAAAGAACCATTGCAGACAACTTATACGTATCGTCATTTCTGTTCGTTAATGGTGAAACTACAACTATCACTTCTCTCTCCGTAAATGCGTCTTCACAGCTACTTGCGGCAACTAAAACTGATCTTATTGCTACATTAACATCAACGTAGCGCTTAGCATTGTAATAAATCATGGCTTGATTGATGGAAGGAATTGCAGCCGAGTAAAGATCAAAACAAACGTTTAAAGCCGCATCAGTTTCGTTATTTTTCAACAAGTGTTTGATGTAGCCCCTTGTGTCTGTCATGTTGTTTCGAGTTAAGCTAATGGAGATCATTCCAAGGTCTCTGAGGCTAGCACCCCGGCTGGCCGGGGCTGCTAGCAGGGAAGTTGTGCAGAAATCGTAGGGGACGGTTGGATAATGTTGTGAGCAGGTTTTGCAGGTGGTTTGGATGAGATCTTGAGCTGTGCCGTGGAGGGGGATCAAGGCTAGGAGAAAGAGGGAAGAGAGGAATAAGGGAGAAGAAGTCTTCATTTTCTTGGTGGGTGTGGTTCGCATGCATGTAATGATGTTGGTTTTGTTTGCTTCGCAAGAGAATTTATAGAAGCTTAGGGGATGGGTTGGTGTTGACTCGCTCATATTCCGACCAAAGGTTTTGATGATATTAATGAGACAACAAAAGATTTGCTGAAACTGTGGAATTGCATTGCATTTAAATAACTATGGAATAAATTAAAGTGGTTAATTAATTATGGAAATATTTAATGAAGTTTTCAAAATTAATAAGGATCAAATATTAACTAATTGGAGTCTAATTTTGAAACCTTCCCATAATTAAAGGAACTAATTTGAAATCAGATAAAATATGTTACCATATATCTTGTGATTGAGTTATTTATTATTTGATTTTTTTTCATAATTTATTAAGTAATTGAGTTTTCGATAAATTGATTAAGCAAATCAATTTTCATATCTTTAGAATCAATTAGCATGGATCAAGTAATTGGAGTAATTTTTGGAAAGCTAATTAGTGAGGGAAAATTTAAATAAGCTAGGATTTCAAAATAAATATGGAAATGTTTTTTAAATGTTGATTTTTAATACTACCTCCGTCCCATAATAAGTGTTTTTTTAGCTTAAATCACACATACCAATACACAAACTAAAATGACAAAAATACCCTTAATATACATTCTTTGTTTTGTTTGAAACTTTTTTTATTGCCTTTTGGTCTCTCTTTCTCTTTCTTCAATCTTTCAACTTCCTAATAAATACGCAATAAATACCATTGATTGCACAAGGGCATATATGGAAAAATATTGTAAAAATTGTATTGGAGTCCTAACACATCACTTATTTTGAGAAAAAATATCAAGGCTAAAAAAGCACTTATTATGGGACGGAGATAGTACATCTCATAATTGATGAAGTTGGTTAGTAAATAAGTTTTTAAAAAGATACATTATCTTTCATATCACTAATTTAAATAAGCTGCCCATTCGTTTGATAAATGGTCAATTTAGTTGATACCTTCTTTCCATAATAAAAGATGTTGATTCCATAAATAAAGGTGTCAAATTAATTGGAGCTATCCAATTGATTCAATATTAATGTTGCCCATCCGATTTGGAAAATGATTTAATTAATTGAGTCCTTCCTTCCATAATTAAAGATATATAATTGATTCCATAATTAAAGTTATTTAATTGATTCAATTGATTCGCCCATTGATTTAATCTGTTAGTATAAACCGAAGCTATCAGTTATTTAAATTCTTCCTCAAATTAAGCAGCATGGGACAAATCAATTTGGAATAACATTTGGATATTATATTATTTCCATAACAATAATAACAAGATGTAAATTAATTGATTGATTGAATCTTTTATGAACTAAACTTTAGCAGTATGATCCCTTAAATTAGTAAATGAATATTTGCTTCTGCTGCTAATGACTTGAAAGGTATTTTTGTTTCATGTAAGAAATAAAGTTTTTGTTCACTCACGTCAACATAATAATGAAATTATTGTGACAAATTTAATGAGTGTCAATATATTTTTCTCAATAAAAAGAATATCTATTTGTAGAACTAAAATAATAAACAAAATAGACATATTTTTTTATAGAATAGAGAGAGTAATAAATAAATAAGTTTATAGAAATATTGGGAAGAGTCTTTGGAACTAGGGGTGAAAATGATCCTGAGTCGATCCGAACATCCTAATGCTAAAGCTCGACTTGGATAAAAAAATTTGTGTTCACGTTTGACTCGAATTCGAACTGATAATTTCCAAGGCTGTTCAAGTTCGACTCGATTAATTACTCGATACTACTCGGTTCGAAGTTACCCGACTCGTTTTCACAACGAGTAATTCGCGAGCCTTTTTATTCGAGATCGAGCCTGAGATGGATCACACCAAAATGAGACATAAAAATGAAAAATTAGAAAATTTTCATTTTCAGTTATATATAAAAATACATGTGTTTCTAAAATTACAAAGATAAATTTACAATATTAATTATACTATGATACAATTTCTAGTAACATCATTACATCTAGGCAATAACTTTAAACAGAAACAATTCACGAGTCAAGACTGCAAAGCATTTCTGGCTTTCTGCAAATCAATTATCCAAGGTCTAAAGTTCAAGCTTCAATCCTGATCAATTTGAGCAGCAATAGCTTGAGCATAGTATGCAAATGCAGTGGAACAGAACTGAATCACACTGAATCACAAAAACAACAATGATCAGTTCACTACCGAAAGAAAGGACATGCAACAAATTATATATTTCATTAATAAGAACATGATCACTACCATGTACTAACAAGAGCTAGTATGTAATAAGCAAATAACTACAGAATGAAAGGACATGCAACAATAAGCAACATATAACAGACTGTCACATTCATACACACGCACAAACTTTCAACATGATTTGACTTGAAACTTTCAAAGCAGATGATAATTCTCACTTCTCAGGGTGGATTACCAAAGCATGGTTAAATTGATAGTCCTGGCATGGAGTAAAAAAAACACATGATTTCATAAGCTTGCATATCAGGTAGAGTTATATTCCTGATAACATCCAAGAAAAATAACCATGATATGGATTTCAAAGCTTTTCAGAATCTTCAGATACTAGTAGTAATTGTTTCGTAAGTGATGCACTATTGACTGACTTAACGTTAAGTTAGATAACAACACTCTTGCTTTAACACCATTTTCAGATTTCCTATGTTTGACATCATAACATCTGAGTGTCAGATATGGCACAAATGGCATATCCAGACAACAACTCAGTCTCTCAGATAGTTTACTACACATATAAGGCACTAGCACTACAGAACATGTAGAACAACTTGAAGTTTCACATTAACTATTAACAAATTAATACTTACAATCATGCTTTTCTTAATATTTCTTATACTCAGCTCGCAACCAATCACCTGTGCAAATCAAAGCCTGAATCGTGTCGGGCTTCAAAAAGCTCCTGAACTGGTCATGAACCCTTCTCCCAGCACTAAATGTTGATTAGGAGGCCACAGTAGTCACAGGTATGGACAATATATCTCTTGCCATCCTAGACAAAACCTTGAATTTTAAAGTGTTTGCCTTCCACCATTTTAAAGCATCAAAATTATCATCAACATTACAAACCAATCTCCCTTCTTCCAAGTAAATTTCTAAATCAGACTTCAAACATGGGGATGCAATGTCCATGTTTTGAGCCCAACTGTCAAACTCTGCTCTACTCTTGGTCTTACTCTTAGATCCACCAACAGAAACCGTTGGTTTAGCACTATTTTTAGCACTTGAAGTTTCACATTAACTATTAACAACTTGTTCTGCTTTGTAAAGTGCCACATATTCATCAAACAGTTCTTGCACAGCATTTTGAATAAGTGGTAAGTTCCTCTTTGCTTCAAACTCACTGACATACATCTTTGGGAAACAAAATATAACTAATTGCATCTTATATCTTGGATCTAAGATAGATGCAATAGCCATCAATAAGTTGCATTGTCCCCAATATTTATCAAACTTCTCTTTCATCTTGTAAGCCATTTCTTTCATATATTCACAATCATCAACAATAGTTTCATTCAACAGCTCCTTGATTTTCCAAATCTCATGTAAAAACAAACTGAAAGTAGGATATTCACAGCCAGAAAACACATTTGTTGCATCATTAAACACTTCTAAAAATTTAATAACCCTCTCAACCCTGTCCCAATCTTCCCTCCTAGGCAAAGAGTTATAATGAAGGTCTCTCTCTTTGTACAATGGGAACACATCCTTGAATTGCAAAGCAGACTCTAACGTGGCATATATGGAGTTCCACCTAGTGGGGACATCTAAGATCAATCTTTTTGAAGATGGTAATTGCAATTTTTTCACAATCTCACCAAATTTTAGAAGACAAGATTGAGACATTTTCAAGTACTTGACAGTCTCACGAACGTTTTGAATAACATTTTGGATAATCCCCAAACCATCTTGCACCATCAAGTTAAGAATGTGGGCACAACATCTAACATGAAATATTTTACCACTAAAATAAAGGCCACCTTTCAATGTAAAATTATCCCTAAGATGCCTTACAGCAGAATCATTTACAAATGCATTATCAAGAGTTACGGTCGATATTTTATTTTCAATTCCCCACTCAGTTATACAATGCAAAATAGAATCAGAAATCATAAGACCAATGTGTAGAGGTACCATGGTACAAAAATTGATAACCCTTTTATGCAAGTTCCAATTCGAATCCAAAAAATTAGCAGTGAGACACATATAACCAATAGTTTGATTAGAAGTCCACAAATCAGAAGTTAAACTTATCCTACTAATACCATCAAACAGAGCCTTGATTTTTTTCTTCTCTAAAGCATAAAGCTTCATGCAGTCAGTCCTTACTGTCACCCTATAAATGGGATCAAATCTTGGATTCAAAATTTTCAAAAATAGTATAAAAAATTCATGCTCAATCATACGAAAAGGGTATTCATGCACACATACCATCTTAGCAAAAATCTCCCTTACTTTTTCTTCATCATACTTGAAGAAATTCAAGTTACCAGTTTTACCTTCAACTTCTAAAGTTGGATAAGATAATACATGCTGCTTGGGCCGGACCCAGAAATTGAAGCCAGCCGAATAGAGCAAGAGTTCATGTGCCTATTCAAATGACTGGTAGACCCCGTATTTTGTAGAGCAAGCCTTGAATGGCAATGCTTGCACTCAACCTTCTTGGTTCCATCTCTTAATGTCACAACAATAAACTCATCTCAGGCTTTTGAGGTCTTTTTTTTTTCTTTTTTTCCCATGCTCAGCTTCAACCTCAACCTCAATAGCATTTTCAGGCTGAAAATCTCCAGTAATTTGAGGCTGATTTTCAGTTTGAGTATTTGGCACTTGAGATGGTCCAGATGGGTCTTCAATCAAACTTATGACCTCATTGTTACCTCAAACAAACAAACAAAAAATTATTAGAATTAGAGATAAATGATATAACATATGCATGCACAATAAAATTGTCGTAATGGGTATTACATTCAACTAAATACATTCTGAAAGTATAAGCCAAACTTTGGAATATGAGGTATTCTATTCTTCAAAGACATTTATTTAGCGTTTATTTCAATTGGATATGGCATGTTGAGCACATAATTTTGAAAGTTAGCTCACATTACCATGAATGCAAACAAGTAAAACCTCAACAGGAATGTGAGATATGCTATCCTTCAAAGGCATTTATTCAACGTATATTTCAGTTGGATATGGCATGTTGAGCACATAATTTTGAAAGTTAGCTCACATTACCACGAATGCAATCAAGTAAAACCTCAACAAGAATGTGAGATATGCTATGCTTCAAAGGCATTTATTTAATGTATATTTCAGTTGGATATGGCATGTTGAGCACACAATTTTGAAAGTTAACTCACATTACCATGAATGCAATCAAGTATAACGTCAACAGGAATGTGAGGTATGCTATTCTTCAAAGGCATTTATTGAACGTATATTTCAGTTGGATATAGCATGTTGAGCACACAATTTTGAAAGTTAGCTCACATTACCTGTGTCGCCCCCAAATTCAGGTACTTGAAACCCGAACTTGGTGCTACACGATATCATTTCTTTGAGCGGAATAATAATAATAATATAAATAAACAAACTTAATTTACATATCAGAGTTGTCTAATCCCAGGTACGCGACCTTTAAAACATTCATTACATAATAGATAGTTAATATTATCGTCTTCATAAAATCTAACTATTACATAAGATACCATAAACCTATTCTTGCAGCTTTCCTTTGCCTTTGTTTTTGCCAGAGCCTTCTGGTTGATCACGCTTAGCTGAAAATATTTAATTTAAAGCAAGAATGAGCATTTAATTGCTCAGCAAGTAATAACAGTTGATAAACTTTAGTTGAAAGAAGTAAATATTTTCTTTGAGGTATACTTCTACAACGAATCAATAGTTGTGAAGTCTTTCGAAACATATCTTAATAACCTATCAAATCGTTTAAAATTTTGAAACGACATAGTGACTATAAATGCTGAGCAGTCAATGGACCATGAACTTTTATTTTTCATTTTTGAAAAGGTTTAAACAGAAATTCATCTGCAAACCGCTCTGGTCTTACGGACATGTAGGGTGATCAGCCCCGTTATGTCCTGTATTGATCAATACTATCTGTTTGAACGATAAATTCATTCACTCTGTTCGCCTTGGGCACAAAAACATGTTTCCCATTACGAGTTGTTCATACTCAGTCTGGAATCCTAACTAAACAATTCAGTTGGATGGCCTTATCATAACCAATACTATTTAGCAGTACAATTCAACTCTGTCTAGCTGAGTCAAATAGCTTAGACAGCCTTTAAACCATAAATACATACCGAAGTTTAATAGTATGTAACAGAATTTGTCATAACAAATAAATTTCAAATTTGAGAGTTCTTGCAGGAATACAATAATTCATACAAGTGGGGACACTTGTATAATAACAGACAATAATGAGGTAATAATAAAAAATAATCGAATCATGAATATCAATAATAGTTTGCGTAAAGAAACTTGCAATGTAAACTTTTTCAAGTACGGAATGAATGATGTACTTGATAGTATCTTAACTATTCTTTTTGAAGCTGATTGGAATAAAAAGGTTATATAACCTTGTATTATTCATAAATAATGAGACAGATAGTTCAAAATTTAGAGAGCCTGTCCAGATATGAATAATTCTAGAATATTTGCTCAATAAAGAGTAAGATTTAGAAACTGGCACAATGAAATTAGAGTAGTTCAGATACTTGCTGAATATAATTTTGAGTAAGGTTAGGGTACTTGTCTTGGTCGCTGTTTACTACTATGTAGTATAGCTTACGCTTTTATTTTTAATATGAAGTCCTATTACCAATAGAATTATTCTTTTAATTAGAATAATTTAAATTAACACATAATACTGCTTAAACATGTTGTCACATAGTCATATTAGTCATTAAAACACATAAGAACGTATACCTAGTCAAACTATGTCGATTTGGTTTGAGTTCGGTATCGTTTCAGCATCCCGATTGCATTATCGGATAATTAACGAATTTTTGTTTAATGAAACTTTGTTCAAGAACTTAAATATTATATTAGATAATTTAATTATCATTTATAATATTTTTCCAAATATTAAAATCATTTATAATGATTTTTCAAATACTTATATCATTTTTAATGATTTAATTGCTAAATAATTTCATTATCATTAATATTTTTAAATATTAATGAAATTCATGTCAACACTTTAAAAGTTATTTATTATAATCTGAAAATATTTTTAAAACCTTAATATTACCTTTAAATGATTTTTTTAGATATTAAATCATTTTTAAATAATTTCCATTAATATTAAAATATTAATGTCTTTCATTTTCAAATATTAAAAGTTATTTATTATAACTTAAAATATTTTTAAAACCTTAATATTACCTTCAAATAATTTTTAAAGTATTAAAATCATTTTTAAGTACTTACCATTAATATTAAAATATTAATTTTATTTATATCAAAATATTAAAAGTATTTATTATAACTTAAAAATATTTTTATTATATTTATTTCACCTTTAAATGATTTATAAAACATTAAAATCATTTTTAAATAATTTATTTAATATAATTATTAAATAACTTTATTATCATTAATATTAAAATATTAATAAAATTCTTATCAAAATATTAAAAGTTATTCATTATAACATAAAATACTTTTTAAAACTTTAATATCATTTTAAATGATTTTTAAAATATTAAAATTATTTTTAACTAATTTATTTAATAAAACTATTAAATAAATTAGATATCATTAATAAATTAAAATATTAATGAAATTTATTTCAAAATATTAAAAGTTAAATTTTATAACTTAAAAATAATTTTTAAAACTTTAGTATGAATTTCTAATATTTATTTTCTATTTATTCTATAATTTTCGTTCAAAGTTGGGGTCCTCTACGGAAACGCTTGTAGACGCAAATCTACAAGTCCGATTTGCGCCCACTTGATATCGTTAGAACCGTGACTTCCCGAGCTATGTTTTAAGCTCAAGAACTGCCACTTTGGCCAGGTATAGCACCCTGAAAACAGGCCACTACCAACTGACCATAACATAGTTTTGCAAACATTTTCAGTTTTGAGGTCTTTTACGGAAACAGTTGTAACACGAGATCCCCAACTTCGATTGAGGCCCAATCAGACTCGTTGGATCCCTATCTTCTTGACATACAGTTTTTATTTATCAAACACCAAATTTCAATCTGTCTAGGTCCCGGAAATCAGGCCCAAAGTGACTGGTCTGCAAGGTTTTCTTTAATAGTTGGCTTGTTTTCCAGATTTGGGGTCCTTAACGAAAATGCTTGTAAAACGAAATCTACAAATCGGATTTAGGTCCAATTGGTATCGTTGGATTCGTATTTTCTCGAACTATAGTTTCCATATATCAAACATCCATTTTGGTTCCGAAAAAATGGATAGAAGTGGCGGGTCAGTGTGGTATGTTCAATAGTTTGTGTAGTTTGGGAATAAAATCATAACTTGTTCATTTCTTAACATTTTTGAGTGATTCCAAAGGGGTTTTGTCCTTAACTCATGTATCTAGCATGCCAAGAAAGAAAATCACAAATATCACTTGTAGATCTCAAGATGAACATGCTATAGCACACTAGTTAACCAAAAATTTCATAAAAATCTACATAGCTTCATTTTTCCAAACTTCTTCACATAAACTCATACAAAACCACAAGTTTCACTTATTAAACTCAAGATCTATCATCCTAACATGTTTTAAATCATTTACCACATGAACCCAAAGAATCTAACATAAAAATATATATAGCATACAAAAAAAAACACTAAACTTGATTTTTTTTTAATTTCTTACCTTTTCTTTTTGAAATCTTTCTTGATCCTTCAAAGTAGCTAATGAAATTAAGATGTATGAAGATCCAAGACCCCTCTTAAACTCCCTATGGCTGCCAAAAATTTCAGCCCCCTTTCACTCTCTTTTTGTTAGAAGAAGCTTGGAAAAAAGAAAGGAAATGAGAGAGAAATGAAGTGTAGTTGGTTTTTGTTTATTGTTTGTATACATTGAATTATTCTACCAATAACTTGCTTCTAAGCTTAGGTTAACTTGCAGAAATGAATAAAAGTGTTGGGCATGTTAACAAGTTGACACATGTGAGAGTGGATGGAGAGTTAGTAGCTTATTACCAATTTATTGGACAAGCTAAGCAAACCAAAATTCCTCTCCCTAAATTGCCCCTAAAGGGCCGGACCTCCCCTCCTCTTTTCTTCCATATTTATTTTTATTTTGTTTGCCAAATTATCCTTTAGCAAATGACTAAAATACTCCTCTTCAAGTGGGCTAAGTTTGGGCCATTCTTTTATTTCTTTTGGGCTAATTTAATTATTTGGGCTATGTAAACTATCATGACCCAAAACATAAATTTTATTTTACCCTAATTAGCTACTTAGGGTTTCCATTCCATCCAAGTTGGAATTTAAAATGTTTGCTTTTATACATTCAATTTCATAACCCAATGAGAAGTGTCTCAAAAATTATTTAAAATAATAAATAATAACTTGAGATGATAAAAATTTATCTCCTAGGTTAGTATAATCTTATATACTAACATTCTTTATTAGCACATAATCACATTCCTTTATCATGCCCGCATTCCCATATTCACTTTGATACTTAGTAAAAATAATGTTGTTATATATATAAAAAAATTATATGAATTTTTTTTTATTTAATCGTATCGAAAATATTGGGTTATTACATTACCATGAATGCAATCAAGTGAAACCTCAACAGTTCATTTAAGTGTGTTTCAGAATGAAAACTGGGCAATATCCTCTGATCTAGATGAAATTGAGCTACATCAAAAATTTGAAGACTCGATGGGAGATGCAATACTGAAGTCAACAACAACATTGAATTTAGTTGATATAAACTGAAGATGCTAATGAAATACTAAAACATAGAATGATCAATTAAACTGTTACTAAATGAATATTTGCACAACTGTGAGAAAATTGATTTTTTTTTTCTCTTAAATATTACACAAAACACTCGGAGTGGAAGAAGAATAACAAAATAAAGATGAGAATATATAACACATTTGTAAATATTGACAGAAGAATCTAAGATTTAAGGCATAAGATAATACTCTCTCCATTAGCAGTAGTGATGAAATGTGTTTAGTTTGAATGGATATAACAGCCTTCACATTTGCCGCTCGCATGACATTAAAAATACTTAAAACCTCCTTAAATCTATTACACTGACTATACCCATAATAAATTAATAAATTCCAGGAAACTAAGTCTCTGTTAGACATTTTTTCAAAAATATTCCAAGCAAAACGCAAATCATTGCATGAGGTATGCATATTAACATATGAATTAAGGCATTACAAACATAAAGATATGATTCAAACCCAAGTTTTAGAACATGCTCTGTAGCATATGCAATTCAAAATAATATCCAAATGGTGTTAAGAAACCAAAATAACATAGAAATGTATATACCTGAAGCATCAAAGTGTTCCATTGAATAAGATCGAATTGAAACTTGAAAGCTATAAATTAGGGTTCTAATTTACTTGATTAGGGATTTTGGTATAACATAAGTAATCAAAAATTGAGTCTGATTTTTGGATAGGAGGAGACGAGGAGTAGCTGATAATTTACCTCATGGTTGGACAGGAAATCACTACAAGAAATTACACAAAAAATGACGCTAAAATTTGTCATATAAAATTTATTTTTCGTCACTAAAATAATTGGTGACGAGTGTTAATCGTCACGAAGACCGTCACCGTATGAGCGTGGTATTAGGTTTATTTGACAATATTTGATGTCGTCACTAAATGTTTTAACTTATGGTGACGATCTACACCATTGTCACTATAATTAATTACTTGTAGTGACGTTAATAGCGTCACTATTTGAATGACACTTTTGTCACTCTATATTATGTTTCGTCATCAAAACGTAGTACATTAAATGACAAAAAATCTTTCTTCGTCATTAAATGCTACTATTTTAGTGACAAAAATATGTTACTCTATTTAATTCATCTAATTTTAATGACGACAATATTGTCATATTTATGATTATTCATTCGTCATGTTATTGTGTTTATCGTCACCAAAAATAAGAAAATAAATGACGACAGAATAATTCGTCACCTAATACTATATTTAACATGACAATTATGTCATTGTCATTTCATATTTTAAATAATATTACAAAATAATTTGTAACCAAAGAGTTACTTTCTGAGACACATTTTTCAATGTCACTAATTAAATACTTATGGTGATGATACATCTAGTCACAGAAAGAGATATTAATAGTGACAAAATTATTTGTTGTGACTAAATGAATATATAATAGTGACGATATAGTTTGTCACCAAAGAGTTACTTTCTATGACACATTTTTCACTGTGACTAATTAAATACTTATGGTGATGATCGAACTCGTCACAGAAAGAGTTATTAATAGTGACAAAATTAAAGGTCATCACTAAATGACTATATAATAGTGACGGCATAACTTGTCATCAAATAGTTAATATTAGTGACAAAATCAGTTGTCATAACTAAATGACTATATATAATGACAATACTATTAATTCTAAAGAGTTAATATTATTCGTCATTAAATTTTAATTTTTATTGACCAAATATTATTTATGAATAAATGATTATAAATCGGATGTGGTGGTCATATTAAGTTGTTTGACATTCAAAATGTATTGTTACATTAACAATTTTCAATAAAAAATATATTACATTTAGTGACCTTTTTAAATCAACTTTACACGTGTATATAATATAAGAGACACAAGTCAATAAACATTTAAAATAAAAAGTAATTATCTTATAAAAAATAGTAGATTCACTAATTCAACAAAATACCCAACTAGGCAATTAACAATTGCTTAAATAATCTAAGTACCACAAAACAAAATTATATAATCCGAAAAGCTAAAATTCTGACATCCATATCCTAAGAAAATGCTTAATTAAAACCTTCTACCTTGTGGTTATTGACCTTCCAGAAAAATCTCTATCTGCAAATTCATCAAAACATATAAACATAAATCAGTGAAATAGTTATGAAATTAAAAAAGAAAAGTATATAAAGAAATAAATGTTTAAATAATAAATTGTGAATTTTCCAGAACTATAGCTATAACATTACTAAATAAATTATGCTATCTTTTTAGGCCCATAAATATGGTACAATAAAATTATTAGTCAAATGCAATCAAGCAACTAATAAGCTTAAGCTCAAATTCATCAAACAGTTAACTTCGAACAATAAAATAAAATAAATAAACCAATAAAACCAAATTACACAAAGTCATGTCCATATAAAAAGTTCAAAAAAAAACACTGCTATAGTGCATGTTACAGAGAAAACTTGAAAGCATGTTATCTAGCACGGGTAACTTCTGCTTAATTCATTGATCATACATTGAGTTCATATGAACATAAACCATAAACACAACTAGCCTCAAGATCCATTGAACATTAACAAACCTTTATAAGCATATTTATTACTCAAAGTAATAAAGATCATGTTTGTCCCATATAAAGAAAAAGATATAAAATCATGTTTGTCTCATAAACAATGTATCCTCAAATCAGCCAGAACAAATCAAATCTAACTATAACAGTATAAATCAAATTCATGTTTGTCCTAAATGGAGTAAAATAAATAAGAAAATCTAACATTTGTAGGAATTCAACACATCACACCAAATTCAAAATATTTAATTGAAAGTGAAGGAAACATTACCTAGAATAATTCTTTTCTAGCAAATTTATGATGCAAGGCAATTGAAAGAAAGGAGGTAGAAGAGAGATTGTTACTGATTTAAACTAATTTTTTGGGAATAAAAACAAAAAGCCACATACAGATTCATCTAATACTATCATTGCTTCAGAGTTCATTATTCAGTCATTTATAAAGTTGTTTTTAATATCAAAAATCTGCATTAACACAAATACAAAAATGAAAAGCAACATTTGAAAGATTCATTGAAGTTTAAAAGTATTTATTACTTGCATAATTTTTTCAGCCTATATGTTCATCCCATTAGCAGCCAAAATTGCCATAAGTTTGTTGATATTTGCACCTTGATGAACCAATTGAGTTTTCAAATCAGACACTTCAGTCTCAAATCCACCCACTTGTGTCTTAAGATCATTTACTTGAGAGTCAGACATTTGTAGCTTTTGTTGTGTCTCTTGAAGTTCCTTTTGGACTTGTTGGGTAGCTAAATCAGATGATGTGATGCGCCTGCATGGAGGTTTTAGACCATACCCAAGGCCTTTAATGTAACCAGATCCATGGCCAAGAACCTCCAAGACTATTTCATCTGCGTTCTTCTCAGATCATTCTTCTCTATATTGATCTCGCTTTTTTTTCATCAACTCCTATTAAAACACATGGATGTAAGAAGGTATTTATAGTTAATTACAATCATTAACATAGAAAAAGTTGTATTTAAAACAAATAGATACGAAAGTTACCCAATTCTCTTCTGCCACTTTGGATGACCAACCCTTTTTCTCTGAATGATGTGTACGTTTATACAAATCAATCCTATCACAAGGATCTCCATTTAGCTCCATTTGAGACTAGGACAGGAAAAAATGTGCCAAGAAAAATAAGGATTATGCATCAATTAAAGGTTATTAGAATGAAACTAGTACAAAAGTACACGTTTAGAACACTTACAATCTCGTGTCGACGAACAGTAAATGGCTTTCTGCCTGAAATATGTGGAGCTCTCACCTGTCTTCTATTCCCACCATTCACAAAACTTGTGTGCTATAAAAACAAGAACAAATTAGTTCAAAGCAATGTTACAAACCTATAGCTATAACCTAAACACTGAACCTTAACATTTAAACATGTTAAGTTTTTGTATTATTACCTTAAATTTAGGTGTTGCAAAATAGTCGCACAATGCTTCCCAATTTTTTTTACAAGGACAAAAAGAAGGCTTGTTATTCTTAGCCTCTACCAAAGTTGCAAACTTCTTGTAGTGCATATGTAACTTATAACGCTTTTGTCGGCTACTAGATTTCAGCCTATCAATCAAACATTGTTTCACTCCCGGAGCATCAACATTAACATCCATGTGGATCTATATATCATATTAGCATATTTTAGATGACAAGAAAAATAAAGTGATATAAGAAAAAAGTTATTAGTTTCGATCTTTACATTTATATGATCAAAGCCTGGTTCCAAACTCTTTTCCTCATCTACGTCTTTCCACCTTTTGGGAACTGGAAGGACATCTCGAGTTATCACTCCAATTTGACTTGCAAGCTTTGCAGATTCATCTCCATTTATAGGTCTTCCTATAAATGGATCCACATTAATCTTCATTTTGCTCCCTGAAGTAACAAATGCCTTCATAATCCCCTTGCCCATTGTTGGACCACGACTCCTTTTCTTAGAGCTGGCTGTATAAACATTACATGCTTGTTATAATTTTTGTTTCGCATACATAAGAAATAGGATTATTAGTTACTTCAAAACTTAGTATAATTTAAAAAAAAAGAAAAAAGAGAATTCATACCTGTTTCAACACTTGTTTCAGTTGATGGGGTTTGAATGCTCTCATTTGATGGAATTTCAGGACTTTCTGTTGTTGGAGTTTCATGACTTTCAGTTGCTGGAATTTCTAGACTCTGAGTTAATGGAATTTCAAGTCTTGGAATTGCTGGAACTGTAGAGATTTGTGGCGTGGGATTAATTTCACTGGTCTGATTTTTAGTAGCATGTTCACTACCTTTAGATGAATTATTATGGGCTTCAAGTATTACAAATGGTTCCTTTTCTGTATTAGATTTCCTACCATCAGAAGCTACGTTTTCTTTGTCAAAACGTCCTTTGATACCTCTGAGAGTTATCGAATCAGCTAGCTTAGACTTACGATCAATGAGAATTTGTTTAGTCTTGTTTGCATTGCTTTTCACTTTCAGTTTGTGTCCACCTCCAGGAGCCATTTATAAAACCTGTAAGAAATTTTTTTTAAAATTAAATCTATTAGAATTGGATTAACTAATAATAAAGATAGGATATTCAGTGAATAATTACATAGAATAGATTTTTTTGCAGAAAATATATTTTCTGCAAAATATATTTTCTGCAAAAGATAGGATATGCATGTTTTAGCAGAAAATATATTTTCCTGGTGAACCTATTTTCAACTTTTTTTCAATATATATGCTTCACAACTAAGAAATAAAAAGGATAATTTATGTATTGGCACACCTGCCAAACTAGTACATGACAAGTAAAATCTATTAAAAAATAGTACATATACTTCTGAGTTTCCAAGCTAACAAAAGCATAAAATTAAGAGGCCAATGACCATTTGAAGGCCTTGTAAACTGCAAATTTAAGGAAACATATGTACTGCTGAAAGTGAACTTGATGGAATCTATAAATAGGTGATTGAGGAACAACTAAGCATTGTTGTCATAAAACCTCAATTTTGGTCAAAGATGCTACAAATATACATAAGCTTCCAAATTTAAGTGAACAAGCACAAATACAAGATAATCAAATACTAGTGCCATGTCAAATCCACAGCTTCAACTTATTTATTCAAATGTCCTCTTTTTCTATTTCTAAACCATATTATTCATAAATAAATAAAGCAGAACCATAAAGCTATAGTTTTGTGCCAAGTAGGGGTTGAAATTTGTAATCTTCGGGCCGCTTTTATCTCACGAGATTTTCGTAAGGTGAGGTTGCAACAGTATATATTGAGATAAAGTGAGTCTCCCAACTGACGGCCTGCTAATCTACAAATATATATTGACTTTCAGCTTTATGTCACTACATAATGCAAACTAAAATTATAGCATGATCACGGGCATATATTTTTTTTCCTAGATGTTACAATGAATTCACTGATTTTTGATATGTGGTTATTGGTTAAATGAAGAGTTAAGATAAAAAGATGTGGCAATTTACTACTTTTTTCATTATTGATTTGCAATTTATTATGCTAGATATATTGCATATTCCATTATTAGAGACATTCAAAACAAGAATGTGTGTTAGTACAAGGTCTTTTACTAAGCAATGAAAGTATAATGATGAAAGAGACTACAAAATTAGGGTCAAAATGGCCAATTCAAAGAATAGTAGCTAAATTTTTTAGCTTCCTAGCCCATTATTCAGTCAAACCATGCATAATGAAGCGCACTGTCTCAGTTCACTGATGATAGTACTTATATCGGGTTAAAATGCTAAGTAAAACTTGAAATTTACATGGCCTTATTATCCTTTTGTAATAGAAATCTATCATTTAAGGAAATATATATAGATCGATCCAAACCTCCCTGTGTTTAAATTGTTAACCCGGCCCCCTGAAAACAAAAGGCTAGGCAAAAAGATGGTATGATCAGCTATGTAAGGTTCAGGCTTTGGCCGTACTATGCAATCCCTTAAAGGACCCAACTACTAAAATGTTTTTTTTATGAATGGAACCGTTGGTGGTTATTGGTAGTCAAGCTATTGACTATTGAGTAGGTGAAATTAATTTTGGGATTAGCCTAACTTTATTACTTGATTATTAGAGTTTAAATCAGCAGAGTGGTTTTTCATTTTTAATTTTGGCAAATATCGCAACTGTCATCTTTAGGGTTGCTTTAATACTTTATTCTTAGTAGGCTGTCCAAAACAGCACTCAAAGTTACTTGACATACCACTTTTTAATTTTTCACTTTGGCTTAAGATTGAATTTTGTTTCATTCTAATAGGCTTAAACTTGCTAGTTATTATCACATGTGTTATATAAACCAAGTCCAAGCTTTAATTTTGTCTAATATTTAGTTTTTAGCCAATACAGTCCACTTGAGACATTTATCAAACAGTTAGTGTGCATAGTTTTAAGACACCCTTTTCATAGCTATTGGTTTGCTCTTCAATCCCATTTTTATCTCCCTTATGCCTCCACACATCCAACCTATCTCCTCTATACCAATTCCAACCATGACAGTATATACACAATTAAACTAAACATATTAGCTTGTAATCTAAATAACTTCCTAACTTGGTCATCTTCAATTTACTTTAAGTTTTCCATAACATATCATTTGCTACAAATGATACCAATACTCTGTAAGTAATCAATGGTTATACAATCTAACATCACACACTTTATTTCACAGTTAAACATATGATTAACCAACTAATGGAGCAATTCTCATATAGCACAATATAGCAAAGGAGTAATTACCTCTTAATTGCTTAATCAAAAAGTATAAGAATAGGGTCTCTTACACATATACATACAGGTGTCTCTATATATGAATCATTACAACAACTAATGGAATACGGATGAACAAAGCTGTTAGAAAAAATACCTTCGAACAAATTGACGGGTCTTTGGGTCTTCGAAGTTAGGGCTTCTGCAATTGGGACAGAAGGAGAAAATTTGAAGATGAACTTGGCCTAAAATTTTGGGATTACTGATAATCCCTTCACCAGTAGGAAACATTACTCACACAATCAAATCTCGATCTCGCTAATTGCGGCAAAATTTGGCGCTACTTTTTTATTTCTCCCGCCAAAACTATGGCTAAGGAAGAGAGGGGAAACCAAATTGGTAGAGAGCTACCATCAATCTGATTTCAATGTCGGCTAAGGATTGAGCGATACCTTTTGATGTCTATTGCTTCCCTTTTGCCCGCACACACTATTACACTTGAAATAAAGTTAAGTTTTTGTAGATTTTTTTTATTTTTTATTTTTTATTATGGTTTAAACTTTGTTAAAGTACTGAACTAAAAAATAAAGTTAAATAATCCAACTGACTTTCTTAAATCCCTCTCTAATTGTTATTTAATTGAATGTTAAATACAATACCAAAAAATACATACATTAAATTAATCTCCAAAAGACTATTTTGGATTAATATTATGTACTTGAAATAAATTTTAAAGTCTTTTGGATTATTTAATTTTATTTTTATTTAACTTTAACTTTATTTATGATCATAAAAATAAACTTTTATGGAGAAATTTAAAGTTTAACGTAGTGTAAAGTTATTTACTTTATAGTTTATTAAAATAAATAGTTGATATTGTAAGTTACTTAAAAAGTGTTATTAAAAGTAAATTTAATATTGTAAAAAATTAAGGTATTTATATTCACCACAATTAATTCTAACAATAATATACCTCTCGTAAAAAACCTCTAAACAATAATATATAACTATATTGTCACAATATTTTGTTCCTTCGCTCGCTATATACAAAACTCCTCATGTGAAGAAAAAAATTCCTTCACAAAATTTCCTTCGCTACATCTCTTATTTCTTCATTTCTTGTAGTGAATTATATAGGGAATTGATATTTTCACAAGCTAATTTGATATTTCCACAAGTGCATCCTATTTTAAACTAAATCAACTCTTTGTGCAATAAACTAACTATGAAATTTAGTTCTTATGTCTAAATTACCACCACTTCGTAAATAACTAAACATCTAGTTGCTTAATTTTCTTTGATTATTAGCGCTTCTTAATTGAAGACACACTTTATTTATTTAATTATTATGATTATACTTCAATTAAAATTTTTATGAAACAAATTATACTTAAGATTTTTATAAATGTTTAAACTTTATATATAAGTCTTTTCTCATATATATAAAATGTATATTAGGCTGCCTGATGGATCATAAGATGATAAAAACATACGTGTCTTGTGATCCAAAGACTTCGAACAAATAAACAATTTGAAACTTTCATTTTATTTTATTACACCAATTTTTATAAGATTAATTCAAATGAGCAGTTCTAATGTCAAACTTAAATTAATTTTTACAGTCTTATAAGATTAATTTTTACACAGTCTTATATATAAAGTTACACATTTTAAGTATAATTTGTTTTATAAAAATCTTAATTTAGTAATATGATATGATAATAGAAATTCTAAAAATAATTTTTTTTCCTGGTGGGAGAATAAAACATTAGATCCTAATTTTTATGTGTAAATAATTTTTCACACTTATTTCCTAACTATTTTTTAATTATTATTAATATTATTATTATCATAATAATTAAATAAATAAAAGTTGTTTTCAATTGAGTAACGCTACTTATCAAATAAAGCTACACGATTTAGTTAAAAATGGGACCCACTTGTGGAAATATCAATTTCCATTATATATAGTAATGAAGTTTGTCTAACAAATAAACTAAGCTCATGTTAGACAAAACTTAACTTGTCGGACTCATTAATTGGCTCAATTCTAAAATCGACAGTTAACTCTTAAATTATATATTAATAGTTTAAAATTCAATTTTACATATAGCATACATAGAAATACTTGGTTAAATATATTTATAAAACTTCTCTAGTAAAATAGTAAGTTTTATTATTATCTTTTCTATTTGTTTTTTTAAATGAAATTTGGACGTTTAGTGGTTTTAAAAATAAATTTTTTTTAAAAAAATTTGGGCGTTTAGTTGAATGCAATTTGAACGATTCGAACATCATACATGATTGTATAGATGATAGAACATGAACTGAAAAAAAAGATAGTATGCATATTTTGTGTACTTAAAGATGTTAAAGAATTTTTATATATATAAAATAAATCATGAATCTAATACAATATTTTTTTCCAAAATGTAAACTAAAAATGTATTCAATTCTTACAAAAATTTGAAGACAAGAACTGAAAACAAAGATAAAAAGCTAAATATCAAGGCTAATTACTAATGGTTCTTGTAATTGTAAATTTCCTCCCAAATATCAATAGAATTCTCAGCTTCTTTAACCCACCAGCAGCAGCAGACAAACATGCCCAACAGACAAACAGCAGTCCAAAGCAGGAAAATAATAATGGCATTCCCCAGCACCAACAAACATCTCCCCAGCAGTTCCCCTCAATCAAGAGGCGAAAACCATAAGGAGAACGAATCAGACCCAAAGCCAGACAAATACAGACCCAAACACGCCCAACTAGAATTCCATCAGAGGAGGCTTAACAAAAGTACAACACTCCAACAGAGGAAATCACTCTACTGCAACAGCAGCCTTCCCCCCATTCACCCAGCAGCCTCCCAGACCACAAGAAACTGCATCAGCAGCCCACAAACCAGAACGCAGCAGCAAAAATGAACACAGATGATCGTAGAAATGAAGTTATTCAAGCAAACATAAAAACTTAAATTAAAATAAAATACTACTTACATCATCCTTCATATTTTGTGGATCATGCACATTCATTCTGATGTAACCTGGATCTTTGCTAAAAACAAAAAAAACAACCAAAAGTCAAAGCAGAGAATAATTTCGAAAGTCCCAAAATGCTAACAAATTTGCTTATAATAACAAATTAAACCATGTGCAGTTAAAGTTCTCTATCAATCATCAACTTCCGATTGTTGGTAATAAATTTTCTAATTCTGCAAATGAAATATAATTGGTCTAAGTGATAGACATCAATGATAAAAAAAAAAGTAATTGATAACCTCAAAATAAACTATATCTACTATAGGTCACTAATACACACAATGACACAATAACTAATTTTGACAGCATTAGAATCATGTAGCGAGGGAGAAAACTGTAACAAAAGAAATGGCCAACTTAGAGAATAAAGTTGCTAATAAGAACCCTTATTTCTAGAGTATAGAAGAGCACAATATGTTAATAAATTTGAGGGCAGAGAAAGAGTAAAAAAGAGCACGAATGTTAATCAAAAACCATATTTCATTTAAATAGGTAATAAATGAAAAAGTCTATACATAGATTTCTAAAGACCAACGTTGCAGCATGCAACTTCAAACCACTTCCATGCACTAAATGCACTCTAACTTCTAGAAAAGAAAAATGAGAAAGATAATAGATTATGATGAGAATACAATGTCTATTACCACTCATAAAAACGAAATAACTAATACTAGTGTAATGCACAAACAACTTAAAATCACGTTGCCATCAATACAAAACATCAATCATTTTGAAGTTCCTATAAGTGCAAAAAATTCAATAAGCATACCTGCTACACCTATAGAAGAAAACTAATCCAGAGGTTGCTAAGAACACACCCAACCATGCAAGAAGGCTAAGTCCAGCCGTCAACTTTGGCAGATTTGGAGCTGCAGCCAATATGGAAGATATTTGAAGTCTGCCTCTCAAAACCCCTTCTCTCAACCCCTCTTCGCTATAAAAGTCAGAAATTTCCGAATTTAAGAGGTCATACCCAACGTTTGTCAAGCAACCTCTTCGCATTACCCTACGGAACCAAATTTAGCGTTAATTAACATGAAGAACTGACAGAAAGTCATGCACCTATTATAGACAGAGAAGCAAAGCATATTATAGACTCACCTGCTGATATCTGAAATTTAATTTCATTGAAAGACTTTCAAGTTTTTTCATCATCTGTCTGTCAAAATTGTTACTTGAAAGTACCATAGCTTCTATACCTTCTTTGTTAAAAGTCAGTGGAGATGCATTAGCCAGAAAATTGCTTGGCAAACTCTTCCAAAAGGGAAAGAAATCCTCATAAATATGGTCCCAAGCACCAACATTATCAGACAACTCAAGCAAATTCATTAGTACTTGAAGTTGCTGACCAGCTCTGAAAAGTGGAACCGACATTACCCTGATGGTGGCTAACATGAAGTCAGCAGAGATTCCAGTGCGACCAACTGTATAAGCCTTGGACAAACTACAGCATATTAAGATTTTGAGCATGATGGACCCTTTGAAGAGTGGCTGGAGTGACTGCTGCATCTGCATCGTGCAGCTTGGAGCCTTGGACTAACTATAACATATTAAGATTTTGGTAAAGCTGCATATGCTTATTGGTAAAGCTGAATCTGCGCACTCGATATTCACCCTGATCTTTTAACACACAAAAACATTCCTACAAATAATGTGAGTTTTAGTAAGCATTGATACATCAAAGCAACTGAAAAAGTTTGAAGAATAGAATGAGTTTATTAGAGCACCTGTGTTCTGTTGAATTAACTATTGTCATCATCAGTATCATTTTCAGAATCACTATGTTGCTGAGAATCATCCTCAGTACTACAATAATCAACCAAAGTGTCATCTAACTCATCTTCTTCATCGACATCCTCTAAGTTCTCCTCAACAACTTCATGTAGTCTTGAAATTACCAACTCCTCAACATCTTCAGGATCCATGCCCTCTCTATTCAATGATTGTATTTCACCAAGACTAACTTCAAATGCATCATCAACATCATTCTCTTGATATACTCCATCTTCCACAAAGGAAAAGTCGTCAGCATCCATTGCTTCTTCTTGCATCTCATCAACATCGTATATATGCCTATGTTGAAATGGTTGCACTACTCGCCAATTACCTCCTAATTTAGGATCATTAATATAGAAAACTTGTCGTGCTTGATCAGCTAGTATATAAGAATCATTCTCATACCATTTTCCTGTAACTTTAATACTTACTATATTTCCATCCTTTTGTATCCCTGATTTTTTTTTTCCCAAGATCAAACCATTCACATTTGAATATAGTTACATGTCTATCTTTCACATAATCCAATTGAATTATATCAGTTAATACCCCATAAAATTCTATGATCTCTTCACCATGGTTCCCCTCTACTACAATCCCACTATTTTGACTTTTACGACGACCATCGCGTTCTTTAGTTAAAAACCTAACTCCATTCACGATGCATCCAGTGTACTTTCTTACACATCTATGTGGTGCACATGCTAATGAATATAAAGATTCATTTGCTTTTGATGGTTCATCATGATATATTTGAGTCATCTATAGAAAAGTAAGATTTTAAAAATCAACAACATGATAATAAGATATTTTGCAATTGCAAACAATATTCAAAATCCCAAGTATCTTACATGATTTTTGAACCATGCAGTAAATTGCTCTCTATGTTTGTGATCTACATTTTCACAACCAGCTAAGTGAAGCTCCTCTTTATGCCTCCTGTAATAAATAATATCAATATGTATTTCAACAAATTTCAAATACTTAACATATTATTTTTGTAAGTTTAAAATCTAATTATATACTCACTCAAAATATGGTTCAACCTCTTCACAATTTTGGAATACAAACCATTGTGTCACATTGAACTCTTCCTCCAATAACTCAACATATTTAGTTGCTCCAAAATGACGGCATTTTTGAGAGAAAATTGATAAAATATCGTCAGTTACTATATCATTACTTCGCTCATCTCGATTGAATCTAGTCTCAATTCCCCGCAAGTACATTGAGCAAAAAGTCAAACACTCTTTCGCAATGTAAGCTTCTGCAACTGAACCTTCTGGATGAGCTTTATTGCGCACACTCTGCTTCAATTCACATAATGATCTACAAAATATAATTAACAAAGACATCAATAACAACTTACACAAAAGAATTTATATAATGAATATTTGTTTTTTTATTACCTTTCAATTGGATACATCCATCTAAATTGAACCGGTCCACCAATCAATGCCTCATTTGGTAAATGAATAGGCAAATGAACCATTATGTCAAAAAAAGCTGGAGGATATATTATTTCAAGTTTACATAAAATCAAGCAAATATCTTCTCTCATTTTCTCCAATTCAGATTTCTTCAACTTCTTACAACATAGTCGTTGAAAAAAATGACCCAACTCTGCTAGTACGTCGGATACCTCCTTGTTTAACGATCCACGAATACCAACAGGAAGTAACCGTTGTAAAAGTATATGGCAGTCATGACTTTTCAATCCAGATATCTTTTGATCACTCGAACTAACACAACGAGAGATATTAGAAGCATACCCATCAGGAAATTTAATAGATTTTAAAAACTCACAGAAATCCTGCCTTTCTTTCTTTTTCATTACATAACACGCAGCAGGTTTCATATATTTTCCATCACTCCTCTTAATTAAGTGCAACTCCTTGCGAATGTTCATGTCCTCCAAATCTTGCCTTGACTTGATTGTATCTTTTGTTTTCCCATCTATACTCATCAAGGTTCCCAATATACTCTCACAAATATTCTTTTCAATATGCATTACATCTAAATTGTGCCTTAACTTCAACTTACTCCAGTAAGGCAAATCAAAAAAAATGCTACATTTAGTCCAATTCAATTCCTCAGGCTTGCGCTTTCTCTTTCTATTACCAAGCTTCCCTGGTGTTAAATCTTCTAGTCTCCCCAACTGCATTAACAAATCCTCCCCAGTTAATTCTCTAGGTGCCTCGCTATCTTCTCTTTTACCATTGAACTTTCTGCTTCTTCTCCAAGCATGATCTTTTGGTAAATAGCGACGGTGTCCCATGTAACACACCTTGTTTCGCAACCCTTGAGAACATATTTGGTCATTACAAATTGGACAAGCCATGTACCCTTTAGTACTCCATCCAGACAAATCACCATATGCAGGAAAATCGTTTATTGTCCATAAAATAGCAGTATGCATTTGAAAAGTTTTTTTATAAGAAACATCAAAGGTTTTTATCCCTTCAACCCATAATTTTTTTAACTCTTCGATTAACGGTGATAAGTAGACATCAATGTCCTTTCCTGGTGATTTCTTCCCTGGAATTAGTAAAGACAACATAAAGAATGGATGTTTCATGCAATCCCAAGGGGGAAGATTCAATGGAGCTACAATTACAGGCCACATGCTATAAGTGGTGCTTAAGTTTCCAAATGGATTAAAACCATCTGCAGCTAGAGCTAGTCTAACATTTCTAGGATCATTTGCAAACCAAGGAAACTTACTATCAAAGTCTTTCCAAGCTAACGAATCAGCCGGATGTCTCATATAATCATCATCAATTCGTTTTTCTTTATGCCATACCATCTTTTTAGATGTTTTTTGGGACATGAACAAGCGTTGAAGCCTAGGTATCAGTGGAAAATACCTTAAAATCTTTTGTGGTATCTTCTTCCCTATACCATCATTGACTTTCCATCGAGAAGTTCCACAAGTAGGGCAAGTTTCCAAGTTTCCATTCTCCTTCCAGAATAAAATACAGTCATACTTACAAGCATGGATACATTCATATCCCAATCCCAAATCTCGCAATAATTTTTTAGCTTCGTAGTAAGAACTTGGAAGTGTCTCGCCATCAGGGAGAGATAATTTCATCAGCCTCAACATCATATCTATAGTTTTATTACTCACCTTATTATACACTTTGAGGTGAAGTAATTGTATGATAAAAGAAATCCTTGAAATCTTCTTACATCCAGGGTATAATTCTGTTTGAGCACCCATCATGAGTGCCTCGAGATATGCTGGAACACCACCAATATTGGTGTTACTGTCATCTGATATATTTTCAGAATCAGCTTGATAGTATTGTTGACCAAGGTCAAATAACATGTCATTAACACCATCATCTTCTTCATCATCTCCTTCAAACAAATCACTATCAATCCTATCACCCTCATTAGTATGTGGATTCCTTAAATTATTCGAACTTGATGGTTCACCATGATAAAACCATGTTGTGTACCCTGGATCTATCCCTTGCTCCAAAATATGATCTTTAACTGTTTTTTGATCTTGAATTATTAAGTTCAAACAACTTATACATGGGCATCGAATGTCGTACTTTTTACCTACATGAGTTTCAACAAATTTCATAAAAGCGTTTACCCCATCAATATAAGCCTTAGACCATTTAATTGCACGCAACCAACTCTTGTCCATTTTATACCCCACAGAAGCTAGTGGATACAATAGAACGAAAACTATAGCAAAAACTAATAATGCTAAAAAGGGCCAAGATAGCAACACTATATTCTTGAACTTGCCTTGCTTGGTGATTACCGTTAAAGTTTGTAGTTTATCTTTCCTTCACAAGTCCTGCACAGTTACATTCACATATATGCACATATTAGTCACATATCCATATTACATGACATGTATAGTTATTAAACATTCACATAAGTCATATCAATATCAATATCTTGTAGTTCTATCATACTTATTCAATGATGTTGCATTTTGGATATGTTATAGACTACATACCCATCTATTTTGAAAAAATATAACCCATACCATTCGTACATTTTAAACAATTCAAAAACTCAAGCCAAACGGGCTGCCAAGCTTGCCGCAAAGCGCAGCCCGGTGGCTGCTGCTATTGCTGGCAGCTTGCCCGGTTGCGGCGTAGCAACTTTGTTATTTTGTAACTTTTAGCTCACTTATCGGATCGTGCTCATTTTCAAATATGTTATACATGGTATATAAGACTATTTTTAAAAAATATGAGCCACCCATTTCGGGTTCGTTTGACAGTCCGAATAATACGTCAAAAGTGGGCGCACACACTAACTTTTCACTTTTTTATTTTTCGTTAAAACGCGCTCCGGCTTGGTTTAATGCCACGAGGCACTTAATTTAACTTAGTTTAGGTTGTACGAATCTATATTAGGTTTCGGCTCCGTCAAATTATGTGTTTTTAGCCAAATTAGTTCATTATGGCATTTTATCAAACATAATGAGTGCGCCTAGCTTGTGGACTGTTTTCTAAGACTTGGGGCTACATATTCAAACCATTTTCGCCAACCTTATTACTCCGCACAACCACGCTAATCTCCATGGCTCTAATTTCAGTCCACAAGCAACAATCATAGTTAATGTCATACATGAACATATATTTACAAAATAACTACAAGCTAGTTTACTAACTTTCATTTTTTCAAGTTCTTTTGCAATATACTAACCATGTAAACATGCATTTCCATAGCCAAATCATATATCTCAAGCTACATCACGGTTAATATAATTACCTTTACCAATTTCCATAATTAACTTTACCCTAACACAGCTACCATAGATGAGAGAGCTAGAGAGGCAAGCTGAAGATTAATAGATTATCATTAACAGTTGGAAGAGCCGAAGATGACTCTGAAAATTAAAAAAATTACCTAAGAAAAATCTGGAGTCTGAAGATTGGAGGCAGCGCCGCAGCGGAAACCGAAGTTCAAAAGTTCCGAACTGAAGAGAAGACTGGAGATCAGAACAGTTGAGAAACGAGATAGAGAGGAACAGTCGAGATGGAGAGGAGGGGCGGCGGTGGGAGAGGATCAAAGCAGTCCGAGGTTGGGAGTTGGGACTTGGGAGTTGGGACTAGGAAGCAATCAAGAATTTGAGATGGAGAGAGATGCAGAGAGTTTTGATACTTTGATTTGGGAATAAATTGAAATTAAATTTACTACCTTAAAAAATTTAATGTATTTATATTATAATTTATATTCATCACAATTAATTTTTAAAAAGTTATTTATAACAAAATAGTGAACAATTTTATCCTTCACAAAAAAACTTTTGATTAATAATATATAGTGCCTAATAATTCCTTCATTAATAATTTTTTTTCTCGCAAATTTTCATCATAAATTAGCGCCAAATATCCTTCTATCACCTCAATTTTGCGAAAGAAAAAAAATTAAATTGTGAAAGATGTTTCTCTCTCTAATAACTATATTGTCACTATATTTTTTCCTTCACAGTTCCTTCGCTAGAAACACCTCATCTAATTATAGGCATTTATGACGAACCATTGTTGTCACTTATTCACTCATCTAATTAGTGACGAACGAGTCTCTCGTCATATAAAATTGGTATTTGTGACAATAAAAATTGTCATAAATTATTAATTTTTCGTCTTTAAAAAATTTGCCTCCAAAATTTCTTTAAAAAAATTGCCTCCAAATAAAATTGTGACGATATTATGTACTTTGTCACTAAATATAAGAATTTATGACGAACCATTTTTATCTCTTATCCACTCATCTAATTAGTGACGAACGAGTCTCTCGTTATATAAATTTGGTATTTGTGACAATAAAAATTGTCATAAATTATTATTTTTTTCTTCTTTAAAACATTTCCCTCCAAAAAATTTCAGAAAAATTTTGTCTAAAAAAAATTGTGATGAATTTGTATTTGGTGTCACTAAATGAGAACATTAATGACGAAATGACATTGTCACTAAAGTTTACAAATAATTAATGACAAGCTATTATGTTGTCATCGAAAGAAAAATTGCGTGACAATAAATAATGTCATCAATTATTACAAACATGTCACTAAAAGGTTTCCCTCCAAAATTTTGGTACGAAATTCTACCTCCAAAATAAATTGTGACGAAATTTTGTTAATCGTCATCAAATGTGCAAATTAGTGACGATATAAATGATTAATAGTAACAATATTAAAGGTCGTCACAAAAGCAAAAGTTTTAGTGACGATTATGAATTTCGTAATGATTAATTAACAAATTGTGACAAAATGTTGTGCGTGGCAAAAATATTCGTCATAAAATGTTTGATTTCTTGTAGTGAATATTAAAGCTATACATATATATAAAGATTACTTAAGTGAAAAAGAAGATCAAAAGAAGAAAATATGAAAGAACTAACTTACACATAACATATCAATCGTCTTTTGTGGGATGATTCAGTTTTCAGCCTCAAATCTCAGCCCCTCGAGCTTAGAAACTTTTAATTTCTCTTTAAACGAAACGACTGAAGTCTGAAGTCTGAAGAGATGAAAGGGTAAACAACCAAACGAGCAACGGCTAAACCTTTCCACTCCCTAATCAGATATTAAGGATCGAGTAAGTACGAACCTTAAACGAGTAGGGTTCATCGAGTAAGGATCGAGTATGGATCAGACGAAAGAGGAAAGCTCGAACCCTAAAATGAGCGAACGGTATTGCGCTCAGATTCGAGTTCAGTATTAAAACTCAAAAAACGAGATTGGCCCATATTCGGCTCGAATACCTATACAATTCGAGTCCCAGATCATATTTTCGGGTCGAGTACAAATCGAGTACCGAACTACTCGGACCTATTTTCACCCCTATTTGGAACCAACTCTGAGTCTTAATCTATTTATTAAAATTATAACTTTATAATAGTACAACTTTATTTTGGGATTCTTTTAATGTGCTGACATATGTAAATACTGATTAGTTATTGGTCATTTTGTAGTTGTCTGCCATACTTGATTGTTTGATTGAATAATAAGTCGTGCTTGTTCAAGTAATAAATAATGCTGCACAAATTCCTCAGTCAGTTCAACTGCTTCCAAACGGAAAAGACCATTTATTTTGATTTGATGATGGTATACACACCCCTCTTGATTTTTAATTTTAATTTTAACTTTAAATAATTAATAATAATTTTATATTTTAAAACATTGACAATATTTTGCAATAAAAAAATTCTGGTGATCTTTTAGTCTCTAATTTTTCAGATTAAACGAATAATTTGTAAAATATATAGACACAAATTAATATCTTTGAATATTAATTACACACAAAAATTATATAGGATTAATTAACAACGTAGGTTTAGAAGTAAAAAAGAAAAATGTAGAACAAATTGTGAGCATTATAATGAACAGAAATAGCTGATCAGATGATTGGATTAATTAGTTAAGTTTAGTTTGAGCCAGTTTGAACAATATGCATAATGGAAAGAACCATTGCAGACAACTTAAACGTATCGTCATTTCTGTTCGTTAATGGTGAAACTATCCCTTTTCTATCCTTAAATCCGTCTTCACAGGTACTTGCAGCATCTAAAACCGAACTTATTTGTACATTAGCATCAACGTAGCGCTCAGCATTGTAATAATTCATGGCTTGATTGATGGAAGGAATTGCATCCGAATAAAGTTCAAAACAATCGTTCAAAGCCGCCCTAACGAACGCATCAGTTTCGTTATTTTTCAGTAATTGTTTGATGTAGCCCCTTGTGTCTGTCACGTTGTTTCGAGTTAAGGTAATGGAGATCATTCCAAGGTCTCTGAGGCTAGCACTCCGGCTGGCCGGGGCTGCTAGCAGGGAAGTTGTGCAGAAATCGTAGGGGACGTTTCGATCCTGTTGTGAGCAGGTTTTGCAGGTGGTTAGGATGAGATTTTGGGCTGTGCCGTGGAGGGGGATCAAGGCTAGGAGAAAGAGGGAAGAGAGGAATAAGGGAGAAGAAGTCTTCATTTTCTTGGTGGGTGTGGTTATATACTTATATATATCGCATGCATGTAATGATGTTGGTTTTGTTTGCTTCGCAAGAGAATTTATAGAAGCTTAGGGGATGGGTCGGTGTTGATTTGCTCATATTCTGACCAAAGGTTTTGATGATATTAATGAGACAACAAAAGATTTGCTGAAACTTTGATTTATGAAATGATCGAAAACATGAATACTTCAAAATTTGCTTGAGATATTAGGAAATAAATGTAAGATTCTAGTTTAATTTTTTCTCAATCAAGACTCTAGGAATTGCATTGCATTTAAATAATTATGGAATAAATTAAAGTGGTTAATTAATTATGGTAATATTTAATTAAGTTTTCAAAATTAATAAGGATCAAATATTAACTAATTGGAGTCTAATTTTGAAACCTTCCCATAATTAAAGGAACTAATTTGAAATCAGATAAGATATGTTACCATATATCTTGGTATTGAGTTATTCATTATTTGATTTTTTTTCATAATTTATTAACTAATTGAGTTTTCGATAAATTGATTTAGCAAATCAATTTTCATATCTTTAGAATCAATTAGCATGGATCAAATAATTGGACTAATTTTTGAAAAGCTAAGTAGTGAGAGAAAATTTAAATAAGCTAGTATTTCAAAATAAATATGGAAATGTTTTTTAAATGTTGATTTTTAGTACATCGATATCTCATAATGGATGGAATTGGTTAGTAAATAAGTTTTTTTAAAAAGATACGTTATCTTTCATATGTCTAATTTAAATAAGCTGCCCATTCGTTTGACAAATGGTCAAATTAGTTGATACCTTCTTTCCAAAATAAAAGATGTTGATTCCATAAATAAAGGTGTCAAATAGATTAGAGCTATCCAATTGATTCAATATTAATGTTGCCCATCCGATTTGGAAAATGATTTAATTTATTGAGTCATTCCTTCCATAATTAAAGATATATAATTAATTTCATAATTAAAATTATTTAATTGATTCAATTGATTCCATGCCCATTGATTTAATTTGTTAGTATAAATCGAAACTATCCATTATTTAAATTTTTTCCTCAAATTAAGCAGCATGGGAGAGATCAATTTGGAATAACATTTGAATATTATATTATTTCCATAACAATAATAACAAGATGTAAATTAATTGATTGATTGAATCTTTTATGAACTAAACTTTAGCAGTATGATCCCTTAAATTAGTAAATGGATATTTGCTTCAGCTGCTAATGACTTGAAAGGTATTTTTGTTTCATGTAAGAAATAAATTTTTTGTTCACTCACATCAACATGATAATGAAATTATTGTGACAAATTTAATGGGTGTCAGTATATTTTTCTCAATAAAAAGAATATCTATTTGTAGAACAAAAATAATAAAAAAAAATAGACTTTTTTTTTTATAGAATAGAAAGAGTAATAAATAAATAGATAAATAAATAAGTTTATAGAAATAATGGGATGAGTCTTTGGAACCAACTCTCAGTTTTAATCTATTTATTAAAATTATAACTTTATAATAGTACAATTTTATTTTGCGATTCTTTTAATGTGCTGACATATGTAAATATGGATTGAACAATGCTACTATCACATAGTTTGGGTAACATAAATCTCTCTCTGTGACGCCCCTAAATTCGGGTCCCCAGAACCTCGGACCTGGTACGTTACGATACATCATTTCTATAATTATTGCGGAAGATATAAACATAAATTGTTTATACAATAATCTTTAAACATAATTTCCAATGTCTGAAACCTTAACTTAGTACACATATTCATATTCTACACGACATACAATGTCATATTCCTCTAATACAAATACCATTTTAACCGTACAATAATCCAATCCTGTAACTTGTCTTTGCCTTTGCCTGTGTTCGAAGTTTTGTCTTTATCTGAAATGTTTACCATGATATAGCAGGGTGAGCAACAAGTTTGCCCAGCAAGTTTTAAATACAAAGGAAGATATATCATGATTGAAAAGAATAATAAGCTGACAAACTTTCAACAATATATTAATTGTGAAAGAATATAAATCAATTTTCATAACTGAATGACTAAATCAATAACGCTGAATAACCAACAATGAACATGAACAAATTTAACTGGACCAAATGGTAATGAAGGTGATCAGCCTTTCATACCTGATGAACATATACAATATGCACAACGTGCGAATCAATAAATCATAGATGTGATATAATCAACAATGATTAATCACGAACATGCTTTACAATAACAACTCAAGTTCGAGTTAGAAAACTTGTCTGTACCGTTGATTACTGCTACACAATCTAATTTAGGTTCAGTTGAAAGACCTATTATTGATAATATCGATCTCTCAATTAGAATAATATCATCACATTAACTTTTGTTAATTACAGTTATAAAATAACCTAAACACATTATCATATATTCCTAATAATCAATAAAACACATAAGACTCGGTATTAAATCAAACTATTTCAGTATGAGTTGAGTTCGATACTATTTCGACAACCCGATTGCCTAATCGGATATTTATCGAGCCTATTATCAATAAGACTCCACTTAAACGCTTTAGTATTATCTTAAATATTTTATTACTTAATCAAAATATTTTTCAATAGTTCATAATAATTTTCAAATAATTATTATCAGTTATAATGATTTTTCAATCCTTAATATCATTTTTAAATGATTTAAATCCCAAATAATTCCATTATCATTAATATTTATTTAATTTCAAATATTAATGAAATACATGACATAATATTATAAGTTATTTATAATATTTCAAAGTATTTTTAATACCTTAATATCGCCTTTAAATGAATTTTAAAATATTTAAAATCATTATTAAATAACTGCCATTAATATTAAAATATTGATTTAATTCATGACGAAATATTAAAAGTTATGTTTTATAACTTAAAACATTTTTTATAACCTTTAAATCATTTTTAAAACATTAAAACTATTTTTACATAATTTATTTAATACAATTATTAAATAAATTTATTATCATAATATTAATCTATACCTTCATTTGATTACTATTAATATTAATTAAATAGTAATTAATTAATTACCTTTAGTTATTATTTAATTAATAAATAATAGCCAATTAGATCTATTCATTATTTAATGGTAATTAGATGATGAATAATCAAATTATTGTTTGTCTTTACTTATTATTTAATATTAATTAAATAATAATTAATTAATTTCTTATCCTTGAATTGTAAATAATTGATTTATTTACTTCATTAGTCTTTAATTATTCTTTATTATTATTTAAAGAATAATTAATTAATATTTGTCATTATTTATTATTTAATAATAAATAATTAATTCATATCATAAATCTTTAATCATTCTTTCTTATTAAATTAAGAATAATTATTTATTACTTGTCCTTATTTATTATTTAATATTTAAATAATAAATAATTTTACACTTTTATTTTAATGTAGGTAAGTAATCACTTAATCTTACTTAAACATTCTTTAATCATTATTTAATATTAATTAAATAATAATTAATCAATTATTTAACTCTAATTATTATTTAATCTTAATTAAATAATAAATAGTTACTTTGTTAACACTAACTTTACTTTATTATCACTTAATATCACTTAAATAATAGTTAAATAGTTAATTATATTTAACTTTAGATGTAATTAGATTACTAACCAATTAGTGGCTTTAAAATCATTTATTAACATTGTTCATTTAATTACAATTCTGCCATTCTCGCCCAAATTTTTTTTAAGATTCGTGGTCCTTTACGAAAACGCTTGTAACACGAAATCTACAACTCGGAATTAAGTTCCGTCGGAGGCGTTGGATTGTTATTTTCTTGAACTACCATTTTCATTTATCAAACACCTCATTTGGATCAGATTAGGTCACGGAAAACAGCCCAGAAGTGGACTGCTTGTGAGTGTTTTCCGACAGCAGGGTCTTTTGTTAGAAAAATCCTAACTTAGTCATTTTAAATCGGTTTTTAGTCGTTCCACTTGGAGAATCTTCGTATTGAATAGATCTATCATCCAGAGTTGACGGATCATGAATCCGAATTACGGAACGTGAACAGTAAATCCGGGAGCGGGCTGTTCAGTTTTAGTTTTCCGGTAAAATTGTTTTTGAGCTTTCTTTCAACATTTTTGACATAAATTCCATACTAATACACAAGTTAAATACATGTTAACCTATATAAACATGTTTAGCAAGAATCTAGCCATTTAAAACTTGAACTCCATATATCAAAAATTAAAATACATAAACTAAGTGTTTAGGGTTTATACCTTTTCCCTTTTGGGTTTTTCTTCTTCTTGTTGTTGCTAGGTGGAGCTCTAAGTCATGAACCAAAGCTACTCTCCTCCTTCTCTCTAAGCCCCACGGCAGCCCCCCTTGGATTTTCTATCTTAATATTTTCTCTTTCTAGTTTTCTTTTGGAGACTTAGATCAAAAAGAAAAGTAAACTCTTTTTAGCAAATGAAATGCACTTCATTTATAGTCTTAATAAAAAATATAGATATAACATGTGTATCTATACAAATCTTCCCATATATTTTCATCTTCTCTCTCTAATATCTTTTCATTTTGCTTGCAATATTGGAAAAATAAGGTGGACAAATAAAAGAGTGACACCTATGCATAGTTGGTGACCAATTTTGACAACAAAATAAAAATTACATGCTCTCTTTATCCTCTCCTTTACATGGCCGGGTGAGTCCCCCTCCTTTTGCCAATTTTGATTTTATTTTTATTACTTTTATTTTGCTTATTAAATGACCACAAAGTCCTTCCATAATTGGGCCAAGTTTTGGGCTCCCATTTAAATAGTTTGGGCTCTCTAATTAAAATGTTTGGGCTATGTAAATAACCATGGGTCCAACACACAAATTTTATCTTACTATAATTATTTAATTAGGGTTTCCATCCCACTTATTTTGGAATTTAAATGATTACTTATGTACATTTAATTACATAACCCAATTAAACTTGCTTTAATTAGGTTTAAAATAATTTAATAAATTGAGATAATAAAATTAATCTCTTAGGTTAGTATATATTTTAAATACTAAATTCTCCTATACCATAACCCTTAAGTCATTTAATTACCATACCTAATGTATAATTAGGTTATGTAGCTTTCTTTATAATTCACTATATAAAACATTTATCCTTATACATAATCTCTTTCCAAATTTCAAATTTATAGCATTCTCATTTAATTTCTTTACATTACTTAAAAATTTAAATTAAACCGTATAGGTTCTTTAAAATTTTTAATTAATCCTCTATTTCCACTCTAGGTTTTAAACTTTAACCTTTAATTTTAATCATTTAAGATTTTATTAATCTTACAAATTCTCGGGTTGTCACATTCACCCCTTTTTCTAAGAATTTCGTCCTCGGAATTACAGCCTACTAATCCCTACTCCTTTTATTCACCAAGACTAGGTTTTCAACGTAACCTTTATCTAATTTCATTTTTATTTAATGAGTACATCTTGCTTCCTTCTATGAAGAACTATTCAATCATCACATTCTACCCAGACTTCTCTCCAAGGAGTTAAAAAATTTTCAAATTATGCTGAGGGGTTATATAGACCATGAACACATAGTTTTAACGATATTTATATCGCAAAACAGTAACTACTAAGTATGTTTACAATCACGAAGAAGGTAAACTACTTCTGCAAGTACGTTAGGTGATCAGCCTATCGTACCCTACGTCATGCATAGCGTATCAATCATGTCTAGCGAATATTTACGCTACTAGATTAGATTATTTTATTCAACCAACATAGTTCACCTCAGTCTTATCATAGGATTTCGCACCAAAATAATTTTGTTTGGGATAAATTCTCAAAAATACTTTGAATTTTCATACACTTTTGCCTAACTGAATCAAATAGCTTAGACGTATACCAATAATTCGAATTTCAATCATAACATATCTGTTAAAATTCTAAAAATCATTTTATGACGTCATAATACCGCACTGTATTTACAGTCTGTTTAAGGATTACGTCATCTTGTGACTTTGTCATACTACATCATTCCATAGTGGCTGACGATCTATAGATCGCATCCAACTAAGTAATTCTGCATTGATAACTCCATCATTTTATCATTTCTGCACCAGGTTCAATGATGCATTAATGATATATAAAATACATTTTGATAAATTTCAAATCATTTTCGTCTAGCCGAAACAATTAGCTTAGACTTTTCTTTAAACCGTTCAAAACTATTGAAAATTATTTTTAATGTTATATCATACCTCAACAGGTAACGATGTGTCAGTGTCCCGAAGTTCACACATACACACTTGTTATTATGTGTTGAGAATAACAAAAATTTATTTTTTTAAAGGCACATCAGTGCGAATTTAACTTGATATCAAAAATTTCGATGTCTAGCACAGCTAGAAAATTTAGAATACCTATGCTTCCACCAACAACTTCACTTCCTATGCTGATTCATTTTTTAATAAATCTATCTATTCCTATGATCCTTAATTTTCCATTCACACTATTCTATATCCCAGTACAGTTCATCAAATATGCCACACGTTATGAGTTCAAGAACTTTCCACAATCATATGGGTTTAGGAACTTATCCTAGTCAGACCAAAATCGTCTATTCGCTGAGGGGTTCCATCATATAATTATGAGTCACGAACATACTATACATATGAGTCTAAAGAACTCGCACCTAATTTTATATTCTCTACCTATCCGTTATACACATGAGAGAAGAATCACCTTCTCATCATACATATAGCGAATAGCGCGACACCACTACAAGAAATTATGGATGTAGTGAAAGAAATTTTGTGAAGGAATTCATTCATTCACATGAGGAGTTTTCTAGCGAAAGAACTGTGAAGGAAAAAAATATAGTGATAATATAGTTATTAGCGAGAGAAACATCCTTCACAATTTAAATTTTTTTTCTTTCGCAAAATTGAGGTCATAAAAGGACATTTGGCGCCAATTTATGATAAAAATTTGCAAGGGAAAAAAATAATTAATGAAATAATTATTACTCACTATATAATATTGTTCAAATTTTTTTTTGCGAGAGATAAAATTAATCTTTGTTATAAATAATTTTTTTAAAATTAATTGTGATGAGTATAAATTATAATATAAATACATTATTTTTTTTAAGATAGTAAATTTAATTTCAATTTATTCCCAAATCAAAGTATCAAACTCTCTGCATTTCTCTTCTCTCCAACTCGAATTAATGAAATTCAAGCCTCTCAAGGATGAAATTCCATCCCTAAATCTCTTGTACCTAGACCTAAAACTCATACCCAGCCCCTAATAAACGAAATCATCATACCTCATCCCTTAAATTTTAGGGCTCGAACAGAGCGAGATAGATTACTTGAACGAAACTACACGATCTTCTAAATAACATTCAATCTCTGATCAAATTTAGGGTCTTAATTGTGATTTTTGAGTGTTTGCAGAATTAGGTTGGAAAGTTGAAGAATTTATATGGCGATGTTCGTTACATATAGTCGATTAACCGGCGGCGGATCGACGTCTATGCGTTGCGCAACTATTACTACTATGAGATATTACTTTTCGTCCTTCAGGGAGGAAAGAGATACGTTCGGTCCAATTCAAGTACTAGCTGACAAGTTCGTCATCTCTATATTTCCTAAAATTACCTTTTGATGCTTCTTTAATCAATTGTTAGATATATAAAGCACAGAGATTTTGTGTTTTCACATGTATGTTTTTTGTGTTTAATTTGTAACCTTTCAGTTTTCCTTGTATGTTGGAATTTGGTTCGTGATAAGAATTAGGATGCAGGTGTTATATTAAAAGAAGTCATGCAGTTTCTTTTTGGCATTGTTATTGAATTTCTTGGCACCACAGAATGTTGTTGAAGTTTCAAGTTAGAGTGTAATACTGATTACTGACTGTAAGAGAACTTAATTACATTTACACCTGAGTAGACCATGTTAGATTAACATATTTGAAGAAGTTGGTGTATCTTTTACACATACATATATAATCCCTCTTGTTGCAAAAAAAAATAAAAAAATAAAAATGTAAGGCTTTGCCCCTTGTGCATTTGGAAAGGAAAAAGAACTTGGAAATAATTATTAGACTGATCCTCCTATAAGGAATAAAAAACAAGGACAATTTTGTCTTTTATGTTAGAGTACAATAAAGAATAAAAAGAATATGCTTCAAGTTAGAGTTACAATAAAGAATAAAAAGAATATGCTTCAAGTTTTGCTCTTTAATAGTCTGTTCTCAATTATTTATTCATATACATAACCAGAGTTAATATTTGGCTGCATTTTTAAATCACTAAGAAATTTAATTTCCATACTTTAATCTCTTCTTTTTGATATGTAGAGGGCAGTGAGTATCACACCAGCAATGGCACATCAACTGATTCAGGTACTCATATCTACAGAGTTTTAATATAAGCTTGTCATTGACTGCTTATTTTTCACTAGCTGACCACAAAAGCCTTGAATGTATCTCTAGGAAACGTACCTTGCTTTGTCTTTCACGGTGTTTTGCTTTTAAGATTGTTTGGCATGTCTCTTTTCATGTATTGTTTTCTATGCCTGTTGTTATGTTTGTACTATCTAGAGTATTACCTTGATGCTCTCCTTTAGAATGAAAGAACCAATTATCATAAATAAAACTATTGCCAGTTTTCAGATTCTTGGTGTTTAGATTTTTAAATTGACCTTTAAATAACTCAAAAATATTTACTGCCTAATTTTTTTAATGTGGATGAAGAGAAGTGATCTTGAGGTTTTCCTTCACAAATTTGTGGTTTGCCACTCCTTAAGCTCCATGTCAAACCCATATCATTTGTAGTTTGTAGTTTTTCGGAACGATTGCAAAAACTTTACATCTGGTCACCTCATTTCCGCGAGCTCTTCATTTCCATAAGCTCTTCTCTGGTTCTAGACACTGCAATTCAGGCTCTTAGAAATCTAAAATTGGAATATTTTGTCTGTTAGAACCCTGCAATTCTTTGTCTGACGGTCATATTTTTGCTTGCAGGACTTTAGTGATGAGAAGGCTCTAGCATGGAGTCACTTCAATGCTGAAGGTGATGTCGAGTTCAAGGCTGTACTTTTTGTACCTCCCAAGGCTCCTCATGATTTGTACGAGAGTTACTATTGGCGTTTACACATTGTATTTCATAATTTTACAAGTATATGTGATTCATCATAAATATTTTAGAATTACAGTCTGAATAATCAGGCCAATCAACTATAAGACACTAACTCTTGAACATATGTTGTGCATGAATTATATCATGAATTGCATGCTTTGGACAGATTTGAACAAGATTACCGAAGGAAGCCAGAGGAAGTGGAATCTTTACATCTTCCTCTAAGAGGTTAGACATAAACATCTTTTTTCTTTTTCATCAAGTCCTCTGAATATAGTTAAAAGAAATTCTTTTTGGAAGACCAATTTAATCCAATGATTTTGTTTGTCATCTATATGACTTCTGGTGCTTCTGGATATAATTTTTATTGGAAGGCCTTTTCTTCTCTCTTTTAAATTTAAAATCGTTTGGCTTCAAGTGTCTCCACTGGATGCTTTATAACTGAAAGTTTATTTTCACCAAACATTGTATATATTACTAATTTAGTTCGTGATAATCTGATTTGTCTTTTCATCTTTTACTTTGGACATTAAATTGACTTGCTATATAGAATTTTTGATTTTTCATAACAGTTGAACTAGTTCTACATATTGCTGATGTATGTTATAACAATTTGAACATCATGTTAGACTGAGCACCTTCTGTCCTATATAACTTGGCAGTATTGCTCTTCAGATTTTGCAACATACAGAACCTAAGTTTGACAAATAAGAATGTGTATCCATGGTGTCTCTGCCAGATGTGATCCAATAACATGTAATGGGTGAACAATCTTGAAAATAATGTAGGAAGAATGTGCTCACTTTCATTTGTGTTTGTTTCAATTTAATATGTAGAGGAGTTTACGGCTGAGATTCTTAGAGTTCACCGCTGAGATTCTTACACAAGCAAAACCTCTTAGTTGTGTATTAGATTAGCTGGCTTTTGGAGTAAATTAACTGCAACTTTTAATAGTGCAATTTCCTCAACCTTTTGCCTTTTCAGTTTCTTTGATCATGAACTTATCTTTGTTGTTTGTCTATTCTGGTAAGTATTTTATAAGGACACACTTTATTAATTTTATCCTTATTTCTACATTGCAGATCACAAACTTTTGTGCATCAACTTGTATGAAACCGTTCTATGATATATTTAGCTCAACAGTTGCTTATTGTGGGAGTTTATTTACTATTCATTCAATTTTCTTATGTTAGTTAATAAATTTTTTAGGTATTATGGTCCTTGGGAGACCAAGATACAATAACACATTTTGTAGTTATTGTGACTCGAGTATTATCTATTTATATGTGAAGTAGTGGTTTTATTAGTTTTTTATGCATTAGCTTATCAATTAGTTTGAAACATTTATGACTATTTATATTTACTTGAAAAATAAATTTAATATTTTTTGTAGAGATTAATAATAATAATAATAATAATAATAATAATAATAATAAATATGAATTCATTGATTTGAAAATCAATTATAATTTTCAATGAATTTTGATTATTTAGCAATTAATTTTTTATTTACAAATTTATAATTTGTGAAGGAATTTTTCCCTCACTTAATTGAAGATAAATTCTCGATTTTTAATTAGTGAAGGAAAATATTCTCTCGTTAAATAAATTTATTTTTCACAATATATTATTTGTGAGGGAATAAAGTTATTTACATATTTTTAATAGTCATTCTTAAAATATTATTTATGAAGGAAACCATTCTTTCACTAAATAACAATATTTCATTACTAAATATAATGTGAATAAAAATTTATTCACAATATATCCTTCACAAAAAATATTTAGTCACTACTTAGTGAAGGATAGTCAATTGCGAGGAGGTCTTACGCGAGCACTCGTGTGAAGAAAATATTTCTTCGCAATAAATTTATTGTGAGTAATATATTATGTCTTGTGAAGAATTTGTCCTTCACTAGAGGCCATTTTTGGTATAGTGCACCGATATTTTAATGATTATCAATGTGATAAATTAAATAGTCGTTAAACCAAGCACAAAACCTCCGTCCATACAAAGGTTTGTACAACTTAGCAATCACCTGAGTCCTCAATTGAAATTCCACATAATCTTAGCTCCCTCAATACTCGATACGAATTTTATTTAATCCGTATCTACAACTCACAACTTTTTCCTGAGTTTAACTAGTACTATTTCATAATACCATATTCGTATAACAATTATTTTATAAAATTTTCAATCAAACGATTGATCCTCCTCCTGCTATGACCTTATCAGATGACGTTGTAATCTGATATTATAATCGTATTATATTATGATTCTTTTTTATGTTATGATCGTTTTGTTTTACGATCTTCTTTTCCTTTATACATTTAGTCTTTTAGACTCTATCTATTCATTACTACTGTTCATCTTTATCATCAGAGTTAGGTAACTCTGCATCTTTATTACTTGTCAGGATTCTTCTTTAAATCTTATTGACTTACCAAAACCTTGCCCAAATTCATCGCTTAAATTTCAAACTCTACTTGAGTTTATTCCGTATCCTTATCCCTGCGGTTATAGCCTAAGGTAACCCTACCTAAGGTTTATAACCTACAGCTCTGATACCAACTGTGACGCCCCCAAATCCGGGTCCCCAGAACCTCGGACCTGGTACGTTACGATACATCATTTCTATAACTATTACGGAAGATATAAACATAAATTATTTATACAATAACCTTTACACATAATTTCCAATGTCTGAAACCTTAACTTAATACACATATTCATATTCTACACGACATACAATCTCATATTCCTCTAATACAAATACCATTTTAACCGTACAATAATCCAATCCTGGAACTTGTCTTTGCCTTTGCCTGTGTTCGAAGTTCTGTCTTTATCTGAAATGTTTATCATGATATAGCAGGGTGAGCAACAAGTTTGCCCAGCAAGTTTTAAATACAAAGTAAGATATATCATGATTGAAAAGAATAATAAGCTGATAAACTTTCAACAATATATTAATTGTGAAAGAATATAAATCAATTTTCATAACTGAATGACTGAATCAATAACGCTGAATAACCAACAAAGAACATGAACAAATTTAACTGGACCAAATGGTAATGAAGATGATCAACCTTTCATACCTGATGAACATATACAATGTGCACAACGTGCGAATCAATAAATCATAGATGTGATATAATCAACAATGATTAATCACGAACATGCTTTACAATAACAACTCAAGTTCGAGTTAGGAAACTTGCCTGTACCGTTGATTACTGCTACGCAATCTAATTTAGGTTCAGTTGAAAGACCTATTATTGATAATATCGATCTCTCAATTAGAATAATATCATCACATTAACTTTTGTTAATTACAGTTATAAATAACCTAAACACATTATCATATATTCCTAATAATCAATAAAACACATAAGACTCGGTATCAAATCAAACTATTTCAGTCTGAGTTGAGTTCGATACTATTTCGACAACCCGATTGCCTAATCGGATATTTATCGAGCCTATTATCAATAAGACTCTACTTAAACGCTTTAGTATTATCTTAAATATTTTATTATTTAATCAAAATATTTTTCAATAGTTCATAATAATTTTTAAATAATTATTATCAATTATAATAATTTTTCAATCCTTAATATCATTTTTAAATGATTTAAATTCCAAATAATTCCATTATCATTAATATTTATTTAATTTTAAATATTAATGAAGTACATGACATAATATTATAAGTTATTTATAATATTTTAAAGTATTTTTAATACCTTAATATCGCCTTTAAATGAATTTTAAAACATTTAAAATCATTATTAAATAACTGCCATTAATATTAAAATATTAATTTAATTCATGACGAAATAGTAAAAGTTATGTTTTATAACTTAAAATATTTTTTATAACCTTTAAATCATTTTTAAAACATTAAAACCATTTTTACATAATTTATTTAATACAATTATTAAATAAATTTATTATCATAATATTAATCTATACCTTCATTTGATTACTATTTAATATTAATTAAATAGTAATTAATTAATTACCTTTAGTTATTATTTAATTAATAAATAATAGCCAATTAGATCTATTCATTATTTAATGGTAATTAGATGATGAATAATCAAATTATTGTTTGTCTTTACTTATTATTTAATATTAATTAAATAATAATTAATTAATTTTTTATCCTTGAATTGTAAATAATTGATTTATTTACTTCATTAGTCTTTAATTATTCTTTATTATTATTTAAAGAATAATTAATTAACATTTGTCATTATTTATTATTTAATAATAAATAATTAATTCATATCATAAATCTTTAATCATTCTTTCTTATTAAATTAAGAATAATTATTTATTACTTGTCCTTATTTATTATTTAATATTTAAATAATAAATAATTTTACACTTTTATGTTAATGTAAGTAAGTAATCACTTAATCTTACTTAAACATTCTTTAATTATTATTTAATATTAATTAAATAATAATTAATCAATTGTTTAACTCTAATTATTATTTAATCTTAATTAAATAATAAATAGTTACTTTGTTAACACTAACTTTACTTTATTATCACTTAATATCACTTAAATAATAGTTAAATAGTTAATTACATTTAACTTTAGATGTAATTAGATTACTAACCAATTAGTGGCTTTAAAATCATTTATTAACATTGTTCATTTAATTACAATTCTGCCATTCTCGCCCAAATTTTTTTTCAGATTCGGAGTCCTTTACGAAAACGCTTGTAACACGAAATCTACAACTCGGAATTAAGTTCCGTCGGAGGCGTTGGATTTGTATTTTCTTGAACTACCATTTTCATTTATCAAACACCTCATTTGGATCAGATTAGTAAATGGATATTTGCTTCAGCTGCTAATGACTTGAAAGGTATTTTTGTTTCATGGAAGAAATAAATTTTTTGTTCACTCACATCAACATGATAATGAAATTATTGTGACAAATTTAATGGGTGTCAGTATATTTTTCTCAATAAAAAGAATATCTATTTGTGGAACAAAAATAATAAACAAAATAGACTCTTTTTTTTATAGAATAGAAAGAGTAATAAATAAATAGATAAGTAAATAAGTTTATAGAAATAATGGGATGAGTCTTTGGAACCAACTCTCAGTTTTAATCTATTTATTAAAATTATAACTTTATAATAGTACAATTTTATTTTGGGATTCTTTTAATGTGCTGACATATGTAAATACGGATTGAACAATGCTACTATCACATAGTTTGGGTAACATAAATCTCTCTCACACGCACATATTTGCGGGTCCTGTATGTCACGCATGGCCCACAATATGCATGTGCAAATACGAGTGTGGTTGCAACTTAAGCAACGTTTAAAAATTTAGAACGTTGTTTGTTTACCATAAGTTTATGCAGCTTAAAGTGTAATTCTTATTCGGCTAGGATTAATACAACGGTTGGAGTTGAAATAGTGCAAAATGATCCCAAAAGACCTAACTTACTATGAAATATTATTTATCATTTATAATTATATCAGGTAATAAATACTAAGAATATTAATACCAACATGTTTAATAAAAACAAATAGCAATAATTATAATTATATCAGATTAATAATAATTAAATTTCTTTTAAATAAATAAAAATAATAACAATTCTATTAAATTATACTCCTAATAATAGTAACAATATTATCCGTAAAGAATTTTTCTCCACCCCACCCCACCCCACCCCACCCCACCCCACCCCATCCTTATAATATATTGTACATACCCAATTACCCACCAAATTAACTGGGTATTACTTCCATTCCTAATTTTTTTTGTCACGTTAATATCAACTTCTATTTTAAAAACCTAAAATTTCTAACTTGAAATGATTTTAAGGGAAGACTGAAGAGGAACTTATAAATCTAATCTGTTTTGTTATGTTTGTCTCCAATTATGTTGCATGAATTGGATTATTTATAACTATTTTAAACATTTAAGTAGTTTTTGTTTTGAAGAGTCATTTTGAGAGATCAAATGATATTAGCTAGGAATAAAAAGTAATTCATGAATTATTATGTTAAAAAAGTAGTTAAAGATATTAAATTAGTATAAATTAATCAATATCATAAATGGAATCTATCTTTTTATAGTCCAAACCAATTATATATGGTTTATCAAGAATGGGTATCTAATTAATGCAGCCTACTGTGTAGGCACAAGAAGAACGAGAGTATATTGTACAGTATTTTATTATTATGTTCTTTTTAACCTGGGAATAAAAATAAGTTGTCGGTTGACCCAACAAAAGCTTTAGAAATAGATGTGTTTTACTTGGAGTATATAAATACGCTTGATCAAATAAAGAAGCCCTTGTTAGTCAGCGAAAACTAAAGAAAGCAAAAATTAATTGGTCATCGGCCGATTGTCTTTTGATGACATTTGTTGTGATAAAAATATGTAACTCAAATTTAAAAACTCGTAAGTACAGGTTGAATCCACAAAGACTAGATTAATTTTAATATATTTTTAATATCTATTTTAGGCGAATTAGAAATAAAGATTGAGTGTTGATTAACTAGAATATAAAAATTAATAATGAGGAAACAATCTAGGAATCCGAATCCATTAAATAATAAACATAACATATAATTTAATCTCTTCTATTTTTATAACTTAATTATGATTTTGCTCTCCCTTTCCTTTAATTTAGTAATTTTACAATTAACGTGGGCAAACATAGACTATGAAAATTTAAGGATTAACTATAACCCATCAAAACTTCTTCGAGCAAGCATAAATTATGAAAAACTCATATCTTAACAATAATCTATCAAACTTCTTAATTATTTTAAAATTACATAAGAACTATAAAACGAAAGTATTTCAATAACGAAACATGAAGGCGAAATCAGTTAAACATAAAAGCATAAATAATAGAAGAGATAAAAATATTATCATGAATATCTATTTAATTTCATCTTCAACCTAGATATGAGAAATTAACTAGACATGAGAAATAAAATAACTAACTAAAATAAAGAAGAAGAATAAGATTAAAAATAAATAAGAAAACTCCCTTTAATTAACGATCATCCAACGAACGTACAATAAAGAAGTAATTTCATCTACTCCTACTCCTAACGTAAACTAATATAATACCTAATACCCCTTTTCTCTCTAAAACAAGAGACCTATTTATAGAAAAAATAAATTTGTGCCCTAATTTAGATTCTTTGAACTTGGACACTTTTGTTCCATTTTTTCCTCTTTTTTTCTTCTTGCCTTCAATCTCTATATGGCAATCATCTAAGAGTCCTTTTCTATCTTTAAGAGTTGTATATATATCCTTTATTTGCTCCCCAAGAAAAATAAATGTTATTTTCTACAAAACAAAATAAAATGTATTAGTTAAATAAAATAAGCATATAAACTAATGAATATGAGAATATTAAAATGTATTAATTACGTGTCTATCAAATACCCCCTACCTAGCTTTTGCTCGTTCTCGAGTAAAATAAAAAAAAAATAAAAATAAAACAAAAGTAATACTACCCCATTTTTGTAGGAAACACGATTGCACTTAACATGTGCAACAAGCCTTTAAACCTCAAGGTTACCCCAAGTGAACGAGTTGTGTCTCGTGAGGGTTTGCAGTGAATACATTCACAAAATTCAAAAATATTTTTGAGTTCAACAAGACATGAAATTGAAATAAAACTTCTAAATATCCATGGACATTATATATACATAAACATGATTAAATTCAAAATCACATTTTCACCTTATCAAAAATATTCAATTTTTATTCTAGACATCATCCTTCATTAAATTAATTCAATGTGATGCATGCATGTGTATGTGATGTAACTCTTAGTAGGAATTTTTACCGTGAAAATCAAGCAAACTCTTTTTCTTGTTTCTTTTTCCATTTTTTCCCATTTTTTTTGAATTTTTTTCTCGACTTGTGAAGTGTCTCATTTTCTTAGGCTTTTCAGAGTTACCCATGTAGCGAGCGTTGGACTAATGACTCCCAAACCAGTTAGTTTTAGGGCACTAGGTTATGTAGAGACACCCCTAAGGGCTTACTAACTCGAGTAACAAAAGTCACAAAACTAGACTAGTCAAGCTGCTTATATCCATCACACTTTTCAGCGTGAATATCAATACTTCATAAGGCTTGGATACCCAATTATTTCGTCCAATGGACATTGAAGCAGTTATTTATTTCTTTTTCTTTTTAAATTTTTTTCCCTTTTCATTTTTTTTCCTTTTCATTTTTTTTTGAAATTACTCGAATCATAGTTTATATCCCAAAACTAAGAATTAGTGCAAACGTGAAGTGTAAAATGCTTATGAAATCAATTTTTATTCCAGATGGTATTTCAAACTAAGATTTAGTATCTAATCAAAGATTCAAGAGTTCTAAATCTTTCAATCTCACTCATGAGTTTTGCTCCACAGAAACTTACTAGAATTCATCCAACTCATAAAAAGTCAAACAAAAAGTTTTTTTTTTCATTTTTTTTTTTACTATATTTTCCTGTAAAAAAAATCTAATACAATAATATAAACAAACTCCCCCATACCTAAATCATGCATTGTCCTCAATGTATACAAATGAAGAAAAGAGAACAAAGATGTGAAAGAATTATACCATGTATGCGGGGACATTTGTTCTGCAAGAAAATGTAGTGAGAATGAAAACAAATGTACATACCTACGAATTTTATAAATCCTAAAAAGTATGTGACTAAAAATTAATGATACAAATAGGTAAATGAGTGTGAACTTGTCATGATTTTCAGGAGGTCTAGGAAATTGAAAATAGTCATAATTTTCATCAGAATTATGCTTAAAATTTACCTCAAAAAACTTTCACTAACATGTTCAAATGATGGAAGAATTGGTTCAAATACATATTCTAGTTTAATTGACTTATTTGTAGTGGATCTCAACAACTCATTGACCTTATCTAAATATTGAGATTCATTCCAATTTTGGTCAAGGTGATTTAAGAAAAAATTAATTGGATCTTTTTCAATCAAGAGTCTATTTTCAATTATTTCTTGGGCCATGGATAACTCTTGTATCATGTTTACTTTAATGGGTTGGTCCAAAAAAGCACTAGGTGATTTTTTAGGAATACGTCTTTCAAGGTATGGAGCTTTAGGCTTATAGACTTTTTCAACCTACTCATTAAATGTGACATGATCAATTTTAGACATAGGCTTATAGTTTTTAGACTTCTCAAATTCGCTTGACTCAAACTGTGTAGAATTGAATACAAAATTTTCGTTTTCATCATCATTTCCACAACCATCAAGATTTTCAAAATTAACCTCAGAGTTACTAGAAAATTCACCCACCTCTTGTTCATTTATTATGGTGGCTAATCGACTTATTTGAATTTCTAGACGAGATATAGCATGATTTGTGTTTTGCATGAAAGCTTCCATAGGCTTCTTTCCATGGACTTCTTTCCAAGGCTATAAACGAGTCAAACAGTTCGAGCTTAATTCGAGCTCGATTCAAAAAAATACGAGCGAAGCTCAGATTCGTTAATAATATGATTTAAATCTAAGCATAAAAAATAGTTCGAATAAAAATATAAGTAGAATCTGAGCAAGGATATACTCGACTCGTTTAATATTCAAACTACTCAAATTCTCAATTGTGATTCGATACATACTCAATTGATACAGATTCGATTATATATATACTCGATATATTCTCTTATAATATATACAAAATTAAATTAAATTAAATTAATTAATTAATTATTATTATTTTGTTTTACTTTTATTTTTAATTGTAATTTTATATTGTAAAGTGTAATAGTAAATATATTTTCTTATTTCTAAGTAAAATAATAAATTCAATTTATAATTATATTTATTATTAAGCTAGTTATTATGTAAAGACTCGAGTTCGAGTTTGAATTTGAAGCACGCGAGTAGTTTGAATATAATTCGATCCGAGTCGGATCGAATTCGAGTAATAAATATTTGAGTTGAGTTGAATTTGAGTAAAAATATTCAAATACTATTCGAATTCGAGTAACTCTCTGTTCGCTTCGATTCGACTCGTTTACACCTTTACTTATTCCCTTGCAAATTGAAGAATTGCATAGCAGGTCACCGTGATTGAAGAATTGAAGAAGTCTTCTTCTTCTGCAAATTCACCACGTCCGCTAAATGATTATGCAGACGATGAAAATGAGTTCTTAGACCATCCACATGACTATGGTGCAGATTATTTATATATTGTAAGTAGGGACTTTTTGGGAAATTAGCCAGTGAGACCACCGTTCGCACAACAATTTGTGGTCGTCCTAATAACGCTATAGTCTCTCATCCAACTTTTGACCTAAATCCATCACCATATATATATATATGTATATATAAATAGGGCTGATCCATAGATAACATTGTAAAAAAATGTCTATCCTTACAATAAATTCTGATTGTCCATCCGAATATCTAACAACATATATTGCTCCAGTCCACAGTTTAATTTCTAATATTCCACAGTTTAATACTGCGGACGGGACATTTGACCAAAATACCCATCCTTAAAAAATTCTCTCATCCGCTGTATTAAACTGCGAACTCTAACTTCCTTTTAAGAATTGCAATGTTGTCATTTTGTTTAAACTATCGTCCGCAATATTAAACTATTGATTCTAGAACCCCCAAAACGACACCCCGATTTAACCAAACGATGCCAAAAAACTCATAAGTGTCGTCCGTAGTTTAATACTGCGGACACTGATTTATCATTAAAACACTGTCGTTGTTAACAAAAACATACGTTCGCAGAACTAAACTGCGGATTTTGAGTGATAAAAACCTAATTGCAAACGACTTTTTCTATTCTCTTTCATCGATAAACGGTTCAATCAACTGGAGAGCGCATAGCTGACTAGCAAGCAAGCATATCTGCAAATAAAATCACTAAAGATCGGTAATCTGTAATTTTATATTTAGAACTGATTCATTTAATGTTTTGCTATGAATTTGTTTGCTAAATAATCATTTCATTCAATGTCAAGTACTGGGGAAAAATTGCATGATAATAATGATGAAACTACTTTAGTTGAGGATACCATTCCTTATGTTGGTCAAATATTTGATACGTTGGAAGATGCTGAATCTTTTTACAGATAATATGTGAAACATGTTGGATTTGAAGTAAGAATAACAACTAGAAGAAAATGTAAAACCCCAACTTTTTATGAATAAGATTTAATTTTCTCTAAATATTAAGGTGTTAATTTAATAAATGTTATAGTTATTGGTGATATATGCAAATTATACAAAGTAACAGTTGTCGATAAATATTCGTTTTGTCGGTGAATATTCGTTTGGTCGGGGAATATTCGTACGACGGCGTCGAAATAACCAATCATTAGTGGGCTACATAATGGAATAACTGTCGGATATAGAAAGCAACAGAAATAACCTTTTTAAAAATTAACGGCAAAATTTTTACCGTTACCTGTTGAAGTACGCGAAAATAAAAGAACAATAACACACACTATTTTACAGTAGCACACAGTATTGCACAATTATTGATTCAATAATAGTTATAGTAGCAGCCACTCAATGTTTCATTCAATAATTGCTACAGTAATTCATATTATTGATTCAATAATTGCCAATGTCTGCATGGTATCTCAATAATTGCTACAATGATAATTGCTTAGTATTCCACATTTTTGGCCCAATAATTGTCACAGTAATTACAACGACACAGTATTTCACATTATTAAATCAATAATTGGCAGGACACAATAACTCATATTATTTGAAATGATATTATTAGTTACTATTATTGGCAATGTCTAGAAAGTTTTGTCGAGAAAAGGGGTTAGGTTATCTAATTGTGCGCTAGTAAGGAGAATTCCATATTGGAAAGCCCCCTCTTTCCTGGGAACAATCTGGTTGCTGGAATTGCTAGTCTATAATATCTGTTATATTAATACATTATGAGAATAATACAGAAAATGGATATATAACAATAGAGACAATGATGTAAGCGATGATGTCATAAGGGACGATGAGGTAAGCAATGATGTCATAAGGACAGTGAGGTAATCGATGATGTCATAGAGGCAATGAGGTAAGCGATGATGTCATAGGAACGATGAGGCAAACGATGATGCCATAAATTATGGTGAAAAGACTATTTTACCCTGACTCTGCCAAACTTATACATAGAAGCTCATTTCTTCTTTCTTTCTCACCAATTCACTAAGAGAAGAAACTCACAAGAGAAAGTTAGATATTGAGAATAAGAGAGAGGAGATAAAAAAGAAGAAGAAGAGGAATATCCAAGAAGTAAGCATACGCCATCAACATCAAATTCTACTACTACAACATCATAATATCTAGTCTCTTATTAAGGTAAGAGATATCATTTTCTTTCATACTCCATATTGTGTAAGTGATATTATTTCAATTTATATTCCTAAATCTAAACTTACTATGATAAGTATTGCTTCTATAATTCCTAAAATAATTAAAAATTCTTTGAGTTTTGCACTTCATCTAATATCATTTCACTTGAATATTTGCTTGAACGTTCTTATTAAAATTTTAATCTATTCATGTCAGAGTACTATTCATGCTGGGGTACTATTCATGCCAGAGTACTATTCACGACAGAGTAATATTCATGACGAAGTCTAGCCTTTTCTGTTTAAATTATCTTTGAAATATGAATCTAGCTTATTCTTGAATTTGAATCCATGTTTTGGGCATCATGTTGACAATTTGGACTTTCTTGAACTCTGGATAAATTAAAAATCTCTAATATTTATTCTTGATCTTATTATTTCTATTCATCCTTTATATCATTGTCATCATCCTCAGACTTAAATTGTGGTGAAAAGTTATCTTTGGCCTGTAGTGCAAAGATGAACTGTTGATTGGTATGATTATGACCATAAATTTTGTATTGGTATAATCATGACCTTTGGTGTTACAGATTAAATATTATGATGAGAGTTCTCTTTGGCCCGTAATGCAAAGATGGACTGTTGTTTGGCATGATCATGACCACTGGTGATACAAATGAATATCTTTGGCTCGTAGTGCAAAGATAAACTGTTGATATGTATAATTATGAACAGAAACTGTTGATTGGTGTTCAGGGGTAAAATATTGATAATGAATTTTTTTTTAAATCATAGAAGATAGTAGACATCATGCTCTACTTGACTCTTCTAATGGATTGCTTGTTCCGCTGTAGTTGTTGATCTAAAACTTGTTGTCTAGTCTATTTTGTCTTATTTATCAATGTTGAAGGCTAAAGATAAATTATTCTTCATTATCTTAATCCTGATATTCTTTACTGGACTAGTTGAGCTCACTCTTTTTGTTCCATTGTTCTTCTCAGGAAATGAGAGTGTAGTTGGGACTAGTTGGGGAGTGGAGTAATGATCCGAGATAGTTATGATAGAAGTCTTTACTATATTGTAAAATAGTGTGACAATAATTATAATGAGAACTTAATTTGAGTGTGGATATTGTCATATTATATACGATACAATATTTGTATTTAAACTCACAGTTTATGCGTTGTCATATTTTGTACGTCAGTTTAATAGTTGTAAATAGAAAAATTTGTATTTGAATTCTGTAGTATGTATTTGACGACTTGTGTGGACCTATTTTTTGGGGCGTCACAAAAAACATATGAGATCTGAAAATTTTTGTTCTAGATTATATCAGTGTTGTAAAGCTGGATATAGGGTTGTTAAGAAAAATGAGATTGCCACTGATGATGAAGATAATAATGTGGTTAATGGAAAGCGGAAAAGGGACTTAATTGATATAACAAAATGTAGAGCAAAATTTTATGTTGTGCATGATAGGAGTAAAGATAAATGATTTGTGTCTACACTTGAATTGAATCACAATCATGAATTTCACTACAAAAAAAGAGTCATTGCCGACGGCGTCATTGCCGACGGCTCTGTACCCGTCGCCAATGAGGTCATTGGCGACGGTAATGCCGTCGCCAATGACACCCGTCGCCAATGACCAGATCCCAGCTTTACTAGTTTGGTGGCCGACGGATGGCCGTCGATAATGGATTTAGTGCCGTCGGGAATGGGTTTGTTTTGCCGCCAGGTTTTCGCGGTGGAGGGAAAACTCACTGGCGATGGGAAATATTGTCATAGCCGACGGTCTCGCCGTCGGTATTGATGTAATGGCGACGGGCGTAATAACGACGGCCACGCCGTCGAGAATGAGTCTGATATTAAAACCCTCGTTTCGACGGTAACGACTCTTATGTTTCCCCCCCTCTTCTCTGCTATTCGATTTTCCCTCTCAATTCTTCATTCCCAGTCAGCCATTTGCTCAATTAGCCTACACATTTACCTAATAAATCATCACAGTTCACCCCATCACCATCCTAGTTCGACCCATTATCATCTCAGTTAGCAGGTTTGCTCTCCCTGCGCCAGGAACCGACGCCTGCTGCTCCGGCGAACCCAACCTCCGGCCGATCGAACCTCCGACCGCCACCACTTCCCCTCTGCTGACTTCTTATTTACTCTTGGTTTACCCCAAATTACAAGGTATGATATCCATGCCCTCTTTCTTTATCCATGAAAATTTATCCTCTGTTTGTATTTAATTTACTTTTCTTGATTTGTATGGAACAAAGTGGTTCAAATGTGAGTTCATATGAGGTTGTCTAGCTATGAATATTATATTTTTGTTATGCTTAAATTGGTGTTTAGGCATTCCCTTATAATTTTCTATGGAAGTTATGAAAATAAGTAACTTTGCGGTGTCTTACCGTATATGTTCTTCAATAAACACTCTGTTCTTCAATATACTTCGAATGGCAACATGTTTGCTTTAGTAAGGGTTAAAACTATTTATTTGCATAAACATTCATGCTATCTTTGGTACTCTCATAAACATGTAAGATTTTCAGTTTATATCCCTCTCTATAATTGATTAATTTTATCACTTAGGAAATCAAGAAGCTAATTAGAGGATTTGTTATGGACTGTTATGGCTGCTTACTTGAACCATCCGGGCATATGCTATGCATGTTAAATACCATGTAAAAAGATAGTACAAGCTTATATGTTGCACATTCATGCTATCTTTGTTGACATGTTGATAAACCTTGTTTCTTATGAAATTTAAAGCCTATAGATGGCCGTTTTGGATAAGAAGCATGAAGCCTTTCATCCTTGAGTTTTAAACCATGAATATTATGTCTATAGCAAAAACATATAATATGCTAATGCTAATAATTTAAGGCTTGGGGACTGTTAGATGAGTTAGAACTAAAACATGCCTAAAATGTCAAAAGTGGACTGTTTTTGGTATTGGAAAAATAACTAACTGATGCAAATATATTAATGGATATAAGGTTATATTATTATCATGTTTTAAAAGATGTCTGAGTACCTAAAGGTTTCTTGAAACCTAATAAAGGACTGTTTGTGGTTGTTAACCTAAACTATGCGTAAATAAGGACAATTATAGCCAATCTTGGCAACTGAAGTTTTAAGACAGTATAAAGTCCCTATATTGTCTATATACACTATTTGAAAGTTGTTCCTTAAGTTAACCAAGGTCTAGGAGGTGTGTTGTACCAATTCATATCTAAAAATCAATGAAAATAAGCTTTATAATAGCAATGAACACCAAAATGAAGAACCACCACACCTGAACCATATAGGCAAGTTTCAATAGTTATAATATGGCATAAGTAAGCTACACAAACTAAAGAAACCAAGCTTAAACTGTTTTGAGAATTAGACTTGTGAAAAATTCTATTTTATGCCCAAAAGTGGACTGTTTTGTGTAATTTTTAATACTTGGACTTAAAAGACTATAATGAGCTCATATAAAGTTCCTAATACATGCTTGTAATGGTTCCTAATAATTTCCATGACCAAAGCTAGTAAGAAAACCAAGTTCGAATCTACTTTTCAAGCCTAAAGTGAGCTTTGATAGGTCAAAATTGGCTAGATGACCAAGTAAAGTGAGTTGATGATAAAAGTAACCTAAGTTCTTGAGACTATTATTCCCTATAAATTCCACCAGATGTCCAAGTCATACCTTACCAAGCCTTCAAAAGCCGTGGATTACTTTTAATCCAAAGGCTTATATTCAAATATATTTCCAAATAGGTTGAACTTGAAGAAACTAGACAGTCGAGAAAAAAACAAAGAAAAAACAAAAACAAAATTAGAACTCTTGTTTGGATATTAATTCGCTGGAACACGTCGGAACGTTTATAGCAGTCAAATCAAGTCCTCCAAATTTTTTAATTTTCAAAATTGTCGCACGCCTCTTTAACTTCTTAACCCTTGTAGTAATAATGTCTTTCCAAAACTCTCTTGAATAGAAACTAGTAACCTACTACTATTACTATTACTTAATAATGGACGAAAAAGGAGACGGAAAAGGGAAAGGAGGAACTGCAATCGGTATAGATCTCAGCATCACGTACTCGTGAGTCAGAGTTTGGCAACACGGCGGCGTTGAAATCATTGCGAATGAGCAGGGTAACAGGACGACGCCATCTTGTGTGGCTTTCACTCACACAGAGCGTTTCATCGACGACGGAGCCTACAACCAAGCCGCCACGAACCCTGTTAACACCGTCTTTGGTAATAACTATATGTTTCATGAAGTTGTTAAAGTACTCTTGATCATTATGAAATTTTTATTTTTAATTTTTTGCATATTTTATATCAAATATCAAAAATATTGCATCCGCCTAAAGTTACTATTCTGATAAAGATATTGTGGAACTTTGTGGATTTTATAAAAAAAAACAAATATTACAAATAGTTGTATCCGCATGTTATCCTCGTTGTTACTGTTAAAACTATTGTGATTACGAATGTCTAATAATATTTTGTTGATGATTTGACAGTATATATACAGATATGGCGCGTACACCACATGGCGATCGTGGTGGGCATGCTGGTAGTTCAGGCTGTGGAGGTAGTGGCGGTGATGATCAGGCCGGATCATCGGGTATAATTACATGTTTTGTTGTTATACATCTTATTATTTTTAATTTTGTATAGTATTGAATTTATATTCATTTATATAAATATTGTTGTATTTTACTACATAGGTGATCGACGTAGGCCTCCGCGGGGGCTAGCACGTGGATTGCTAAGGAATCCCCCCCAGGCGCCGCTTATATGTCGTATTGGGAGTCATAGGTAATTTCATATTTGACATTATTTTTGTATTAATTATTTAGTTCTTATATATTCTTTGTAATTTGCAAATGTATCTGTGTTAATTTTAGTATCCTTGACGCGACGCCAAGGAACACGTTGCTTGGGATCGTCCGCAACCGATTCTCAAGCCCGTGGATGAGGTGGGCGGATGTGGATGACCACTCACGTGGGCTCATTATTGCTGAGTTTAGGGTAAGATGTCATTCATTCATATATGTTAGTTTTATATTCCATTTCAATATTTTTTACCGCTTTGATTTAACACAGGTCTACTAAGCTTATTAATGTGTAATGTACAGAGATATTACCGCTTTGAGGACGGGCAGGAAGCCCATGGCATGACTGTTCTCCAGAGGTATCTCGAGATGAACTGGCACAAGTGGGTCTACGACTGGAAGAAGAAGGCCCAGACCAAGATGGCTGATGGACATACACTTAGAGATGTCCGGCCAGATTTCATTGGTGCTGCGGTGTGGGAGCAGATGTGCGGCATTTGGGAGGGCGAGACGTTCAAGAAGATGTCGGCACAGCGTACAGCTGCCCGACAGCAGAGTCGTCTCCCACACTGCACTGGGTCTCAGTCGTACGACCTTTACAGGGAAAGACTCGAGGTGAGTCTAAAGCACCCACCTTCACGCCTTGAGTTTTGGTGGCACGCTCACCAGAAAAAAGGTGACGGTGGTTATATCTCACCTGAGGCAGAGCGCATTGCTGTAAGTAATTTAATTCTTTTATTTAGTATATATTTAAAATATTGAAATTTTTTTGTATTTTTTTGTTTTATACTTTTCTTTTCATCTATTTTTGTGTTTTTTTCAGACACGGTTCGAGGACCTTGCTGTGGTCCGGAGCAGCCAGAGAGGTGATACTCCTGTAGATGATTCTACGCGTGCGGATGAGGAGATGGAGGACTGGCTGCAGGCTACAGGGGGGCCGAAGAAGGGTAGAGTTGTGGGCATTCCCCGTGTCCCAGCCTACACTATAGTCCCTGCTGCGAGATCTCGACGTCGCCCACCGACCGGAGGTAGTGGTGCGAGTGGATCGGGCGCCGGCCCTTCATTATCTGACGACTTCTTCAGGCGGATTATTGAGGGGTGCATGGCGAGCAGTGTCGTGGAGTCAGGCGCACCATCACGCGAGCGGATCTACCAGCTTGCTCAGGAGGTTGTCAACGGCTCCATAGATCCTACAGCTGCCGTTGACGGACTCATGGGTGTAGTCCGGGAGGAGGCCATTCGTGTATGTGCGGTCGTCTTGGTCAACATCTTCCCTCCACATATTCGACAGGTAAAAATAGATTTTATTACTTCAAGCACCGTCTGCCTAATTTACGCAAACTTAGACTAATAGTCGAAAAAGAGGCCAAACCCGCCTCGATTGTCGAAATGACACACAAACACAGATAGCACCACATAGGCAATAGGAACGCGTTACAACCGGCAGAACTCGATTCTGATATACGGAGCCCGAGTTCGAGCCCCGTTTGCCTAACTTACGCAAACTTAGACCAATAGTCGAAAAAGAGGCCAAAACCCGCCTCGGTCGTCGAAATGATACACAAACACAGACATAGCACCACATAGGCAATAGAAATGCGTTACAACTGACGAAACTCGATTCCGATATACGGAGCCCGAGTTCGAGCCCCGTCTGCCTAACTTACGCAAACTTAGACCAATAGTCGAGAAAGAGGCCAAAACCCGCCTCGGTCGTCGAAATGACACACAAACACAGACATACCACCGCATATGCAATAGGCACACGTTACAATGGATGGAACTCAATTTCGATATACGGAACCCGAGTTTGAGCCCTGTCTGCCTAACTTACGCAAACTTAGACCAATAGTCGAAAAAGAGGCCAAAACCCGCCTCGGTCATCAAAATGACATGCAAACATAGACATAGCACCCGAATAGGCAATAGGCACGCGTTACAACTGACGGAACTCGATTTCGATATACGAAGCCCGAGTTCAAGCACCGTCTGCCTAACTTACGTAAACTTAGACTAATAGTCGAAAAAGAGGCCAAACCCGCCTCGATTGTCGAAACGGCACACAAACACAGACATAGCACCACATAGGAAATAGGAATGCATTACAACTGGTAGACGTCGATTCTGATATACGGAGCCCGAGTTCGAGCCCCGTCTGCCTAACTTACGCAAACTTAGACCAATAGTCGAAAAAGAGGCCAAAACCCATCTCGGTCATCGAAATGATACACAAACACAGACATAGCACCACATAGGCAATAGGAACGCGTTACAACTGACGAAACTCGATTCCGATATACGGAGCCCGAGTTCGAGCCCCGTCTGTCTAACTTACGCAAACTTAGACCAATAGTCAAAAAAGAGACCAAAACCCGCCCCGGTCGTCAAAATGACACGCAAACACAGACATAGCACCGAATAGGCAATAGGCACGCGTTACAACTGACGGAACTCGATTCCGATATACGGAGCCAGAGTTTGAGCCATGTCTGCCTAACTTACGCAAACTTAGACCAATAGTCGAAAAAGAGGCCAAAATCCGTCTCGGTCATCGAAATGATACACAAACACAGACATAGCACCACATAGGCAATAGGAACGCGTTACAACTGACGAAACTTGATTCCGATATACGGATCCCGATTTCGATCTTCGTCTGCCTAACTTACGCAAACTTAGACCAATAGTCAAAAAAGAGGCCAAAACCCGCCTCGGTCATCAAAATGACACACAAACACAGACATAGCACCGCATACGCAATAGGCACACGTTACAATGGACGGAACTCAATTTCGATATACGGAGCCCGAGTTTGGGCCCTGTCTGCCTAACTTACGCAAACTTAGACCAATAGTCAAAAAAGAGGCCAAAACCCGCCTCGGTTGTCAAAATGACACGCAAACACAGACATAGCACCGAATAGGCAATAGGCATGCGTTACAACTGACGGAACTCGATTCCGATATACGGAGCCCGAGTACGAGCCCTGTCTGCCTAACTTACGCAAACTTAGACCAATAGTCGAAAAAGAGGCCAAAACCCGCCTCAGTCATCGAAACAACACACAAACACAGACATAGCACCACATAGGCAATAGGAACGCGTTACAACTGACGAAACTCGATTCCGATATACGGAGCCCCGTCTACCTAACTTACGCAAACTTAGACCAATAGTCAAAAAAAGGCCAAAACCCGCCTCGGTCGTCGAAACGACACGCAAACACAGACATAGCACCGCATACGCAATAGGCACACGTTACAATGGACGGAACTCGATTCCGATATACGGAGCCCGAGTTCGAGCCCCGTCTGCCTACTTTGTTATAACTTGAAGAACACAAACTAAAATAATATAAATATGTTTTAATTTCGCTTTTGTTATTAATATTTTAATTTTGTAGGGTCTTGTTTACGAGACTCGTGGAGGTGGAGGTGGAGGCACAGGTGAGGACCGCCGAGCTGATGGCGACGACACTCTCATACAGGGTGATGACCGCCGAGCTGCTGACGAGCAGACTCCAGTACAGGGTGGGAGCGGCGATGAGAGTGGCGGGACTCCTGATTTGGGTTGTAGTTAGTTTATGATATATTCTCAGTTTTATGTATGTACTTGTACAGTTTTTGAGTTATACAGACGGCTATTTTTATCTATATATTTAATTTGGATTACTATTTGATGGGAGAATCGTATTATATTTGATGGGTTTTATTAGTTTGTAACAATTTATATGTATATATTTGTAAATGAACAGGGAAATTTTAAAATTATTAAAAAAAAATCAAAAAATCAGAGTCATTGCCGACGGCATAACTGTCATTACCGACGGCGTTGCCGTCGCCAATGATAGCCTCTAAAAATTTATAGTGGTTGTTTGCCGACGGGTGTACCGTGGTCCCAGGCCGTCGCCAATGAGTACTGCCGTCGCCAATGACACCCCGTCGCCATGATAATGCTGCCGACGGCGGCCGACGGGGGCCAGGGGCGACGACCTGGGAGGCGACGGCAGTGGCGACGGGGATTGCCGTCGCTAATGACTCAATGCCGACGGCAATGTAGTCATTGGCGACGACATGTCCCGTCGACAATGACTGTTTTTTTTGTAGTGTTTGTTTCCCATAGTAAAGTATCACAAATTCAAACACAAAAATATTTCAGGAGTTGATATGGATTTGATTAAAACCCTTAATAATGTTAGGATTGGTCCAAGTAGGATAATGAATGTTTTGATCTCATTGGGAGGAGGTATGAACAATGTTGGGTTCTCTAAAATGGATGTGCGAAATATAGTTAGAGGTATTAGACATGATAGTATTGATTAGAATATTGATGCACATGGCGCAATAGATTACTTGAGAAAGTTGCAGAGTAGGAGTCCGAGCAGATTTTATTTAGTGTCAAATCAGGTGTGGATAATCGTATCAGATGTATTATATGGGTAGATTATCAGTCAATACTTGCTTATCAAAATTTTGGTAACATTGTTACTTTTGATATCACAACAAACAAATATTCCATGTCATTTGCTCATTTCACGGGTGTAGACCATTATTACCATTTTGTACTGTTTGGGTGTGTGCACTCTTGAGCGATGAGACTGCGGATACATTTGTATGGTTGTTTGAGCAGTGGCTTGAAGCAATGAATTAGAAACATCCCATAGCCATTATCACTGATCAAGATCGTGTTATGTCGAATGCAATTGCTAGGGTTTTTCCTAATACAAACCATGTATTGTGTACCTGACACATTAGCAAAAAATATCCTGAAAAACTTGGGCATATCTATTCATCACATCCAACTTTTAAGTCATATTTTAACTACTGCGTCTTTAAGTGTTTGACTATTCAAGAATTTGAGGACGATGGAATTCAAAAACCCTAAACCCTAACGTTGAATGCGATTGATGGATTCAGAAATCCTAAACCTTAACGTCGCCTTCTTCGTCACTAAGAGATGATCGGCGAGGAAAAAACGGTGAGTCGGATGGGAACATTTAGGGGATTTTGTCATCGCTCGCGGCGAGTTCTCTAATGCTACTGGTTGGGTTTTGCCATCTCCGATGGCGAGTTCTCTTAGCGAGTTCTCTGGTGTTATTTTATTTGAAGCAACCGCAACAGAAGCATGTTGGTGATGATCAGAGGATAAATGGGATAAATGGGGGCCACATAGCAGTATGTTATCTTCCTTTCCTTTTTATTTTATTTTTTTAATTGCCATGTACGATGATTTTGCTGCTTAAAACAACTGGATTGGGCTGTCATTCCTTTTATTTTTTCTTTTCTTTTGCACGTCTAGGTAGGAAAAAAAGCCAAAAAAATTTAACGTCGGTCAACCAAACAAAACAAAATAACCCAATTGCAAAATAATAATTAGTTTAATTGGGTAATGTGAAAAATTAAAAATTTAATTAGCAACATTTTCATAACCATTTGCTTTTAGATAATCTATCTATCTTTTTATAGTCCAAACCAATTAGATATAGTTTATCAAGAATGGGTATCTAATGCTGTCTACAGTGTAAGGAAAGCAAGGCACAAGAAGATTAATGAGAGTATATTGTTAAGTATTTTATTATGTTCTTTTTAACCTGGGAATAAAAATAAGTTGAGTGTTGACCCAACAAAAGCTTTAGTAAATAGACGAGTGTTAGCCAGTTAAAACTAAAGAAAACAAAAATTAATTGGTCCACCGGCCGACTGTCTTTTGATGACATCTACAGTAGTGTGACCATCACTTTTACTAATTAATTTATTCCATGCTTTCTTTTCTCCATATGAGACTAATTAATTTATTCCATCACTTTTACTAATTAATTAATCAGGTGCTACATTTTTTTAAAAACAACTGAAACACTGGTGATTTTTATTAAGAATATCAGAAACTGTAATAGGAAGAATACTGAATTGAATATCTTCTAATCAAAATAAAAAACCTGGCCAAGCTCAAACATATTTTACGGCTAACTAACTAGGGCCCCTTTTCTTATATGATCAAGCGTATACTCCAAGTAAAACCCATATATTTACTAAAACTGTGCTTGCTTTTGTTGTGTCATCAATCAGCTTACATTTTATTCCCAGGTTAAGAAGAGCATATATAAAAATACTTGACAATATATGTACTTTCCTTCTTCTTGTGCCTTTAATTCTTTCCTTGCATATTAAGAATGAATAATCTCACAGGCTTGCAATCATCTTTTAGCTTTGTCTTTAATAAATCACTCACTTTCTCTAGTATTCTCAATACCTTAGTTGTCATGATTAGTAAAGACTGAATTAAATACCCATTCTTAGCGAATTATTGTTTGGACTATAAAAACATAGATTATCAAAAGATAGATTATGAAAAAAAACTTGTACATGTGTAATAAAACGATGTACATTGCGAGAAAAACTCGTACATGTAATTTTCAAACTACCTATATATTTATATCAATCCAAATATCATGTTATTTTATCTACTTGAAATTAAAGTCACTCGACCGCATATTTCTTTTACAACTAAAGTTCAATATATACGACTCAATAAAGTAGTTGCCCACTAGCTTTCAATAAAGTAGTTGACCACATGAGGGAGGGGGCCTTCAAGGCTGGTTTCTTTATATATTGAGAGGACCCGTTTGTCCGTCTATATGCTCATATTAATTAAACCATCAAATGTCGCTTCATCATTTTAGTCACGAGCACCCACTGATCCTCAAAGAGGAGTTGGATGCTAACCACGGAGATGACAAAATCGTGTGCTTTGGGTGTCGAAAACCAATCATTCCTCGAGGCTCTGCTGCGGATGTGTATATTTGCAGTAGTAGTGATGGTTGTGATGATTTTCATCTGCACAAATCCTGCGCAGAATTACCCAATGAAATTAAACACCCTATGCACGACCAGCACCCTCTTACCCTTCACGCCCGCCCGCCTTACCCACACTATAACTTCATCTGCTCTTGTAATGTTTGTAAACGTGGTTGGGAGGGGTTCACCTACAATTGTCTTAGTTGTAAGTTTGCTTCTTGTGTAACATGTACTTTTGAGGATCGAGAGTTTCGCCATATAGGTCACAAGCAACACACACTGACCTTGATGCAGAGGGAAGCCTTGTTTAGGTGTGATGCTTGCAACACAGAAGCTAAAGACTCGTCTTATGCATGTAACTCGTGTCAATTTTAGATTCACAAGAGCTGTGCTTCATTGCCAACCACCGTTGAACCTAACGTTCACCATCACCCTCTCGTCCTTACCTATTCTCTTCCGGACATACATCGCACTTTCACCCAATACTGCCAAATATGCAAGGGCGGAATGCACGAAAGTTGCTGGCTTTATTACTGTTACAAATGCACATATTTTGTGCATATAAAATGTGTACCATTTTCAGAGACTTCGACGTGAGTATTAATAATTTGATTTGTTTTATTTGTTCCTTTTTTTTTCTTAATTACTAACATCACGTATATTCTATGGTTTCAGATCCGGTGAAAATGATGACACCCAAGTTGAGTCACAAAGAGATGTTGATGAACATAATTTGGTGCAGTTTCCAGTTCCTAGTAAGGAATCATTCATGAATCTAATAATAGACCAATTTCGCAAGGGGAATATTAATCTCGAAGAAGGTGAAGTATCACCTGATGATCCACAAATAATTTACCACTGGAGTCATGGGGAGCATCCATTAATTTTGTTGGAAGAACTTCAACGCAGTGAGAATAATGAAATGCTGATATGCAATGGGTGTGTTCAACCTATCTCAGCCGCACATCCATTTTACGGCTGTATCAGATGCAATTTCTTTATACACAAATTCTGTCTTGAGTTGCCAATAGAATTGCCTGCAGGATCACACTCATGTCACCCTGCGCATCCGCTTCTCTTTTCAAAGAATAGGAAATTTTATTACGTCCAATGTCACGCCTGTGGACTTCTCACAAGTGGATTTTTCTTTTGGTGCAAGACATGTTATATCGTGTTTGATATAGGTTGTTGTTTCCTACCAAATAGGATCAAACATAAATCTCACAAGCATCCCCTTGTTAATAGTGCACCCTCCATGTCGTCCGCCTGCAACGCGTGTGGATTTCGACTAGATTACGAATTATTTAAATGTGAAATTAGCTGCAGTAGTTTCCAGATTCATAGAAGATGCGCTTTATTTCCAAGAATAATGAGGCACCGATGGGATCCTCATCCCATCCCCTTAATATACCCTCCATTTCCTCATGAAGGCGTAATATATTGCGAAATTTGTGAAGAGGAAATAGATCCAAATTATTGGCTCTACCATTGTCGTGAATGTGATCAATCTTTTCATACTGAATGCCTTAGTCCACCTCATAATGTCAAGCTAAGTGATAAACTAGTAGTTGGCATTCACCCACACACTCTAACATTTGTTTGGAAGAAAAAGAGCATTTATTGTCGCCCCTTATTGTGTTGCAGCTGTGCTAAGGATAATCTTTTTGACTCCCGTTTAATTTTTGAATGTGCAAATTGTGACATTTTAATCTGTGTAGCCTGTGTCTTGAGTAATTTGTAATTCTGGTATTGGATTGGGTTGGATGGAAGGAGAATGTTAAATAATAAAGAGATTCAAAGATTACGCCTTTTTGTAATTCTACTTTTGTCATAATTTGATTCTGGGTTCAGTTAGTTAATTGTTGTACTCCCCCGTCCCTAAATATAGGACGTTTTAGAGATGAACACAAGAATTAAGATAACGATTAGAAAGTACTACTATTAAATATAGTACTCAATTGTCTATAATATCCTTAAATCATCATTTATTATAGTTATCTCACTCTCTCTCTCACACATTTTTCCATAATTATCTCCTAAAAAAAACTCTCATGCCTCATTCACTCATTGATCTCTCTCTATCCATCCCATAAAAAACGTATCAAATTCTTTAGTTTAGAAATTATTTACACTCTCTCTCCCTCGTACTAATATACGGATCTTGAAAACTTAATTTTCATAATTTTCATTTTAAACACATAAAAATGGCGCCATGCACTTTTAAAAAAATTTGTTCAATTTTTGTTTTTTTAATTTTCCCACCATTTTTTTTTATAAAAAACTATGTAGGCCACATGAATTTTTAGAAAGAAAAAATACAACTAACTCCAACACGCCAACAAGTAGAATTATAGATTTGAATATTCTTTCAAGTGATGAAGAAAGTCCAATGAATGAGTTGAATGAAAATCAAGAATTTTTTATAAATAATTTTGATTTGAATGTTGATATTAATTTTGGTGGAGAACTTTCATCTCAAGCTAGTGGAGAATTTTCAGATTATATTGATACAAATTTTGATGGAGGAGCACATGCAAGTAGAGAAATTCAACCACGTTAATTTTGATTTAAACACTTCTCCCTTGAATGAAGAATCAGGTATGTTATTTTTTATTTTATTTTTCTATTCTTATTTTCTGCATCTTCAACCCATCCTTACTTTGCATACATAGTCAGGAGAGAAGTACAAGTTTACAATTTACATTCTTCACTACAGAAAATCCTTATGATATATTGACTGACGACTTGGTTATTACAAGATGAAAATTTGCAAGTACATGATACTGATATTTTATCAGTTTGTAGGGAGGGGGGGAGTATCTCAAGCATTATGAACATGTTTTGAAACTATTTTCCTGGCTTTACTACTCATCCTAATGCATGTCAAGAAAGAGCTCTTTTACAAATCTCACTTAAAATTCAAAGCTAACAGAACATAAAGTATTTATCATCGTCTCCGCCTCGGGCAACTCTCTTTGCCTTGTCTTTGACAACCCACCCTGCTTATCTCTGGTTACCCAACAGCAGTTAGCATTATACATGGTTGCTTCTCATCTACTTCTTCTATAGGGTCCCTCCCAAAGCAGCAAATATAAATCCCCTGCCTACCCATAAACAAAAAACCAACACAAATCACCTAATTAATTAACAGGCAAAAATGGTGACAAAATTATGGCTTTGAGCCTCTGATGCAGATGTTGGCAACTCAATTTCAAGGCTACTGTTTTTCATTTCTATCTAGACTAAATGTTTACTAAGATCAGCTATATTTTTTTGGTACTAATCAGCAAGTTTCATTTGGTAGTGTAACTATATTTTTTTACTGTTGGAGAATTTTTCTTTCTATGACATTTAACTTTGTTGGAAAACTACTAATTTATTTAATCGAATTCTCCTTTTGAATATTAATTTATTTTGTACTCCGTAATTCTTTGTTAGGTGACGAAGAAGTTCAAGAAAATATATCGGAAGACGAAATTCCACCTAGAAAGAATTCATCCAACGCGCAACGTCGAGCTATATATGATGCTTTGTTAAAGAGAAGTGTTGAAGGGAAATTAAAACGAGACACGACAAAAATAGTTGCTTCATTATTTAACGTAAAGATTCGGATTGTTCAACGCATTTGGAAGCGAGCAAAATATAGTTTTGAGGAAGGCGTGGTTGATGTATCCCACAAAAGAATAAAAAATTGTGGTCGTAAAAGAATTCAGATTGATGTGGAGCGCATTCGTGGAACTTCATTACATGAGCGAACGACTTTTCATGCCATTCAGTCATTGCAATATCAAATTCCTTCAAAAACTATAGATGAACTAATTGGCGCTGTTGAGAGATCATTTGAAACTTTCTCGACTACAAAGTCAAATTATATATTTTTGATTTTACAACAATGCATGATCGAGACTATGAAAGTGCAAGGCTCCAACAAATATAAGCTTCCACATTCAAAAAAAGAAACACTAGAAAGAGAAGGTCGTCTTCCTATTCGAATGAAGTGTGATCCCGCGCTTGTACAAAATGTGCTCAGTCAATTAAATTGAAATTTTGTATGAATGGAGTGTAATTTGTGAATTTGAAGAGATAACTTGTTTTTAACATTTTTAATTCGTCAAATCTCAAAAAAAATGTACTGAACTATGAATGCAGTCCTGATGTTTAGTTTGCAACAAAAGGATCACCATCAAACATGTTTCTAACAATATAACTATGAATTTGCTTTAGCTCTAAATAACCTGAATCACTGTCATACACTCCAAGAAGAATACTAAGCGAAGCTAGTGTAAATACTCTGGTTAACTACAAGAATAGTATCGATTCAGATTATGTTGAGAAGTGAAAATCCTAAGTTTGTGGATGGAAACAAGTAATTACAATAAAAGAACATTCTGACAAAAAAAATTTGTTGAGAGATGTATGGGATGAACATTTTAAAGCAGGTGAATACTGACACCCAATTTATCATATTTACTTTAAATTTGAAAAATTTCCCAGTTCTCATTTTGACAAGAGGATTCATAATTTGTATATTAAAAAAAATCAAAGGGGTGAATTCTCAATTCTAGGCAATTACATGATTACCTCCACAACCAAGTAATGCCTCTCTAAGGCCACATTAATTGGCAGGAATGGGGAGAGGGAAGAATAACACCATAGGTAAAATCTTTAGTTTGGAAATCAGAAATAAACTTCATACCAAAAATCAGAAATTCATTACAATTGATCAGAAATAAACTCAGCATCATTCCATATCCAAATTTCAAAAACCCATTACAATTGATCAGAAATAAAATCTAAAGCCAGTTCATACCCAAATATCAGTAATCCATTACAATTGATAGGCACGACATCATTTCCAAAATTCAGAGCAAATAACCCACCAAAAATAACGATAGTAAGTTAAAAAAAGTTGGGGTAAAAAATCTTAAAAATCTCCAAGAAAACCTTTTGCTTTTCTTCCTCCATAGAAAGTTCACCTTCATCATCTGGAATCTTATTCAAATCGATGCCCGTATCTGCTGTCAAATTCAAATCGAAGTCCCATGCAACTTTATGAGTCTCACCAATGGATTTATCCTTTAATTCAGAAGAAGAAAAAGCCATTCCTTTGTCATATAGAGGATTTTCTTTGCAATCCATGGTGTTTATGACAACAAATTCTATGCGAGAAGATTAGAAGATCTCCATTGAAGAATTCATATATATGGAGGAAAAAATTCTTTGAAAAAATAAATTTTCTTAACATCATAATTAATCTGAGAAGAGGAAGAGATAGCTGAAAAACACGATAATCAAGAGAGGGGAAAGTAAAAAAGGGAAGAGTTTTGTTGGGATAAGGAGAGAGAAAGAGTTAAAAGGATCAAAAAAATAGGCAGAGTAATGAAGGGTAATTCTGGAAAAAATGTCATTAATTCTCCTAGATTTGTACAAACGTCAAATAATAAGGGACAAATGAAAAACCCTAAAACGTCCTATATTTAGGGACGGAGGGAGTAGAATATTTCTTCTTTTAGCATGCACCCAAACAGATGTTCCCATCTTCCCTAGACTCAACAGCCACCAAAGCTCTTTCCTCCGCCAAACCAGGCACCACAAGTACCACCTAGCAATTGTGAAAAGGATATATAATTCAGACGAGCATGACTGTAATGATTTATGCTTGCATGATGAAAGAATATGGCCCTTGTGTTGTGTCTGTTCCTCTCACCTTGCCTCTCTATATATGCTCAACAATACCGAAGTTGAGGATGGCAGAGATAGCTGTGAGCAATAGAACAAATGACTTGTCCAAGAAATGCTTAGCAACATCTTTAAATGGAGATCGCCCCCACTCATCTGTATGTATTTTGATGAGCCGATAACAAATGACTTGTCCAAGTGTAAGTTGTTGCAAAAAGAGATTTCAGTCTCAAACTAGACGTGTAAACACATTAATGCAAAAGAAGAGCTATGCATATAACTGTGCTCAACATAATATAGAGTTTTTAAGGAACCAAGTTAAATTGGCACAAACTATAATCGAATAATCTAACATTTTTATGTTGTGCTTTTTAGGGTTGATTCCACCCTAAGATATTGGAAATGAAGACCATTGCAATATGTGTTTGTTTGCTTAGGGTGGAATTGTTGGGAAAAATCATCTTCCAAATACTGTTGTCTTTGATAAATTAAATGGATAAAATATCAGTATATGTCAAACAGATTAAATCCGCAGTTCCACTAAAATAATACTCATTGCAGAAAATAATAAGAATATTCAACCACGAGACACCAAGATTTTAAGTGAAAAACCCTCTAAAACTAAGAGGTAAAAATCACGGGACGATCTCCGAAAAATTCACTATAATAATCTGAGAGAATACAAAGATATATTAATTTGAGTACAAACTCAAATTACTTCACCACAATAACTATGTGATGAAACCCAAATAAAACACCATTTTATTTTAACTATCTTTCTCTCTCTATTTTTCTAAGCTCTTTAGAAGAAGCATTTCTTTCTCTCCCTCTTTCTCTTCTAATTCTCTCGGATGGAGTATATATTTTTGGTGTGCATTTCCCTTATGCTTGGCTGCCCTTTTATAGCAGAATGGAGGGGAGGAGAATTAATGAGGAAGGTTGGTGAGTTCTTTGACCAACATAAATGGGTGAGGACTTTGACCAACAATTTCTCCATCCGAACCCATTAGAAGAGATAATCTCTATGGGCCCGTCACTTGGAGTCCATTCCGGCCAATTCCTTGCAAAATTCCTGCTTGTCACGAGTGACAACTTTTGTCAACATGTCTGAGGGGTTCTCGTCGGTATGAACTTTCTTCACTTTCCTCAAATTTTTTTCCATCACTTCTCGAAGCTAGTGATAACGAACATCAATGTGCTTGGTACGATTATGATACGTAGCGTTTTTGGTCAAGTCAATTTCACTCTGACTATCACAATAACCACATACTCATCATGTGTCAGACCCAACTCTTGAAGAAACCGTTTTAACCATAACATCTCCTTGCCTGCTTTCGTAGCGACGATGTATTCTGACTCAGCTGTATACAAAGCAACACACTTTTGTAACTATTGGACTGCCATGATACTGCCCCCTGCAAAAGTAAACAAATACCCCGAAGTAGACTTCTTCTCTTCAGAACCTGCCATGTCTGTATCTATGAAACCCTCCAAGACTGGACTCGAACCACCAAACCTCAAACACAAACTGGAAGTAGCTTTCAAGTATCTAAGAATCCACTTAACTGCTTCCCAATGTTCTCTACCAGGATTTGACAAATATCTGCTCACAACGCCAATTGCATGAGCAATATATGGCCGTGTACACACCATTGCGTACATAAGACTCCCTACAACAGAGGAGTAGGGAATTGCTGCCATATCATCTCTCCCTTCCTTAGTAGAAGGACATATGCGCTTTGTCAGCTTAATATGACTGGCAAGTGGTGTACTAATTGGCTTAACATCACCCATGTTGAACCTTGCAAGCACCCGTTCAACATACTTTTCTTGTGACAACCACATTCTCTTGGCTTTCCTGTCACGAACAATCTTCATACCCAAAATCTGTTTAGCTGAGCCTAGGTCCTTCATATCAAAGGACTTGAACAACTCACCCTTGAGTCTGTGAATCATATCAGCATTCTGCCCAGCTATCAACATATCATCTACATATAGCAACAGAATTACAAAGTTACCATCCGGGAACTTCTTGACATACACACAGTGATCTGCAACTGTTCTACTGTAACATTGATCCACCATAAATGAATCAAATTTTATGTACCACTGCCTTAGGGCTTGTTTCAGGCCGTACAAATTTTTCTTCAACTTGCAAACCAAGTGCTCTTTCCCTTTAACTTCAAATCCCTCTGGTTGCTCCATGTAGATTTCTTCCTTCAAATTACCATGAAGGAATGCAGTTTTTACATCCAACTGTTTAAGCTCAAGATCCATACTAGCAACTAATCCCAGCACTACTCGAATAGAAGTTATCTTCACAACTGGAGAAAAAATCTCATCAAAGTCAATACCTTGCTTTTGAGCAAAACCCTTGACGACTAACCGAGCTTTGTACTTCACTAGTTTTTCACCATCCTTCTGAAGCTTGAACACCCATTTGTTCTTCAATGCTTTCCTGCCCTTCGGAAGTGTAGTCAACTCATAAGTGTGATTCTTATATAAAGAATCCATCTCATCTTACATAGTCTTAACCAATTGCTCTTCTCCTTATAAGTCTTGACTTCCTGAAAATCCTCTGGCTCCCCCTCCTCAGCAACTAAAAGATATTCAGATGAAGGATATTTGACTGGTAACACATGTTCTCTTGTGGATCTTCTTAGTTGAGGTTCTTCAATATCAGGCTGCTCCCCCTGATCAACACTTTCTGCATCTGACCCATCACCATCGTGCAAATCTGTATCAGTCATGTTTTCATTCTAACCTTCTTCTCCTACTGTGGCATTCTGTACTAGAGACGGAGCTTCGCTGAGGTCTGGAACTCTATTATCTCTGGGCTGTGTAGCATTATCAAAATGCTCATAATTTTGGTCCTGAATAATTTCTTATGCACTGGATCCCATAACCAGTATCCAAACTCTGCATCTCCATAGCCAACAAACACGCATGGAGTAGACTTGTCATCAAGCTTTGATCTTTGGAGATATGTGCAAAAACCTTGCACCCAATTACCCTCAAATAAAAGTAAGACAAATCCTTACCACTCCAAATCTTTTCTGGAATCTGAAAATCAAACGGTGCTGATGGAGATATATTAATCAGGTAACAAGCAGTATGAACAGCTTCACTCCAGAATGACTTAGGCAGTTTAGCCATTCTCAACATGCATCGCACTTTCTCAATAATAGTGCTGTTCATTTTCTCAGCGACGGCTTAAGGATTTACCTTCTTGAAAATTGAGGTGTGTCATAGGATCTTTTCCTGCGACCTACAAAGATCAATATTAGTAGAGCCTTGCACTGAGACCAAATGTAATTCTGTAAATAAGTACTCCTAGAGGGGGGGGTGAATAGGTGTTTAAGCTAAAAAGATAAACTGAAATCTTTTTAAAATTTTTTGCAACAGGTTTAAGTCAGACAGCTATGCCTGTCTGCTTTAGTGTCTGCTTTAGCTTATGTTCTTCGTCTATTATTATCAGACAGCTAGACTTGTCAACTTTAGTGTTTGGATTTGTATATCTTCAAACGTGAATAAAAAAACATATCCAGAAATTAAACAAACAGAAAAAAGAAAAGTAGAATAATAATGACACCAATATTTTTACGTGGTTCAGCCCCTATCCTCTAGTCTAGTGGCCTAATCCACGTTCAATACCAACTAGTATTGGAGACTTTTTTATTTAACTTTTAAGGCCTAATTAAATCCAAAGAAAACTTCCCTATTCAAAGAAATTCAACTCTAATTTGGCCACCAATGTCCCCTTGCCCTATGCAACTTTTGCACCGCTACAACTCTTCTCACCACTAAGACCATTGAATCCTTCTTTGAACAGACTAACTAAAACAAGAAACCCCAAGCCAAACTATGCTTGTGTTCGATTTACAATGAATGAATTTAGAAAGTACAATAGATTTCCAGCTCAAAAGAATTTAACAGACTACAATTAATGGCTGGAATAATGCAATGAAAGTTCTCTGATTTACTATATCAAATTGATTGCAGGTTCAAGAGATATCATGTTCAGCTGAGAGAAGAAGTATATATAACGTGACTAGAACCAGCTATAGAAATTGTTAGCTAAACAATCTCAGACTCGTTTGAACAAACCTATAATCTCAGCAGCTTTGCAAAGATAGGTAAGCGATATTCTTCAACAGCTATCTAATTTTTGGAATAGTTGAAATAAAGGAGAAAGAGACTCTATTCCTAGTCAACATTTTAAAAGGAGTAACAAAATAGTTTTGATAAGACCTAGTATAACACCACCTCTAAACAGCATCTATAAGGCTCCTTTTCAAAATAGAATATCAATACAAAATATATAATACCAATAATTGTTGTGGGCTCTACCAAGCAGTCTCGAGAATATCCTTAAATAAATTTTAGTACAACCGAGATAATATTTGGAACAAATAAACCAAATTGGGCCAGCTAAAGAAAATAATGAATAACAACCCAATCAAAGATCTTTACAAAAACTCAAATATATTGTCATTATTAAAATCATAAAAAGTATAAATCAACATTCTCCCTTTTTTTGATGATGACAATATATTATATCTTTAATAAACATGCTCCCCCTAAATATATGGCTCCCCCTAAATTTATGGCATATAAAAGAGAAACCATGAATACATCTATATCAAATTCAAGTTACTTCAAACAGATAATAAACATTCATATCTTATCAATATCAAATTCAAGTTACTGGAAATCATGACTGCAAATTATGATATCATCCAAAAAAAATAACCCAGAAACTCTCCCCCTTTGTTATTATCAAAAAGTGATAAGTGAAACCATGCATATTAATCATTAAGCACAAGTTGATAGCCATATATCTCTCCCCCTTTGTCATCAACAAAAAATAATTCATATCAATTTAGCAAGTTTATAACAAAATCACATATAGCAAGTAAACAAAATGATCATACCTTTGTGATTTGTTACCTATATATCAATATTTTATTACCAGTAATAAACTTGATAGTTGTGCTTCTTAGTGTAGTCTCTCAAAGTAAAGTACTATTCATCTCCATTTTGACCTTGAGATATCTACAAAACAAATAAATCGTCTCTACCTTAAACACCCTCAAATCCGAGTACTTCAATTTTCACAAAATTTGGTATTCACTGTACAAATATCATATATCTATCGACCCATAATAAAAGCATCTCATGCAATAGATAAAAATATCTTCCCTTTATGGGGTTACACCATCTGAATAGTAAATAAATCAATCTCAGGTCATACTAACCTTAAACATCAGTGCGGAAACATAAACAAATACATAAGTCTTAATTAACGAAGTCTTAAACATAACGTTAATAATTACATAACAAGTTTTCAACACTTGTTAACCTTGCCCTTGCCTTTGCTAGTAGAAGGCTCATCTGACCTTTCGTTCTTAATTGCAATGTTATTATGCAAGAATGAGCACGATTTCTCACAAGTATAACAATATAACAATAATAATAACATGCGAGTAAATTAACGAGTTCGGAATAAATAAAGCTCGGCTTTTGAACCAAGAATGAATCACAAGAATCAAAAGTACATCTGAGGGTCATAAGACCATGAATTATGTCCCAGGTTGTCAAGTATCTCTACTTTAAACCTTTAATAGTCATAAGACTATATGAACCCTACTACTCGTACTTAGGGGGATCGGCCCTTAGTACCATAATGTGCATAATATCTCAACGCTAAAGCGTAAATAATCCCCTATAAAAGGGTTGCTCAACTCAGTTTGACATCAGAGTCCGCACCAAAGGAAGTTTGGTTTGGATAAGCTCAATAACAGTTCTAGAGTTTAGAACGTTCATCAACTATGGACTAGTCGAATCAATAAGGGTTTGCTAGTCTTACAAGGTTCAATAATAGACTGATAATCAAATCGAATAATGAATCTCAAGAGGTATACAATCGAATAAGTATTGTATAACTAAAATCATGTTTTAAAAGACTTATAACATCTCATATGAAATCTTGACTTGAATAAACAAGGATAAGAACTCGTTCGGTATAAGAACATAAGTTTAAGACTTGCTCAATGTAAAGAGTGTAATTAGAAAGCTTGCGTAATCGAAATCGAGTTAGGGGTAAGGAAACTTGCTTCACAATAGTAAATTAGGGATAGAATACTTGCTCAATTTAAATAGTATAGTTAGGAAAAACTTGCTTAATGTAAAAGAAAGGTTTAGGAACTTGCCTCGTGCACAAACTACGGTTATAATTATAATTCAATTCCTCAATCGTCCTACACATTACATTACATCTATGATATTGATTAGTTTTATAACCACTACGTTTAACCGTTGAACTTCTCACTTAAGTTCAACTTAACAACGTCGTTCGCAATCTTAACTTGTTAACTAACCACATAACGTGAATCTATACTCACAACATGCATATCACACGTGTATAATCTTTTAAACCATCATAATCATACCCTACAATAATAATATCCAAATTCACACATAACTTGTTAATATGAGACTTCAAATTGTCTTATACATGTCAACAATATGTTATATTATTGTTTCATACACTTAACATGTCATTAGGTTCATTACATTCAGCTAGTTCATCATATTAGAGCTTAAAACACACAAAATATATTTCAGACAGCAAGGAAGCCCGCTGGGGCGGGTATGGGCTTGGTAGAAGGCCTGCTGGGGCGGGTTTTAAGTCAGCTAGGGCGGGTGTCTACATTTTGAGGAACAACAGTTCACGAATTTCACAGTTTGTAGCCCAAATAAATCCAAATTAAACCAACACGACGATTTTTAATGTTACCCATGAAGTATAAACTTGACAGAGACATCATACAATGATTCTAGCATGCTTTTAACACTTTAGATCACATAATCACTCAGATTAAAACACTTAAACTCACTGTTTTTGGTATTTTGCAAAGTTTCGAGACAATTCATGAAATTCAACATTACAGATTCGTTATAACTCCGAATTTGTTCGTTTGAATTTCGTTTTGTTCGTTTAAACATGCATAATCGTAATCAACTATCAATTTAAAAATTAATAAACAATTAAAGCATATAATTTGTACATAAGGGCCATATTCATGTTCTTCATGCTCTGTAACTTTCAAATTTCTAAATAGAACATAATTACAGGAAATTGATTGTTTTAAAACATACATAGATGATAGAAAACATGTTATGATCATATATTAACATATATACACACATATAATCAATAACCATTGATAACTTTAGACACAGATAACTCAAAATTATTTTTCATGGAGAAAGCATAAGAACGTGAATTTAGAAATTAAGATGAGGGATTACCCTTTTCTACTCGTTAAGATGATTCAAGGATGATGAAAATCTTCTATACTTCTTCTTCGATTCTCCCTCAATCTTTTCTCTCAATTTTCTCTCTAATTTATTTCTCTCTGATATGTATATATGATTGAACTCTGATATAGGATATAAGGAACTTAATATAATATACCTATACGTATAATTTAAAACTGACGATATAGTGGTTGTCAGTTAATCCCCACTATGGATTAACTGCTCCCACTCCCTTAAGGCCCTGTTTGGTTTGTCCTCTTTGTAACTCCTTTCCCATTATTATAATTAAATGCTTATAATATAGTTTATTTGTCACATTTTTAAGTAATCAAATAATCTTATTTAAATTCAACTAAATAAAATATAATAATTCATATTAAATCACATCATTACATAATTAAAATTCTTATTTATTAATTATGTGAAATCCTTAAATCTCTAATTAATTATTAAATTAATTAGAATAACATTATGCTTATTAAATAATTTATTTAATAAAATAAGCTCAATTAAATACATACTTTGAATTATAAAATTCTCCACATTAATTTAATTAATGTAACACATATAATTAAATTAATCTACCACAATTCCATCACATGATTATTTAACTCAATAATTAAAACATCGATAACTCAATAAATAAATCATCAAAATATTTATTTAATTCAATAAATATTTAAATTAAATTACAAAATTCTCGTTTGTCACAATATAAATCACATTTCTTTACCCAATTTTACTTTATTCTAATTTTATTACAATTAGAATCAAAATGACCTTTAAAACTATATTTTTTATATGTAACAAATGGTGAACAATAAAGTGGCTTAAACCTTGGTTTACTATTAATCATTCTAATATTATCACTAGTTCTATTTTTCACATTTTTAATAGGATTATACCCAATTCCTTGTTTATCAAGACTAGACTTTTGTGCCCCTAACATAACATTTAGGTTCTCTTCTCCTTGCACAAATTTAGCAAGATCATTTTTTAAAGATGTTATTTCTGCATTTGTTACATTATCATCATGTAGCACATTCATCATTTTTCCATCATTAAAAGCATCTATGCATGCATCTCTCATTTTCAAATTTTCTTTTAAAACTTCATTTTCATTTTTAAGATATTCATTTTCTTTTCTTTCTTTAATAAGCGACTTAACTTCATTCATTAGCTCATTTACGCAATTCTTAAAATTGGCAGTTTTCTTTTTGAGCTGTTGATTTTTATTTTGTAAAGCAATATAATCAGGAATAGATATTTCAAAAGCTTCATGAAAATTTGTTATCTCAAGTTGATCATCATCTTCTAGTCCCATGAAACAGAGTTGGACAATTTCTTCTTCTGGTTCTATTTTGGACTTACTCACTGGATTTTATCTACCATTATGATTCTTCCTTTGTTTCTTTCTTTGAAGTAGTCTCTCGAGTTTTCTTGAGAGCATTTCAATTTCTTCATCAAAATCTTCGTTATCACCTTCATTGTTGCTTTCAGTTTGAAGTGCCAATGTTCTTTATTGGTGCTTCATCTTCTTCATTATACATTCTTAGCTGATTTTCAAATTCTTCAAGCTCTCCAAATAAAGTGAGAGTTTGCATGGTACTGATTGTTGTTGAATCTTGAAGAGTTGTAACATTTGGTGCGAATGGTTTAGGCATGATTCTCAACAACTTTCTATTGATTTCTTTTTGTTCAATCTTTCTCCCTAGCATGCTGAGAAAGTTCATTAGAGTAAGGAACCTCACTTGAGCTTCTTTGATTGTTTCATCCTTTTCTAACTTGAATAACTAATAGTCTTGCATAAGCATACTCAACTTCACCTCCTTGACTTTGGAAGTACCTTCGTGGCTTGTCAAGATAGTATCCTACATTTCTTTTCCTATGTTGTACGATGATACTTTATCAATTTTAGTTTGGACCATTTCTCTTATCAAGGTGTTCATGGCTCTTGAGTTGTAGGAAAACATATAGATTTCATTTGCATCCATTTCCATGAGAGTCTTGGGTCTACCATCATCATGTCTAGGAATGACGGGTCCATTATCAACCACCCACCATTCTCATGGGTCTCTCTTGAGATAAATCTTCATTCTAAATTTCAAGAAGTTGAAGTTCTCGCTTCTTATCAATAGAGGAGGGCAACTTGTGGATTGACCTTCTTGAAAATTAAGGTGTGCCATAGGATCTTTCCCTACGACCTGCAAAGATCAATATTAGAAGAGCCTTGCTCTGATACCAAATATAATTATGTAAATAAGCACACCTAGAGGGGGTGAACATGTGTTTAAGCTAAAAGGATAAATGGTGAAATATTTTTGAAATTTTCTACAACAGGTTTTGTGACAACCCGAGAATTTGTAAGATTAATAAAATCTTAAATGATTAAATTAAAGGTTAAAGTTTAAAACTTAGAGTGGAAATAGAGGAAGATTTAAAATTTTTAAAGAACCTATACGGTTTGATTTTTAAAATTTTAAAGTAATGTAAAGAAATTAAATGAGAAAGCTAGAAATTTAGAAATTTGGAAAGAGATTATGTATAAGGATAAATATATTATGACTCACGAGGAGTATGTATGTGACTAAATAAATATATATATATTGTAAATATGTATATATGTTTATTTGTTTTATAAAGTGAATTATAAAGAAAGCTACATAACCTAATTATACATTAGGTATGGTAATTAAATAACTTAAGGGTTATTGTATAGGAGAATTTAGTATTTAAAATATATACTAACCTAAGAGATTAATTTTATTATCTCAATTTATTAATTATTTTAAACCTAGCTTAATTGGTTTACATAATTAAATTATGTAAGTAAGTATTTAAATTCCAAAATGAGTGAATTAAAAATCCTAATTAAATAATTATGGTAATTAGTGTGATAGATCCATAATATTTACATGTCTCAAACTAATTATTAGAGAGCCCAATCAATTAAAAGGATGGCCCAATCTTAGCCCAATTGAAGAGGGGCCTTATGGTCATTTGATTAAGCAAAATTTGACAATTAAAATAAAGCAAAAATGGGGCAATATTGGGTGGGAAGTACCCGGCCATGTCAAGGGGGAGAGCATCACATGTTTTATTTTTTCTTCCAAATTAGTTCACCAACTCCTAGCCATGTGTCCCTCTCTTATTAAGCCTTATTATTTACCAAGATTGCAAGCAATAAGAGAGAGAAGATGAGAGTTATTGATAGATTTTATATATACATACAAAGGTTATATGTATATAATTTTACCACAATACATACTCCCATCTTAATTGACTTTAAGAGTTTTACTCCATCTCCAAATAAGAAAGAAAGAAAGAAGAGAGAAAGAGAAAATAAGAAAGAGAGAGAGAAGCAAGAGGGCTTCGGGCAGCCACATAGAGGAAGAAGGGAAGGAGTTTTTGGTTTCCATGCCACCACACTTCATCTCTTATTTTGGTAGAAGAAGAAGAACAAGCCATAAGAAAAAAAAAGGTATAAGCCCTAAATACTTAGTTTATGTATGTTATTTTAATGGTTTTGATGAAATATCAAGTTGTGTTCTTGAACATAAATACATTAGATCTACATATTTTATAGTGCATTATGTATGGATCTAATCATGTTGGATGTTAACAAGCTTGATCAAGAGAAAGAAAAGCAAAACAGTCTTAGAAAATCTAGTGGACAGCTGCCCCTAAATACAAATTTTGAGATTAGCTAGGTTGCCCTAAAAATTCTGGACTTTTGATATGTTATATTACACTGCATAAGCTTTCCATAGACTCCGTAACGGACTAATTCCGACTTCGGAACAAAGAGTTATGACCATTCAAAGTAATCGCATCAAAACTGTCTAACCAACTCGGGTCAGTCCCTTTAGACGGAATTTCTAGAATTTTGTGCTTGGAATTTTAAGATGGTCCAAGAACAAAAATTGTAGTCCCGGAAGTTAGCTTCGCGTGGGCTCAAGAATCGCTCAAAAACGTTTTAAAACGAAAAAGTTATGATTGTTTTAGTACAAGAGGGTCAAGCTGTAAAAAACCAAAACTGATCAGCCACTTCGGTCCAAATTTCCGAACTCAAAACAACTCCAAATTGAGTGTTTGATAAATGAAAACTGTAGCTTAAGAAGTTACGAATCCAACGCCTCCGACAGAACTTAATTCCGAGTTGTACATTTTGTTTTACAAGCGTTTTCATAAAGGACGTCAAAACTAAAAATTGTGGGCGAGAATGGCATAATCGTAAATAAGTGGAAGCGATTAATTATTAAAAATAATTATTTAAAGCCATTAACTGGTTACCAAATTAATTATATACAATATTAAATGTAATTAACTATTTAATTATTATTTGAGAGATAATTAATTAAGTAGAATTAGTGTTCATAAAGTAACTAGTTATTATTTAATTATGATTAAATAATAATTAGAGATTAACATTTGATTAATTATTATTTAATTGATATTAAATAATGATTAAAGAATGTTTAAGTAAAATTAAGTGATTACTTACTTACATTAACATAAAAGTTTATAAAATAATTATTTATTATTTAATTAATATCAAATAATAAATAAGGACAAATAATAATTAATTATTCTTAATTTAATAAGAAAGAATGATTAAAGATTTATGAAATGAATTAATTATTTATTATTAAATAATAAATAAGGACAAATGTTAATTAATTATTTGTTAAATAATAATAAAAAATAATTAAAGACTAATGAAATAAATAGATCAATTATTTACTATTCAAGGATAAAAAATTAATTAATTATTATTAAATAATAATTAAAGACAAACAATAATTTGATTATTCATTATCTAATTAACATTAAATAATGGATAGATCTAATTGGCTATTATTTATTAGTTAAATAATAACTAAAGGTAATTAATTAATTTTTATTTAATTAATATTAAATAGTAATCAAATGAATGTATAGATTAATATTAATGATAATAATTTATTTAATAATTATATTAAATAAATTATGTTAAAATGGTTTTAATGTTTTAAAAATTATTTAAAAATGATTTAAAGGTTATAAAAAATGTTTTAAGTTATAAAACATAAATTTTAATATTTTGTCATGAAATACATTAATATTTTAATATTAATGGCAGTTATTTAATAATGATTTTAAATGTTTTAAATTATTTAAATGTGATATTAAGGTATTAAAAATACTTTGAGATATTATAAATAACTTATAATATTATGACATGAATTTCATTAATATTTGATATTAAATAAATATTAATGATAATGGAATGTTGTGGTATTTAAATAATATAAAAAAGATATTTATGATCGAAAAATCATTATAAATGATAATAATTATTTGAAAATTATTATGAGCTTGTGAAAAATATTTTGACTGATTAATAAATTATCTAAGTTAATATTATAGTGTTTAAGTAGAGTCTTATTAATATTAGGCTCGATAATTATCCGATTAGGCAATCGGGAGATCGAAATAGTGCCGAACTCAATTCAGACTGAAATAGTTTGACTTGATACTAGGTCTTATGTGTTCTGTTGACCGATAGGATTATGTGATAATGTGTTTAGGTTATTTTATAACTGTAATTAGCAATAGTTATTGCGATGATATTATTCTAATGTGGAGATCGGTATTATTAATATTAGGTCTTCAGATGAAGCTAAATTAGATTGCGTAGCAGTAATCAACGGTACATGCAAGTTTTCTAACTCGAACTTGAGTTGTTATTGTAAAGCATGTTCGTGATTAATCATTGTTGATTATATCACATCTATGATTTATTGATTCGCACGTTGTGCATATTGTATATGTTCATCAAGTATGAAAGGCTGATCACCTTCATTACCATTTGGTCTAGTTAAATTTGTTCATGTTCATTGTTGATTATTCAGCGTTATGGATTAAGTCATTCAGTTATGGAAATTGATTTATATTCTTTCACAATTAATATATTGTTGAAAGTTTGTCAGCTTATTATTCTTTTCAATCATGATATATATTCCTTTGTATTTAAAATTTGCTGGGCAAACTTGTTGCTCACCCTTGCTATATCATGATAAACATTTCAGATAAAGACAAAATTTCGAACACAGGTAAAGGCAAAAGACAAGTTCTAGGATTGGATTATTGTACGGTTAAAATGGTATTTGTATTAGAGGAATATGACATTGTATGTCATGTAGAATATGAATATGTGTATTAAGTTAAGGTTTCAGACCTTTGGAATTATGTGTAAGGGTTATTGTATAAACAATTTATGTTTATATCTTCCGCAATAGTTATAGAAATGATGTATCGTAACGTACCAGGTCCGAGGTTCTGAGGATCCGAATTTGGGGACGTCACAGGTTTAAATCAGACAGTTATGCCTGTCTGCTTTAGTGTCTTCTTTAGCTTATGTTCTTCGTCTATTATTATCAGACAGCTAGACCTGTCTGCTTTATTTTCTGAATTTGTATATCTTCAAACGTGAATAAAGCAAAATATCCAGAAATTAAACAAACAGAAAAGAGAAGTGCAGAATAGTAATGACACCAAGATTTTTACGTGGTTCAGCCCCTATCCTCTAGTCTAGTGGCCTAATCCACGTCCAATACCAACTAGTATTGGAGACTCTTTTTATTTAATTTTTAAGACCCAATTAAATACAAGGAAAACTTCCCTGTTCAAAGAAATTCAACTCTGATTTGGACACCAATGTCCCTTTGCACCTCTGCAACTTTTGCACCTCTGCAATTCTTCTCATTACTGAGACTGTTGAATCCTTCTTTGAACAGACTAACTAAAATAAGAAACCCCAAGCCAAACTATGCTTGTGTTCGATTTACAATGAATGAATTTAGAAAGTACAATAGATTTTCAGCTCAAAAGAATTTAACAGACTACAATTAATGGCTGGAATAATGCAATGAAAGTTCTCTGATGTACTATATCAAATTGATTGCCAGTTCAAGAGATATCATGTTCAGCTGAGAGAAGAAGTATATATAACGTGACTAGAACCGGCTATAGAAATTGTTAGCTAAACAATCTCAGACCCGTTTGAACAAACCCATGATCTCAGCAGCTTTGCACAGATAGATAAGAGATATTCTTAATTCAGCAGCTATCTGATTTTTGGAATAGCTGAAATAAAGGAGAGAGAGACTCTATTCCCAGTCAACAGTTTAAAAAGAGTAACAAAATAGATTTGATAATACTCAGTAAAACACCAACTCTAAACTTCTATAAGACTCCTTTTCAAAATAGAATATCAATACAAATTATATAAATACCAATAACTGTTGTGGGCTCTACCAAGTAGTCTCGAGAATATCCTTAAATAACTTTTAGTACAACCGAGATATTCTTTGGAACAAATAAACCAAATTGGGCCAGCTAAAGAAAATAATGAATAACAACCCAATCAAAGATCATTACAAAAACCTAAATATATTGTCATTATTAAAATCTTAAAAAGTATATATCAACAGATATTTTAGAGTAATAAAATTCCCTAGTCTTTTAACTATTCCAAAAAAAAATATGGCACATGGTGCTATTGATTATTTTTCTACAAAAAAAAAAATTAGTAATTACTCGCAGATGGAGAAAAAGGAGAGTGGTTAGCATGAAGTTAATTTTGATTAATTGATCAATACAGTATTGACACACAGACGAAAAATGATCTCTCTTTATATGTCAGTACTGTATTAATCACATAACTAATTTATTATGAAATTAGTTTCATGATAAACGGATCTAAGAAAAAGAAATAAGTGATGGTCACACTATCACATTAAAAAGAAAAAATTAGATGTCAGAAGGCAGTCGGTGAACCAATTTTTATATAATATAGTATACTATAATATTAATACATATGAGTTGTTGCCCACTAGCTTTCAATTAAGTGCTTGATCACATGCCTAGATGAGACTGATGAATTATTGCCCACTCAGAAGCTTTCAATGAAGAACGTGATGCTTAAGATGAGACTGCAACAGACCGCAAATTGCAATATTATATATACTATAATATTAATACATTTTTTATATATACTACTATGACTCAATAAGTAAAGTACTTGATCACATGCGAAGGATTTAATAAGCATGTTATTTCATATATTTACATATAACAGTAGGATCAAAAGTATATTTTTTGAAGCGTGATTGAACATTTAATGCGAAAAATCTCATGTTATTATTGAAACTCAACAGACGTCTCCGAACTACGATCGAGAACGGAACTTTATATCTCATAGTTCGTAACAATTGGGTTTGGTCTGTGATGGGAGCGCTCTATATTTAGCCAATTGAATAATAAATTGTATCTTAATTGATTGTCTAATGATGAGTATTTAATACGGGAGTGGTTGAACCATGTTAAGTCAAGTGGGAAGACAGTTAATAAACCAACTGGATCGGACCCTCAATGGGTGACCCATTTGGATAGCCAATATCCAACAACACGCATAGATGAGACTGATGATTAACATGCTACCCACTCACTAGCTTTCAATGAAGTGGTTGATCACATGGGGGGGCTTCAAGGCTTCTTTCTTTACATATTGAGAGGACCCGTTTGTCCGTCTATATGCTCACACCTCCCTCGTATTAATCTAACCATCAAATGTCGCTTCATCATTTTAGCCATGAGCACCCACTGAACCTCAAAGAGGAGTTAGATGCTAATGGAGATGACGAAATCGTGTGCTTTGGGTGTCAAAAACCAATCATTCGTCGATGAAAGGTTTATATTTTATTTATTATTTGTTTAATAATTCATTTATTGTTTTATTATTATTTTATTTGTTGGGTATTACATTAAAAATAGATGTTATTGTTGTCATATAAATTGGTTTGCGTAAATCAGCATACATAAAAAGATTTCTATATATAGTTGACTTTGTAAGATAAGACTAGGCATGAAATACTTGATCACATGCCTAGATGAGACTGATGAGTTGTTGCCCACTAGTTTTCAATAAATTACTTGACCATATTGGGGAGGGAGTTGGGGAGGAAGGGAGGGAGGGAGAGGGGTGGGGTGCGGTGGGGTGGCGAGGGTGGGTGCGTTCAAGGCTTCTTTCTATATATATATTGAGAGGACCAGTTCGTCCGCCTATATGCTCACACCTCCCTCGTATTAATTAAACCATCAAATGTCGCTTCTTCATTTTAGCCATGAGCACCCACTGATCCTCAAAGAGGAGTTGGATGCTAATGGAGATGACAAAATCGTGTGCTATGGGTGTCAAAAACCAATCGTTCAAGGCTCTGCTGCCGAAGTATATATTTGCAGTAGTAGTGATGGTTGTGATGATTTTTACCTACACAAATCCTGTGCAGAATTACCCAAAGAAATTAAACACTCTATGCACGACCAACACCCTCTTGCTCTTCTCGCCCGCCCGCCTTACGATAATTTCATCTGCTCTTGTGATGTTTGTCAACGTGATTGGGAGGGGTTCACCTACAATTGTCTTAGTTGTAAGTTTGACTCATGTGTAAAATGTACTTTTGAGGATCGAGAGTTTCACCATATAGGTCACAAGCAACACACACTAACCTTGATGCAGAGGGAAGCCTTGTTTAAGTGTGATGCTTGCGGTACAGAAGCTAAAGACTCGTCTTATGCATGTAACTCGTGTCAATTTTGGATTCACAAGAGTTGTGCTTCATCGCCAACCATCGTTGAACCTAAGTTTCACCATCACCCTCTCGTCCTTGCCTATTCTCTTCCAGACATACATCGCACTTTCACCCAATACTGCCAAATATGCAAGGGCAGAGTGCACGAAAGATGCTGGCTTTATTACTGTTACAAATGCACATATTTTGTGCATATAAATTGTGTAGCACCTTCAAAGACTTCGACGTGAGTATTAATTATTTGATTTATTTTAATTGTTCTTTTTTTTTTTTTGTCATTGAACGTACGTCTTAATTACTAATATCCATAATTATATGGTTTCAGATCTGGTGAAAAGAATGATACTGAAGTTGAGCCCCAAAGAGATGTTGATGATAATTTGGTGCAGTTTCCGGTTCCTAGTAAGGAATAATTCATGAATCTAATAATAGACCAATTTGCCAAGGGGAATATTAATCTCGAAGAAGGTGAAGCATCAACTGATGATCCGCAAATAATTAACCATTGGAGTCATGGGGACCATCCATTAATTTTGTTGGAAGAACTTCAACGCAGTGAGAATAATGAAATGCTGATATGCAATGGGTGTGTTCAACCCATTTCAACTACTCATCCATTTTACGGCTGTATCAGATGCAATTCCTTTCTCCACAGATTTTGTGTTGAGTTGCCAATGGAGTTGCCTGTAGGAGCACACTCATGTCACCCTGAACATTTGCTTCTCCTTTCAAAGATTAAGAATAATTTTTTTTCTGTCAAATGTGACGCCTGTGGACTTATGACAAATGGATTTTTCTTTTGGTGCAAGACATGCAATATCGTGTTTGATATTGGTTGTTGTTTCCTACCAAATAGGATCAAACATAAATCTCACAAGCACCCCCTAGTTAATTTAGTTAATGTTGCATCCACCGAGTTGATCCCTTGCAGAGCTTGTGGAAGTTGGATAGATACCGATTATTTTAAATGTGAAACTGCTTGCAGCAGTTTCCAGATTGATAAAAGATGCGCTTTATTTCCAAGAAAAATGAGGCACCGATGGGATGCTCATCCCATCCCCTTAATATACCCTCCATTCCCTCATGAAGGCGTAATATATTGCGAAATTTGCGAAGAGGAAATAAATCCAAATTATTGGCTCTACCATTGTAGTGAATGTGATCAATCTTTTCATGCTAATTGCCTTCGTCCACCTCATAAAGTCAAGGTAGGTGATAAACTAGTAGTTGGCATTCACCCACACACCCTAACATTTGTTCTGAAGATAAAACGCGTTTATTGTCGCCCCTTATTGTGTTGCATTTGTGGTGAGGAGTATCTTGACGAATTCCTTTTGATTTTCGAATGTGCAAATTGTGACATTTTAGTCTGTATAGACTGTGCCTCTTGAGTAATTTGAAATTCTGCTATTGGATTGGATGGAAGGAGAATTTTAAATAATAAAGAGATTCAGAGATTACGCCTTTTGTAATTCTATGTTTGTATTCATTTGATTTGATGCTGGGTCAAGTTAGTAGAATATTTCTTCTTTTTGCACCCAAAGACATGTTGTTCCCATCTTCCCTAGACTCAACAGCCACCAAAGCTCTTTCCTCCGCCAAACCAGGCACCACAAGTACCACCCAACTATTGTGAAGGTTTAAAAGGTAATAAAATTAGAATAATGCTACAGACACAAACTATTCTACAAATATTTTACAAATTGCTGATGTGATATACTCCACTTCAGCATATTGATCAACAAATTACTTCAATGTAATCTTCGGCCCCACATAAAAAGTTGAGGTGGAATATGCCACATCAGCGTAAAATATTTGTACAATAATTTGTGTTTGTAGCATTATTCATAAAATTAAAAGGATATATAATGGGAATTGATATTTCTGCAGGCCAAATTGATAGTTCCGCAAGTAGGCTCCACTTGTTAACTTACTCAGCATGTTGCAGTAAGAAAAATTTATACTATATCCATTTTGTCCCTTCATTGAAGCTTCATGCATGTACATCAAATTTTAACCATGTTCCCAATTTTCCCGTCTCTTTCAACGAGCCTTCGTCTAATTATAAACCCTTGGCCAGAGATATTCGTCTCATATCCGTGGTTATTCTTGGCTCATGGTGGACATACAGATGCTATGATGCAAAAACCACGAAGGCATCACAGTGGAGACATTCACAACCCACATAATTTAAAATTATCTATATAATTTGTTTGTCCCATATCTTCGGCTCTACAAATTTCAATACCTACAGGCTCTACTTTGCATATGAAATTAATCATTTTTTAATATGCATAACACATTGTGTATGGAGATATGAGAGAGTTAAAAGGAGACCCGTTTTCGATTCTCCAGAAATTTAAGCAAATGAATCAAATTTTGGAAGGTGGATTTTGATGGACCGGAGGAAGAAAGAAATGGATCAGTACTGATGGTTGGGAGGAGAGAGAAAGGATGGATGACACAGGACGAGGATTGATGTAGCGGTGGAAAAAGAGAGAAACTCAATAAAGGGACAAAATAGGCATAATATAAACTTTTCTTACCGAAGCATGATGCTAGGTTAACAAGTGGGGTCTAATTGCGGAACTATCAATTTTTCCTACGGAAATATCAATTCCCTATATAATTCATATAACAGATAACTAAAGAATGTCAGTTTTATGTTTAACTTAGTGGTCAAGTGGTTAGTTATCACCACGTCTATAATGTCCTTTTATTTTGGTATTTGTTAGATTGTTGATTTAGTCTTACTGCCACGATATAGCAGTTGTAAAACGTGGCCTATGTTTATGCTTATTTTAGTTTCCTTTGTATGGCTATTTAATAGCCAAGTCTGTTGTGAGAACTGTAAATATTGTAGAATATATATTATAAATAAAATAATACTTTATTCAAATATATGTTTTAGAATTAAATATCTATAATTGTGATATTTCGGGTGTCTACACTAACATGATTTTTTATTTTGTTGTTTATTCGACTATTATATTTACTGAACAATTAAATGTTTATTCTTTCTTTAAATTAAATGTTTTTAGCGAAATCAGAACAGACAGTTGTTTCTGTAAAGACAAAGGGAAAGGGAAGATGAACGAGTAGAAGATGTGTATTATTTGTAATAAATTAGTTGGAATGTAATATGATATTATCATATTAGTTTTAAAGATGTTCTTAAAGGTATTAGAACCTATGATTCTTAGTAAGACATATTGTAATAGAGTAGTAATTACATTTAAATCGATATAATTGTGTTGAATGGGTAGTATCGCGATGTACCATATCCAGGGTTTAAAGGTATCCGAATTTGGGGTCGTCACAGGTTGATATAGGTTATAAACCTTAGATGTGAGAACACCTTAGGATATTATCAGAGTATAGCTTATCTACGCAATTTCTTCTGCCATGCAGGTTGTGAGGTGCAAGTTAATTGAAACTTATCGTCTATTGATAATGAAGATATTTAATTATTTAAAATTATGTTACATTAGTTACAAAATTAAATTTAGTATTGAAGGTGGAACGTACACTATGTTTGGCAACCCCAACCTATTAACAATACAAAATGATACATATAGGGTAAGCAAATAAACTATTAACAATACATACCCTTGTAGGTGGAACGCACACTATGTATTGGACCATGTTGTTCAACATACCGTGTCAATCCATTGATACAACCTTGACACATTCAGGGGTGATCAGTTTGTTTGGCAACCATATACATAAGATGTGATGAATTTGTTGTCAGCATATTGTAGTACCGATCAGGATATTTGGCGTGTTAGATGCCCACTGATATGTTTTGGGGTGGTGGAATGACATTATGCCAACAAAGTGCTCCGACAGTTTGGTATACGACAGTTCATATCTTTGGTGCCAGAAAATAACACATATCTTCACAACATTACTGGTCGCTCGCATAAAAATTGGGAGGCACAACAACGCTTTTACATAACATTGTGGGGTACTAAGGAAACTCTTGTGGTTACTGGAGAGATACAGGTGAGCGTCCAGAGTGTGTTCCTGATTACATGTCTTGGTATTGAAGCGTTACACGACGTCATATTTTAAATTTTAGGTTGGCTCAGCAGATGGCGGGAATTTTCAAGGGAGGGGACACATGGAGCAACAACTTATTTGATATATTATTAATTAACTAATTAATTGTTAAACTATTATTTTTTAAATGACGATTATATATTATTATTTATTATAACTTTGCAAAGACTATAACAATATAATAAAACACCATAAATAAGTTGATACATATAACATTTTACGTATGACATGACATATTCTACGTATATTGGCGTTGGATCAAAAAAAATTAAAAAAATCTTTAAAATAAAACTTTGTTTTTAAAAAAAATTCACATAAATTTTTGTTTTTTTAAAAAATAATTAGATTAAGATAATCAAAAACAAGGTTCCAATGCCATTTTTAATAATTTGCTTTATAATTATTTTTAAAAAAAAAATGGTTCCAGCACCACTTCAATTGACAAATTCCAAAGCCAGTGTCTTTTGAATTTTGCATTCTTGATTTAAACAAAAAAAAAATCAAATTCCAACGCTTTTATAAAAATTTGATATGTACACAACCATTTGCTTTATAAGAAAAAATTCATTTGCTTTATATATAAAAAAGTTACAACGCCAAACTAAGTGGCGTTAAAGTTTGCTTCTCTGACATCTACCTTTTATTTCCAAATTGACTTTATTAAAAAAAATTTAAATAAGTTATAACGCCAAACAACATTCACAACAGTTTTTTCAATAAACTCTCTATCCCCATATTTAAAGAATATATCAATAAATTAGTATCCAACAGTTTCCTTATTCTTATATAATTCTCTATTTTAATCCCTATATATAATTTGACTTCTCAGGGTGAGGGAATCAAAAGAGCGTTCCCTATTTATGTAAAATGACACTTCACACTCTATTTATTGCTATTTTATGTTGGTTAAAGGATCTTATCTCATTTAATTGCTGATTTGAGTATGCCTATCAAATTCACTCATTTTTATTTTTTAAACAGAGGATTTAGAAAAGAAAGAAAACTATAAAAAAATTAAAAATCAGTTAAATTTTGATTTTGATCATTTTTGTAAAAAATATTACTACTAATTATAAATTTTATTATTTTATAATTAAAATAATGTTGTTTTAGTTCTCATAAACACATAATGATCGTTGCACTTTTTGATTTCTAGCCATGTCTATTTTTAAATTAAAATAATTGCAATTTTTAAATTCAAACAACAATTACTTTTGAATAAAAAATAGTTACAACGGTCAAAACATGATTTGACTGTTGGAACTTTCAAATTTTAAATTTTAAATTTTAAATTTTAAAATTTAATATTGAAGGAATCAATATGAGGAACCTGTCGGGTAGAAAAAATTGAATCCCTATCCTACAGAATGACTCAATAACACTGCAGAGTAGGGATAGAGATAAGAAAACTGTTGTGAATGCTCAGTGGCGTTCATGTTTGCCTGACATCTTACTTTTTTTTTCTTTGGATCAATTTTTTTAATAATTTTTTTAAAAAAAAATTGTTTTTTTGTAAAAAAATGAATAAGTTTCTTATTTTTTAAAAAAAATTAATTTGATTAAGATAATCAAAAACAATAATTTAGTTAAGATAATGACCAACGCCACTTGAAGCGACATTGAATTTAAACTCCTCATTTCAACGCTAATTCAATTGGCTTTTAGCCTATTTTCAGAAAAGTCGAACAAAATGGATGTAATTGAGAAAGTTGAACGAAATTTAGGCCATTTTAAGAAAATTCTCCAAGACATGTTGTTCCCATCTTCTCTGGACTCAACAGCCACCAAGCTCTTTCCTCCGCCAAACCAGGCACCACAAGTACCACCTAGCTATTGTGAAGGGGTGAAGGGGTGAAGGTTAAAAGGTAATAAAATTAAAAGGATATATAATTTATATAACAGATAACCAAATTAAAGCATGGAAGACGAGCATGCCTGTACATGATACCAGCACATAAGATAGCAAGGAAGTTGAGATTTATGCTTGCCTGATGAAAGAGCATGGCCCTTGTGTTGTGTCTGTTCCCCTCACCTTGCCTCCCAATGCTCAACAATACCGAGCATGCCCAACTAATCCAAGCCACCTGAACATGCGAATTGGTATGCTAGATACAGAATATGCGAGTGCAAGCTGAAAGGGAAACATACTAAGTTATATATCTAGTTTAAGCTTCAAAAGTAAAACATATTTCAACCCATACTGTTGGTATGAACTATGCTAAACAGCTAAAGTAATTTGAATTTAAAATATATCAAATCGAATTAGCTCAATAATAATTCTATAATTTGAAACATTAATAAAACTCCACATTATTGTTAAAATTAATCATCCATGTTGGACGGCTGAAATGGTGGCGGTTATTTCCTCCGTCCCAAAATTAATGTTGAGTTCTATTATTGATATTGTTGGGCTGTTCCATCCCAAAATTAATGAGGAGTAATGTCGAGCGATTACGAATCGAGCCCAAATTATTTATTCATTTTACAACATTATACGTAAGCAAAAAGAAAAGATGGGCCTATCGATAAGAACGATACGAAATGAACATATATCCATATGGGCCTCACAAACTACTTCTCGAAGATTCCGGAGAGGGACAACGCAATAAACAAAGAACGGACTATTGCTAACCGAATTTTATTAATCCCCAACTACATATAACTAAGGTTGTAAACGAACTAAACAGTTCGGACTCGATTCAGGTTCGACTCGAAAAAATACGAGCAAGACTCGAATTCGTTAATAATATAATCTAAATCTGAGTCTAAAAATAGTTGGAATAATAATATGAATAGAATCTGAGCAATGTTATACTCGACTCGTTTAAAATTCAAAGTACTTGAATTCTCGATTGTCATTCGATACATACTCGATTGATATAGATTCGATTAGATACTCGATACAATTTCTTATAATATATACAAAATTAAATCAAATTAGGATAATTAATTATTTTTATTTTATTTTATTTTTAATTTAATTATTATTTAATAATTGTAAAGTATAATAGTAAATATATATTTTCATTTCTAAGTAAAATAACAAATTTAATTTATAATTATATTTATTATAAAGCTAGTTATTATGTGGATACTCGATTTCGAGCTTGAATTTAAAGTTCGCAAATAATTTAAATATAATTTGATCATAGTCAGATCGAATTCGAGTAATAAATATTCGAGTTGAGTTTAATCTGAGTAGAATTTTTCAAATAAAATTTGAATTCGAGTCGAATTCGAGTATAAATTTAACGTTTCAAGTCGAATTCGAGTAGTTCTATGTTCGCTTCAATTCCACTCGTTTACACCCTTATTCATTTCGTATCATTTTTATCTGTGGGCGAATCTTTTCATGTTGCTTACATATAGTTGGGTGCGTTGAATCTACGCATTTAATATATTTTATTTTAACCCTTTTAATAAGTCACCACATTTTATATATCAAATCACGCAATCCCCTGTGTTATACAGCGGAAGACGGTAAAGAGAATAGAAACAATTACATGAATTGAATCTACGTACTTTGCAATCACAGGAATTCGCAAAGTTTGGAATAAATTGACTAAATAGCCAAGTATTTCATAAATCTGAATTATAATAATGAGTTGTTCCTTTTACATTAGTATTGTACCATATTTATACTAGTAAAAGAAATCCGAATCCTATAAGGAAATAACAAATTGATTTGGAATCAAAAGCCTACCTAAAAAGCTTCCTAATTACAAATAGAATTGAAAAAACTTCCAAAAATTACTAAATAATAATTAAAACTACCTGATTACTAATTAATAAATAAAAATACATATCAATATCCTTATGTTGCGATAACTCCAAATCATGAGCATCATCAATCACTAAACTTGATTCGTCTTTAACTATAATCTATTCCTCAACTTCCTCATTCGTGTCTTCCACGCTCTTTATTAGAACGGATAAATCACATGGAATGGGCAAATCACACTTTCGATTAGAAATAAGATTGATGATGCTACAACTTTCTTGAAGATTTTCCCTGCTGGCTATGATATTATTGCAACACCTTCTAACTTCATTAAGAAAAGAAATCTCATTTTGATGCACTTTTCTAGCTCTTCTTTTCTCAACTTGGCACTGATGATTAAATCTGACAAGTCTATAATGTGAATCCTCTAATTCGTCCAAAAGATCAATATATCGGAGCAACAACTTTTTACGAAGATGAACGTTAATCTCATAATCTAACAAATTACATTCACTATTAAGAAAGTCAATATAATCCCATAATTGTTTAATTCTTACCTTTGTATCTTTACACATTTTCGCTACACAGATCTAAATTGATTTTTTTTTGGGGAATCAACAGAAAATTAAAAGATAGATTCGACTAGTTTACCTAGTCCCCACGATGAATTAACGGTTGCTTGCAATCCCCGGCTAAGCAGCTTCGATCGACATCATTCTCCTTCACACTAACATCGGAGTGGGTTGTCTCTTGCTTGATCAGTAGAATCGTCCTTGTCGGGCTAACTCCCAGGCTCTGATGCCAAGTGACACAGCGGAAGATGGTAAAGAGAATAAAAACAATCACAAGAATTGAATATACGTACTTTGGAATAACATGAATTCACAAAGTTTGGGGTAAATTGACTAAATAACCAAGTATTTCATAAATCAGAATAATAATAATGAGTTGTTCCTTTTACATCAGTCTTGTACCATATTTATGCTAGTAAAAGAAACCCTAATCCTATAAGGAAATAACAAATTGATTTGGAATCAAAAACCTACCTAAAAAGCTTCCTAATTACAATAGAATTGAAAAAACTTCCAAAAATTACTAAATAATAATTAAAACTACCTGACTACTAATTAATAAATAAAAATACATCAAATATTTAATTTTTTCATAAATACCAAAACATAAATTATATCGAATCTTGGTAGATAACTCTTCCCGTGCCACTGTGATACATTGTAAGTATATAATAATAAATTAATAATTTAAACTTTTATGTAATAATAATATTATAATTATACATGACCAACATCAATTCTTTTAATTTTGTGTACTACGCAGAACCACTTCATAAGCCTTGCAAATACATTAATTATGGGTAAATTGCAAATGTTGACCCTGAACTTTAGGTGTTTTTGGGTATTGAGCTTCTTTCTTTTGGTCAATGCAAATCGAGCCTATTTCTATTCGAAAATTTGGATATTGAGCCCCCAGGTGCCACATGGGCGTTGACCTGCTGATGTGGCACACGTGACACCGCTGACCTGAATGTTTTCCAATTAACTGCTAAAAAATTGGCGAAGCCCATGATTTAAACTCAACCTCAACTTTGAAATCTCGATAATAAGACCATCCGAGCATCACAAGCCTAGCTGCTAAATTATCTCAAGGATTAAATATTATACCAAATCAATTCATTTCCCCCAGCCCCACCAGATTGTTAAAAGACAAAGATACCCATTAATTTAAAACACCATCATCTCCATTGTCGTCTCTCTCATCTAATTCCAGATATAAAAAATAAAATAATTAACAAAAAAACTACACAATTAATTAACTTATTATAAAGTAAACAAATTACACAATTAACATATATACTAAATAAAGTACACTATTAACAAATGCAAAATAAATTCAGTTTAGCAAAACTAAATCTTGCCACTTCCAGAATACTTCAAGTCTCAACACCTCCATCATCATCTTCAACAATCTCACCATCATCGCAAAACATCCAGCCGGGGATTGATTTTCTTTAAAAACGATTGTGATTCCACAATTAAAGTAGAATCTTTTGAATTTCTAATAGAAATTTAACATATTTGGTTACAGTGGTTGAGTGGTGGCTGAATATAATGGTGGACAATAATGGTGATTGGGGTTTTTTGACTTCCTCTTTTTCTCTCTTACTTTTTTTAATTTGTTTTAGTTATAAAGTTTGGATCTGAAAAGGTAAATCAAAAAGTTGTGGGCATGTCAAAAGTATGACTATGTTCATACGAGTTAATGGGCATGGTTCACAGTGATGGTGAAAAGAGGTTCAATAGCAGTGGGGTTATGGCGGTGGTGGTACGATTTTGTTCTGTTGATAAGAACTCAAGTTCTGAAATTTCTGTTTTTGCTTGATTTTCTTATGATCCATGTTAATTTAAAATTTTTTTTGTTTCAATCTGATTTAGCCTTGTTTAACTAATTTTATCCTGCAGAATTTGGATTTATGCGATCGATTTATGCTTGTCGGCATTCATTCTCTAGTCTTTGTGTTTATAAATTATTACTTAAAAAAAACTAATAAAAATATTTTAACAAATTCAAAAAATGGAGATGATGGTGTTTTAAATTAATGGGCATGTTGGGAAGCTAAACCAAATTTATAAATATATTCTAGATTGTTCAAGAATTATCTTAATTAGTATTAGTACATAAATTGGTGATATCTAAGTACATGATACATGTATGTACATGAATGTATTTAAGTGTTAGGTTCATGTACATGTATTTGATCATTATTAATGTGGCTCTAGAAGTATCCTAGGAATCCTATAAATAGCCTTGTACTTTGTTCATTTTAGGCAAGTGAGAAATAGTAAGAACAAGAGTTCAGTTTATATAAACCACTTTTCTCCTTCTTTGAGACAACAAATTGGCATCAGAACTTTGGTCTTAATAGTAGCTCCAATATCCCCAATATCCACACGTGGTCCCATCATCATAATCATCAATACCAAAAGAATTCGTTTACCTTGCTTTAACGTGAAATCAGTGGACTGCCGAGTCAATTTTGGGATATGGCATACTAAAGTGAACAAGTGGTATTCAAACAATTCATAGCAGTGGCAAAACTAAGCACGCCAACTATTACGTTTTTTTTTCTCCAGAGAAGTTTTTCAGCATGTACCATCTAATTTCAACAAAAAAAAAATTCACCTAGTGTGCAAAGTCGGAGCTCAAAATAATTGTTGATTTTTTCAAAGCAACGTGGTGATGGCAAATTCCAACAACATGACTTCACTTATTCCTCGATTTGGTGGAGAAAAATATGATTATTGGAGAGACAATATAGTGTTATTGCTCAAGTCAATGGATCTATGGAATATTGTGGATGAAGGATATGAGGATTCAGAAAACAAAGATGCTTTGACACAAGCGCAGAAAAATAATTTGAAGGAGAATCAAAAGAAGAACAACAAGGCGCGTCTCCAAATTTATCAAACAATTGAGATGTCGGTGTATGAAAGAGTTGCTAAGGCTAAAAGTTCAAAGGAAGTCTGGGAGATTATTCAAGTTACATACAAAGGTGAGAAAAAGGTAAAAAAGGTACGCCTCCAAACCTTAAGAAAAGAATTTGAAAAATTAGAAATGAAGGAGAATGAAAGTATTTCAGATTATTTTACAAGAGTTAATTCAGTTGTTAATCAAATGGCATCCAATGGTGAAGTTTTAGATGATGAGAAAGTTGTTGAAAAAATTCTTCGTAGTTTACCACCAAAATTTGATTATGTTGTGGTAGCTATTGAAGAATCAAAAGATCTTTCATCTCTTACTATACAAGATTTGCAAGGGACCTTGAAGGTTCATGAAGTAAGGATAAATCAAAGAAATCCTTCTCCCCTTCCTGATCAAGCTCTTAAATCCCAAGTTTCATTTACGGGAGGTCGTGGTTTTCACTATGGTTGTGGTCGTGGTGGTAATGGAAACTTAAGAGGTAAAGACTTTCATTTTCAAGGCAGAGGAAGAGGCTATAAAAATGATTCAAATGAAGGTGGAGAAAATCTGATCAAGAATTTCCAAAGAGGAAGAGGTCGTGGTTATCAAAGAGGTCGTGGCTATCAAAGAGGCAGTGGCTATCAAAGAGGAAGAGGTCGTGGCTATTTTGAATGTTACCATTGTCATAAACCCGGTCATACATATAAAGAATGTCATTTTAGAACGGAGGGAACACAAAATGAGGCCGGATTGATGCATGAAAACAAAACTAATGAAAGAGATGTGCAGGATACTTTATTGCTGGCATTCCAATGTGGTAATATGGATGATGTTTGGTATTTAAACAGTGGTGCAAGCAAACATATGATCGGAAACAAGAATTTATTTTCAGACTTGGTTGAATCTAATCATGGACAAGTAAAAATTGGAGATGACAGAGCCTACAAAATTCAAGGTGTTGGTGAAGTTATTTTTCAAACAAAATATGGTAAAGTGGAGAAGATGTCTGAAGTTTATTATGTTCCTGGTTTAAAAAATAATTTGCTTAGCACTAGTCATCTTTTGAAGAAGGGGTTTGATATTCATTTTCATGATAATGCTTGTTTTTTGTCGAAGAAAAATTAGTTGATAGCAACAACTGGAGTAACTTCAAATAATCTTTTTCCTATAAAACTTCAGGTTGCTAACATTTCTTGTTTCTCTACCATTGATAAAGGAATTTCCAAGTTGTGGCATGATAGGTATGGTCATTTAAATTATGCCAACCTAAAATTGCTAGCAGTAAAGAAGATGGTTGAAGGACTTCCTCAAATTAATCAAACAAATCAGATTTGTGAAGAATGTCAACTTGGAAAACAACATAGAAAACCGTTTCCTCAAAAATCTTCATAGAAATCAAAAAGGCTGTTGGAATTAGTTCATTCAGATTTGTGTAGACCAGTGTCGGTTACTTCTCACGGAGGTAACAAATATTTTATTACATTTGTTGATGATTTCTCGAGGAAAGTTTGGGTTTATTTTCTCAAAGAAAAATCTGAATCATTTCAAGCCTTTAAGGAATTCAAAGCTGAAGCTGAAAAATTTTCTGGTTGTCAAATTAAAACAATAAGAACCGACAGAGGTCGTGAATACCTTCCAATTGAGAAATATTATAAAAATGATGGAATTAGGCATGAATTGACAGTAAGGCATACACCACAACAAAATGGTGTTAGTGAAAAAAAAAATTGAACCATCATGGAAATGGCAAGATGCATACTGAAAATGAAAAAGTTAGAGAAAGAGTTTTGGGCAAAAGCTGTATCATGTGCTGTTTATTTGATTAACAGGTCTCCTACAAAAAGTCTGAACAATTGCACACCTCATGAAGCATGCTATGGATTGAAGCCAAAAGTTAGTCACCTGAGGACTTTTGGATATGTTGCTTATGCACATATTCCAGATGCATTAAGGAACAAGTTGGATGATAAAGCAGAAAAGTGTATTTTTATCGGCTACAGTGAAAGGAGCAAAGCTTACAAACTGTACAATCCAGTGACACAGAAGAATGTGATTAGTCAAGATGTCCGATTTGATGAAAATTCTTCATTTAATCTAGGAGTTGATTTTCCTGAGGCCAAGTTTTTGTGATACCAATGATGATTCTGAAGATGAAAGTGAGCCTATTTCTCCAAGATACTCTTCTCGTGGAAACTCCCCTCAAAGCACTCCTCAAAGAAGAACAAAAAGCTTAAGAGAAATTTATTAGTCAACTGCGCAAATTGATCCAGATGATACTGTATTTTTTGCCTTCTTTGCAGGAGAAGATCCAATTTCTTATGATGAAGCATCAAAAGAAGAAAAGTGTAAACTAGCCATGAAAGAAGAAATGAAAGCTATAGAAAAGAATGAAACGTGGGAGCTTACAAATTTGCCTCCGAACAAGAGTTCTATTGAAGTAAAGTGGGTGTATAAAACAAAAATGAATTCAGATGGCTCCATCAACAAAAATAAGGCGAGGCTAGTTGCAAAGGGTTACAAGCAAAAGGAAGGAGAAGACTTCACTGAGGTATTCGCTCCAGTTTCTAGACTTAACACTGTTCGTTTTCTTATCTCACTTGCAGCTCAAAATAATTGGAGTACATTTCAAATGGATGTGAAATCTGCGTTTTTGAATGGTTTTTTGGAAGAAGAAGTTTATGTTGAGCAGCAACCTGGTTTTGTGAAGAAGGGAGAAGAAAACAAAGTTTACAAATTGAAGAATGCGCTTTATGGACTGAAATAGTCACCAAGGGCTTGGTATAGCCGAATCAATTCATACTTTGAACAAAATGGTTTTTGGAAATTTTCGTACGAGCCCACTCTCTACATCAAAGGCACATCACAAGAAAGCTTCATGTTTGTAAGTCTTTATGTTGATGATCTCATTTTTACTGGAAATAATTTGAAAGTTGTTAGGAAGAAGCATGAGAATGCTATTCCTATTTATAGAATAAATATACAAATATGTCTGCATTGATGAAAGCTGTAAAGATCCCCTTCATAGATAACTTGTTAACCATTATTCTAGAGTTAGTTTATGTGTAAGAGATTGTCACAGTTATGGAAGTTATAGGTACATAATGTAAATGACATAATGTAAAAAACACAAGGGATTTTAAGTGGTTCAGAGACTCAAGCTCCTAATCCACTCTTCTGCTTCAATAAGCAGGGATTCCACTAAGGAAGTCTTTACATCTAAATCACTAAGATTCCTTCAAGGCCAGCAGCTTTGGAACTTCAGTTCTCTACGAATTCTTCAAGTCCAGCAGACTTGGAACTTCAGTTCACTAAGAACTCTTCAAGGCCAGCAGCCTTGGAACTTCAATTCACTAAGAACTCTTCAAGTCCAGCAGACTTGGAACTTCAGTTCACTAAGAACTCTTCAAGGCCAGCAGCCTTGGAACTTCAATTTACTAAGAACTCTTCAAGTCCAGCAGACTTGGAACTTCATTTAGTCCCTCGGACAAGGACCCCTCAGGCCCTGGCTTTGTTGATGTTATTGTTGGTGCTGAGCTGCTAAGATGACTTGAAGCTTTGTTCATCCTTTGGTACTTAGCAGCTTGGTGTGATCCTCTTTGGATTCTGCATCGAGACTGGATCACCGTTGGACAGACTGCTAAGATGTTCTTGAAGCTTAACATCGTTGAGTACTTAGCAGTCCATCTCTTCTTCTTTGGTGCAGCTGATCTTTTGGTTGATGATTGTCTTCATCTGATCTCAGCTTGCATCCTTTCACCACTTGGGGTCTGCTAAGTCTTTGAGCTTTTGGTAGACTTCGTCTGGCACTTAGCATCGTCTGAACCTTGCTTGACTGATGTGCAGATCTGATTCTTCATCTGATCCTGCATCTGTTCTTCTTTAGCTCTTGGTAGTTCATGGTGATTCATAGAGTGGCTCTTTGAATCTTCTTTCTGGTCTGCCACTTTTCTGAATGCTATCTTCTTGGCCTTCTCAGCTCTCAGCTTAGCTGCCATTCTGATTGGCATTCTCATTATTGTTGAGTGAAGCCTTTATCTGTTAAAGCTCTTCTCTTAGCTTGCTTCACTTCTACCTTCGCAGTCTCACTGCCACTGAGACGTATTCTGTTCAGCTCTGTAGAACTCGTAGAGTCAACAACTTATCAGCCCAATAACTCTTCAACTCAATAACCTTTCATCTTTGAAGCTTCAGCTGTTAAATACCCTTCCATAAGCTTCCCGTTGGAATATAGCCATTGGAAGCTATTTGAATTGCTTCGCAGATCTCGAGTTATTTGGTGCAGACTGCTGATGTACATGAAAGCTCATTTTTGACTTTTTTGACATAGCAGTCTACTATTTCACCTACCACTTCAGAGATGTCACTTTAACGTGTCAGGCTGGTAGTCACCTTTATTTCTTCTTTCTGACTTCTCGATCAGAACATCAGGAGTTGTCCTTCTGCATCGATGCTCTCAATCAGCAACGTTCGAATGTCAGTTCTTATATTGAGACATTGCTAAGGCTTTAATATTCAGATGACCGAACTCTACGATTCTGATGCAGATGACCTTGAGCTTGATAGTAGTTTGTCTGTTGAATGTTGTTCATTGACTGGTTAAGACAACACTACGATTCTGAGAGTGTTCTTTGGATTTGCAATATAGAACCTCTCCTCCTTCACTCGTGTAGTGCTTCAACACTTCTGTTTGCCTTGACTTGCATTAGGAACTGATAACTTGTCTAAATGCTCTGGCTCTTTTAAATTGCAAGACTCATCTGATTAGGCATACTCAGCTCTTTTTCTCCTTGTGATCTTTCGTTCACCTATCATCAATGGTCTGACCCATGCTTAATCTTCTTCGTCTATTCTTCATAGGTTGACCAGTATCTCTGTGTAAACTACATCAGTTCCTGCTTCTCATCTAGTAAGCACTACGATCATGGTCACACCCAAGATCGTTGTTTTCTGTTTATCTCGACAGCTACTGCATTGCTGACTTCCTTTTATCAGTCACTTCTTCTGAAGTCTCCATACTATTGCTTGAGGAAGACTTCTCCTAAATGGCTTCACTAATCAAATAAGATGCTGATTGAGTTGGTGCTTCGATCTTCTGATTGCTTGCAGGCCATTTGGTGAGTGCTCTCTGGCTTCCTTCAGGTAGATTGCATCTTTACAGCTCTGACCAGAGGCTACATTCTTTGGATGCTTTGGGAGTGCTCATATATTGAGAATCGTGTTGTCTCTACGATTCTTCCTTGGCGTTGTGAGCACTTGCTTGACTTTGTCGAAGCCTTTGTTCTGTAGACTACGATCTTGCATTGGTTCTATAGACACTACGACTCCGGGATCAGATCAACTGACAGACTACGATTTCTGCCTTAAAATTTGCTGTCCTTGTATAATCTAGCTCGATCAACTACGATTTCTGTCTCTGATATGATCAGTAGACTCCACTACTTCAAGTGTGACCTAAGATTCTTGACTTTGCTCGGCAGGCGCTCGGTCGGCTCTTAGACCGGCTGTCTCTACGATTTTGAGCATGGCTTCCTCTACAGCCTACGGCTTTGAGAAAGTCCTTCTAGACACACCACGTTCCTGCCTTGTCTCTTCTGGTAGACTACGAACTTTGAGAGCTACTATCCTCACAGACTACGATTCTGCCTTGATAGTCCTCGAGTCTTCCTTGTCTCTCCTGATAGACTATGAAGGCTGGTGCAGTGCTCGACGATCAGACATGCCTAGCTATTATATCAGATCAACCTAACAAGCTTGATCTTTAAATATTTAGTCCTTGTACATCATTTCTTTTGAAGGACTTTACAAAGCTGTTCTGTTCGTGTAGGATCAACCTAACATATTTGATCATTTCATTCTAAGTCCTTGTACATATATTCCTGTTATTTATTCAAGGACTTTACAGCTTTCATCAATGCAAACATATTTGCATATTCATTCATTAAGATCATAATCAAATCTTATATAAATAGGAATAGCATTCTCATGCTTCTTCTTAACAATCTCCCCCTATTTGATTATGACAAAAATAATAAGTGCATATGTATGAGATGAATGAATCTTAATATACAATGAGCAGCTGTATTTCTAAAACAGATAAACATGGATGTCATTGATGATAATTTAAAATTTACACACTATGACACTCTACATCATGGATCCAGAACATACATATATAGCTAGAAATGTACATTCTCAGCTTTATGTATGTCTCCAAGATGTCTGTTGATCAGCTACCAACTCAATCAACATCCTATTTGAGTAGTGAAGCCATTTAGGAGAAGTCTTCCTCAAGCAATAGTAAGGAGACTTCAGGAGAAGTGACTGACAAAAGGAAGTCAGTAATGCAGTATCTGTCGAGATAAATAGAAAATAACGATCTTGGGTGTGAATATGATCGTAGTGCTTGCCAGATGAGAAGCAGGAACTAATGCAGTTTACATAGAGATATTGGCCAACCTATGAAGAACAGACGAAGAAGATTAAGCATGGGTCAGACCATTGATGATAGGTGAACGGGAGATCACAAGGAGAAAGAGAGCTGAGTATGCCTAATCAGATGAGTCTTGCAATTCAGAAGAGCCAGAGCATTCAGACAAGTTATTAGTTCCTAATGCAAGTCAAGGCAAGTAGAAGTGTTGAAGCACTGCACGAGTGAAGGAGGAGAAGTTCTACATTGCAAATCCAAATAACACTCTCAGAATCGTAGTGTTATCTCAACCAGTCAACGAGCAACATTCAACAGATAAACTACGATCAAGCTCAAGGTCATCTGCATTAGAATTGTAGAGTTCGGTCATCTGAATATTGAAGCCTTAGCAATGTCTCAATATAAGAACTGACATTCGAACGTTGCTGATTGAGAGCATCGATGCAGAAGGATAACTCCTGATGTTCTGATCGAGGAGTCAGAAAGAAGAAATAAAGGTGACTACCAGCCTGACACGTTAAAGTGACATCTCTGAAGTGGTAGGTGAAATAGTAGAATGCTGTGTCAGAAAAGTCAAAAAGGAGCTTTCATGTCACATTAGCAGTCTGCACCAAATAACTCAAGATCTGCGAAGCAATTCAAATAGCTTCCAACGGCTATATTCCAACGGGAAGCTTATGGAAGGGTATTTAACAGCTGAAGCTTCAAAGATGAAAGGTTGCTGAGTTGAAGAGTTATTGGGCTGATAAGTTTTGACTCTATGAGATCTACAAAGCTGAACAGAATACGTCTCAGTGGCAGTGAGACTACGAAGGTAGAAGTGAAGCAAGCTAAGAGAAGAGATTTAACAGATAAAGGCTTCACTCAACAACAATGAGAATGCCAACCAGAATGGCAATGATGCTGGGAGCTGAGAAGGCCAAGAAGATAACATTCAGAAAAGTGGCAGACCAGAAAGAAGATTCAAAGAGCCACTCTACGAATCACCGTGAACTACCAAGAGTTGAAGAAGAACAGATGCATAATCAGATGAAGAATCAGATCTGCACATCAGTCAAGCAAGGTTCAGACAATGCTAAGTGCCAAACGAAGTCTACCAAAAGCTCAAAAACTTAGCAGACCCCAAGTGGTGAAAGGATGCATGCTGAGATTAGATGAAGACAAGCATCAACCAAAAGATCAGATGCACCAAAGAAGAGATGGACTGCTAAGTACTCAACGATGTTAAGCTTCAAGAACATTTTAGCAGTCTATCCATTGGTGATCCAGTCTCGATGTAGAATCCAAAGAGGATCACACCAAGCTGCTAAGTACCAAAGGATGAACAAAGCTTCAAGTCATCTTAGCAGCTCAGAACCAATAACAACATCAACAAAGCCAGGGCCTGAGGGGTCCTTATTCGAGGGATTAAATGAAGTTCCAAGTCTGCTGGACTTGAAGAGTTCTTAGTGAACTGAAGTTTGAAGGCTGCTGGCCTTGAAGAGTTCTTAGTGAACTGAAGTTCCAAGTCTGCTGGACTTGAAGAGTTCGTAAAGAACTGAAGTTCCAAGGCTGCTGGCCTTGAAGGAATCTTAGTGATTCAGATGTAAAGACTTCCTTAGTGGAATCCCTGCTTGTTGAAGCAGAAGAGTGGATTAGGAGCTTTAGTCTCTGAACCACTTAAAATCCCTTGTGTCTTTTACATTCTGTCATTTACATTATGTACCTATAACTGTTATAACTGTAACAATCACTTACATATAAACTAACTCTAGAACAATGGTTAACGAGTTTTCTATTAAGGGGATCTTTAACATATTCCGCTGTGCTTAAAATGATTCTTATGTTTTTCATATGCTAATTACTTAGCAATACAAAATAAAATGAAAAAGATGTTTGAAAATGAAAAGAATCTATTCAACCCCCCTTCTAGATCTATTGTGCGGCCTCTGGGAACTAACAAAAGTGTTGAATGATTTTAAAGCCTCCATGATGAAAGAATTTGAAATGACAGATTTGGGTAAGTTACACCACTTTCTTGGCATTGAAGTTCATCAAACCAAGAAAGGGATTTTCATTTCACAAGAAAGTTATGCAAAAGAAATTTTAAGAAAATTCAGAATAGAGAATGCAAATCCTGTGTCAACTCCATGTATCACAGGGTTAAAATTAAGTAAAGAAGGTGAAGGCAAGCTTGTGAATTCTACTGTTTCGAAGTTTGGTTGGAAATTTGATGTATTTGATTACAACTAGACTAGATATCATATTTGCAGTAAGTCTAGTAAGTAGGTTCATGGAGAAACCATACTCTAATCATTGGGAGACTGCAAAAAGAATTCTACGATATGTCAAAGGAACCATTAATTATGGTATTTTTATCAAGGTAGTACTCTGATTAATCTTGTTAGATATACTGACAGTGACTTAGCAGGAAGCATTTATGATAGTAAAAGCACTTCGGGCTATGTTTTTAGTTTGGAAGTGGCCCAATTTCATAGTGTTCGAAGAAACAATCTATTGTTGCTCTTTCTACAACAGAATCTGAATATATTGCTACTTCTTTAGCAGGGTGTCAAATTGTTTGGCTCCAAGGAATTTTGGAATGTCTGAAGCATAAACAGATCAGTCCAACAACACTATTTTGTGACAATAGTTCAACTATTTCAGTAACAAAGGATCCAGTACTTTATGGAAGAACGAAACATATTCGTATTCGATTTCATTTCTTAAGAGAGTTGGTAAAAGAAGGCATTATTCAAGTGGAGTATTGTAGGACGGAAGACCAGTTAGCAGATATTTTCACAAAGCCTTTATGTAGAGAAGTTTTCAAGAGAAATATTGCAAGTTTGGGAATAAAAAGCAAATTTGGTTTACGGGAGGCATTGTTGGGAAGTTAAACCAAATTTATAAATATATTTTAGATTGTTCAAGAATTATCTTAATTAATATTAGTACATGAATTGGTGATATCTAAGTACATGATACATGTATGTACATGAATGTATTTAAGTGTTAGGTTCATGTACATGTATTTGATCATTATTAATGTGGCTCTAGAAGTATCCTAGGAATCCTATAAATAGCCTTGTACTTTGTTCATTTTAGGCAAGTGAGAAATAGTAAGAACAAGAGTTCAGTTTATATAAACCACTTTTCTCCTTCTTTGAGACTACAGTGCATCTTTGTGGGGAAATGAATTGATTTGGTATATGATGTGACGCCCCCAAACTCGGGTACTTGAAACCTTTATTCGGTGCTTCACGATATCAAACATTCAACATAATATAATAACAAGCTTAATGAAGTTATTACATTAGAGTTCTACTAATCCCAGGTGCGTAGACCTTTAAGTGCTTATTACATGATAGTTAAATATTTACAAACATATTAACCATCTATTACATAATATTTCATCTACTCAGTAGCTTTCCCTTTGCCATTGTCCCTACTAGACCCTTTCTCCTGAACCTGATTAGCTGAAAACATTTATAACAAAGCAAGAATGAGCATTTAATTGCTCAGCAAGTAATAACATTCTTTAATATCTTCACAACAAATAAATGTTTTCTTTGAGGCATGCTTTGACAGTAAAATAAAACTGTAAAGCAATTAAATCTTGAATCATTCATATTCTTGGAATATTATATAAATATTGAACAGCCGAGAGGTCACAAGACCATGAACAAGCTTTTTCTTTTCTTGAAAAGGTTCTATTAGAAGTTTATATGTGAACCGTCTTATCTTACGGGCTCGGTGGGTGATTAGCCCGTTATGCCCTGTATTGATCAAAACTATCTTATTCAGAATAATTTTCATGTTCAACGTCACCACTCCCAGAGTGCAATATAAAATATCCCATTTCAGGATTTGTTCATTCTCAGACTGGATTTCAAACTATAACAATATAGCTGGATAACTTAAATTAATGCACAATAATATTTCAAGACTTATTATAAAGAAATTGAAATATTTTACATCTATGTCTGGCCAGAACAAATGGCTCAGACCGACCTTCAACCTGTTCATGCATATTGAATTTCATTTGATATACATGAAAATACATTACCCATTCTTTTGAAGCTGATTTGAAAAAAAAGGTCTTATTACCTTGTATTATTCATAAATAAATGATAGACAGTTCAGAATTTAGAGAACCTGCCCATATATGAATAATTCCAAAATACTTGCTCAATAAATAGTAAGATTTAGATACTTGCCTTGTTCATAGACTAGGGATACAATTCAGCTTAACTTGTGTGTTCTCACAAATCCTACACAATTATTTGCATTTATAAGCATATTAGACCAAATAGCCAAGTCATATTACTTGTATGTTCACATATCACATAATCACATTGATCATGTCTTTAGTCTGTATTCTTACAGTTGAGATATTTCTATACATTTTTCAAATACCTCATTTATGCTTTCAAGACAACCATTTCCTTCCATAATATATTTGACATAATCCCAATTCATGAATCTCATATAATTTCAATTCATATTCCTTTTGTATCTTATTATGTGAATATGACATAATTTCCTTCATAGCTTATGTATTTAAAGTGAATACATAAGGTATTCCATGAATTGACTATAATTGTACATTATAGTTTTTAATTTGCTTTACAACCCATATTAACAATCCATCCATTCAAACTCATTTCATTTTCAAACCATGTCAACTGTTATCCCATAGTTTACAAATTCATTTATAATGAATTACATGACTTGGGTGTAACTAACACTTGATTGGGTAATTTATAGCTCCCATCATTACTTGTAGTTCATTTTTGTATGCTAAAGTGTCAAACATTCCTGTTTTCCTTATTAATGCCAAAACAGTCTCAACTTAATCTATCGTGTGGCAACCAAGCTTTATAAGTAAACCCTCGAGTTGCAACACAACGCCAAACATGGCTTACCAAGGCTACTACCTGCTGTTATTAATTGTTCACTGCAGCAGCCTTGCTCCTTCTCAATTACTATCGGCATTAACAACTAGAACATCTGAACCAATATGCTTCTAAAGCAAACCATTCAGTTGGCCTTGCAGCCCATAAATGAACCTAACAGTCCCAATTTTGGCTTAAAACTTCCAATAGAAGATGCACGTTCATGTTAACTTTTCCTTATAGAGTTTACTAACTCACTTGCATTGTATTCTCCATATAATATGAATCATGACTTTATCAATATAAAAAAAGACATAGACCATTCTTTGTGTATAATTTCAACAATTTAAAATTTGAAACCCAAAAATGGCTCCACAAAGCAGCCATTGCTGCAGCTGCTATGCAGCAATTGTCGATGCTCGCTACTATCTGATGTGGGCTGCTGCTATCTACAACTATCGTGAGACAGCATCTCCCTCTTCTTTAACTACTACCTTGTTAAACCTTTATTTCTTATACTCTTAGCTTGCTTATATGGAGTTTTGAAACTAATATACTTGTTACCCTTACTCAAGATTGTTATGGAAATCTAGTGACATCAACTACTGCTACCCATAGGCAGCAGCCCTCCACTTCTTACCATTTGTTGCTGCCAATAAGCAGCAGCCACACCCTTGCTTTTCCCTGCTCTGCTGCCCCTTATATATCCCTCATTCTTGACCCTCATGTGCTAAGTGTTGGGTATTACATAACTAGTATTTATTCTTATGCAGAGAGGTACTACCTAAGCAAATTTAGAAGTCTATTGCACTTTGTGACGAACAAGATTTTTGTAATTTAATTTGAATATTTATTGAATTAAATAAATATTTTTCGATGATTTAATTATTGAGTTAAATAATTAATTGATGAAATTGTGGTAGATTAATTTAATTATATGTGTCACATTAGTTAAATTAATGTGGTGAATTTTTATATTCAAAGTATGTATTTAATTGAGCTTATTTGATTAATATATTAATTAATAAGCATAATATTATTCTAATTAATTTAAATAATTAATTAGAGATTTAATGATTTGGCATAATTAATGAATGAGAATTTTAATTATGTGACTATGTGATTTAATGTGGATTTATGCTATTTAATTTAATTGATTTAAATAACATTATTTGATTAAATTGGGTGTTACATTAATTAACTATATAATAAGAAATAATTAAATTAATGGGAAAGGAGGAATAAGGGACAAGCCAAACACGGCCCTAGGGGGAGTTAGCCAGTTAACCCACTAAGGGACTAACTGACCATTCACTCTACCCACTTCGTATATTACGTATATACATATGTATATTATACCTTATATACATATCATATCAGTTCTATATTGATATTCACATTTCAGAGAGAAACTTAGAGAAAAGAGAATTGAGAGAGAGTTGAAAGAATTTGAAGAATAAAAAAAAAGAGAATCCATATCATCTTTCCAGAGTTTGCAAGGGGTAATTCCTTTGTCCCAGTTTTATTTCACGTACTATGTTTCCTTCATGAACATATATTCTGAGTTCTCTGTGTATGGAAAAAATTAGCAATTTTTGATTATATGCTTATATATGTGTTATTATATCATTATAACATGTTTTGTATTTGATATGAATGAATTAAAATAATCTAATTCATGTAATTAGGCCTTAATTGGGGTTTCAAAATTTTACAGAGTTTTTCCATTTACGTGCTTTAAAAATTCTCTGTGAATGGGAAAATTAATATTTGTTCATTATATGGCTATATGTGTGTTCATATGTGTTTATAACATATTATATGCCATATATGCATAACTTTCAGTGATCACACTATGAAATTTTGTTGATAATTGGGTTTTCAAAAGTTATAGAGTGTAGAAATTGTACATATGGCCCATATGGCCCTTACGTACAAAATCTACACGCCTTATACGTTTATTTAACTTAAATTAATACTTGCATGTAATTATGTACGTTTAAACGAACAAAATGGAAGTTAAACGAACGGATTCGGTGTTATAACGAATTCGTAACGTTGAATTTCTTATTTTCCTTCAAAACTTTACAAAGTATTGAAAACAGTGAAAATAGATGCCTTGGATTATGTAAATACGTGATTTAAAATGCTAAGATCATGCTAGAAATGTTATATAATATTTCTGTGGAGTTTTTACATTATGGGTAGCCTTATAATTCATTACGTTAGTTTAATTTGGATTTATTTGGGCTATTCTGTGTGTTCATCGCGAACCAGGGAGTGCACCAGCAGGGGGACCCGCCCCAGCGGGTGTTCATGGGCATTAGGACCCGCCCCAGCAGGTAAAAGGGCTGTCCGGGAGCTTTTTTTTTGGTTTCCGAGACTGTTTTGACCTCCTGTAATAAAATAAGCATTACTTTTTCATACGAACTCCGATTAAAGCGATTCAAGATGATTCCGAAAGATAACGAGTAGACCTACAACTTTCATTCTTTAATTTTTTCAATTTGAAATCGTTAAAATGGGTAAAAATGGCCATCTTTGTGACTGATGCGTATTCGGAGGCAATCGGAGGGCTTCGGACATGCACGCACACAAGTGTAGTGTTCTCGATAATAAAAGATGTTGTTTTAAGTTACATACATGAATATTATATGATTTGAAGTTCATGATTAATAAATTAAGTTATTAACATGTATAAGATAATGTGAAAGTTCAAGTTAACAAACTAAGTGCGAACTTGAATATCGTAATTGTAAAACTTGATTATGATTGTTTAAAGGGCTATACATGTGTGATATGCATGTTGTGAGTTTACATTCATGTTATGTGGTTAGCCATTGAGTAATATTATAGACCAAGTTGTAAGTCAAACTTAAGTGAATAGTTCAACAGTTAAACATGGTAGTTATGAAAACTAATCGATGTCGTATACATAATGTAATGTGTAGGACGTTGAGGAAGTGAATTGTAATTATATTTGTAGCTTGTGCAAGAGGCAAATTTCCTATCCTTAAACTTGTTTAATATTTTGCAAGTTTCCTAAACTCAAACTTTACTTTTACATTGAGCAAGTATCCTATCTCTAATTTATTGTTAATAAGCAAGTTTCTTAACATTCTAAGTTATTCATTTATCAAGTCTTAGACTTGTGTTCTATATCGAGCGAGCTCTTGTTTTTAATTGTTCAAGTTCTAAGGTTTCATATTTGATGCTATAACTTTTTTAAGCATGATTCAGCTATACAATACTCATTCGATTGTATACTCTTGAGATTTACCATTCAAGTTGAATATCGATGTTATTGTTGAACTTATAGGACTAGTGAACCCTTATTTATTCGACTAGTCCATAGTTTATGTACGTTCTAAATTCTAGAACACTTATTGAGCTTATCTAAACCAAACTTCCTTTGGTGCGGACTCTGATGTCAAAACTGAGATGAACAACCCTGTAAAGGGGATTATTTACGCTTTAGCGTTGAGATATTGTGCACAGTATGGTACTAAGGGGTTATCCCCCTAAGTACGAGAAGTAGAGTCCATAGTCTTATGACTGTTAAAGGTTTAAAGCATAAAAACTTTATAATCTAGGATATAGTTCAAGGTCTTATGACCCTCAGACGTTCTTTTGATTCTTGTTATTCATTCTTCAGTCAAAAGTTGAGTTTCTTTATTCAGATGTCTTTGATTCACTCGCATGTTATTATATTGTTGTCATATTATTATACTTGTGGGCAATCGTGCTCACTCTTACGTAATAATAACATTGCAGTTAAGAACAAAAGGTCCAACGAGCCTTCTACTAGCAAAGGCAAGGGCAAGGTCAACAAGTGATGAAGACTTGTTGTTTATTTTATGTGTTTATGTTTCAGACTTATATTAGAGCTGTGTAAGACTTATTTATTTGTTTATGTTCCGCACAGATGTTTAAGGTTAGTATGACCTGGGATTGTATTTATTATTCAGATGTTGTAACCCCATAAAAGGAGGATTTATTTCCATCTATTGCATGATTTGCATTTATTATGGGTAGATAGATAGATGATATTTGTACAATGAACACCAAGTCCCGTGGAAATCGAACTACCCGGATTTTGGGGGTGTCACAGGTTGGTATCAAAGCTGTAGGTTATGAACCTTAGGTGGGGAAAAACCTTAGGATAGTAGCCTTTTTAGAGATCGAGAACATAGTAATGATAACTCTTATCGAGTTCTAAGAAAGATAATAACTTATCTTATATGCTATGTGCTTATACTTATATACTTGAGTACCGATTAGCATCACGTAATTACTAAAACTTAAAAATTTTATTTGTCAGGATGACAGATGCTAGAGAACCTAGTCAGTCCAGGGACCTGGTACCCCTAGAGGCTAGAGAGGAGGAGCCCCGAGATATCCACGTAGTCTGGGAGCAGTTAGTCCGACGAGAGCCATCACCCTTGATCACAGTCATTGGTCAGGAGTATGTGTCGGTGTCTAATTCAGAGGAGGACTCTGAGGAAGACCCTGAGGAGATTGAGGTTCAGGCTGAGGCAGCCGAAGAGGAGGAGGAAGACCCTGAAGAGTTCCCGCCGAGCTCTATCAGTGCCGAGATGTATGACGAGCTGTATGACCATAACATAGAGTTACGTGATACTATTCAAGAGCTAAGGGAGACTGTTCAGGAGCTGAGGGAGCGGTCGGTTACTCAACAGTCTACTATCGAGCTAAGGGATGGAGAAGTTGAGGCTCTTCACACACGTTTGGGAAATGTAGAGTGGAATTTGGTTCGCAAGAAAGGCCAATTCGAGCAGAAGTCAGAGGAAATAGAGGAATTGAAGAATGAACTAAAAGAGAAATCAGCAAGGCTGGCCATAGCCGAGGAAGCCTGGGTAAGGGAATCACGACGAGCAGATCTCGCAAATGACAACTGTTGGGCGAAGAAGGCCAAACTTGAGGAGACGTACTCTACACTTCAGTATGCAATTGACGAGGCCCAGGATCGAATTATGAGGTACCCAATTCAATTCGAAGGACTACCGTCGTACATGCTAGATCGCAGGACGATGTCCCGGATTATGGAAGAAGAGCGTGGCAAAGCTGTTCGTCGCCTTAATGGGCAGTGACATGAACATTTGATTTTGTGAAACCTATCTGGTAGTTAATAATGTAAATTCCAATGTGTTTATAAACAGAGGAATATTTTATGTTTTAAATCCTGTAGATTCTTTATCTCAGGATAGTTGATGTAAATAGCAGTGATGCTATCGTGTTATGTTAAAACTTTTGATTTAATAAAATATCAGAGTTTATTTGAGACGATGTGTTGTAATGATTGTGTCTAAATGTTTAAGTTAAGCCTTGGATATTTAGAGATTGAATAAAGTTCTAATAAGCGTATATCTTAACAGAAATATGCTGCCAATGAGAAGACCCAACTGTCGACTGGTCCAGGAAGGGTTAACTAACAACAACAACGACGCCAATGCTAACCCTGTTCAGCAGTTGGCGAACTTACTTGCTGGAGAGCTTAACAACCAACCTCAAGCTCCACCAAACACAACGTTCAAGGACTTCAAGGCGGTGGGACCGCCAGAGTTTAAAGGCACCATGAACCCGATAGAAGCTCAAACCTGGGTCATGGAGATGGAAAAAGTTTTCGACGTCGCCAGAGTTAGAGAAGACCAAAAAACCTCCTATGCAATGTTCATGCTGAAATCCGAGGCTAGCTATTGGTGGCAAGAGAATAAGGTCCGGGGAGGTGAAGGTGTGATTACCTGGGAGAGGTTCAAAGAGATGTTATTCTAGATGTACTTTCCGACCAGCTCGCAGAATCAAATGGAGATCCAGTTCCTGGAGCTGAAACAGGGGAATATGTCTGTACCGGAATATGATGAGTTGGCTAGGTTTGCTACGTATCTAGTGCACACCGATCAGAGGAAGGCAAGGAGGTTTGAGCAGGGCTTGAAGCCCTGGTTATATAGCAAGGTGTCGATGTTCCAACTGAACACTTTTGCTGGGGTGTTGGAGAAGGCCATTCTCGCTGAAGGCGGGAGTGACGCTGTTAAGTACAATCAAGATCAGAAAAAGAAGAAGAGCGAAGGTGAAGGAATTAACTAGGCTAGTGGTAGCAACACGGGAGTGAGTAATAATCAGAAGAGGAGGTGGAATGATAACTCATCAACTGGGAATTAGCAGGGAGGTCAGAAGAAGAGGATCGAAGCATGTCCGACCTACGGAAAAGCTCACCTGGGGGTCTGTATGAAGGGAAAACGAGTATGCTACAATTGTGGTCAGGAAGGCCACATAGCACCTAACTGTCCGAACCCAAAGAAGGGCTCTTGCTTCACTTGCGGCTCAAAGGACCATCTGGCAAGGGACTGTCCCAAGAAGGGATCTGGAGGGGCAAGATCAGGAGGGAACAAAGGAAACAGCGGTGGAAGTGCTCTAACTATCACGGGACCAACCGCAACCAACCGACCAACCGCCAGGACCTTCAACATGACCGTACAGGATGCTGTAAGTCTCGCGATGTGGTGTCAGGTATCATTTCGATCAATAAAGTTAATGCTTATGTACTATTTGATTCGGGTGCTACTTGTTCATTTATATCCGATGACTTTGCTAAGAACTTAGAACTTCCTATGGACGAGTTAGAATACCCCATGAACATAGAGATTGCGAATAGAGAAGTGATCCCTGTTAATTATATGCACAAGAACTGTAGAGTAGATATTAAGGGTAACATTATGAACGTAGATCTTATCCCGATTAGGCTTGGGGAATTCGATGTTATTCTGAGAATGGATTGGCTAGTCAATTATGGGGCTATAATTGATTGCCAGAGGAAGTGTATCAACCTTATGACCCCGTCAAAGGTTGTGTTTTATGGCAGCAAATCGCCTAGACAAGCGAGTTGTCTGACGATGATACATGCCAGGATGTTGTTAAGACAAGGCTGTGTAGGATATTTAGCCTACATAGTCGATAGTCGTAAAGAAAACCCAAAAGTGGAAGATATACCAGTCGTGAGGGACTTCATTGTCGTATTTTTGGATGATCTGCCAGGACTTTCGCCACACAGAGATGTTGAGTTTGTGATCGATTTGGCGCCAGGGACGGCCCCAATATCGAAGGCACCATACCGGATGGCTCCGGTAGAGATGAAGGAGTTAATGGTACAACTGCAAGAGTTACTGGACAAGAAGTACATCCAACCGAGCGTATCACCGTGGGGAGCGCCGGTGTTATTTGTGAAGAAGAAGGACGGAACGATACGGCTTTGCATCGACTACAGAGAATTGAATAAAGTCACAATTAAGAATAGATATCCAATACCGAGGATCGACGATCTGTTTGACCAATTGAAGGGTGCAAGGTACTTTTCAAAGATAGACCTGAGGAGTGGCTATCATCAGCTGAAGGTGAGGCCAGAGGATGTTCCGAAGACAGCATTTAGGACTTGATATGGTCACTACAAATTTCTAGTAATGTCATTTGGTCTAACAAATGCTCCTGCAGCATTCATGGGCTTAATGAATGGAGTGTTCAAGCCGTTTTTGGACAAATTCGTGGTGGTCTTTATCGACGATATTTTGGTATACTCGAAGACCAAGGAGAACATGTAGAACATCTAAATTTAACATTAGAGGCGTTGAGAAGAGAGAAGTTGTACGCTAAATTTTTGAAATGTGAATTCTGGATTGAAAGAGTGCAATTTCTTGGACATGTGATCGACAAGGACGGAATTTCTATAGATCCCTCTAAAGTCGAAGCTATGATGAACTGGGATCAGGCCGAAAACACCGTCGGAAGTGAGGAGTTTTCTTGGATTAGCGGGCTATTATAGAAGATTCATTCAGGACTTTTCCAAGATCGCAACTCCGCTGACGAATTTGACTAGGAAATCGATGAAATTCATTTGGACGGAGAAGTGTGAGGAAAGCTTCCAAGAGCTTAAGAAGAGGTTGAGTTCAGCACCTGTGTTATCCCTTCCGGACGACACAGGAAATTGTGGTTTATAGTGATGCGTCGGATAAAGGACTTGGCTGTGTGCTTATGCAAAATGGCAGGGTTATTGCGTATGCGTCACGACAATTGAAAGACTATGAGAAAGGGTATCCGACCCATGACTTGGAGTTAGCTGCAGTGGTATTTGCTTTGAAAATTTGGAGACACTATCTTTATGGGGAGAAGTGTGAAATATATACAGACCACAAGAGTCTGAAATATATTTTTTCACAAAAAGACTTGAATATGCGCCAGAGAAGGTGGTTGGAGCTAATTAAGGACTATGACTGTGAAATCTTATACCATCCGGGTAAGGCTAATGTGGTTGCCGACGCCTTAAGCAGAAAGGGTCAGGAGAAATTGATGATGTTGACTGCTCAGGAGGAGCTAATTTCAGCAATGGAAAAGCTGGAATTGGAAGTGAAGTATCCGATGGAGATCGACGAGAAGTTGTTTCAGATGCAAGCTGGTACAACCCTATTGGATAAAGTTAAGGAAGTTCAACTTCAGGTGAGAAGGTTAAGAAAAAGATATCTGAAGGAACCGAACCGAGATTCAAGATAGACAGTGAGGGACTACTGAGATTTGAGAACAAAGTATGGGTATCGTCAGTGCCAGAGATTAAGGAGGACATTTTGAGCGAGGCTCATAGCTCATGGTATTCGATTCACCCCGGTAGTACCCAGATGTACCAGGATCTTCGACAGCACTTCTGGTGGCCGAATTTGAAACGAGATGTTACTGAGTGTGTTGCAAAGTGTCTAACCTGTCAGAAAGTGAAAGCAGAACATCAGAGACCGAGTGGTTTGCTACAACCCCTGGAAATCCCAGAATGGAAATGGGAACACATTACGATGGATTTCGTGGTTGGCCTTCCGACGACTCAGAAAGGCTATGACGCAGTATGGGTTATCGTTGACCGACTGACGAAATCAGCACACTTCCTTCCGATCAAAATCAGATTCAACTTAGACCGGTTAGCAAGGTTATATGTGAAAGAGATTGTTTCGAGGCACGGAGTTCCGGTGTCAATTATTTCCTACAGAGATCCGCGCTTCACATCAAACTTCTGGAAGCGACTACAGGAATGTATGGGGACACAGTTGAGAATGAGTACGGCTTATCACCCTCAGAGAGACGGGCAGAGTGAAAGAACGATCCAGACATTGGAAGATATGTTGAGAGCATGCATCATGAATTTTAAAGGAAATTGGGATGATCACCTACCGCTTGTGGAATTCGGTTACAACAACAGTTACCATGCTAGTATTGGCATGCCGCCTTACGAAGCGTTGTACGGAAGAAAATGTAGAACTCCACTATACTGGGATGAAGTTGGCGAGAGACAATTCCTAGGTCTAGAGTTGGTACAACAGACAGCAGAGATAGTCAAAGTGATCCGAACAAGACTGGTAGCCGCTCAGGATAGGCAGAACAAATACGCCGATCCACACCGTAAGAACGTTGAGTTTGAATCGGGAAGCTATGTGTTCTTGAAAGTCTCTCCCTGGAAGGGGAAGATCAGATTCGAAAAGAAGAGAAAATTGAGCCCGAGGTTCATTGGACCCTTTGAGGTACTGCGAAGGATTGGAGAAGTTGCGTATGAGGTAGCCTTACCTCCGGCGCTAGAGAATATCCACAACGTCTTCCATATTTTAGTTTTACGCCCCTACAAACCCGATTACAAGCATGTGATTGAATATGAACCCCTACATTTTGAGAAAAACTTATCCTATGAAGAAATTTCTGTTCAAATTGTTGACAGGAAAGAGCAAGTCCTCAGAAACAAAGTTATACCTTCTGTTAAAGTAATTTTTGTATATGTGATTCTGGGGATAGAATCTTTGTAAGGGGGGGGGGGAGAATGTAACGAGACGAATTTTTAATTGAACCGTGATTCTGGGGACAGAATCCTTTTAAGGGGGGAAAGATGTGACGAACAAGATTTTTGTAATTTAATTTGAATATTTATTGAATTAAATAAATATTTTTCGATGATTTAATTATTGAGTTAAATAATTAATTGATGAAATTGTGGTAGATTAATTTAATTATATGTGTCACATTAGTTAAATTAATGTGGTGAATTTTTATATTCAAAGTATGTATTTAATTAAGCTTATTTGATTAATATATTAATTAATAAGCATAATATTATTCTAATTAATTTAAATAATTAATTAGAGATTTAATGATTGGCATAATTAATGAATGAGAATTTTAATTATGTGACTATGTGATTTAATGTGGATTTATGCTATTTAATTTAATTAATTTAAATAACATTATTTGATTAAATTGGGTGTGACATTAATTAACTATATAATAAGAAGTAATTAAATTAATGGGAAAGGAGGAATAAGGGACAAGCCAAACACGGTCCTAGGGGGAGTTAGCCAGTTAACCCACTAAGGGACTAACTGACCACTCACTCTACCCACTTCGTATATTACGTATATACATATGTATATTATACCTTATATACATATCATATCAGTTCTATATTGATATTCACATTTCAGAGAGAAACTTAGAGAAAAGAGAATTGAGAGAGAGTTGAAAGAATTTGAAGAATCAAAAAAAAAAAGAATCCATATCATCTTTACAGAGTTTGCAAGGGTAATTCCTTTGTCCCAGTTTTATTTCACGTACTATGCTTCCTTCATGAACATATATTCTGAGTTCTCTGTGTATGAGAAAAATTAGCAATTTTTGATTATATGCTTATATATGTGTTATTATATCATTATAACATGTTTTGTATTTGGTATGAATGAATTAAAATAATCGAATTCATGTAATTAGGCCTTAATTGGGTTTTTAAAATTTTACAGAGTTTTTCCATTTACGTACTTTAAAAATTCTCTGTAAATGAGAAAATTGATATTTGTTCATTATATGGCTATATGTGTGTTCATATGTGTTTATAACATATTATATGCCATATATGCATAACTTTCAGTGATCACACTATGAAATTTTGTTGATAATTGGGTTTTCAAAAGTTACAAAGTGTAGAAATTGTACATATGGCCCATATGGCCCTTACGTACAAAATTTACACGCCTTATACGTTTATTTAACTTAAATTGATACTTGCATGTAATTATGTACGTTTAAACGAACAAAATGGAAGTTAAACGAACGGATTCGATGTTATAACGAATCCGTAACGTTGAATTTCTTATTTTCCTTCAAAACATTACAAAGTATTGAAAACAGTGAAAATAGATGCCTTGGATTGTGTAAATACGTGATTTAAAATGCTAAGATCATGCTAGAAATGTTATATAATATTTCTGTGGAGATTTTACATTATGGGTAGCCTTATAATTCATTACGTTAGTTTAATTTGGATTTATTTGGGCTACTCTGTGTGTTCATCACGAACCAGGGAGTGCACCAGCAGGGGGACCCGCCCCAGCGGGTGGTCATGGGCATTCGGACCCGCCCCAGCAGGTATAAGGGCTGTCCGGGAGCTTTTTTTTGGTTTTCGAGACTGTTTTGACCTCCTGTAGTAAAATAAGCATAACTTTATCATACAAACTCCGATTAAAACGATTCAAGATGATTCGTTAAGATAACGAGTAGACCTACAACTTTCATTCTTTAAGTTTTTCAATTTGAAATAGTTAAAATGGGTAAAAATGGCCATCTTTGTGACTGATGCGTATTCGGAGGCAATCGGAGGGCTTCGGACATGCACGCACACAAGTGTTTAACCCCAGAGCTCAAGGAAGCCCCAAAGTGACTACATGGCTGCCGTTGCCATCTGCTGTTGCGAAATGGGCAGCAGCCCTGCTCTTACTTTCCCCCAAAAATTTAATCTCTCTATAATAGCTTACATAATGCGGCAATATTTAACTTATACAAACCCAGAACATTAGCCTATAAAAGATCAAATCGTAAGAGGCATGTAGCTGGCCCTGCAGCCCAGCACAGCACAACGCTGTGCGTTGGCTGCTGCTATCTGCAGCGGCTTCAACCCAGCCAGCCTCTCCTTCCTTGCTCCTATTTTAACCATTTATATCTTTTGTTACACCATTCCATTGGTACCTAATTTTTGGTAAGTTTTAGTTATGATAGCAGCCTAACAATAACACATGCTAAGCTCTCAGATTGCAGTTCTTAACCTTCCCAAAACAGAGTCCCAATTAACTTGACATATTCAATTCTAACTTTTAGTTATAACTGAAAACTGCATATTGTTTACATTTAATATGTTAAAACACTTTAACTATCATCATATAGGATTCCCATATCTAGTCCAGGCTTTTGTTTTGGCTAACATTTGATTTTCGTCTAAAATAGTCCATTAACTACTTTTGTCAAGCACTTGGAGTGCACTGTTTTAAAACCTTCTTATCATAGCCATTTATTTGCATTCTAAACCCATTTTATCCTCCTTATTGCTCCTCAGCCCAAACTAATCTCCTTTAGCTCTAGTTTCTAGCCATAACAGTTCATTATACAATCAATTTTCTATATAATTAACCCATACACATAAACTAGTTAGCTTATTCTTTCCAAGAGAACCATACTTTTGATTTTTAACTATTTCAATTCTTTGGTAGCTTGTGTAATCATCATTAGCTAATCACATAAATGTTACCCATCCACAACTGACATCAATACATAATACTAACTGTTTTCACTTTAAAACCAAATAACCCAGTTGCTCAATACTTGCATCTATAATAATAAAGAAGATAGATTATAATACCTCTTACTAGCTCACGTACAATCTCCTGATAGTTCCCCAGCTGAACTCCACTATTTCAGCAAAATTCGAAAGCTTAAACTCTTATTTCTCTTAACTTGTGCTAGCCGAATTGAAGGAGCTACAATTCTGGAGAAAGGATTTGGGGGGTGAGGATGGGAAAGAAAAGAGAACCCAGCTCCTACATCTTACCCAAAATTCTTAGTCACCAACATAGCCAAGCCAAGCTGTCAGTCTATATTAACTGAACAATGACAGCTCAAGCTTACATTAATAACACTCTACTTCCTCTCTTCCAGCTCCTACTTACTACCTTGTTTGGTAACCAGCATGTGTATTAACCCAAGTACATGTATAGTGCAATATACCAACAATATATCTTATTTCCATAACTTATTATATTACAATTAACACTTAGTGCTACAATTTATTTATTTAAAGTTATTGTAATATTTCCTATTTATATTACCTTACTTATAACTAAAATAAGATAATATACAACAACATATCATCATGTTCTTATATTAAAATAATTTAGCTTTATAAATTATTTTAATATCTTTTAAGGTATACAATATATTTTGTATACTCTACTATTTATTTACCTTTTCCCATTCAATTCCTTCTAACCATTAACTCGATCATAGTAAATATATAATTTTATATATTTACCCTATAACAGATAGTTATTTCACATTGCACATATTATATCACATCCATATAATATATGCAACTCCTTAAAATAGGTTACAATAAAATAAAGATTTTATTTATTAAACTTCTATTTTATTTACTTAGGAAAAAAATTAAACATAACATTCTTCCCTCCTTATAAAGATTCCGTCCTCGGAATCGCAAAATAAATTATTCGAACAAATGTGGGTAATTTTCTTTCATTTTCTCTTCCAACTCCCACATTGCCTCCTTAGCATTGTGATTTCTCCATAACACCTTTACCGAAGGTATTATCTTATTTCGCATAACCTACTCTTTCCTATCCAGTATCTGAATAGGAATCTCTTCATATGTTAAATCTTTTTCAAACTGGATAGGTTCATATTCTATAACGTATTTATAATCTGGCTTGTATGGTCGTAAGACCGACACGTGAAAGGCATTATGAACGTGTTCCAGTTCTGGGGGTAAGGCCATTTCATAGGCCACTTCTCCTATCTTTCGTAAAATCTCAAACGGCCCGATAAAGCGAGGACTTAATTTCCCCTTTTTCCCGAAATGTATCTTGCCTTTCCATGGTGATACTTTCAAGAAAATATGCGACCCGACTACAAAATCTCGTTTCTGTCTATGCTTATCTGCATATTTTTTCTGACGATCCTGAGCCGTTACCAGTCGCATTCGTATCAACTTAACCACCTCCGCAGTTTACTGTACCAATTCAGGACCTAGTAGACGACGTTCACCTACCTCATCCCAACACAACGGTGTTCTGCATTTCCTTCCATATAACGCTTCGTAAGGCGGCATGCCTATACTAGCGTGATAACTATTGTTATATGAAAATTCTGCCAAAGCTAAGTGATCGTCCCAACTGCCCTTGAAATCCATAGCATGTGCACGTAGCATATCCTCTAGAGTTTGTATTGTTCTCTCACTCTGTCCATCTGTCTGTGGATGGTAAGCTGTACTCAATCTTAATTGTGTTCCCATGTGTTCTTGTAAGCTTTTCCAAAAATTTGAAGTGAACCTCGGATCTCTGTCTGATACGATGGATACTGGCACTCCATGTCGTGAAATAATCTCCTTGATATAGAGATTAGCTAACTGGTCTAGGTTATATCTGATCTTGATTGGCAAAAAGTGTGCCGACTTTGTTAAACGATCAACTATAACCCAAATCGCATCAAATCCCTTTTGCGTCCTTGGAAGTCCTACCACAAAATCCATTGTGATATGCTCCCACTTCCATTCAGGAATTTTCAATGGTTGCAATAAACCACTTGGTTTCTGATGCTCAGCTTTAATTCGTTGACAAGTCAAACATCTGCTAATATATTTCGCAACTTCTCTTTTCATGCTTGGCCACCAGAAATGTTGTCGGAGATCTTGGTACATCTTGGTACTACCAGGATGGATTGCTTACCTTGAACAATGAGCTTCGTGTAGAATCTCCTCTTTCAGTTCCAGTTCTGTCGGAACCCAAATTCTTCCTTCAAATCTAATTATTCCATTGCTATCAATCTTAAACTTTCCTTCTTTTCCTTATGAGATTTTCTCTTTTAACTTCTCACATTCGTCATCTTTGTGTTGCGCTTCCCTGATTCTATCTAATAGAGTTGAGTTAGTCTCTATCAGATATAACTTTTCCTTTGATTCTTGTGGAAGTCTAACTTCTAACTCCATTCTCTCCATTGCTGTCACTAACTCATCTTGAGCTGTTAACATCATTAATTTCTCGCGACCTTTCCTACTTAAGGCATCAGCCACCACATTAGCCTTTCCTGGATGATAAAGGATTTCACAGTCATAATCCTTAATCAATTCCAACCATCTTCTCTGTCTCATATTTAACTCTGTCTGTGTGAAAATATATTTCAGACTTTTATGATCTGTATATATTTCATATTTTTCACCGTACAAATAATATCTCCAAATTTTCAAAGCAAACACAACAGCTGCCAATTCCAAATCATGAGTAGGACATCCCTTCTCATAATCTTTTAACTGTCGTGATGCGTAAGCAATAACCTTCTCATGCTGCATAAGAACACATCCTAAGCCTTTATGTGATGCGTCACTATATACCACAAAATTCCCTGTTTCATCGGGTAAGGATAATACTGGAGCATTACTTAATCTTTTCTTGAGTTCCTGAAAACTCTCTTCACATTTCTCAGTCCATATAAATTTTACTGTCTTCCTCGTCAGGTTAGTTAACGGGGTAGCTATCTTTGAAAAATCTTGAATGAATCTCCGATAGTATCCCGCTAACCCTAGGAAACTACGCACTTCAGTAGGCGTCTTCGGCTGCTCCCAATTCATGACGGCTTCTACTTTTGCTGGATCCACGGATATCCCATCTTTGTCAATCATGTGACCCAAAAACTGAACTCTTTCCAGCCAAAATTCACATTTACTGAATTTTGCATATAATCTTTCTGTTCTTAGTGTTTGCAACACTATTCTCAAATGATCTACATGATCATTCTGTGTCTTGGAATAGATCAGAATATCATCTATGAATAGCACCACAAACTTATCCAGGTATGGTTTAAATATTCTGTTCATCATGTCCATGAATGCAGCTGGTGCATTCGTTAACCCGAAAGACATTACCAAAAACTCGTAGTGACCATAACGAGTTCTGAATGCTGTCTTTGGAACATCTTCATCCCTTACCTTCAACTGGTGATATCCAGTTCTCAGATCTATCTTTGAAAAATATCTTGCCCCTTTCAGTTGATCTGGGCAAAGGATATTTATTCTATATTGTCACTTTGTTCAACTCTCTGTAGTCAATACAGAGTCTTAACGATCCGTCTTTCTTTTTTTACAAACAACACAGGTGCTCCCCAAGGAGACGTACTTGGTCGAATGTACTTTTTATCCAGCAATTCCTGCAATTGTATCATCAATTCCTTCATTTCTACAGGAGCCATTTTGTATGGTGCTTTCGAGATTGGTGATGTACCAGGTGCCAGATCAATAACAAATTTAATTTCTCTATCTGGTGGAAGACCTGGTAACTCATCAGGGAAAACATCTGTAAATTCATTCACTACCACTATTTCTTCTATCTTTGCTCCATTTTGTTGAGTGTCCATCACATATGCGAGATAACCCACACAACCTTTATGTAATAACTTTTTTGCTTGCATCATTGTTAAGCAACGTGTCTGCCTTGGTAATTTGCTGCCGTAAAACACGATTTTCGATTGCTTTGCAGGTTTAAAACTCACAGACTTCCTTTGGCAATCTATTGTTGCTCCATATTTGAACAACCAGTCCATTCCCAAGATAATGTCGAATTCCCCGAGTTGTATTGGAATTAGATCTATTACTAACTCACGTTCCCCTATTTTAACGCAATAATTCCTATAGACATGCTCTATAGGAATCACTTCCTTATTTGCCACTTCTATATTCATGGGTATTTCTAAATTCGATAAAGGCATCTCTAAGCTCCTAGCAAATTTATATGATACGAAAGAACAGGTTGCCCCAGAATCAAATAATACATAAACATTAATATTATTGATCAGGACAATACCTGAAACCACGTCTTTTGATGCCACCGCATCCTTTGCTGTCATATTAAAAGTTCTAGCATTCGATTTGTTTGGTGTAGCTGCACCAATTGTAAGGGCTTTACTGCTATTATTTCCCTTGTCGCTGCTTCCTCCCTCTATTCCTTTCTTGGGGCAATTTCTGGCAAAGTGATCCATTGAACCACAAACAAAACACCCAGAACTTTTCCTCGGGTTTGGATAGTTAGGAGAGATGTGTCCCTCCTGTCCACACTTGTAACAATCCGTCTTCCCTTTTAGACAGATGCCCGAATGACCCTTTCCACATTTCTTACATGCTTCAAATTTCTTCTTTTGTTGTCCACTTTGAACATTACTCGTATTTCCAAAGTTGTTCCATTTTCTTTTCTTATTCCATCCGCTGGTACCCTCAGTTTTGACTGATCCTTCAAACTTACCTTTATTCGTCTTATCTTTGTTATACTTACCACCAGCTTCGCTACTACCCTCTGCTATTATCGCCTTTTCAAGGAGGGCGACAAAAGTTTCGATCTGTAACACTGACAACTTGTTATAGATCCAAGGCTTTAAGCCTAACTCAAACCGTCTCGCTTTTCTTTCCTCCGTGTCCACTTGGTGTGGAGCAAATCGTGCCAGCTCGTTAAACTTTGCTGCATATTCTGGTACTGTCATATCGCCCTGTTTGAGTTCAAGTAATCGAACTTCCATTCTGCTTTGCATCCCAGGAGGAAAGTAATTTTCAAAGAAAATTTTCTTAAACTTTGACCATCTAATCACACCTGTACCAACTCTAGTTTTGTTTGCTTCCCTCCAGTAATTTACTTCACCTTTGAGCATATAGGTAGCAAATAAAGTTTTCTGCTCCTTACTCACCCTTGCTATCTCAAAGGCTTTCTCTATTTCTTTAATCCAGGACTGAGCCTCAATAGGCTCGGTAGTCCCTCTAAACTCTGGGGGTCCCACACTTTTAAAGTCTTTGAAACTAGCCAAGTGTACAGCTGGTGGTGGAACATTCACATTAGGTTGAGGAATACTTCTATTCTGAAAGGCTCCCATCATAAAATTTGCAAATTGTTGCATAGGATTTTCTTGTCCTTCATTTCTGTGCTTATTCTCATTATTATTTCCTTCATTAACATTCCTCCTTTCTCTAGGTACTATTCCCCCTCTAAATCTTGGTGGCATTTTCTGTTTACTAAAAGTTTATTATTATTAAACCATTCATTACTCTAAACAGTCATATATTATAAAGCAACCACATTTATATATAATGTAAAGCTATAGCATTCGTAGCAAAAATATTTAATATTATCATATATTAAACACGTTTTTACATTCTTTCCTTATAGCACCTCCGGCTAACTATAGCATTTTCATTTGCTATTTACATGCCATCCCTACCGTGTTATCAAAAGGTTTACATATAACCATCCTTAACCATATCAGGTTAGGATTTCCAAAAGCTATCCCCATGATACTTATCAAAAGTGGGGTACATTTACATTCTACATATACCAGCATATTTACAATATTTACATCATTGTATGCACACAAATGCTTCTTATAGACCACCTAACAAAAACTCAGGTATTCCTATCTTGGACTATAGTGAGGGAACGAACTCGTTCCTCTTCTATAATGGCCATTACCCTAGCCCGTGAAATGGAATACATAGGCTGTCCCCCTTCCTGAGGATAAATCCAAACAGCAGCCTGGACCCTCTGCATTGAGGTGGTGTAGATATAGTTCATCATTTCCCTCTGGCCTCTACACGCACCCAAATGACCCTCTAAATGGTGGATGTATATATCAGCCTCTGTCTTTATGTTTTCCAGTTCATGACGCTCTTCCTGTAATCCTTGGTTCTTGCCCTCTAGATATTGGCCCCGATTCTCAGAAACCTGAAGCTTAGCCAATAAATCTGTGTTTTGATCCACTAAGTAATGGACCATAGCTCCCAGTTGGGCCATTGCTTCCTCCATGCCTTGCTGATGGGGTCCAGCATTAGGTACTTCATTAATCTTTTCTTCTGGATCCTCCTCCTCCTCTTCCATAAGATCAGGATCTCAATCAATAACCTGAATCGGCTCTAGGGGCTGTGGAGCTATCTGCTCCTCCTCATCCACCATCTCCTCATGAACTCCAGCCATCCTATACACAATTGGATAACTTGATCAATACATAATACAACTTAAATATACAACTAGCAAATAACAGATAACAGTTATTTTTACACTATTTTTATTTACAGTTTATAATGAACTTCCATAGTCCATCTCTTTTCAACTCTATAGGAGTTACTTATTTTCTGTTTGTCTTACTAGCTTAAAGTTATAACCCAAGGCTCCCATCCTAAGGCTTCTAACTTAAAGCTCTGATACCAACCTGTGACACCCCCAAACTCGGGTACTTGAAACCCTTATTCGGTGCTTCACGATATCAAGCATTCAACATAATATAATAACAAGCTTAATGAAGTTATTACATCAGAGTTCTACTAATCCCTGGTGCGTAGACCTTTAAGCGCTTATTACATGATAATTAAATATTTACAAACATATTAACCATCTATTACATAATATTTCATCTACTCAGTAGCTTTCCCTTTGCCCTTGTCCCTACTAGACCCTTCCTCTTGAACCTGATTAGCTGAAAACATTTATAACAAAGCAAGAATGAGCATTCAATTGCTCAGCAAGTAATAACATTCTTTAATATCTTCACAACAAATAAATGTTTTCTTTGAGGCATGCTTTGATAGTGAAACAAAATTATAAATCAATTAAATCTTGAATCATTTATATTCTTGGAATATTATATAAATATTGAACAGCCGAGAAGTCACAAGACCATGAACAAGCTTCTTTTTTTTCTTGAAAAGGTTTTATCAGAAGTTTATCTGTGAACCGTCTTATCTTACGGGCACGGTGGGTGATCAGCCCGTTATGCCCTGTATTGATCAATACTATCTTATTCAGAACAATTTTCATGTTCAACGTCACCACTCCCAGAGTGCAATATAAAATATCCCATTTCAGGATTTGTTCATTCTCAAACTGGATTTCAAACTATAACAATATAGCTGGATAACTTAAATCAATGCACAATAATATTTCAAGACTTGTTATAAAGAAATTAAAATATTTTACATCTATGTCTAGCCAGAACAAATGGCTCAGACCTACCTTCAACCTGTTCATGCATATTGAATTTCATTTGATATACATGAAAATACATTACCCATTCTTTTGAAGCTGATTGGAATAAAAAGGTCTTATTACCTTGTATTATTCATAAATAAATGACAGACAGTTCAGAATTTAGAGAACCTGTCCATATATGAATAATTCCAAAATACTTGCTCAATAAATAGTAAGATTTAGATACTTGCCTTGTTCGTAGACTAGGGATACAATTCAGCTTAACTTGTGTGTTCTCACAAATCCTACACAATTATTTGCATTTACAAGCATATTAGCCCAAATAGCCAAGTCATATTACTTGTATGTTCACATATCACATAATCACATTGATCATGTCTTTAGTCTGTATTCTTACAGTTGAGATATTTCTATACATTTTTCAAATACCTCATTTATGCTTTCAAGACAGCCATTTCCTTCTATAATAAGTTTGACATAATCCCAATTCATGAATCTCATATAATTTCAATTCATATTCCTTTTGTATCTTATTATGTGAATATGACATAATTTCCTTCATAGCTTATGTATTTAAAGTGAATACATAAGGTATTCCATGAATTAACTATAATTGTACATTATAGTTTTTAATTTGCTTTTCAACCCATATTAACAATCCATCTATTCAAACTCATTGCATTTTCAAACCATGTCAACTGCTATCCCATAGTTTACAAATTCATTTATAATGAATTACATGACTTCGGTGTAATTAACACTTGATTGGGTAATTTATAGCTCCCATCATTACTTGTAGTTCATTTTTGTATCCTAAAGTGTCAAACATTCCTGTTTTCCTTATTAATGCCAAAACAATCTCAACTTAATCTATCGTGTGGCAACCAAGCTTTATAAGTAAACCCTCGAGTTGCAACACAACGCCAAATATGGCTTACCAAGGCTACTACCTGCTGTTATTAGTTGTTCACTGCAGCAGCTTTGTTCCTTCTCAATTACTATCGGCATTAACAACTAGAACATTTGAACTAATATGCTTCTAAAGCAAACCATTCAGTTGGCCTTGTAGCCCATAAATGAACCTAACAGTCCCAATTTTGGCTTAAAACTTCCAATAGAAGATGCACGTTCATGTTAACTTTTCCTTATAGAGTTTACTAACTCACTTGTATTGTATTCGCCATATAATATGAATCATGACTTTATCAATATAAAAAAAACATAGACCATTCTTTGTGGATAATTTTAACTATTTGAAATTTGAAACCCAAAAATGGCTCCACAAAGCAGCCATTGCTACAGCTGCTATGCAGCAATTACCGATGCTCGCTACTATCTGATGTGGGCTGCTGCTATCTACAGCTATCGTGAGACAACATCTCCCTCTTCTTTAACTACTACCTTGTTAAACCTTTATTTCTTATACTCTTAGCTTTGCTTATATGGAATTTTGAAACTAATATACTTATTACCCTTACTCAAGGTTGTTATGGAAATCTAGTGACATCAACTACTGCTGCCCATAGGCAGCAGCCCTCCACTTCTTACCATTTGCTGCTGCCAATAAGCAGCAGCCACACCCTTGCTTTTCCCTGCTCTGCTGCCCCTTATATATCCCTCATTCTTGACCCTCATGTGCTAAGTGTTGGGTATTACATAACTAGTATTTATTCTTATGCAGAGAGGTACTACCTAAGAAAATTTAGAAGTCTATTGCACTTAACCCCAGAGCTCAAGGAAGCCCTAAAGTGACTACATGGCTGCCGTTGCCATCTGCTGCTGCGAAATGAGCAGCAGCCCTGCTCTTGCTTTCCCCCAAAAATTCAATTTCTCTATAATAACTTACATAATGCGGCAATATTTAACTTATACAAACCCAAAACATTAGCCTATAAAAGATCAAATTGTAAGAGGCATCTAGCTGGCCCTGCAGCGCAGCACAGCACAACGCTATGCGTTGGCTGCTGCTGTCTGCAGCGGCTTCAACCCAGCCAGCCTCTCCTTCCTTGCTCCTATTTTAACCATTTATATCTTTTGTGACACCATTCCATTGGTACCTAATTTTTGGTAAGTTTTAGATATGATAGCAGCCTAACAATAACACATGCTAAGCTCTCAGATTGCAGTTCTTAACCTTCCCAAAACAGAGTCCCAATTAACTTGACATATTCAATTCTAACTTTTAGTTATAACTGAAAACTGCATATTGTTTACATTTAATATGTTAAAACACTTTAACTATCATCATATAGGATTCCCATATCTAGTCCAGGCTTTTGTTTTGGCTAACATTTGATTTTCATCTAAAATAGTCCATTAACTACTTTTGTTAAGCACTTGGAGTGCACTGTTTTAAAACCTTCTTATCATAGCCATTTATTTGCATTCTAAACCCATTTTATCCTCCTTATTGCTCCTCAGCCCAAACTAATCTCCTTTAGCTCTAGTTTCTAGCCATAACAGTTCATTATACAATCAATTTTCTATATAATTAACCCATACACATAAACTAGTTAGCTTATTCTTTCCAAGAGAACCATACTTTTGATTTTTAACTATTTCAATTCTTTGGTAGCTTGTGTAATCATCATTAGCTAATCACATAAATGTTACCCATCCACAACTGACATCAATACATAATACTAACTGTTTTCACTTTAAAACCAAATAACCCAGTTGCTCAATACTTGCATCTATAATAATAAAGAAGATAGATTATAATACCTCTTACTAGCTCACGTACAATCTCCTGATAGTTCCCCAGCTGAACTCCACTATTTCAGCAAAATTTGAAAGCTTAAACTCTTATTTCTCTTCACTTGTGCTAGCCGAATTGAAGGAGCTACAATTCTGGAGAAAGGATTTGGCGGGTGAGGATGGGAAAGAAAAGAGAACCCAGCTCCTACATCTTACCCAAAATTCTTACTCACCAACATAGCCAAGCCAAGCTGTCAGTCTATATTAACTGAACAATGACAGCTCAAGCTTACATTAATAACACTCTACTTCCTCTCTTCCAGCTCCTACTTACTGCCTTGTTTGGTAACCAGCATGTGTATTAACCCAAGTACATGTATAGTGCAATATACCAACAATATATCTTATTTCCATAACTTATTATATTACAATTAACACTTAGTGCTATAATTTATTTATTTAAAGTTATTGTAATATTTCCTATTTATATTACCTTACTTATAACTAAAATAAGATAATATACAACAACATATCATCATGTTCTTATATTAAAATAATTTAGCTTTATAAATTATTTTAATATCTTTTAAGGTATACAATATATTTTGTATACTCTACTATTTATTTACCTTTTCCCATTCAATTCCTTCTAACCATTAACTCGATCACAGTAAATATATAATTTTATATATTTACCCTATAACAGATAGTTATTTCACATTGCACATATTATATCACATCCATATAATATATGCAAGTCCTTAAAATAGGTTACAATAAAATAAAAATTTTATTTATTAACCTTCTATTTTTTTACTTAAGGAAAAAAATGAAACATCACATATGATTTAATTCTTGAAGATAGGCCCGTGGTGCTCAGGTGGCCTCATGACTTAGATTTCAAAGTTGAGGTTTTGAGTTCAAATCTTGGGTTTCACCAGTTTTTAGCAATTAATTGGAAACCGTTAAGATCAGCGGTGTCACGTGTGCCATGTATGCATATCAACGCACATGTGACATCTGAGGGCTCAATATCCAAATTTTCGAATAGAAAAGGGATCGATTTGCGATTACCAAAAGAAAGTGGCTCAATACCCAAAACACCTAAAGTTCAGGGGCAACATTTGCATTTTACCCCATTAATTATACATGTAACTTAAAGAAATCACATGCTGCCTAAATCCTTTAACTTAATAGAATTCAAGCTTTCATAAATTTAATTAAATCATTTTTCACAGTTCTAATGCCTAAACACAGTACTGATGCCTTATTCAAAACAAAGTTATAAAAGTCATGATTTGGTGAATTTTATGCACACGTAAAGTACCTTAAATAATTTCTTTACTAACATGTTTGACATAATGTATATACACATTACATATATACAAGTATATAGTATTTGATTATAAAATATGCATCACCCTAATTATCTAACTGTATAACAAAATAATTTTTATTTAAATACAAAAGTTAATATTTTGATGAAATTTAATTATCCAATTTATACCCTTTTATTTTATGGTCATTCGGAAGTGTTAAAGCATATCAGAATTTATATGAATAATGAACCACTAAAATTTCCTTGATCTGCATAAGCAAAATTTACATGCTTATTCCTTCTGTTCTCTCTCTCCGCCTCATTTTTTTCGTCAGTATGCATAAGTTATGAGAGAGGAAGATGAAAGCCTTTGTTGGGTCTGATATATGTAAGAGAGAAAGGAAAAGCACGTCTTGGTTGGTTACCTGCTTCTTTTACTAAATGGTAGATGAAAGGTTTATATTTTATTTATTATTTGTTTATTAATTCATTTATTGTTTTATTATTATTTTATTTGTCAGGTATTACATTAAAAATAGATATTATTGTTGTCATATAAGAGCATCTCCAATAGTCTCTTCAACCACTTTCGGATACTCAAATAGGTAAGCCACATCAAAAAAATCATCTCTAACAACCTCTTCAACTTTAGTCATCAAATCTGCAACCACCTTCTCACTCTTCAGATCTGCAACCTCCTTCTCACTCTTCAAATCTGCAATTAAAGGCTAAAAACATTTATTACTCTTGATAGGTTTGATGTACAACTCATTAAATTAAAAAGACTGATAAAGCACAAAATATAAAAATAACAAATAATGCTCTTCAAATTGCTACTCAGGTCAACAATCTTCAATTTGAAGAGTTTTTTTTACTAATACTCTTGGAGATGCTCTAAATTGGTTTGCGTAAATCAGCATACATAAAAAGATTTCGTGTGCGTTCAAGGTTTCTTTCTTTATATATTGAGAGGACCAGTTCGTCCGACTATATGCTCACACCTCCCTCATATTAATTAAACCATCAAATGTCGCTTCTTCATTTTAGCCATGAGCACCCACTGATCCTCAAAGAGGAGTTGGATGCTAATGGAGAGAACGAAATCGTGTGCTTTGGGTGTCAAAAACCAATCGTTCAAGGCTCTGCTGCCGATGTGTATATTTGCAGTAGTAGTGATGGTTGTGATGATTTTTACCTACACAAATCCTGTGCAGAATTACCCAAAGAAATTAAACACTCTATGCACGACCAACACCCTCTTGCTCTTCTCGCCCGCCCGCCTTACTATAATTTCATCTGCTCTTGTGATGTTTGTCAACGTGATTGGGAGGGGTTCACCTACAATTGTCTTAGTTGTAAGTTTGACTCTTGTGTAACATGTACTTTTGAGGATCGAGAGTTTCACCATATAGGTCACAAGCAACACACACTAACCTTGATGCAGAGGGAAGCCTTGTTTAAGTGTGATGCTTGCGGTACAGAAGCTAAAGACTCGTCTTATGCATGTAACTCGTGTCAATTTTGGATTCACAAGAGTTGTGCTTCATCGCCAACCACCGTTGAACCTAAGTTTCACCATCACCCTCTCGTCCTTGCCTATTCTCTTCCAGACATACATCGCACTTTCACCCAATACTGCCAAATATGCAAGGGCATAGTGCACGAAAGATGCTGGCTTTATTACTGTTACAAATGCACATATTTTGTGCATATAAATTGTGTAGCACCTTCAAAGACTTTGACGTGAGTATTAATTATTTGATTTATTTTAATTGCTCTTAATTACTAACATCGCGTATATTCTATGGTTTCAGATCTGATGAAAACGATGATGCCGAAGTTGAGCCCCAAAGAGATGTTGATGAAGATAATTTGGTGCAATTTCCAGTTCCTAGTAAGGAATCATTCATGAATCTAATAACAGACCAATTTGCCAAGGGGAATATTAATCTCGAAGAAGGTGAAGCACCACCTGTTCATCCGCAAATAATTAACCATTGGAGTCATGGGGAGCATCCATTAATTTTGTTGGAAGAACTTGAACACAGTGAGAATAATGAAATGCTGATATGCAATGGGTGTGTTCAACCCATTTCAACTGCTCATCCATTTTACGGCTGTATCAGATGCAATTTCTTTCTCCACAGATTCTGTGTTGAGTTGCCAGCGAAGTTGCCAGCGGGAGCAAACTCGTGTCATCCTAAACATCCGCTCTTCATTCGTATGAATGAAAATAAATTTTATTCCGTCTACTGTGACGCCTGCGGACTTCTCACAAATGGATTTTTCTTTCGGTGCAAGAAATGTGATATCAGGTTTGATATAGGTTGTTGTTTTCTACCCAACAGAATCAAACATGAATCTCACAAGCATCCCCTAGTTAATTTAGTTAATCGTGCATCCACCAAGTTCCTCTGCAGAGCGTGTAAAGGTGGCATAGATACCGATTATTTTAAATGTGAATCCGCTTGCAGCAATTTCCAGATTCATAAAAAATGCGCTTATTTATTTCCAAGAAAAATGAGGCACCGATGGGATGCTCATCCCATCCCCTTAATATACCCTCCATTCCTTCATGAAGGCGTAATATATTGCGAAATTTGCGAAGAGGAAATAGATCCAAACTTTTGGCTCTACCATTGTAGTGAATGTGATCAATCTTTTCATAATTCTTGCCTTCGTCCAGTTAATAATGTCAAGCTAGGTGATAAACTAGTAGTTGACATTCACCCACACACCCTAACATATGTTTGTAAGAAAAAGAGCGTTTATTGTCGCCCCTTATTGTGTTGCATCTGTGCTAAGGATTATCTTGAAGACTCCTTGTTAGTTTTTGAGTGTGCAAATTGTGACATTCTATTCTGTGAAGACTGTGTCGAAGGGAATAATTTGTAATTATGTTGGATTGGATGAAAGGAGGATGTTAAGTAATTATAATTTAAGAGATTCAGAGATTCTGGTTTTTGTAATTCTACTGTTGTCTTAATTTGATGCTCAATAGGGAGGAATCCTGTTAATTATTCTAGAATATTTTGTCTTTTTGCACGATCTTTAATTCAGAAATTAATTAAACAAAAAGGATAAGGAAACAACTTAAGGCCTTGTAATGAAGTGACAAAGGGGAAGAAGAAAGACTACCCAGTGACACAGTGCTTCAATTGAACTTGTGAATATTTAGGCTCTTACTATTTAGGCCGGGAACCACCACCACCCACCACCATGATCACCAACCATCATCGCCACGCCACCGCTGCCAAACTAATGAATACTTTAAGGGGACACTAGTATCATTTAACCAACCGGGTAGTAAAATTCTAGATTATTGTTGAAACAGTCTACATTAACTTTTATAATCAAATTGATTATTTTTAATTTTTTTTTGATAATTACAAATTAATTATTGAATGTATATATTTTGACTTTTTAAGACCAAATCACAAATAAAACCCTATAGTTTAGCCCTAATTCGATTTCTATCTAGAACTTTATTTTTGATTAAAAGCACTCTAAACTTTGAGCGCTTAAACCATTTGAACCCTCCCGTACCCTTTTGCATCAAAATAATTTGCACCTTAGATTTTCGCGTACGTCAAGTTACAAATTGTTTTGATACTCAAAGTTCAGGGTGCTTTACATAAAAAATAAAGTTTGGGTGGAAATCGATTATAGGCCTAACTACAAGGTATAATTTGAAATTTACTCTTTTTGAAATTACAAACTTGGGGATCAATAATAAATTTTAGGATAATGCTAGAGATCTCGAATTTTTAACATCAAAAAGTATCTAAAATGATGTGTTATCATTAAATTGGTTAAGTACATCTCTTATGATTAGTTATGTAATTAAGTTTAAGTATTATTAGAATATTACATCATTTGAGACTAGAGCTGCAAATGAACCGAATCGAACCGAACTTTGTCGAACTCGAACCGAACTCGAATACTTTTAGTCGAACTCGAACATGTTCGAGTAACTTGATCGAACCAACAACTATGTACGAATTCGGATCGGTTGGTGTTCGCGTACTGTTCGCGAACATGATCGAGTTCGCGAACAGTTCGCGAACAAGTCGAACATAAGCTTGTTCGTGAACACAAACTATGTTCACGAACACCAAACTTGTTCACGAACACAAACTTGTTCACGAACATAAACTTGCTCACGAACACAAACTTGTACACGAATATAAATTTGTTCACGAACACAAACTCAGAACTCTGAAGCAAAAAATATGTTTAAATAAATACAAAAAATATTTTCTCTAAGAGTCTAAGTATTCAATCAAAAATTAGATCAAATATTGTAATCATCATTAATCCAAAAAGACCAAAACCAAAAATCATTACTTAGAACTTAAAAGTTATAATTAACTTAAAAGTTAAAAGTTAACAAGTATTTAAAAATTCTTGATTTACAAATATCAACAATCAAATATTAATATCGAAAATCCTTTCAACTATTTAAGGTCCAACCACTACAGAGTCTACAAACAAATGATTATCAAAAACTCACAATTTAATATTAGTAATGTATTTCTTTTGTTGTCATTTTTAATTAGTATTCAATTTTTTTTATAATTTTTAATTTTAATATCTAGTTTTTATTTTCGATCTTTAAATTTATGTAGTTTTTTAAAGTTTCAAAACCATTCAGTAAATAATTTAATGATTATTACTATATTACTGAAGTCTCGATACGTACATTGAAGACTTGATTTCTCTATTCTCTATCTCGATTTGACAATTTCAATAACTCTAGATCATGTACATGTAAGCAACTGTATTGTATCATTCTTTAATTAATGTCAAATTGTCATTGCATGATGATTAATGACTTTATTTATGTGTTTTATGACATGGGTTATAATTTATTAAATTATTTGGGATGTAAATTATAATAATACAACAATCATTGTTCAAAATTTTATAAAAATATTAAAATTATTTTAATTAAATTAGAATTTAGAGGTGAAGAAGTACACATTATTATTTATTAATTATTTAATAAAAAAATTTACTTTTATTAAATTATTAAAAAAACAAAAAGATGTTTAGGTAATAAAAAAAATAACTACAAATTTAACAATTATTAATAAGACAAACTTTAGAATTTAATATGAAATAATCAATTATTTGTATTTAGAATTTTAGAAACAATTTAAATATGTAATTAAGAAATCGAACTACTCAAACCGATCTCGAACTTATCGAACCGATCTCGAACTTACCGAACCAAACTGAACTCGAACTGTTCGCGAACAAAGTTTGCGAACATGTTCGATCGAGCAATCGAACAGAACACTCTGTGTGAACTCGACTCGACTAGGCGAGTAAGTCGAACTCGAACCGAACCGAACTCGAACCGAACCGGTTCGCGAACAGTTCAGTTCGTTTGCTGCCCTATTTGAGACACATCTGAGATCAAAAGCTTGAGACTCATAAATTTATCCTAGATTTTATGTATAAGATTCGGTTACCAAGAAGTTAACTTCATGGTAAGTTGGTTAATTGGTCAATACTGTGCTGACACGCAGAGAGAGATCACCTCCCGCCTGCGTGTCAACATTATATTGATCAATTGACCAAAGTTAACTTAATGCTAACTACCCCTATTTACTATGGTCAAGGATATCGCCTATTTCAACAAAAAAAAGTGAATTGATATTTTTACTAGCAAAAGTGATAGTTCCACAAGTTCGTTGTTAAATAAATAGCAAACGGATCTCATATTTACGTGAAAGGAATCTTGTGAAAATATTTCTATACGAGGACCAAATTTCCCCCACGAAGATGAATCGTGTGGAAACTTGGAATCTACTTGAAAGACAATTGACCCTGCAACCTGCAAAAACAAAAGGGTTTACCTTAAATTAATTCTTCACTAACATGTTTTACATAATGTATATAGTATTTGATTATAAAATATGCATCACCCTAATTATCTAAGTGTATAATAAAATAATTCTTATTTAAATACAAAAATTAATATTTTGATGAAATTTAATGATCCAATTTATACCTTTTTATGGTCATTCGGAAGTGTAAAGCATATCAAAATTTATATGAATAATGAACCACTAAAATTTACTTGATCTGCATAAGTAAAATTTACATGCTTCTTCCTTTTGTCCTTTATTAAAATTTACTCGATCTGCATAAGTAAAATGTTGGGTCTGATATATGTAAGAGAGAGAAAGGAGAGAAGAAGTGGAAATAAAAGGCTCATGATATAGACAGATTGGAAGAGGAAGAGCATGTCTTGGTTTGGCTACCTTCTTCTTTGACTAAATGGTAGATGAAAGCTTTATATTTTATTTATTATTTGTTTATTAATTCATTTATTATTTTATTTGTCGGGTATTACATTAAAAATAGATGTTATTATTGTCATATAAATTGGTTTGCGTAAATCAGCATATATAAAAAGACTTCAATATATATAGTTGACTTTGTAAGATGAGACTAGGCATGAAGTACTTGATATCACGTGCCTAGATGAGACAAGGCTTCTTTTTTTATATATTGAGAGGAACCGTTTGTCCGTCTATATATATTAGTATCACTAAAGAAATTCTTATTGATAGGTAAGTAAAATTCTATTAGGTATTTTTTAGCGACCTATGTTTATTATTTTTATTTTTTAATAAGCACCTACATACTTACTTTAGTGTCTCCACACAAATGATTATGAGATCGATCATCCTCATCTAATGAGCAAGCAACGTGTAAGACCCCAACTTTTATGAATAAAAATTTAATTTTCTTTATATATTATTTCGAAATAGTAAGGTGTTGATTTGATAAATGTAAAAAGTTATAGGTGAAATGTGCAAATATTTCAAAATAAGCAAGTGGTTATAAAATATTCATTGTTGTCGGGGAATATTCGTTTGGTCGTGGAATATTCTTGTTGTCGGAGAATATTCGTACGACGACACAGCTAATTGTGGGCCCCACAACGGAATAACTGTCGGATATAGAAAGTAACAGAAATAACATTTTTATAAATAACGGTAAAACTGTTACGGTTAAACTGTTGAAATACCCGGTGATAAAAATACAGTAATACGCGTTGTGCACAGTAGCACACGGTATTGCACAGTATTTCAAATTATTTTGTTCTTACGTAAGAAGTCACTACTCAATAATTGTTACAGTAATTACTATTCAATATTTTATATTATTGATTCAATAATTGCTACAATTGCATAATATTTTATTGGTTCAATAATTGCTATGTTGATATTTTATATCAATAATTGCTACGTTGATATTTTATAATTGTCATTGCACAGTATTTCACATTATTAAATCAATAATTGTCACTCTTATTATTTGAATAATATTATTAAATAGCATTATTGGCAATGTCTAAGAAAGTTCTGTCTAGGAGGGGTTATTTAATTGCGCGCCAGTAAGGAGAAATTCTTATCAGAAGGCCCCCTCTTTCCTAGGAATGATCTGGTTGTCAATATTGTAGTTCTGTAATATTATTTGTGAATAATTAATTATTGATTTATATGATAAGAAAATATTTATTTATGGATATAAAAGAAGGAATTAGTGCTGAGGTATTTTATCAGTATTTTGGTGTGAAAAATCATCCGTTTGTAGATTTCGGCCATTTTGCGTTGGGAATTTGAAAAAACTTTCTTCTACAAAGTTGTAGAGAATTAAATTTTTTATAAAAAAGACATAGAATTTGTATTTTTCTGATAAAAGGGCTATTATTATGAATTATTGAAGTTTCAAAAATAAATATTTTAATATATATATATATATATTTATTATATTATATAAAGCATGTGGGATAATAATTATAAGGAATAAGGAATGAATTTGAATGTTTATATTTCGTATTATATACGATTTGCATTGAAATTCATAGTTGTATGATCGTATTTCTCACGACCTTTTGTCATAAAAGATTTGTATTTGGAATTCTGTACCATGTATTTGGCGACTCAGAATGGGTTGGTATTGAACCTATTTTGGGGGCGTCTCAGTTGGTATCAGAGCTTAGGGATATGGTCTCTGGCGGAGATCTGAGAATAGAACTAGGAGGGGTGAGACGAATAAATCCTTCGCTAGTGTGTCCTACCTAAGCTTATCTGATGTTTAATTGGTTAGTCGGAGTATAGGGTTGATATGTTAATTTGTTTAATTAATCCTTGTTTTATGGCAGTATTTGAGAATGACAGCTGAGAATGTTAACAATGAAGTGAATGAGACCGTGGAGACACCTTTAATCACCAACTAGGAGAACGTGCAACAGGAAGGCAATGTTCATCTAGAAAACAACACTGATCAGACAATAAACGATGAGATGTTTAGAAGCTTTTTGCAGTTCATGCAAAATCAAACGAGGGAGACTCGTGTGCAAAATACAGGTGGAGATAATAGCAACTCGCGGCTTGTTACTGCCAAGCAGTTCAAAGAGTTGGGACCACCAGAATTTTTGGGAAAACCGAATCCGATCAAGGAGGAAACGTGGATTAAATAAATTACCAAGATATTTGATTTCTTGAGATGCACAGAGGAACAAAAGGTTTCATTCGCCACCTTTATGTTCCGTGGAGAGGCAAACTACTGGTGGGAATCTGTGAAGTGTACCCAGATTGCCGCACTCAAGATGTCTTGGGAAGCGTTCCAGAAACTATTCAATGACAAGTACTTTTCTGAAAGTATTCGTCATATGAAGGAGGTAGAGTTTATCAGACTAGAACAGAACAACATGACTGTGTCCCAGTACGAGGCTAAGTTCGTGGAGTTGTCCAGGTTTGCACCTCATTTGGTGGAGAATGAGGAACGTATGACGCGGATGTTTCTGAGAGGTTTGAAACCCGAAATTCGTCAATACCTCATTTCTCACAAATTTTCTCTATATTCGGATGTAGTGAACAGGGCCTAGTTGTTAGAACGAGATAGTGATTATGTTCAACCAAGGAACAACAACCAAGGTCGTACCGGTGGCAGCAGTCATCGGAACAATGACAACCAGTAGGGAGGAAAGTATCATGACAGAAGCGGTAACCACTCCGGTGGAAATCGTGGCCATGATAGAAGAAGTGGGTCGGGGGGAGATTTCAAGAAGAGAAGGTACAACAATGAGAACGTGAAAACATCGACAGCAGCACCAACATCAACTGTTTCTAGAGGAGGAGAACGACCGCCGGTCGTATGCTATAAATGCGAGCAAGAGGGACACATCAGTCCCAACTACACACAACAATCTAAGGTATGCTTTAACTTTGGAAAGGAAGGACATATAGCTCGAGTGTGTCTTGTAGCGAAACCAAGTCCAGCGGGGGTGGTGATTCCTAAAGCTGTTCCGGACAAGTCGAAGTCAGTGGTTCCTGGAAGGGCTTTTGTCGTGACTACTCAACAAGCAAGAAACCCGAATGAGGTTATTACGGGTAAGCTAATCATAAATTCTTGTGAAGTCTATACCTTATTAGATACCGGTGCTACCCATTCTTTTATTTCACCTGCTTGTGCTCAACGTTTGAACTTGACTTCTGATAAATTAGACTTTGACTTATCTATTGAAACTCCGTTGGGAGAAACCTTCATTACATCTACAGTTTACAAATCTTGTTTGATTCAAATTGGTACCCTCACCCTACCTATTGATCTTATATCTTTGAAAATACTTACATTTGACGTGATTTTAGGAATTGACTGGTTAACCACTTACTATGTCAAAATTGATTATTTTCGTAAGGTTGTTAGTTTTCATATTCCTAACCAACCTGTTGTGCGAATTCAAACCACCAAACCACTAAAATCAGTCAATGTCATTTCAAGTCATAAAGCTATTCGTTTATTAAAAAATGGATGTCAAGCTTTCTTAGCCCATGTCAATGATTTAAACCAGGATACGTCAGATTTGAATAATATTTCCGTTGTTAATGAGTTTCCTGATGTATTTCCCGAAGAACTTTCCGGTCTACCCACAGAACGTGAAGTTAAATTCTTTATTGACCTTGAACCCGGTACAAAACCCATTTTTAAAACCCCATATCGAATGGCTCTTATTGAACTTCAGGAGTTAAAGGTCCAATTACAGGAGTTGCTAGACATCAATTTTATACGTCCTAGTACGTCTCCTTGGGGTGCTCCTGTTTTATCCGTAAAGAAGAAAGACGGGAGTATGCAACTTTGTATTGACTATCGGGAGTTGAACCATGTCACCATCAAGAATAGGTATCTACTACCTCGTATTGATGACCTGTTCGACCAGTTGCAAAGAGCACAATTCTTTTCAAAGATCGATCTTCGTTCTGGATATCATCAGCTGAAGATTAAAAAAACTGAGGATATTCCAAAGACTGCTTTCAGAACTCGATACGGGCATTATGAATTCCTAGCCATGTCTTTTGGATTGACTAATGCTCCTGCTGCTTTCATGGATATGATGAACCGTGTATTCAAAGAATATTTGGATCAGTTCGTGGTTGTCTTTATTGATGACATCCTCATCTATTCCAAAAGCCGTGAAGATCATCAGCACCACTTGAAGCTGGTACTTCAAAGACTTCGTGAAAACAAGTTATATGATAAGTTGAAGAAATGCGAGTTCTGGCTTGAGGAAGTAGCATTCCTTGGGCACGTGGTATCGAAACATGGAGTATCTGTTGACCTGGCGAAGATTGAAGCAATACAAAGTTGGGAGCAACCAAAGTCGGCGACCGAAATGCGTAGCTTTCTGGGCTTAGCTGGTTATTATCGGAGGTTCGTGGAGGGATTCTCTCGAATCGCTACTCCATTAACTCAGCTGACTCGGAAAGATACAAAATTCGTTTGGAGCGAGGAATGTGAGAAGAGCTTCCAAGAGCTCAAGAGAAGACTTATCTCGGCACCTGTTCTGACAATACCATCTAGTTCGGATGGATTTGTTATCTACAGTGATGCTTCGGGCAAAGAGTTAGGATGTGTTCTCATACAACATGGAAAAGTCATAGCCTATGCCTCGCGACAACTCAAGGAATATGAGAGGAATTATCCTACTCGTGATCTAGAGTTGGCAGCAGTTGTTTTCGCGTTGAAGATCTGGAGACACTACCTGTACGGGGAGAAAGTGGAGATTTATACGAATCATAAGAGCCTTAAATATTTTTTCACTCAAAAGGAACTCAACATGCGGCAACGACGTTGGCTTGAGCTGTTGAAAGATTACGATCATACCATTCAATACCATCCGGGAAAAGCGATCGTGGTAGCTGACGCATTGAGTAGAAGATCATATGCGGGAACGAGTGCGATGATGTCAAGTATACGCTTATAACCAACTTTGATTGATAAAGTTAAAGCTGCTCAAGCTACAAACCCGGAGCTGATGAAGATGAAGAAGAAGGTGCAAGAAGGTGCAGTTCCAGAAGCAAGAATCGATGAAGAAGGAATACTCCGAGTCAACTCCAGACTTTGTGTTCCTAATGATTCTGATTTGAAGTATAGAATCATGATGGAGGCACATAACACACCGTTTGCAATCCATCATGGGAGTACCAAAATGTATCGTGATCTTCGACATACATTTTGGTGGAGCAATATGAAGAGAGAGATTGCGGAGTTTATTTCGAGATGTTTAACTTGTCAACGTGTAAAGGCGGAGCATCAAGTGCCGAAGGGTCCATTGCAACCACTGGAGATTTTGAAATGGAAGTGGGAACACATTACCATGGATTTCGTTACAGGTCTTCCCAAGGTTTCTCAAGGCATAGATGCGATTTGGGTTATTATTGATAGATTAACCAAGTCTGCTCATTTCTTGCCGATACAGGAGACCTATTCCCTTGAACGACTTGCTCGTATGTACGTGAATGAGATTGTGAGGTTGCACGGCATGCCAGAATCCATAGTTTCGGATCGTGACCCAAGATTCACTTCACGATTTTGGGTTAGTTTGCAGAAAGCTATGGGCACGGACTTATGATTCAGTTCGGCATATCATCCTCAAACGGACGGGCAATCGGAAAGGACTATTCAAACTCTTGAAGATCTATTGAGACTTTGTGTTCTAGACTTCAAAGGGAGTTGGGATAAGTACTTACCATTGGTGGAATTCTCCTACAATAACAGTTATCAGGCAAGTATAGGCGTGGCTCCATTCGAAGCGTTGTATGGACGAAAGTGTCGTTCTCTAGTATGATGGGACGAGGTGGGTGAAGCAACATTGTTGGAGTCGGAGTTAGTACGTATGACTACAGAAAAGATTCAAATGATCAGGCAACGGATACAAACAGCACAAGATCGACAAAAGAGTTATGCGGATCTTCATCGAAAGGACGTGGAATTTAATGTTGGGGACCATGTGTTATTACGTGTTGCTCCGTGGAAGGGAGTTACGAGGTTTGGCAAGAGAGGAAAGCTCAATCCACGATTCATTGGTCCATTTGAGATCCTTGACCGAGTAGGAAAGGTGGCCTATAGACTCGCTTTACCTCCAAGCATGTCTCGTGTTCATAACGTTTTTCACATATCCGTGCTTCGCAAATATGTGAAAGACCCAAACTGCATTATTGAGTTAGAACCAAACGAGATAGCCGAAGATTTAACGTACGAGGAGGTACCTGTCATGATCTTGGATATGAAAGAACATATTCTACGCTCAAAGGTTATACCTCAAGTCAAAGTTTTAAGGAGAAACCATGAAATTGAGGAAATGACCTGGGAGTTAGAATCAGAAATGAAAGCGAGGTATCCTCACCTTTTCGACATACCAGGTACATACGTCAATTTCGAGGACGAAATTTTATAAGGAGGGGAGGTTGTAAGACCCCAACTTTTATGAATAAAGATTTAATTTTCTTTATATATTTTTTCGAAATAGTAAGGTGTTGATTTGATAAATGTGAAAAGTTATGGGTGAAATGTGCAAATATTTCAAAATAAGTAAGTGGTTATAAAATATTCATTGTTGTCGGGGAATATTCGTTTGGTCGTGGAATATTCTTGTTGTCGGAGAATATTTGTACGACGGCGCAGCTAATTGTGGGCCCCACAACAGAATAACTGTCGGATATAGAAAGCGACAAAAATAACCTTTTTATAAATAATGGTAAAACTGTTACGGTTAAACTGTTGAAATACCCGGTGATAAAAATACAGTAATACGCGTTGTGCACAATACCACACGGTATTGCACAGTATTTCGAATTATTGGTTCTTACGTAAGAAGTCACTACTCAATAATTGTTACAGTAATTACTATTCAATATTTTATATTATTGATTCAATAATTGCTATAATTGCATAATATTTTATTGGTTCAATAATTGCTACGTTGATATTTTATATCAATAATTGTTACGTTGATATTTTATAATTATCATTGCACAATATTTCACATTATTAAATCAATAATTGTCACTCTTATTATTTGAATAATATTATTAGATAGCATTATTGGCAATGTCTAAGAAAGTTCTGTCTAGGAGGGGTTATTTAATTGCGCGCCAGTAAGGAGAAATTCTTATCAGAAGGCCCCCTCTTTCCTGGGAATGATTTGGTTGTCAATATTGTAGTTATGTAATACTATTTGTGAATAATTAATTATTGATTTATATGATAAGAAAATATTTATTTGTGGATATTGGGAGCTGTCGTTTACACTCCTAAATTAACCTCACTTTCACTTCACGAATTTAAATAATTAGCACAGTAGTAAGCAAGGATCAATCCCACAGAGAGTGATTTGTTTTATATTTATCCTATGATTTCTAATGAAAAGGGGGTTTTGAATTGATTAAACTAAATTATCAAAAATAAAGTAATAAAAATTAACAATGAATAAAAAGCTTCAGTTCTTCAGTTCAGTATCACCTTTTCACAATTATGGATTAATCAAGTGTAACATTATTTACCCTTCAATGAAACTAATAGCCCTAGGTAACAACAAGCTCTGCTACCCGAAATTCCCCTTAGATTGTCACTCAATGAAACAAGCTCTGCACAAGATTCTAACCATTATATAACCTAGAACAAGCTCTCTAGATTTAATATAACAGCAGCATTAAGAACTAAGGAATTAGACTATTCCAAGCAACAAACACATAAGCTCGGATTGTTTAACTTGCCTTCTAATAATCATAGCAATACTCAAAAGCTTGTCCACAATCAGGTATTACTAATTGCTACTTGTGATTAAGAACAATATCAATTACACGTAATACTATTCCTTGATCTAGCATATGACACCAATTCACTAATTTAATCCTGCAGAATCACGTTAGTAAATTGAATAGCATACAAGAAGTTAAAGTAGATTATCAGAATAAATCTCATGTAAAAAGGAATAAATAAAATAAACTTAATCAAACCGTTAATTATGAATAAGGTTCAACATCCCTTCCGAACTGAATTGGAAGAATTAGTTCATGACGCTAAGCAATCCTAAATCTAATATGAAAGAAAAATAAAAAGATAAAAATACAAGAGAATGGATCCCCTATTTATAACTATTAAAAACCTAAGAATATTTCCTGCCTTAATTTCCTTCCTTGATTATGCCGAGTCCTATTCGCGAAAGGATTTCGCTGAGACCCGCATCCCCGCCTACCCGCTAGGGCAGGTGTTATCGTAAATCCCGCTGGGGCGGGTGATGTTACTGTCTAGCCTTTTCAATTTATTTTTCCTCGCGAGCTGCTAGTTTCTTTTTCAAGTGCTGCCAACTGTTGTGGGCCCCAAGCTGAGCTGCTTCATGTATCCTATTTCAATCCGTGTTTAGCTTGGATTTTTTTCACGTGAGCCGCTTATTAATTCCTTTACAAACTGCTAGCAACCCGTGGGCCCCTCTTTGATGATAAATTCCTTTACAAACTGGGCTACATTTGAAATGCATGAAATAAAAACCTTGCAAGCACGTGGCCCATCTCTTATTAAACCGTGAGCTGCTCATCACCTTTTGCAAGATGCTGTCACGTTAGCCCAATTGAATTAGTTGGCAATGCTTCAATTTTGTGGGCCACATGTCACATCCTTCTCCAGCTGCTTAAATTCCCACGTGACCAGCCCACATAACATGTTATATAAGCTGCTGAACCGTGTGGTCCAATCCGTTTCAAGCTGGGACGTGAGCTGCTACTTGACTTGTGATAATGTGCTTGGAAGTTGATTTAGAATAGGAACACATAAGATGCTAGACTCATTTGTTATATATAAAAACCGTGGGCCCATTCATTGTTTACAAGTTGGTGATTTAAATTGGACTTGAGCTCATGTTCCATTCCTTTTGCTAATTTGCTAAAATCGTGGGCTGCAAGTGTAACCAATCCGTGAGCCCATATAACATTAAATTGCAAGCTGGTGCATGGCCACTTGATGAGAAATTCGTGAATGCATGATCCAATAAATGTCTAATTGGGTCAGCCCAATTGGTCCCAAATTAAATTCCAATTCGTCCCGTTTCGATCTATTAGCTCCACATAATCCTGAAATCAATAAACACAATAATAAGCTCATATCCACATGAAACATGTAATAAAACTAAATATAAAGGAATAATAATCATCGAATATTATGTACTTATCAAATTCCCCCACACTTAGCTTTTACACGTCCTCGTGTAAACCAAAAGTTTGATTTCCAGAACAATTCTATTCAACCATTGTGTCAAAAGATTTAAGATCAAATCATGATTATCAATACTAAACACACAAAAACATAATCAACGCTTCATCAATCAACTCAAGATAACCACCTTGCCATTTCACCAATGAATTTCATTAAATCAAATAGTATCCACATAAACACTCTTCTGTAATCCACACACTTACTCAACATAGTTATCATGGAGCAAAAACCGTGCACACCACTCAAAAACTCAAAACATATTTTTTCTGCTTTATTTTTTTTATTTATTTTTTTCACTAGGACCCTTTCATTTTTCCTCTTTATTTCCGGTGAATGCATTTTATGCTCCGTTTCACCTTCCTCAATCATTTTTTTATAAGTGAGTACATTTTATGTTCCATTTCACTTATTCGCACGTGTTTTATGGGAGAGTGCGTTTTACGCTCCATCTCATCCCACCACATGATTTCTCTTTTGCTTGTTTTTCAATAATTTCATTGATTTTTGAACTTTGAAATTTCTTTTTTTTTCACATGGTCCTGCAAAAAAAAACATAAGCAGTTCAATAGTTCTAGAGCATGAGATTAGTGCACATAGATAACTCCACAGATAACTTAGCCAACTAAACATATATCACATGTTCAAGTACTCATGAGACACAAATTCAACTCAAATCAATTACTATGGATTATGACTTAGTTTTTCTCAATCATTAACCAATTAAGCATCAAACAGATTTTGAAATTTTAGCATTGATTCCCATTTGTTGACTTTATCCTTCGAACACATAGGCAAATAGAATCATGGAATCCAATTTTTTTCAAAAATTTTCAAAGGCATCAAGATGGTCCTATTTTCTATTAAAATCGGCAGATCAATATCCCTAAAAATAAAATAAAAACCTAAGTCTTTCCCCCCATACTCAAACCTGACATTGTCCCCAATGTAAGAAAATCATGCAAAGAAGAAAGAACTACATGCAAATAAAAAAACTAAATAGTAAAGGGATAGAAAAATTAAATCTGATTTCTTGGGTTGCCTCCCAAGCAGCTGCCCTTGTTTATTGTCATTGGCTTGACTTCTTCCTCTCTTCTATGTAATTGGACTTGTGAACTTTAAGTGGACTGGTAGCAGTTTCATCCTTAATTGAGGAACATTGTATACTTCATGATCCTGCTCCTTTCCAGCCACCAAATCCTCCTCGTATAATTGTATTCGATCAAAAGATTCCTGTACTGAATAATCTACAACATCAATAACAAAAATAGATTTAACACTACCAAGATACCTTTTAGCCTCATCTGCGTTGAACTGGAACTTTGCATTGTCCAATTCAATGGTAAAGGTATGATGGTGTGTAGCACTCCTTGTTTCTATTAGTTGTATTGATGGAAATGAATCCTCATCCTTCTTGTAGAGATCTGCAGAACTTATCAAATCATTTCTCTCTTCCTCTTGTTCCTTCTCTTCATCAAATTCCATATTACAGTCCATTCCTGGAGTAAGCCTTGAATTCTCCTGCTCCTCTTCGTCAAATCCCATTGTACTGAAGTTCTCAACAAACGGAGGAGGTAACTCCCCGAAACCTTGAGATTCCAACCTCCCTACTATGGTTGCAAGCTGACCAACTTGATCCCTCAGATCTTGAACAGAAGTTCTTGTCTCCTGCTGGAACTGCTGTGTTTGACTCATGAACTGTAGTGTTCGGCTCATGAATGCCTTGAACATATCCTCCATAGATGTCCCAGAATTGACAGGTACTTCTTGGTTTTTTGTGTGGTACTGAGGTTGAACTTGCTGAAAACCTTGCGTATTCCTTGCATCCATTGGTCGAACTATAGCAGTTAATTCAGAAATTTGTTGCTCAATTCTTGGCACCTCCATCTTTTCCTGTTCAAGTGTTAGAACAAGAGCTTCTTTTGTATCTGCAATTTTCTCTATCTCTTGATCAAAATTTAAGTTAATAGAGTGAGAGGATTGAGTTAGAAAACAAAAACAAAAAGACAAAGAAAATAATAAAAATAAACGAAAACAAAGAATAAACAAAACAAATAACACTCCCCGGCAACGGCGCCAAAATTTGGGAGCTGTCGTTTACACTCCTAAATTAACCTCACTTTCACTTCACGAATTTAAATAATTAGCACAGTAGTAAGCAAGGATCAATCCCACAGATAGTGATTTGTTTTATATTTATCCTATGATTTCTAATGAAAAGGGGGTTTTGAATTGATTAAACTAAATTATCAAAAATAAAGTAATAAAAATTAACAATGAATAAAAAGCTTCAGTTCTTCAGTTCAGTATCACCTTTTCACAATTATGGATTAATCAAGTGTAACATTATTTACCCTTCAATGAAACTAATAGCCCTAGGTAACAACAAGCTCTGCTACCCGAAATTCCCCTTAGATTGTCACTCAATGAAACAAGCTCTGCACAAGATTCTAACCATTATATAACCTAGAACAAGCTCTCTAGATTTAATATAACAGCAGCATTAAGAACTAAGGAATTAGACTATTCCAAGCAACAAACACATAAGCTCGGATTGTTTAACTTGCCTTCTAATAATCATAGCAATACTCAAAAGCTTGTCCACAATCAGGTATTACTAATTGCTACTTGTGATTAAGAACAATATCAATTACACGTAATACTATTCCTTGATCTAGCATATGACACCAATTCACTAATTTAATCCTGCAGAATCACGTTAGTAAATTGAATAGCATACAAGAAGTTAAAGTAGATTATCAGAATAAATCTCATGTAAGAAGGAATAAATAAAATAAACTTAATCAAACCGTTAATTATGAATAAGGTTCAACATCCCTTCCGAACTGAATTGGAAGAATTAGTTCATGACGCTAAGCAATCCTAAATCTAATATGAAAGAAAAATAAAAAGATAAAAATACAAGAGAATGGATCCCCTATTTATAACTATTAAAAACCTAAGAATATTTCCTGCCTTAATTTCCTTCCTTGATTATGCCGAGTCCTATTCGCGAAAGGATTTCGCTGAGACCCGCATCCCCGCCTACCCGCTAGGGCAGGTGTTATCGTAAATCCCGCTGGGGCGGGTGATGTTACTGTCTAGCCTTTTCAATTTATTTTTCCTCGCGAGCTGCTAGTTTCTTTTTCAAGTGCTGCCAACTGTTGTGGGCCCCAAGCTGAGCTGCTTCATGTATCCTATTTCAATCCGTGTTTAGCTTGGATTTTTTTCACGTGAGCCGCTTATTAATTCCTTTACAAACTGCTAGCAACCCGTGGGCCCCTCTTTGATGATAAATTCCTTTACAAACTGGGCTACATTTGAAATGCATGAAATAAAAACCTTGCAAGCACGTGGCCCATCTCTTATTAAACCGTGAGCTGCTCATCACCTTTTGCAAGATGCTGTCACGTTAGCCCAATTGAATTAGTTGGCAATGCTTCAATTTTGTGGGCCACATGTCACATCCTTCTCCAGCTGCTTAAATTCCCACGTGACCAGCCCACATAACATGTTATATAAGCTGCTGAACCGTGTGGTCCAATCCGTTTCAAGCTGGGACGTGAGCTGCTACTTGACTTGTGATAATGTGCTTGGAAGTTGATTTAGAATAGGAACACATAAGATGCTAGACTCATTTGTTATATATAAAAACCGTGGGCCCATTCATTGTTTACAAGTTGGTGATTTAAATTGGACTTGAGCTCATGTTCCATTCCTTTTGCTAATTTGCTAAAATCGTGGGCTGCAAGTGTAACCAATCCGTGAGCCCATATAACATTAAATTGCAAACTGGTGCATGGCCACTTGATGAGAAATTCGTGAATGCATGATCCAATAAATGTCTAATTGGGTCAGCCCAATTGGTCCCAAATTAAATTCCAATTCGTCCCGTTTCGATCTATTAGCTCCACATAATCCTGAAATCAATAAACACAATAATAAGCTCATATCCACATGAAACATGTAATAAAACTAAATATAAAGGAATAATAATCATCGAATATTATGTACTTATCAAATTCCCCCACACTTAGCTTTTACACGTCCTCGTGTAAACCAAAAGTTTGATTTCCAGAACAATTCTATTCAACCATTGTGTCAAAAGATTTAAGATCAAATCATGATTATCAATACTAAACACACAAAAACATAATCAACGCTTCATCAATCAACTCAAGATAACCACCTTGCCATTTCACCAATGAATTTCATTAAATCAAATAGTATCCACATAAACACTCTTCTGTAATCCACACACTTACTCAACATAGTTATCATGGAGCAAAAACCGTGCACACCACTCAAAAACTCAAAACATATTTTTTCTGCTTTATTTTTTTTATTTATTTTTTTCACTAGGACCCTTTCATTTTTCCTCTTTATTTCCGGTGAATGCATTTTATGCTCTGTTTCACCTTCCTCAATCATTTTTTTATAAGTGAGTACATTTTATGTTCCATTTCACTTATTCGCACGTGTTTTATGGGAGAGTGCGTTTTACGCTCCATCTCATCCCACCACATGATTTCTCTTTTGCTTGTTTTTCAATAATTTCATTGATTTTTGAACTTTGAAATTTCTTTTTTTTTCACATGGTCCTGCAAAAAAAAACATAAGCAGTTCAATAGTTCTAGAGCATGAGATTAGTGCACATAGATAACTCCACAGATAACTTAGCCAACTAAACATATATCACATGTTCAAGTACTCATGAGACACAAATTCAACTCAAATCAATTACTATGGATTATGACTTAGTTTTTCTCAATCATTAACCAATTAAGCATCAAACAGATTTTGAAATTTTAGCATTGATTCCCATTTGTTGACTTTATCCTTCGAACACATAGGCAAATAGAATCATGGAATCCAATTTTTTTCAAAAATTTTCAAAGGCATCAAGATGGTCCTATTTTCTATTAAAATCGGCAGATCAATATCCCTAAAAATAAAATAAAAACCTAAGTCTTTCCCCCCATACTCAAACCTGACATTGTCCCCAATGTAAGAAAATCATGCAAAGAAGAAAGAACTACATGCAAATAAAAAAACTAAATAGTAAAGGGATAGAAAAATTAAATCTGATTTCTTGGGTTGCCTCCCAAGCAGCTGCCCTTGTTTATTGTCATTGGCTTGACTTCTTCCTCTCTTCTATGTAATTGGACTTGTGAACTTTAAGTGGACTGGTAGCAGTTTCATCCTTAATTGAGGAACATTGTATACTTCATGATCCTGCTCCTTTCCAGCCACCAAATCCTCCTCGTATAATTGTATTCGATCAAAAGATTCCTGTACTGAATAATCTACAACATCAATAACAAAAATAGATTTAACACTACCAAGATACCTTTTAGCCTCATCTGCGTTGAACTGGAACTTTGCATTGTCCAATTCAATGGTAAAGGTATGATGGTGTGTAGCACTCCTTGTTTCTATTAGTTGTATTGATGGAAATGAATCCTCATCCTTCTTGTAGAGATCTGCAGAACTTATCAAATCATTTCTCTCTTCCTCTTGTTCCTTCTCTTCATCAAATTCCATATTACAGTCCATTCCTGGAGTAAGCCTTGAATTCTCCTGCTCCTCTTCGTCAAATCCCATTGTACTGAAGTTCTCAACAAACGGAGGAGGTAACTCCCCGAAACCTTGAGATTCCAACCTCCCTACTATGGTTGCAAGCTGACCAACTTGATCCCTCAGATCTTGAACAGAAGTTCTTGTCTCCTGCTGGAACTGCTGTGTTTGACTCATGAACTGTAGTGTTCGGCTCATGAATGCCTTGAACATATCCTCCATAGATGTCCCAGAATTGACAGGTACTTCTTGGTTTTTTGTGTGGTACTGAGGTTGAACTTGCTGAAAACCTTGCGTATTCCTTGCATCCATTGGTCGAACTATAGCAGTTAATTCAGAAATTTGTTGCTCAATTCTTGGCACCTCCATCTTTTCCTGTTCAAGTGTTAGAACAAGAGCTTCTTTTGTATCTGCAATTTTCTCTATCTCTTGATCAAAATTTAAGTTAATAGAGTGAGAGGATTGAGTTAGAAAACAAAAACAAAAAGACAAAGAAAATAATAAAAATAAACGAAAACAAAGAATAAACAAAACAAATAACACTCCCCGGCAACGGCGCCAAAATTTGGGAGCTGTCGTTTACACTCCTAAATTAACCTCACTTTCACTTCACGAATTTAAATAATTAGCACAGTAGTAAGCAAGGATCAATCCCACAGATAGTGATTTGTTTTATATTTATCCTATGATTTCTAATGAAAAGGGGGTTTTGAATTGATTAAACTAAATTATCAAAAATAAAGTAATAAAAATTAACAATGAATAAAAAGCTTCAGTTCTTCAGTTCAGTATCACCTTTTCACAATTATGGATTAATCAAGTGTAACATTATTTACCCTTCAATGAAACTAATAGCCCTAGGTAACAACAAGCTCTGCTACCCGAAATTCCCCTTAGATTGTCACTCAATGAAACAAGCTCTGCACAAGATTCTAACCATTATATAACCTAGAACAAGCTCTCTAGATTTAATATAACAGCAGCATTAAGAACTAAGGAATTAGACTATTCCAAGCAACAAACACATAAGCTCGGATTGTTTAACTTGCCTTCTAATAATCATAGCAATACTCAAAAGCTTGTCCACAATCAGGTATTACTAATTGCTACTTGTGATTAAGAACAATATCAATTACACGTAATACTATTCCTTGATCTAGCATATGACACCAATTCACTAATTTAATCCTGCAGAATCACGTTAGTAAATTGAATAGCATACAAGAAGTTAAAGTAGATTATCAGAATAAATCTCATGTAAGAAGGAATAAATAAAATAAACTTAATCAAACCGTTAATTATGAATAAGGTTCAACATCCCTTCCGAACTGAATTGGAAGAATTAGTTCATGACGCTAAGCAATCCTAAATCTAATATGAAAGAAAAATAAAAAGATAAAAATACAAGAGAATGGATCCCCTATTTATAACTATTAAAAACCTAAGAATATTTCCTGCCTTAATTTCCTTCCTTGATTATGCCGAGTCCTATTCGCGAAAGGATTTCGCTGAGACCCGCATCCCCGCCTACCCGCTGGGGCAGGTGTTATCGTAAATCCCGCTGGGGCGGGTGATGTTACTGTCTAGCCTTTTCAATTTATTTTTCCTCGCGAGCTGCTAGTTTCTTTTTCAAGTGCTGCCAACTGTTGTGGGCCCCAAGCTGAGCTGCTTCATGTATCCTATTTCAATCCGTGTTTAGCTTGGATTTTTTTCACGTGAGCCGCTTATTAATTCCTTTACAAACTGCTAGCAACCCGTGGGCCCCTCTTTGATGATAAATTCCTTTACAAACTGGGTTACATTTGAAATGCATGAAATAAAAACCTTGCAAGCACGTGGCCCATCTCTTATTAAACCGTGAGCTGCTCATCACCTTTTGCAAGATGCTGTCACGTTAGCCCAATTGAATTAGTTGGCAATGCTTCAATTTTGTGGGCCACATGTCACATCCTTCTCCAGCTGCTTAAATTCCCACGTGACCAGCCCACATAACATGTTATATAAGCTGCTGGACCGTGTGGTCGAATCCGTTTCAAGCTGGGACGTGAGCTGCTACTTGACTTGTGATAATGTGCTTGGAAGTTGATTTAGAATAAGAACACACAAGATGCTAGACTCATTTGTTATATATAAAAACCGTGGCCCCATTCATTGTTTACAAGTTGGTGATTTAAATTGGACTTGAGCTCATGTTCCATTCCTTTTGCTAATTTGCTAAAACCGTGGGCTGCAAGTGTAACCAATCCGTGAGCCCATATAACATTAAATTGCAAGCTGGTGCATGGCCACTTGATGAGAAATTCGTGAATGCATGATCCAATAAATGTCTAATTGGGTCAGCCCAATTGGTCCCAAATTAAATTCCAATTCGTCCCGTTTCGATCTATTAGCTCCACATAATCCTGAAATCAATAAACACAATAATAAGCTCATATCCACATGAAACATGTAATAAAACTAAATATAAAGGAATAATAATCATCGAATATTATGTACTTATCAGATATAAAAGAAGGAATTAGTGCTGAGGTATTTTATCAGTATTTTGGTGTGGAAAATCATCCGTTTGTGGATTTCGGCCATTTTACATTGGGAATTTGGAAAAACTTCCTTCTACAAAGTTGTAGAGAATTAAATTTTCTATGAAAAAGATATAGAATTTGTATTTTTTTGATAAAAGGGCTATTATTATAAATTATTGATGTTTCAAAAATAAATATTTTAATATATATATATATATATATATATTTAATATATTATATAAAGCATGTGGGATAATAATTGTAATGAATAAGGAATGAATTTGAATGTTTATATTTTGTATTATATACGATTTGCATTGAAATTCATAGTTGTATGGTCGTATTTCTCACGACCTTTTGTCATAAAAGATTTGTATTTGGAATTCTGTACTATGTATTTGGCGACTCAGAATGGGTTGGTATTGAACCTATTTTGGGGGCGTCTCACAACGTATGTATCAATCTATCCGGATTCACTAATATTTTTTTAGTAATCCATTGATTGAAAACTATTTTAGTTTTAAGCTATCTATGAATTTAGATCTCATTAGCATTATCATCATCATGATTCTAAAAGTATTACTTAAAACTATGGGTTTATCACATATTATAAAAACAACATCATGTAGATAATGAATGCCTTTAAATAACACTTTTATTAATAAATGAATAAGATTGTTATAAAGTACATATATGCTTTATCATCAAACATGATTAGCTTGTGTGCATACTACTTTCACGATTTTGGGGTCGTTACAGGCCAAGTGCTAGATGATTTGATTTAATTAAATCCCCCACCAACTAACTTAACCATGCAACCAATGGTTTAACCATCCATGATCAATTAACTTAAGATAGACAAAATAATAGCATTAAGGCCATGTTTGGTTTGAAACAATTGGGTGGAGGGAATAAACATTAAATGACTTGCTTCCTATTTACCAAAACTTACCAAAAATAGAAATTTTCCGTCCAACTCCGTCTTCTCTACTACTCCATCCACCCACTTCCCTTCCTTTCCCAATTTCCTCATTCATTTAACCTCATGCACAATTCCTAGCAAGTGACACTTGCATCTCCTAGCTCAATGACTCACCCCTTAGTCTTTTTAATTCTTTCTTATCTCATGTGCTAAATACCTAGCAAATGACACATGGTTATCAACTTATTTAATCACGTGACACATGGAATTACAAAGCTTTGGCTCCAAGTTTGGCTTAAATCTTCAAGCCATGACTTCAACGCTTAAGCCTCGCTAACCTAGCCAGTTTAAATTCCTAGCCAAGCATCTTTCATTTCGTTAGCCAAGCTACTTTAATTCCAAGTCAGCTTTTTTTATTCTTTAGCCAAGCTATTTTAATTCCAAGTCAAGTCATTTTAATTCTTTAGCCAAGCTATTTTAATTCCAAGTCAAGTCATTTTAATTCCTAGGCTTCACTTGGTTTGATTATTTCTTAACTTATTAATTTCTTCTAATTCCTTTTTAGTTAGTTACTTTAACTTTTACGTTTAGTCAAAATATTGACTTTAAATCTTCTTTTAAAGTTTCATTTTCACTTTCCGTCCCATTTTTCGAACAAACAATATGTCAAAGTTCAAAAATTCGAAAACATGAAAACACGTTTTTAGCATGAATAGTGATTTTACGTCGTTTCCAATAAAAATATTTTTATTGGAGATTCCGTCTCTTTTTTCAAATAAACGCTATGCCGTAATTTGAAATGTTTAAAAAACAAAAAAAAAAGCATTTTCTGCGTTTTTATGAATAGTGATTTAACGTTTTTCTCGAAAAAAATTTATTTTTTTCAAAAATTCCCAACACTCATACATAATCAGGAAACACATAAACTAGGTCATTAATCGACCTATAATCACATAACATCTTATTACACATAATAATTAATAAAATTTTGTTTAATTAGTTAATTATTTAATATTTGTGATATAAAACCTATAAGCATTAATTGAGAAAATGAAAGAAGTAGGTATCATACTATTTGATGTGATAAAAATACGTAACTGCAAGTACACAGTGTCAAGTTGAAAAATTGGTAAGTATAGGTCGAACCCACAGAGGCTAGATTAATTTTAATATATCCTTAATATCTATTTTAGGCGAATTAGAAATAAAGATTGAGAATTGATTAACAAGAATATGAAAACTAATAATGAGGAAACAATCTAGGAATCCGAATCCATTAAATAATAAACATAACATATAATTCAATCTCTTTTATTTTTATAATTTAATTATGATTTTGATCTCCCTTCCATTTAATTTAGTAATTTTATAAATAACGTGGACAAGCATAGACTACAAAAATTTAAGGATTAACTATAACCCATCAAAACTTCTTCGAGCAAGCATGGATTATGAAAAACTCATATCTTAACAATAATCTATCAAAATCTTTTAATTAATTTAAAATCACATAAGAACTATAAAACGAAGGTATTTCAATAACGAAATATGAAGGCGAAATCAATTAAACATAAAAGTATAAATAATAGAAGAGATGAAAAATATTAACATGAATATTTATTTAATTTCATCTTCATCCTAGATATGAAAAATTAACTAGACATGAGAAATAAAATAACTAACTAAAATAAAGAAGAAGAATAAGATTAAAAATAAATAAGAAAACTCCCTTTAATTAACGATCATCCAACGAACGTACAATGAATAAGTAATTTCATCTACTCATACTCCTAACCTAAACTAATATAATACCTAATTTTCCTTTTATCTAAAACAAGAGACCTATTTATAAGAAAAATAAATTTGTGCTCTAATTTAGATTTTTTGAACTTGGACACTTTTGTTCCCTTTTTTCCTCTTCTTTCCTTCTTGACTTCAATCTCTATATGACAATCCTCCAAGAGTCCTTTTCTATCTTTAAGAGCTGGATATAAATCCTTTATTTACTCCCCAAGAAAAATAAATGTTATTCCCTACAAAACAAATAAAAATGTATTAGATAAATAAAATAAACATATAAAATAATGAATATGTGAATATTAAAATATATTAATTACGTGTCTATCAAATACCCCCATACCTAGCTTTTGCTCGTCCTCGAGTAAAATAAAAATAAAATAAAAATGATACTACTCCATTTTCGTAGGAAACACAATTGCACTTAGCATGTGCAACAAGCTTTTAAACCCCAAGGTTACCCCAAGTGGACGAGTTGTGTCTCGTGAGGGTTTGCAGTGAATATACCTACAAAATTTAAAAATATTTTTGAGTTCAACAAGTCATGAAATTGAAATAAAACTTCTAAATATCCATGTGCATTATACATATGCAAGATTAAATTCAAAATCACACTTTTACCTTATCAAAAATATTCAATCTTTATTCTAGACATCATCCTTCATTAAATTAATTCCATGTGATTCATGCATATGTATGTGATGTAACTCTTAGTAGGGATTTTTACCATGAAAATCAAGCAAACTCATTTTTCTTTTTCTTCTTTCTTTTTTCTTTTTTTTCTATTTTTTTTGAAATTTTTTTCTCGACTTGTGCAATGTCTCATTTTCTTAGGTTTTTCAGAGTTACCAATGTAGCGAGCGTTGGACCAATGACTCCCAAACCAGTTGGTTTTAGGGCACTAGGTGTAGAGACACCCCTAAGGGCTTACTAACTCGAGTAACAAAGGCCACAAAACTAGACTAGTCAAGCTGCTTATATCCATCACACTTTTCAGCGTGAATATCGATGCTTCATATGGCTTGGATACCCAGTTATTTCGTCAAATAGACATTGAAGCAGTTATTTATTTCCTTTTCTTTTTCAACTTTTTTTTCGTTCTTTCCTTTCCATTTTTTTTTAAATTACTCGAATCATAGTTTATACCCCACAACTAAAAATTAGTGCAAACGTGAAATGCAAAATGCTTATGAAATCAATTTTTTATTTTAGATAGTATTTCAAACTAAGATTTGGTATCTAATCAAAGATTCAAGAGTTTTAAATCTTTCAATCTCACTCATGAGTTTTCCTCCACAGACACTAGAATTCATCCAACTCATAAAAAGTCAAACAAAATTTTCATTTTTTTTCATTTTTTCATTTTTTTCATTTTTTTACTATATTTTCCTAAAAAAATCTAATACAATAATACAAACAAACCCTCCCTCATACCTAAATCATGCATTGTTCTCAATGTATGCAAATGAAGAAAATAGAACAAAGATGTGAAAAAATTGTACCTTATATGCGAGACATTTATTCTGTAAGAAAATATGGTGAGAAGAAAAACAAATGTACATACCTACGTACGAATATCATAAATCCTAAAAAATATGTGACTAAAAATGAATGATACAAATGGATAAGTGAGTGAACTTTTCATGATTTTCAGGAGGTCTAGAAAATTGAAAATAGTTAGAATTTTTATTAGAATTATGTTTAAAATTTACCTCAAGAAAACTTTCACTAACATGTTCAAATGATGGAAGCTGAATTGGTTCAAATACATGTTCTACTTTAGTTGACTTATTTGTAGTGGATCTCAGCAGCTCATTGACCTTATCTAAATATTCAGATTCATTCCAATTTTGGTCAAGGTGATTTAAGAAAAAATCAATTGGATCTTTTTCAATCAAGAGTCTATTTTCAATTATAATTTCTTAGGTTATGGACAACTCTTGGATCATGTTTACTTTAATGGGTTGGTCCAAAAAATCACTAGGTGATTTTTTAGGAATAAGTCTTTTAGGGTATGGAGCTTTAGGCTTATAGACTTTTTCAACAGACTCATCAAATGCAATATGATCACTTTTAGGCATACACTCATAATTTTTAGATTCTTTAAATTCTCTTGATTCAAACTGTGTTAAATTGAATAATTTTTTTTCATTTTTCTCATCATTTCCACAACCATCAAGATTTTCAAAATTAACCTCAGAGTTACTAGAAAATTCACCCACCTCTTGTTCTTTTATTATGGTGGCTAATTGACTCATTTGAATTTCTAGACGAGATATAGTTTGATCCATGCTAAATTAATTTTCCATTAAGACTTCCATAGTTTTCTCTAAGACACTAAGTCTTTCCGCTTCTTAATTCATTTTATAATTCTCGTGGATATTGAGGTTCTGGATCCGAATATGGATATGGATATGGATATGAACTTAGATAAGGATTTTCATAAGTTGGAAAAAACTGATTTACTTGGTGTGTATTAAAGTTTTCATTGGGTTCTTGATTCCAAGCAAAATTATTATTCCAACTATAATAATAGTCCATCTTTCCACAAATCACAAAACAAATAGACAACTAACCACGAAAGTCACACACACAAAAGAAAATATAAAAAATATAAAAAAACCCTAAATAAATAAGATAAAACAAAATAAAAATCCTAATTCTACGGTTAACCTAAATAAAATCTAGACAACTCCTAATTGTTCCAAGTTACGCCTTAAGGTCCACCAATTTTGAAATTAATCACACCACTAGCCAGGTAAGTATAAGAAAGGTGAGAGTCTCTCCGTGGATACGGTGACTAATTGAATAACCAGACGTTCTTTAGGCGTTTACCTTTTGAACCACTTGCCTAGACACCAGTAGTTTGATTAATTTAAAATTTAGCCTCCTCTTGGAGTCCCTTGTCCTAATTGAGCTCGAAATTCCTAGGGGCTAACGTCTATTTGATTTTATTAAGGCAAGGTTATGCAAAATGAATGGGTGGTTTGTGGGCTAAGGAAGGGTGATGAAATTCCCATCTTATCTTGTTACAGGTTGTGCCCATAATGTTAGATTACAAATGGGAATGTACAAATAAAATAAAATAAAAACTGTAAACAAATAAAATGTCCTAAAACTATGTGAATTACGAAAGAATGAGAAATTTGACGTACCTCAATCCTCCAACAATCACCACCGTTTATATTTGACAAAAAAAATAAAAAAATAAAATAAAAAACCTAAACAGAATGTGCTCTAAGTGAGTTAATGCATGAATACGACAATCAGTTTTCTAACTAACAATAAAACTAAAAAAAACTAAGCTACTATATATATATATATATATATATATATATATATATATTATTTTTTTTGAGTTAAGATACAAAATGTAACACCCCAAATTTTATGAATAAGATTTAATTTTCTTTATATATTATTTTGAAATAGTAAGGTGTTGATTTGATAAATGTGATAAGTTATGGGTGAGATGTGCAAAGTTCACAAAGTAAGCAAGTGGTTATAAAATATTCGTTGTGTCGGGGAATATTCGTTTGGTCGAGGAATATTCTTTTTGTCGGAGAATATTCGTACGACGGTGCAGTCATTGGTGGACCCCATAACGGAATGAATGTCGGATATAGAAAGCGACAGAAATAACCTTTTTATAAAATACCGGCGTAGTTGTTACCGTTAGTACTGTTGAAATACACGGTGGTTAAAATACAGTAATACGCGGTGTTGCACAGTAGCACACGGTATTGCACAGTATTTCGAATTATTGATTCTTACGTAGGAAGACACTTACTCAATTATTGTTATAGTAATTACTGTTCAATATTTTATTTTATTGATTCAATAATTGCTATGTTGATATTTTATATTGTTGTTTCAATAATTGTCACTACACCGTATTTTTATATTATCAAATCAATAATTTATATTATTTGAATAATATTATTAGATACCATTATTGACAATGTCTAAGGAAATTCTGTCTAGGAGGGGTTATTTAATTGCGCGCTAGTAAGGAGAAATCCTTATCGGAAGGCCCCCTCTTTCCTGAGAACGACCTGGTTGTCAATATTTTAGTTCTGTAATATTATTTGTGAATAATTAATTTTTGATATATATGATAAAGAAATATTTATTCAATGTGGATTTTTAACGGAGGAATTTTTAGCATGTGACATTGGTTAAAAGTTGGTATTTTATCTTTTCTGATAAAATAATTCATTCAAATATGTTATTATAATATTACATTATAATAGTATGATGTGATTATATAATAGTATAATTTTTATAATTAGAATGGTAACATTATTATAGTAAATTCATGGTATAAAAGTTAAACGAGATGGAAGAGTGCAAATTGAATTTGAACTCTTATGATGCAAACAATGATGTCATCGGAGCGATGAGGTAAGCAAGGATGTCATCGGAGCGATGAGGTAAGCAATGATGTCATAGGATCGATGATGTAAGCGATGATGTCGTAAATTATGGCGAAAAGATAATTTTACCCTTACTCTACCGAGCCTATAAATAGAAGCTTATTTCTTCATTATTTCTCACAAATTCACTAAAGCTATAGAGAGAGAAAGTATAAAGAGAATAAGAGAGAAAGAAGAAGAGTATTCTACTATTACACTAGTGCAGTCTCCAAATTTTTAAGGTAAGGGGTATTATTTCTTTCGTATTCATGAAGAAAGTTATTTTCTTTCAATATTCGTAAGGGTTGTTATTCCATTCTTTATTATTCTGTTGGAATAACTTGTCTACGCGGACTACCGCATGCATGGTGAAATCCTGTTGTTATTCCATTCTTTATTATTCTGTGGGAATAACCTGTCTACGTGGACTACCGCATGCCTGGTGAATAACCCTTCATATTCAGTTGTTATTAAATTGTGGAAATAATCTGTCTGAGCGGACTACTGCCAGACGAGTGAAAATCTAATTGCAGTTTCGTATATTATTTCATTTCAGATTCCTAACTCTAAACTTACTACGGTAAGTATTGCTTCTAGAATTCCTGAAATGATCAGAAATTTCTTGAGTTTTGCGTTTCATCTAGTATCATTTCACCGGAATAATTTTCTGAACTTTCTCGTGAAATTCTTAACTTTTCATGTCGAGTTATTATTCATGAGTTACTATTCACGAGTTCCAAGTTTTGAACTTCATTCTTGAATTTTTCTCCACAATTGATTATTACGGAGTATTATTGAACTTGGATAAACTAAATTACGAATCCCTAATCCTTGTCCTTTATCTCACTGGATTCGTTCCTTATATTGTATTTCATCATCCTCAGTCCTAAATGGTGATATAACTGAATGTCTTTGGCCTGTAGTGCAAAGATGAAAGATTACTTGATGAATATCTTTGGCCTGTAGTGCAAAGATGAATGATTACTTGATGATTTGGCCCGTAGTGCAAAGATGAACAGGTGTTGAGATGAACATGACCAACTGGTGATACAAATGAATATCTTTGGCCGTAGTGCAAAGATGAATATTGATTTGAGATATATATTGATTGATGTTACAGGGATAAAATATTGATGCTGGACTTTTAAATCATAGAAGATAGTAGACTTCATTCTCTACTTAACTCTTCTAATGAATTGTTATTTCCGCTGCGAATATTGATCTAAAACTTGTTGTCCATTGTATTTTATCTGATTTATTGAAGACTAACAATAATTTATTATTCATTATCTTAGTCATAATATTCTTTACAGTACTAGTTGAGCTCACTTTTTCTTCCATTGTTTTCTTCAGGAAATGGAAATATCGCGGGGACTAGTCGGGGATCAAAGTGATGGTCAAAGTTAGATTAGTAGAAGTCCTCACTATTCTATAAAATAGTGGGATAATGATTGCAATTAATAAGGAGTGAATTTGAATGTTTATATTTCGTATTATATACGATTTGTATTGAAACTCACAGTTTGTGTGGTCGTAGTTTGCACGACCATATGTTATAAAAAATTGTATTTAGATTTTGTTGAGTGTATTTGGCGACTCAGAATGGGTTGATTGGACCTATTATGGGGGCGTCACACAAAATACCAGGAAAAACGCAACAATAATCTTGTCTTTTTGTACCGTTGATCCGCTTTGATAATCCAGGGAAAAAATTATAAAAAAAGATACTATTAGAAGAAAAAAAACTAACTCGAATAAATAAAAATTAAGGAATATAAAATTCAGTCTAGTCCCCGGCAACGGTGCCAAAAACTTGATGTGATAAAAATATGTAACTGCAAGTGCACAGTGTCAAGTTGAAGAACTGGCAAGTACAACTCGAATCCACAGAGACTAGATTAATTTTAATGGGTTCTCTTAACATGTGCCCTTAAGGTACATGCTAAGCACACAGTTCAAGAGAATATTCTCTTGAACTGTGTGCATATTCTCTTGATTTCGGCATTTGCACTAAGTTCAAGGGAATATACACACAATTCAAGCGAATATTCTCTTGAACTGTGTGCTTAGCATGTGCCCTAAGGGCACATGTTAAGAAATTCCAAATAATAATGAGTAAATAATTTAGGAATCCAAATCCATTAAATAATAAGCATAACATATAATTCAATCTCTTCTATTTTTATAACTTAATTATGATTTTGATCTCTATTCCCTTTAATTTAGTAATTTTACAATTAACGTGGGCAAGCATAGAGTATAAAAATTTAAGGGTTAACTATAACTCTTCAAAACTTTTTCGAGCAAGCATGGATTATGAAAAACTCATATCTTAATAATAATCTATCAAAATCTCTTAATTAATTTAAAATCGCATAGGAACTATAAAACGAATGTATTTCAATAACGAAATATGAAGGCGAAATCAATTAAACATAAAAGTATAAATAATAGAAGAGATGAAAAATATTAACATGAATAATTATTTAATTTCATCTTCATCCTAGATATGAAAAATTAACTAGACATGAGAAATAAAATAACTAACTAAAATAAAGAAGAAGAATAAGATTAAAAATAAATAAGAAAACTCCCTTTAATTAACGATCATCCAACGAACGTACAATGAAGAAGTAATTTCATCTACTCCTACTCCTAACCTACACTAATATAATACCTAATTCCCATTCTCTCTAAAACAAGAGACCTATTGTGACAACCCAAAAATTTGGACAATTTATTAAAATCTCAAATGATTAAATTAAAGGTTAAAGAATAAAACCTAGATTGGAATTAGAGGATTAATTAAAAAAATTTAAAGAACCTATACGGTTTGATTTAAAAATTTTAAGTAATGTAAAGAAATTAAATGAGAATGCTATAAATTTTGAAATTTGGAAAGAGATTTTGTATAAGAATAAATTTATATAACCTAATATATATTAGGTATGGAAATTAAATAACCTAAGGGTTATATTAGGAAAGGATGTTAGTATTTAAAATATTAACTAACCTAAGAGATTAATTTTATTATCTCAATTTATTAAATTATTTTAAACCTCATTAAAGTAAGCTTAATTGGGTTACATAATTAAATGTACATAAGTAATCATTTAAATTTCAAAATGAGTGGAATAAAAACCCTAATTAAATAATTAAGGTAAGATAAAAATTAAGATTTTTGGACCATGTTATGTTTATATGGACCATGTTATTAATTTTTCATGGCCCAAGCAATTAAAATAGAGAGCCCAATCAATTAAATGAGTGGCCCAAACCTAGCCCACTTGAAGAGGGGCATTGTGGTTATTTATTAAAGCATTAGTTGGCAAATAAAAGAAATCAAAATGGAGGCTAATGGCATGGGAAAATCCGGCCAAGTTTGTCCAATATATTATATTAAATCTACCAAATCTCTACCTACTCTCACAAGTGTCACATGATCAACTAAGCCAACACTTATGGTGAGTGAAACAAGCAAACATGTGGCGAATTAGCATTCATGAATGTAATAATCACTCACTAGTTAGTAAAAAAAAACATCAAAGTTACACTTTACTCTCACTTTACACTTCCAAGCTTCCAAGTAGCAAAATAAACAAACTATAGAGAGAGAGAGAGAAAGAGAGAAAGGGACAAGAATTCGGCAGCCTTGTGAGCTCTAGGAGAGTGAAATATTTCATGCATCCCAAGCTTCTTAACTATTTTGGAAAGAAGAGAAGGATTGCAAGGAGAACAAGGTATTTTTCTATGAAATTTTCCAAGTTTAGTATGCTTTACTTAGCTAAATCTTGAGAAAACAAAGAGCATAGTGATTGGTCTTTGTAAACCTTTGTTTTATATGTATATAAGTGTTTTACATAAGGATCTAAGTATTTTTCAAGTTGATAGTTGGAACCAAAGAGAGAAAATCAAGTTTGTTCCATTTTGTTCAAGAAAAATGTTTCTATGGTATTCTATAGGTATTTTAATGCTAGATCCTTGGGGTTTATTTGGTAAATATTTACAATCATGTTAATATACTAGATCTTGAGTTTAGTATGTGATTATGATGGATTTGTATGATTTGGTAAGGAAAAGTTTGGAAGAAATGAAGATAGTTGGACTTTATGAATTTTCTAGGTTACTAGTGTGATAAAGCATGTTAATCTTGAAACCTATATGTGGTATTTGAGATTTGTTTTCTTGACATGCTAGATATATGTGTTAGGGACAAAATCCCTTTGGAATCACTCAAAAAGGTTTTTAAATGAGAAAATTATGGAAGTTATCCCAAACTACTCAAGCTATGAAAAATTATTGGAAGTACTGTGTAGATCAGCTCACTTCCGGCCTATTTTCAGTGACCAATACTGGTCTAAATTTGATGTTTGATAAATGGATCATGTAGTTCAGGAAAATACGAATCCAAGTTGACCGATTGGACGTCAATCGAAGTTGTAGATTTCGTTTTACGCGAGTTTCCATGAAAAACTCCAAATCTGAAAAATGGACCAAAAGTTGAAAATAGCCTACTGATCTGCCACTTTGAGTCTGATTTCCGGGACCTAGACAACTCCAAATTGAGTGTTTGATAAATGAAAACTGTATTTTAAGAAGTTACGAATCCAACGCCTCTAACGGAACTTAATTCCAAGTTGTACATTTCGTTTTACAAGCGTTTCCGTAAAGGACGTTAAATCTGAAAATTTTGGGAGTGAATGGCATTATCGTAATAAAGTGAAAGTGAATAATTATTAAAAATAATTTCTTTTAAAAGCCATTAAAGGGTTAGCAAATTAATTACATATAAGATAAAATATAATTAACTATTAAATTATTATTTAAGTAATATTAAATGATAATTAAGTAAAGTTAGTGTTAATAAAGTAACTAGTTATTATTTAATTATGATTAAATAATAATTAGAGATTAGCAATTGATTAATTATTATTTAATTGATATTAAATAATGATTAAATAATGTTTAAGTAAAGATTAAGTAATAATAATGTAATTATTTAATTATATTAACATAAAAGGTTTTAATTATTTATTATTTAATTAAATATTAAATAATGAATAATGACAAGTAATAATTAATTATTCTTAATTTTAATAAGAAAGAATAATTAAAGATTTATGAGATGAATTAATTATTGGTTATTTAATTAATATTAGATAATAAATAAGGATAAATGTTAATTAATTATTCTTTAAATAATAATAAGGAATAATTAAAGACTAATAAAGTAAATAAAATAATTATTTACTATTTAAGGATAAGAAATTAATTAATTATTATTTAATTGATATTAAATAATAAAAGGCAAATGATAATTTGATTATATATTTAATTAACAGATTTAATTGGTTATTATTTATAACTGAATAATAACTAAAGGTAATTAATTAACTACTATTTAATCAATGTTAAATAGTGATTAAATGAAGATGAAGTTAATAAATGATGAAGATTTAAATAACTCCTTAATTAAACAATTATAAGGATCTAATAAGTGTTTAACACTTAAGGAAAAGCATGATTAATTTATTAAATCATTAACCTAAGATTAATTAAATGTCTTATAGAGTTAATGATAGTACATTATATTATATGTACTTTGTGATTTAATTATTTGCTAGATAATAGCCAAAGTGAAGTAGTATTGTACGTTTAAATGTTATACTAATTGATAGGCCTATATTATCAATGTTAGGTCATTCAAAGGGTTGTATTTAAAGCTAAATAGTGGTAGCTCGCAGCAAAGACAAGTTTTCTAACTCAATTTCGAATTATTACTTTCAAAGAATGTTGGTGGATAATTATTGCTAATTATTCCACATCTCTAATGATTATTGATTCGCACTTAGTGCATGTTGCATATGTTCATTAGGTATGAAAGGCTGATCACCTTCATTACCATAAGGTTCAGTTAAATTTGTTCATGGTCATTATCGACATCCCAGCATTATTGATTCAGTCATTCAATTATTAAAATTTTGATTCATGTTCTTTCACCATTATTATACATTGTTGAAAACTTGAAAGCTTATTCCTTTTCAATCATGATATATCTATTTTATATTTAAACTTGCTGGGCAAACTTGTTGCTCACTCTTGCTATATCATGATAAACATTACAGGATTAAAGACGAAACTTCGGACACAAACAAAGGCAAAGACAAGTTCCATGATGAAATTATTATACGGTTAAAATGGTAATAGTATTGGATTCAAATGACAATGTATGTCGTGTAGAATATTGAATGCAGTTATTAAGTTAAGGTTACAGACCTTGGGAATTATGTGTAAAAGTTATTGTATAAACAATTTATGTTTATATCTTCCGCAATAATTATAGAAATGACGTATCATAACGTACCAGGTCCGAGATTTTGGGGACCTGGATTTGGGGGCGTCATACCTATTTATAGGAAAAATAAATTTGTGCCCTAATTTAGATTTCTTGAACTTGGACACTTTTGTTCCCTTTTTTCCTATTCTTTCTTTCTTGACTTAAATCTCTATATGACAATCCTCCAAGAGTCCTTTTTTATCTTTAAGAGCTGGATATAAACCCTTTATTTGATTCCCAAGAAAAATAAATGTTATTTCCTACAAAACAAAATAAAATGTATTAGTTAAATAAAATTAGCATATAAAATAATGAATATGTGAATATTAAAATGTATTAATTACGTGTCTATCACTACTAAGTTAGCACGGTATGTTAAAATTAGTCAACGATAAAGTTTTCGGAAGAGGATAAGCATAGACCGAGTGATGACGTTCAGTGCTTGTGATTTCGAGATCGGAATCCTTATAAGAGATGAAGAATGTTATAACCCGAATTTTCAAAAATATTAAAATAAGAATTTAATAAATAAAATTTTTATTGTGAGATGTAATGGGTTTGAATGTATAAATATATATGTGCTATATATATTTATGTGGTGATTTTAATATGTATATATACTAGTGTAAAAAATATATACATATATTTGGAACGAAAGAGTTAATAGCTAATTGAAATATTAAATTAATTAGTTTGAGTTAAATACAAATTAAAAATATGAGATGAGGGACCGATATATATATATATATATAATATTAGTGTCAAATTGGTAAATTAAGGTAATAGATGTAATGAATATAAATAAATTGTTGAAAACAATTTATAGAAGGAACGAGATAATTAAATTTAATTATACAAAATTAGTTGTATTTATTAAATAAGTGAATTAAAATAATTTAAAAAATTGAATATTAATTATTTTAATATAGTTGGTTCGTTACACTAGAAGTGTTAACTTTATTATGGATTAATTCCATAATTAGTGGGGTGACTTTATACATAATTATAAATGTATAAATTACAAAATCATGTATTTATTGGTAATACATATAATTATGTGTATTAATATAATTACATTTTATGTATTTGTAATTATATAATTATAATATATATTATAAGTATATGGGTAATATGTATGTATGCATACACAACGAAGTGCTGGATGATATAATAAGTACTTCAGATATCATTTTGGTACATAAGCTCATTCCCAAAATAATCATTCTGATGTGCTTATATCATTTTGGGACATAAGCTACTTCTGGAGTTAATAGTGATCACAGTTGTGATTATGTCCAAAGATTCATATGTGCTAATCTGAAGTGCTTATGTAGCCCGAATGCTGATCCATTTAAAATAAAAGAATAAAAGCATGAGGTGTAAGATTAATGAGCAGGTAGGGGACACGTAGCAATCAAATGAAAAATAAGAGAGCTGCTTCATTCTTGGCAGATATACTCCCCTGCCCCTTCTATTTCGTTAAAAAAAAACAGCCCTGCTCCATTCGTTCCAAAAAGGAAAGCAAAGAAAGAGTTCCTAGCCTCCCAGTCCCATCCGTTCCATGCCCTCTCTAAAATTTCTCAAGTTTTCTTTCCTATACTCTCAAAAATACAAAAGTTCACCAAATTATCTGAAAATTGAAGTTATTAACTGAATTAGAAGATAAATCAAGCAAGGTGCTGTCAAGAAAAGAATTGAATTCAATATGACTCAAGCTTAAAGCAAAAAACATATCAAACAAGCAAAGGTTATGCGACGAATAAAAGGTTATGAATTTTGCTAACTAACGAAATGAGGTTAAACAAGGAACGTCCGACAAGCGTATCATATTAAACACAAACCAAGGCAAGTTTCTTAGTCTATTTTTGTGAACTTATGTTTATAATTATGTGAATATTCATGATTTGTTTTATGTTGCTCCGTGAATCATTAAAGTCAATAAATGACTAAAGTGATATGAGTTATGGAACTCAGTTCATATAAAGGATGTGATATGTGAATAATGATAGTTTAATGGTATTAAAGGTATGATTGGAATGCGATATTATGTGCTATGTGATGCATGATAGACTGTAGGATTTGTTGGGCCATCATGCTCATTCTTGCAATAATCTGCAGGTTAAAATCGAAATGTGATCCCTAGCTATTCAGATGGTAAGGATTAGAAGCATATGTGTAGGAAAATTATTTTCTGTTGTTAAAAGACTGTACTTCATTGTAATGGCAGTTTTTGATAAGTGTGTAAATACAAGTTTGTAAATATTGATTTATCTAATATATAAAGGATGTTGTACTGAGACTTAATTCTTATACCATCTAATAAGATGAATCATATAATAAATATGATTCTGAAATATGTAATCTTAAAGGTTGCGATTCAGGGAATGGAAGTACAGGAAAAAATATATTAAATTATCTGTATTTCTTTAGCTATTATATTATTAGATGATGATGTAAAACTAAATCAAGATAGTATCTAACGCACAAGGTCGGGATTAAATTAGTCCCAATTTTGGGGGCGTTACAAAATCCTTATTACAAGAATAAACGATTTTCTCGGGTCGTCAAAAAATCGAGGCCATGCCTACAAATAAAGTCACAAAGCTATCCAAGAAAGGGAAAATAGTCACATGCAGTCTGTGTAAATAGTAAGGACACAACAAAGCTAACTGTTCGAAGCTAATACAATTATTTAATACAATTTAATTTTTTTACATATTGATGTGATAAAAATATGTAACTGCAAGTGTATAGTGTCAAATTGAAGAACTGGCAAGTACAGGTCGAACCCACATAGACTAGGTTAATTTTAATATATTCTTAATATCTATTTTAGGCAAATTAGAAATAAAGATTGAGAATTGATTAACTAGAATATGAAAACTAATAATGAGGAAACAATCTAGGAATCTGAATCCATTAAATAATAAACATAACATATAATTCAATCTCTTCTATTTTTATAACTCAACTATGATTTTGATCCCCTTTCCTTTAATTTAGTAATTTTATAATTAACGTGAGCAAGCATAGACTGTAAAAATTTAAGGATTAATTATAACCCATCAAAACTTCTTCGAGTAAGCATGGATTATGAAAAACTCATATTTTAACAATAATCAATCAAAATCTCTTAATTAATTTAAAATCACATAAGAACTATAAAACGAAGGTATTTCAATAAAGAAACATGAAGGCGGAATCAATTAAACATAAAAGTATAAATAATAAAAGAGATGAAAAGTATTATCATGACTAATTATTTAATTTCATCTTCATCCTAGATATGAAAAATTAACTATACATTAAAATAAATAAACTAACTAAAATAAAAAAAGAAGAAGGAGATTAAAAATAAATAAGAAAACTTCCTTTAATTAACGATTCTCTAACAAGCGTACAATGAAAAAATAATTTAATCTACTCCTACTCCTATCCTAAAGTAATACAATCCCTCCTCTCTCTAAAACAAGAGACCAATTTATAGAAAAAATAAATTTGTGCCCTAATTTAAATACATTGAACTAGGTCTCTTTTGTTTTCTTTTATCCTCTTCTTTTCTTCTTGACTTCAATCTCTATATGACAATCCTCCAAGAGTCCTTTTCCATCTTTAAAAGTTGGATATAAATCCTTTATTTGCTCCCCAAGAAAAATAAATGTTATTTCCTACAAAATAAAATAAAATGTATTAGTTAAATAAAATAAGCATATAAAATAAAGAATATAAGAATATTAAAATGTATTAATTATATGTCTATCAAATACCCACATACCTAGCTTTTGCTCGTCCTCGAGTAAAATAAAAATAAAACAAAAATTATACTACCCCATTTTCGTAAGAAACACGACTGCACTTAGCATGTGCAATAAGCCTTTAAACCCCAAGGTTACCACAAGTGGACGAGTTGTGTCTCATGAGGGTTTGCAGTGAATATACTCACAAAATTCAAAAATATTTTTTTGAGTTCAACAAGTCATGAAATTGAAATAAAACTTCTAAATATCCATGGGCATTATATATAAGCAAGATTAAATTCAAAATCACACTTTCACCTTATTAAAAATATTCAATTTTCATTCTAGACACCATCCTTCATTAAATTAATTCCATGTGATGCATGCATGTGTATGTGATGTAACTCTTAGTAAGGATTGTTACCATGAAAATCAAGCAAACTCATTTTTCTTTTTCTTCTTTTTTTCCCTTCTTTTCCCCCTTTTTTTGATTTTTTTTGACTTGTGCAATGTCTCTTTTTCTTAGGCTTTTCAGAGTTATCCATGTAGCGAGTATTGGACCAGTGACTCCCAACTAATTGGCTTTAGGGCACTAGGTCTATATCAAAATCAAAGCCAATCAGAAGAAGGAAGTTCAGTTCCAGCTCATTCTCAAACAAGGACAAGACAATCTAAACCTAGCAATGCAAGCCAATCATAAAAAGGAAGTTCAGTCTCAGCTCAGTCCCAAACAGGACCTTCACTGCAAACTCAAGCACAAGGTGACCCATCAATCTTACCTCCAAGTCAAGCTGACCCATGTATTTTAAATATACATGTTGTGGTGCTTATTATACTTGACGAAAATACTATATTTGTAATTGTAACCCAATTAAGTCTTCAAAGAGTTTATTCACCACTTGAATTTGCAAAAAAAGATTGTCAGAAAGGATGAAGTAAGTGATTGTGTTTCAAAAGAAGATAGTGAAACAAGGTCACTATAAGTTGGGTTTCAAGGGGTTGTAGTTATGCAATATCTTATCGTGAAAATGACTTGAAAGGTAATTTGGTGTTTCAGTTTTTGTGGAGGAGGATTAAACCATGGAAATTTTTTGTATTTGTTTTTTGTTCAAAGCATTGGTAGAGAGATAAGTAGAGGATTTTGTTTAGATGTTTGACACATTTTATGTTGAGGGTTGATGTTTTGGATATGTATTTTCAAAATTTATCAAGTTGGTGGGGGGTTAATGCACCAATTATGTGGTACTATAATTTTCTTGGTGCAGATAATGGTTTTTTATATCAATTTGTGGATGTGGTAAGTTATATAAGTTCATGATTGTATTTTGTAGTTTACTTTACATGCTTAGTGGTTTAGATAGTGTAATTGATCAAACAAATGTATATACTTCTTATTAATTATAAAAAGCATTTGTTGCTCAAGGTTTAATGCAAGGTCAACCAAGAGTGCACCTCTACTTCAAGGCCAAGGACTTCAAAATTACAAGTTCGATCTGCTGCAAGAACTCATTTCAAAAAGCAATTCAAGCATGGTGAAGGTTTTGCGTTGTTATATGATGACAACACTGGTTCAGTAACATACAAGGTAATTGATATGTGCTTCATTATGATTGATATAATATGATGTGCAAGCTTCTACTTGCAAAGCATGATGTTGTGTTATGTACATGTAGAGTGACACATCATCATTAATTCTCAATGAATGAAGTCAGACACAACCACCTATAGTTGATCCTAACACCAGATTTTCAATCCCAAATGAAGCTCAACTTAGATCAGACAAACTTATAAACAAAGCATCATCTTCAGTTGGTAGTAGAAAAATAAACCACAAAGGTGATGGTGGCCCTGTAAACATGTCCAACATGCCTGTCAGACCTGCAGGACTGCAATGGAGGGGTAGAAGCTGCATCACTACCACACAACTTATGGCAAATAGGGATGAAAGGATTGGTAAGAACAGCAATGCAAACAAGTCACAAGGAATTCCTCCTAACAAGTTTTATCGCAATGTACATCATTTTATTGCACATTTATTTTTTTGATAATCTATATTTTTATAGTCCAAACAATAATTCGCTAAAAATGGGTATTTATTCCATTCTTTACTAATCGTGACAACTAAGGTGTTGAGAACACTAGAAAAAGTGAGTGATTTATTAAAGACAAAGCTAAAAGATGATTGCAAGCCTATGAGATTATTCATTCTTAAAGTGCAAGGAAAGAATTAAAGGAACAAAAAGAAGGAAAGTATTGTCAAGTATTTTTAGGCAAAACAACCAAAATAGTCCCTGTACTTTAGACATAGTTTCAATTTAGTCCTTAAAACATTATTTTTATCATAATTGTCCTTGTACTATTTCATAGATATTCAATTTAGTCCTAACAACTAGCAAGACGGGATAGAAAAGCTGACATGGCATAAGAGAAAATGCTGACATGGATATTTGGATGTCCAAGCATGTAAAATATAATTAAGGTTTTTCATTAATTAGACATGCAATTTAGTCCCTCGTCCCAGAATAAATGTTTACGTATACTTCCTTGTCCCATAATAAATGTCCTACTTTAATTTTTATAGTTAATTTGGTCATTTTTAAAGTTAATAAATATTAAAAAAAAAGTAAACTATACACCGAGTGATTATGATCATAATAAACCACTTAGAATTTACTACTAGTGTCAAGTTTTGTAATTTAAAAATCTATATTAATATTTTTAATTATTAATTTTAAAAATGATCAATTTTTTTATTTATGTAGTTTTAGATGTAAGACATTTATTATTATGAGGCCGAGGGAGTATATGTAAACAGGGGCGAATCTGTGTAAGGGCAGGGGAGGGCACTTGCCTCCACTGAATTTTGAGGGGACATATTAAAATTAAATAAATTAGGAGGGTGTTAAAATGAAATTTCATATTTTAGACTTAAAAATCTATTATAATTCCTAAAAGATCAATCTCACATTTCCTCACGGACCTCACCCACATCTTCATCTCTATAATTTCTTAAGACTGTTTTCCAAACACACTTTTCCTCCCACACTTAGTTTCCAAATTCTAATCAGGTAAATTAAAATATGCGGTCACGATTTGCAATCATAGCAATTTCAAAAAGTATATTTTAATTTTAGTTTTTTAATTTCACAAATTTAACAATTACTTTAAGAATTTTTATAATTGTTTATGGATTCTTCTTTTTTGTACTTTTATGAAATTAAGGTTTTTTACTTCTTAAAGCAACACTGCAACAATGAAAAGAACTCCATCAAATAAAAGTTCTTCAAGTATGTGTTATATTCTATTTTTAGTTTCTTTAAATTTTGTAATTTATTATATAATGTTACTTGTAACTTGTTACTTGTTAGTGGTTTATATGAGATTGTTTATTGTTGATTGGTGCTAATTGCACTTGACTATTTATATTGTATATTGATCTTGTTTGACGTTGAATTAGTTTTTAAATATTTATTAATTGTCAGGCATGGACATACATAATTGGGTTACAATATCTAAACATACAAAATTTGAATCTATACATTGAGCGTGATATTTTTGTAACTATTAAAAATGAGACTATCATGCAACAATTTCAAGCAATAAAATCTTGAAAAATGTTATTGTAAGTAATATTTGAGGATTATTTAGTTTTGTGATTTATTTTATTACATTTTTATTCTTAAAGTTTTTTTTTTTCAAATTTGTCCTCAATGAACATCCATGCTGGATCCGCCCTTGTATGTAAAACATACCAAAGTAGGTCAATTTTTTGTTTTATTTTGTTTTAGCCGACCAACAAGGGCCCTTTTTTCTAATATGATCAACCGTGTACTCCAAGTAAAACCCATCTATTTAATAAAGCTTGTGCTTGCTTTTGTTGGGTCATCAATCTGCTTACATTTTATTCCCAGTTCAAGGAGAGCATAAAAATACTAGACAATATACTTTCCTTCTTCTTGTGCCTTTAATTCTTTCCTTTAACATTAAGAATGAATAATCTCATAGGCTTACAATCATCTTTTAGCATTGTCTTTAATAAATCGTCAACTTTCTCTAGTATTCTCAACATCTTAGTTGTCACGTTTAGTAAATACCGGATTAAATTATACCCATTCTTAGCAAATTATTGTTTGGACTATAAAAAGATAGATTATCAAAAAAACAAATGTGTAATAAAATGATGTACATTGCGAAAAAAACTTGTGCATGTAATTTTCAAATTACCATATATATATATATATATATATATATATATATATATATATATATATATATATATATATATATATATATATATATATCAATCGAAATATCATGTTATTTTATATACTTGAAATAACAGAATCAAAGGAACCACAAAAGAAATTAAAGTCACTGGACCGCATATTTCTTTTATAACTAAAGTTCAATATATACGACTCAATAAAGTACTTGATCACATGCCTAGATGAGACTGATGAGTTGTTGCCCACTAGTTTTCAATAAATTACTTGACCATATTGGGGAGGGAGTTGGGGAGGGAGGGAGGGAGGGAGGGAGGGAGGGGGTGGGGGGTGGGGGGTGGGTGGGGAGGGGGGGTGCGTTCATGGCTTCTTTCTTTATATATTGAGAGGACCAGTTCGTCCGCCTATATGCTCACACCTCCCTCATATTAATTAAACCATCAAATGTCGTTTCTTCATTTTAGCCATGAGCACCCACTGATCCTCAAAGAGGAGTTGGATGCTAATGGAGATGACAAAATCCTGTGCTATGGGTGTCAAAAACCAATCATTCGTCGAGGCACTGTTGCGAATGTGTATATTTGCAGTAGTAGTGATGGACGTTGTGATGATTTTTATCTGCACAAAATATGTGCAGAATTACCCAAAGAAATTAAACATCCTATGCACGACCAGCACCCTCTTGCCCTTCACGCCCGCCCGCCTTACAATATCTTTAGCTGCTTTTGTCATGTTTGTAAACGTATTTGTGGGGGGTTTACCTACAATTGTCTTAGTTGTAAGTTTGACTCTTGTGTAACATGTACTTTTGAGGATCGAGAGTTTCACCATATAGGTCACAAGCAACACACACTAACCTTAATACAGAGGGAAGCCTTGCTTAGGTGTGATGCTTGCTGGACAATAGCTGAAGACTTGTCTTATGCATGTAACTCATGTCAATTTTGGATTCACAAGAGTTGTGCTTCATCGCCAACCACTGTTGAACCTAACTTTCACCATCACCCTCTCGTCCTTACCTATTCTATTCCAGACATACATCGCACTTTTAAACAATACTGCCAAATATGCAAGGGTAGAGTGCTCGAAACTTGTTGGTTTTATTACTGTTACAAATGCACATATTTTGTGCATATAAAATGTGTAACATCTTCAGAGACTTCGACGTGAGTATTAATCATTTGATTTGTTTTAATATTGTTCTTTTTTTTTGTCATTAAACGTACGTCTTAATTACTAGCTAACATCACATATATTATATGGTTTCAGATCTGGCGAAAAGGATGATACCGAAGTTGAGCCCCAAAGAGATGTTGATGAACATAATTTGGTGCAGTTTCCAGTTCCTAGTAAGGAATCATTCATGGATCTAGTAATAGACCAATTTGCCAAGGAAAATATTAATCTCGAAGAAGGTGAAGCATCACCTGATCAACCGCAAATAATTAACCATTGGAGTCATAGGGAGCATCCATTAATTTTGTTGGAAGAACTTCAACGCAGTGAGAAAAATGAAATGCTGATATGCAATGGGTGTGTTCAACCCATTTCAACTGCTCATCCATTTTACGGCTGTATCAGATGCAATTTCTTTTTACACAGATTCTGTGTTGAGTTACCAATAAAGTTGCCTTCAGAAGCCCACTCATGTCACCCTAAACATCCGCTAATTCTCCTAATTACAAATAAGGAGAAGATATTTTATGGCGTCAATTGTAATGCTTGTGGACTTCTCACAAATGGATTTTACTTTTGGTGCAAGATATGTGATATCAGGTTTGATATAGGTTGTTGTTTTCTACCCAACAGGATCAAACATGAATCTCACAAGCATCCCCTAGTTAATTTAGTTAATCGTGCACGCATCAAGTTCATCTGCAACGCGTGTGGATTTTGGATAGATACCGATTATTTTAAATGTGAAACCGCTTGCAGCAGTTTCCAGATTCATAAAAGATGCTCTTATTTATTTCCAAGAAAAATGAGGCACCGATGGGATCCTCATCCCATCCCCTTAATATACCCTCCAATCCCTCATGAAGGCGTAATATATTGCGAAATTTGCGAAGAGGAAATAGACCCAAATTATTGGCTCTACCATTGTAGTGAATGTGATCAATCTTTTCATACTAAATGCCTTCGTCCACTTCATAATGTCAAGCTAGGTGATAAACTAGTAGTTGGCATTCACCCACACCCCCTAACATTTGTTGTGAAGGAAAAGAGCGTTTATTGTCGTCCCATATTGTGTTTCATCTGTGGTTGGGAGTATCTTGGAGAATCCTCTTGTACAATTTTTGAATGTGCAAATTGTGACATTCTACTCTGTATAGTCTGTGTCTCGAGTAATTTGTAATTCTGCTATTGGATTGGGTTGGATGGAAGGAGAATGTTAAATAATAAAGAGATTCAGAGATTACGCCTTTTGTAATTCTATGTTTGCCTTCATTTCATTTGATGCACTCAAAGAGATTACGCCTTTTGTAATTCTATGTTAATACATGTGTTAAATAAATTGTTTTGAAACAATTTATGGAAGGAAGGAGCAATTTAATTTAATTTAATTATACAATATTAATTGTATAAATTAGAAAAATTATTATTTAATGTTACGTTCGCTACACAAGAAGTGTTAAATTAATTATGGATTAATTCCATAATTAGTGGGATGATTGTTATACATAATTATAAATGTATAATTATTTAAGTTTGATTTAATTGAAATACATGTATGAAATTATAACACATCTGTATGTAAATATTAGATATAAAATGGAAATGCGGTAAACAATGTGTATATGATGTGTATTAAGTAATTAAGTATGTTGTAAGCTTAAAAAAAAAAATTGAAGACATGGTTGAGTCATTCAATTAAGCTGGAGATATCTTCTTGTTATTTAATGATGGACGCTAAGCATGCGTATGAGTGAAAGAAAATTAATATAGCTGATTAACATCATTCACTCCATCCACTACTAATTATCTACTCCCTTATCTCCACCCACTACTCATTTTATTGTAGTAAGTTCCTAAACTCATAATATTTAGTATTTTAATAAACTATACTGAGATATAGAAAAATTGTGAATATATTAAGAACTGAGGATTTTCAGGGTAATAAGCTTTAAGGGTGATATAAATAGATAGAATTTTTAAGCAATGAAACATTGGAGAAAAATTGGAGTTAATGGAGGAAGCATAGGTATTTCAAATCTTCTAGCTATGCTAGATTTCGAATTTATTGACATCGTACTAATAAAAACATTTAAAAAAAATATTGGGCCAGATTATTGAACTAATGAGTTTTAAAAGTTCTATTATCTATATGTCTATACTAATTGTTTCGGCTAGATAAAAATAATTTGAAATATCAAAATATATTTTATATATTATCAATGCATCATTGAACCTGGTGCAGAGATGATAAAAACGATGGAGTAATCAATGCAGACTTACTCAGTGTTGGATGTGATCTAAGGATCATCAACCCACTACGGTATGTTATAGTATGACAAAGTCATAAAATAACGGAATCTTTAAACGGACTGTAAATACAATGCGATATCATGACGTCATAAAATGATTTTTAGAATTTTGAACTAGTTAAAGAAAAGTCAATGCCAATTAAAGTGGCTAGACAAATGTTTCGATTGATGTTCCAATTATTGGTATACGTCTAAGCTATTTGATTCAACTAGACAAATGTTTAGGAAAATTCAAGTACTTCTTTGAGAATTTATCACGAACCAAATTATTTTGGTGTGGAATCTTATGCTAAGTCTGAGATGAACAACCCCGTAAAATGAGAGTATACCAATTGGATAAAATATTCCAATCTAAGAACGCATATAATCGTTCCGAAAACTAAGGTACGATAGACTAATCACCTAACGTACCCGCAGAGGTAGTTTACCTTCTTCGTGATTATAAACATATCTAGTACATCGTGTTTTTAGATTTGGTTGCGGTGAATACCGTTTAACCTGAGAGTTCATGGTCTATATGACCCCTCAGCATGATATAAAAAATTTTAACTTCTTAAAGTGAAGTTATGATAGATGTGATGATAGAAGAGATCCTCATATAAGGAAATGGTAAGTACTCATTGATTGAGAATGAAATCACATATGATTAAATAAAGGTTAGATTGAAAATCTATTTTTGGTGAATAAAAGGAGCAGAGATTAGTAAGATATAATTTCTAGGACGAAATTCTTAGAAAAAGTGGTGAATATGACAATCCGAAATTTATAAGATTTATAAATAAAATTTTGAATGATTACATAAAGGTTAAAGAATAAAACCTAGATTGGAAATAGAGGACTGATTAAAAAAAATTAAGAACCTATATGGTTTGATAATTTTTAACTCAATGCAAAGAAATTAATTATGAATGTAAGAAATGAGAAGATAGAGAATAAAAGTGAGAAAATATGGGTTATAAAAAAATCCAAAACCCTAGAATGGATTTATATGAACACTTGAAGTATATTAAGGATAAGGTATTAGGATACCTTTAAATTTATGTGAATTAAATGAATGAAATAAATTATGTAGTGATGTAGGTAGAAAATTTATTAAGAAAATAAATTTCAAATGAAGAAATATTATAAGGTTAAAGAAAATGTGTATATGTGTATAAATACATATATACTTAAGAGTGTGTTGTTTATATTTTATAGCCAAATAAGAAAATTGATTAATTAAAATTAATCATACAAGACTAAATGAAAAGCTTAATTATATATAGAAGCTAGTGAAAATTAAGCTTTGAATGGTAATTTAATAGAACTCAAAAATATTAAATTGAAAACTGATAAGCTAGGTATTATGGTGGAAATTAGATTAAACATAGCCTAGTAGTCAAGTGTTAGAAATTTAATAAAAGTCCAAAAAGGGATTAAGAATATGGCAAGGTGAATTCACTTATATGACAAACCATATTAAGCAAGCCTCGATAGTAAAAAAACTTGTAAAAATGACACAAGTTATTAATATGGTATTTAAATTTAAGATTATGACAAACGATATTGAAGAGTTGGATTAATATAGTCCAATATAGCAAGTCATATGAAAAAGGCTTATTGAATGCAACAAATCGAATTAGGAAGTTTTAATAAGACATTGAATTAAATGTCTAGCCTATTAAATGAATTTAATAATTATTTATCAATGATGATAAATATATTATGACATATGTGGGACATGTATGAGATTAAATAAATAAATATATATATATATATATATTATGAATATGTATATATATTTAATTATTATATAAAGAGAAATAAAAAGAAAATTATATAACCTAATATTATATATTAGGAATGAGAATTAAATAACCTAAAAGTTATAGTAATTGAAGAATACTAGTATTTAAATTATATACTAGTAAATTAACTTAAGAGATTTTACTTTTTTATATCTCAACTAATTATTTATATTAACCTAATTAAAGAAAACCTAATTAGGTTATATGATTAAATCTACATGAACAATTATTTAAATTCTAAAATGAGTGGAATAGAAACCCTAATTAAATAATTAGGGTAAGATAAAAATTAATTTATTGAACCATGCTATTTTACATGGCCCAAGCAATTTAATTAGAAAGCCCAAACAATTATATGAGAGCCCAAGCTTTGGCCCAAATTAAATTGAATATTCTAGTAGCAAATTAAGCAAATGTAGCAAATAAAATAAATCACAAATTGGACTAATTTGGGGGATGTACCCCGCAATCAAAGGGAGAGGAATTTGGCATGTGATTAAAATCAATTCATATCTCTAATTGTCCAAGTGTCACCCAAAAGCCTAGCTCCAATTATTTTGTGTAGATTCACAAGTTATGTAAGATATAGAAGAGATAAGAGAGAGAGGGAGAGAGAGAGAGAGAGAGAGAGAAGGAAGATTATTGGGAGATATTCACATACATATACATATTATATCTATACATATCACCCAACTATAAATCACCTCTCTCATATTTTGGATAAAGTTTACTTCATTATTCTCTTTCATCATTTTCAAATTAGCTAACAAAGTAATAGAAAGGGGAGAGAAAGAGAGAGAGAGAGAGAGAAAATAGTGGGTCTTGAGAGGGAGGAAGAAGAGTTTTCTCCATGCTTTATCAAACTACTTTATGGAAGAAGAAGAAGAAGAAAAACTCAAAAGAAAAAGGTATAAAACCCTAACTTCAAGCTTGTGTAATTTATTTTGATGGCTTGATGAATAAAGGAGTTATGTTTTTAAACTCAAAAACTCTTGATATACATATTTTATAGTGTATTATGTATAGATCGAACCATTTTGTGTATTAAAAGTTGGATCAAAAGAAAGAAAAGCAAAACTATGTTTCAAGGGTTAGAAAACTAGCTTTTCCCTACTTTGATCATCTACCATTTGAAATCTACACATCCTTTTTGCGATCCGTCAAAAAGGGTGTTATATATGTAAGTTAGCTTTCAAACTCAAGTGGTAGCACTCAAATATATTAAATATGCATGAAATGGTAGCCATTTTTCCATGGCTGGTCTGCCAGGCAAAAGAATAAAACTAGAGCACAAAAATAGCTCCTGGCCAGTTTGGTCCATGGGCGTTTTCGTCTATTTTTCTTACTCCAAAAATTCTGAAAGTTTTTGTTATGTTAATTTGATAAGTTAGAAAAGTTCAGTCCAAAGATGTGTATTTTTGGTGGCCTAGAACTCAAGTTATGGATTTTACAAGAAAGTGTGACTTTAAAGTGAACGGGAATAACTCTTTGTGAGTAACCCAGAAAATTCCGATATGTTTATCGGAGCTAGATGTTCATAACAAGAGCTAACCCTGAAAATTTTATAAATTTTGGACAAAGAAATAATTTATGATAAATGGTGCAAGAACTGACTGTTTTGGACCTTTTAAAACTAGTAAACGAAATTCAAAAATTCTAGAAAAACTATATGTTCATAAGAACACCATATTCTGATGTTTCCCAGAAAAGAAAAATTTTTGGAGATGTTTTGGTATTTTTCATGTAAATGTTTGAGTTATGAATAAATGGATAAAATGTGTTATGTGATGTTGAAAATTATGAAAATGTGATTTTATTGACAAATGTCCCTTAATATGATGTAATCAAATTTTTGAAGGGTATTTTGGTCATTTTTAATAAAATATTATATTTATGACATTTTAGGTTAGTTAAATAAATGTTATAGTGAAGGATAAACAATTAATTAAATTGTTTATATGTGTAATAAATGATTAAAATATTATTAAAAGATTAATAATATTATATTAAAATATTATTATGTAATTAATAATATCTAGATTAAAATATTATTAAATAATTAATAATATTAGATTAAAGTTAAATTAAAATATTATTAAATAATTAATAATATTAGATTAAAGTTAGATTAAAATATTATTAAATGATTAATAATATTAGAATTTAATATTATTAAATGATTAATAATATTAAAGTATGATTAAAATATTATTAAATAATTAATAATATTAGAAAAGTGAATAAAATATTATTAAAGAGTTAATAATATATGTAAATGGTTAAGATATTATTAAATGATTAATAATATTAGTAAATGATTTAAATATTATTAAATGATTAAAAATATTAAAGTGTGATTTGAATATTATTAAATGATTAATAATATTAAAGTATGATTAAAATATTATTGTATTATTAATAATATTTGTAAATAACTAAGATATTATTAAATGTTTAATAATATTAGAAGACAATATTATTAAGTGATTGATAATATTAGCAAGTGATTAAAGTATTATTAGTTGATTAATAATATTAAGAAATGAATAATATATTATTAAGATTAATAATATTTGTAAGCGACTAAGATATTATTAAATGGTTAATAATATCAGGAAATGATTAAGATATTAAGTAAATAAATATTATTAAGTGTTTAATAATATTAGACATGAGTTTTAAGATGATGATAAAGTGATTTAAATATTATCAAATGACGATAATATTATTAAGGGTTTAAGGAATTATCTGATGTTTTATTATGTGGCTAAATGTTAGATAATTTATTTATAAAGTAGTGTTATTATGAGATATAATATTATATGCTGATTGGAAGATCAATTCAATGATAGGTCTTTCATAAGAGATTAAAATTAAATTGCGTAGCAGTAATCGACGGACAAGACAAGTTTTCTAACTCAAACTCGATTTATTATGTTTCAAGCATGCTAGTGGTTTAATTATTGTCAATTACTCCACATCCATGAGAATTATTGTTATTCGCACTTAATGCAAGTTACATATGTTTATCTGGTATGAAAGACTGATCACCTTGACTACCAAATTTGTTCATGGTCATTGTTGGCCACTCAGCGTTATTAATTCAATCATTCATATATTGAAATTTGATTCATGCTCTTTCATAATCACTATATTGTTGAAAATTCGAAAGTTTATTCTTTCTTTCAATCATGATATATCTTTATTGTATTTAAACTTGATAAGCAAAGTAGTTGCTCACTCTTGCTATATCATGATAATATTTCAGTTAATTAAGCCCGAATGCTCAAAGAAAGGCAAATGCAAAGACCAAGTTGGAGATTAGTTTTATATGAACATTTATCTATTATGATATCGATCTTATGTAAATTGATGATGTAAACATTGTGAGTTATTAAAGGTATGTACTAAGATAAAGGTTGTAGATCTTGAGAAATGTTGTCGAACTTATTGTATAAACAAATTATGTTTATAATTTCGCATTAGTTTATATAATATGTATGAAGATGATATATCGTGACGCACCAGATCTGAGGTTCAAGGAACTTGGATTTGGAGTCCCTACACACGATAATATAGTCAATGTCATGAGCTTTGATACCACTTGTAGCGGAATTGCACGATCCATCACACATCAATTTATCACACACTCGTGTAGACTAGCCCAATAAGCTTGTTGTACTACCTCTTTACCTAAAAGGTTAACTTATTAGGTTGAGACTTCACCATACTTATTAACTCATCTATATATACTCTTGAATTTATTTGATATGTGATTCATGTGAAATATCCCAACAGTTTATTTATGGTGTTGTATCTGGTACCTCCTTGTTGTAGTGTCATAATTAGTTTTTTTTGCTTGCAAATTGGCCTTGATAAACATGCAGCTCTATAAAATAACTATATGATTTCTTGAAATAGTTACTTGCTGAGATTCTTGGAGGTGATGATAAAAACCTGTCTTGGTTCTTTGTTGATATCTAACCACATTTAGTTCGAAAATATGCTGTGCCATTCAATATTTACCTCCACTTTTGAGGCTATTCATGACAATCTTATATATATGCTTGACAAAAAATATAAACAGTATTATATAATGTTTCCCCTCTGCCCCGTAACTGGTGCTTGAGAATAATTCATAAGTTGAATCATCATATATGGACCACTTGTATGATCAACAGTCTTCTGTTAAAGTTCCATTGTAAGTATAGCTCTTGGCTTATAGTTTGATGAGTGGTAAATGTTAAGAAAGTTACAAAGGTCTTGGCTTATGCAGTAAAGATAAGAAATAAAGTAGAAATAATTTAAAAAATTTATTGATATGTGCTTTCGTGCTTCACTATTATTTGTTATTGTTAAGGTCAAAGTATGACCAGAAGTTAATTGAGTTATGAAAATTCAATTAATTTGTGATGTGTTATATAAGAAAAAATAATACATGAATTAGCTATGAGAAATGTTAAGCATGATGAAATGTGAATTATGACTGAATGAAATAATACAAGACAAGTGTGATTTTTAATTATAATAAATCATGACATAGATCTAATTATAATGTATGGAAATTATAATGTATGTATGAAAATACGAAATATGAGAATTGTAAACCAAGATTGAAATGTAAATTATATATTATGTGTTATCTATTTTACTTTGTTGAGTCGTCGCGCTCATTCTTGTAAAATATACTTTTATAATTGAGAAGAATTTCAGAAGACACGGAATTCTAGTGAAGAAGATAGTAAAGAAATTACAAGACATTGGGATGATTATCTTTTGTATTGATACAAGAAAACAGCCTCTCTTCTTCTCCATATCTTGTCGCCTTCCATCCTACCCAAAGAAAGAAGAAGAAAAGAAGCAAAAAGCCATATCCTAAATCATCCGTTAATTTCACAACTCCTTCTCTCTACTTGTCAAGTTCCAAAACACCCAAAGGCTCACCAGATTTATCCAAATTTTGACTAAAACCTAACATGTTCGGTAGAGAATTAAAATAGTGAGCTAAATTGGGAAGAAAATTCGAACAACAGGAGTAAAAGGAGTCTATAAACTGATTACTAAAGCTAAAATTTTAGCAAATTACATTTAGTGCAAGGTAAGATTTATGTTTCTTAACTATTTTTTTAGAAAATTGAATAATTAGTGCTTGTGTATCATTGCTGCTGTGATTGGGTTATAATTTAGTAAGGAGGAAGTGTTATGCAGGTTGTATGGAGTGTTAAGGGTGAAATTTTTGGGCTAGACTCGCATGTAAACAATTGTGAAATCTGCTTTTAAAAATGGTGCACACAGTATGCTCGATAGAATGCCTCTAAGAGGCTGTCAAGCTTAAATTGACAAATTATGCAGGGAAAAAAAGGTAGAAGCCCGTGGGCTGGTCCTGCCCGGCCTAACCTGGGCCACGGGCCTCACAATATTAACCCAAGAAAAGCTGGGCCATTTTGACCCGGCCCAAATTTGGCCCGGCCCGCTTTTGGCCCGGCCGGTTTGGGCTGGCCCGGCCCGACCCGTTTGCCAAGTCTACTAGAAACTTAATATGGTTAAGTCAGTAAAGTTTTTCACTGTATTAGATAACTTTTATGTTACAAGTTCTGACTGGATCAGATGTTATACTGTATACAAGAGATCGATGTTAAGGTTAGATAATAAATTGGGAATTATTCATAAATATTTTATTAAATACGAATGAAGTTGAATGAAGTTATATTAAACTAGAAAATATTGAATAAAAGAATAAGTTAAGTATGGGAACTTGAGTTTGATATACTCATTTGTACTTTGTTGAAATGAATCATAATATATATATGATTTTGAAATAAGATAAATCATAAAAGTTGCGATTTAGGAAATGAAAAAATGTTTTAAAAGTTTCAAATTTATCCGTATTTTATCAATTATAATATTGATGAATGATGTAAAACTAGAACGAGATAATATTTAACACACTTGATCGGGATTGAAAATAATCTGATTTTGGGGGCGTTACATAGTGATTATCCATGGATTCTTATTATATTTTGCGATAAAAACATTTATTAATACTATATTATATCAGAGTTAATTCCATTCACTCTACTAATCACAATCTTGAAATCCAATTAATTATCCATTGATTCTTATTATATTTTGCGATAAAAACATGTATTAATTGTTAAGAAGCTAAACCAAATATATTCTAGATTGTTCAAGAATTATCTTAATTAATATTAGTACATGAATTGGTGATATCTAAGTACATGATACATGTATGTACATGAATGTATTTAAGTGTTAGGTTCATGTACATGTATTTGATCATTATTAATGTGGCTCTAGAAGTATCCTAGGAGTCCTATAAATAACCTTGTACTTTGTTCATTTGAAGCAAGTGAGAAATAGTAAGAACAAGAGTTCAGTTCATATAAATATATCACATCTTCTCCTTCATTTAGTCTACAAATTGGTATCAGAGAAAAAACAAGTGGTGCATTGCTTAAAGTACATATTGTGAGTTGCTGCCTCGGGAAACTGGTTGAAGAATCAATTAATATATATTACAATTAATTAAAGCAGCAAGAAACAACTTTGGTCACAGGTACGGGTCCACCACGAAAGAAGAGAAGCTCCTTCTGAATGTTGTAATCAGTAAGGGTCCACCACGAAGAGGAAGCAGATTTGTTATTAAGCAAGATTTAAGTAAAGAGCAGACTAATTTTATCTTTATTATTTTTCAAAGTAAGTGGTGATGGCAAATTCCAACAACATGACTTCACTTATTCCTCGATTTGGTGGAGAAAATTATGATTATTGTAGAGACAATATAATGTTATTGCTCAAGTCAATGGATCTATGGAATATTGTGGATAAAGGATATGAGGATTCAGAAAACGAAGATACTTTGAAACAAGCGCAGAAAAATAATTTGAAGGAGAATCGAAAGAAGGACAGCAAGGCGCGTTTCCAAATTTATCAAACAATTGAGATGCCGGTGTATGAAAGAGTTGCTAAAGCTAAAAGTTCAAAGGAAGTCTGGAAGATTATTCAAGTTACATATAAAGGTGAGGAAAAGGTAAAAAAGGTACACCTCCAAACCATAAGAACAAAATTTAAAAAATTAGAAATGAAGGAGAATGAAAGTATTTCAGATTATTTTACAAGAGTTAATTCAGTTGTAAATCAAATGGCATCCAATGGTGAAGTTTTAGATGATGAGAAAGTTGTTGCAAAAATTCTTCGTAGTTTACCATCAAAATTTGATTATGTTGTGGTAGCTATTGAAGAATCAAAATATCTTTCATCTCTTACTATACAATATTTGCAAGGGACCTTGAAGGCTCATGAAGTAAGGATAAATCAAAGAAATCCTTCTCCTCTTCCTGATCAAGCTTTTAAATCCCGTTTCATTTACGGGAGGCCGTGGTTTTCACTATGGTCGTGGTCGTGGTGGTAATGGCAACTTCAGAGGTAAAGACTTTCATTTTCAAGGCAGAGGAAGAGGCTATAAAAATGATTCAAATGAAGGTGGAGAAAGTCTGATCAAGAATTTCCAAAGTGGAAGAGGCCGTGGTTATCAAAGAGGTCGTGGATATCAAAGAGGCAGTGGCTATCAAAGAGGAAAAGGTTGTGGCTATTTTGAATGTTACCATTGTCATAAACCCGGTCATACATATAAAGAATGTCGTTTTAGAACGGAGGGAACACAAAATGAGACCGGATTGATGCATGAAAACAAAACTGATGAAAGAGATGTGCAAGATACTTTATTGCTGGCATTCCAAGGTGAAAATATGGATGATGTTTTGTATTTAGACAGTGGTGCAAGCAAACATATGATCGAAAACAAGAATTTATTTTCAAACTTGGTTGAATCTAACCATGGACAGGTAAAAATTAGAGATGACAGAGCCTACAAAATTCAAGGTGTTGGTGAAGTTATTTTTCAAACAAAATCTGGTAAAGTGGTGAAAGTGTCTGAAGTTTATTATGTTCCTGGTTTAAAAAATAATTTGCTTAGCACCGGTCATCTTTTGAAGAAGGGGTTTGATATTCATTTTCATAATAATGCTTGTTTTTTGTCAAAGAAAAATCAGTTGATAGCAACAATTGGAGTAACTTCAAATAATCTTTTTCCTATAAAACTTCTGGTTGCTAACATTTCTTGTTTCTCTTTTTTTTATAAAGGAATTTCCAAGTTGTGGCATGACAGGTATGGTCATTTAAATTATGACAGCCTAAAATTGCTAGAAGCAAAGAAGATGGTTGAAGGACTTCCTCAAATTAATCAAACAAATCAGATTTGTGAAGAATTTCAACTTGGAAAACAACATAGAGAACCGTTTTCTCAAAAATCTTCGTGAAAATCAAAAAGGCTGTTGGAATTAGTTCATTCAGATTTATGTGGACCAATGCCGGTTACTTCTCATGGAGGTAACAAATATTTTATTACAAACCCCGATAAGAAGAAAAAAGTCTACTTGTTGATGAATTCTCGAGGAAAGTTTGGGTTTATTCTCTCAAAGAAAAATCCAAATCATTTCAAGCCTTTAAGAAATTCAAAGCTGAAGCTGAAAAATTTTCTGGTTGTCAAATTAAAACAATAAGAACCGATAGAGGTCGTGAATACCTTCCAATTGAGAAATATTATAAAAATGATGGAATTAGGCATGAATTGACAGTAAGGCATATACCACAACAAAATGGTGTTAGTGAAAGAAAAAATCGAACCATCATGGAAATGGCAAGATGCATGCTGAAAATGAAAAAGTTAGAGAAAGAGTTTTGGGCAGAAGCTGTATCCTGTGCTGTTTATTTGATTAACAGGTCTCCTACAAAAAGTATGAACAATTGCACACCTCATGAAGCATGGTATGGGTTGAAGCCAAAAGTTAGTCACCTGAGGACTTTTGGATGTGTTGCTTATGCACATATTCCGGATGCATTAAGGAACAAGTTGGATGATAAAGCAGAAAAGTGTATTTTTATCGGCTACAGTGAAAGGATCAAAGCTTACAAGCTGTACAATCCAGTGACACAGAAGATTGTGATTTGTCGAGATGTCTGATTTGATGAAAATTCTTCATTTAATTCAAGAGTTGATTTTCCTGAAAATTGGCCAAATTTTTGTGATACTAATGATGATTCTCAAGATGAAAGCGAGTCTCCAAGATATTCTTCTCGTGGAAACTCCCCTCAAAGCACTCCTCAAAGAAGAATAAAAAGCTTAAGAGAAATGTATGAGTCAACTGAGGAAATTGATCCAGATGATACTATATTTTTTGCCTTCTTTGCAAGAGAAGATCCAATTTCTTATGATGAAGCATCAAAAGAAGAAAAGTGATAACTAGCCATGAAAGAAGAAATGAAAGCCATAGAAAAGAATGAAACGTGGGAGCTTACAAATTTGCCACCGAACAAGAGTTCTATTGGCGTAAAGTGGGTGTATAAAACAAAAATGAATTCAGATGGCTCCATCAACATAAACAAGGCGAGGCTAGTTGCAAAGGGGTATAAGCAAAAGGAAGGAGAAGCCTTCACTGAGGTATTCGCTCCAGTTTCTAGACTTGACACTGTTCGTTTGCTTATCTCACTTACAGCTCAAAATAATTGGAGTATATTTCAAATGGATATGAAATCTGCATTTTTGAATGGTTTTTTGGAAGAAGAAACATGTTGAGCAACCACCTGGTTTTGTGAAGAAGGGAGAAGAAAACAAAATTTACAAATTAAAGAAGACACTTTATGGACTGAAACAGTCACCAATGGCTTGGTATAGTCGAATCAATTCATACTTTGAACAAAATGGTTTTTGGAAATGCCCGTACGAGCCCACTCTCTACATCAAAGGCACATCACAAGAAAGCTTCATGGTTGTAAGTCTTTATGTTGATGATCTCATTTTTACAGGAAATAATTTGAAAGTGTTGAAAGATTTTAAAGCCTCCATGATGAAAGAATTTGAAATGACAGATTTGGGTAAGTTACATCACTTTTTTGGCATTGAAGTTCATCAAACCAAGAAAGGGATTTTCATTTCACAAGAAAGTTATGCAAAAGAAATTTTAAGAAAATTCAGAATGGAGAATGCAAATCTTGTGTCAACTCCATGTATCACAGGGTTAAAATTAATTAAAGAATGTGAAGGCAAGCTTGTGAATTCTACTATGTTTCGAAGTTTTCTTGAAAATTTGATGTATTTGACTGCAACTAGACCAGATATCATATTTACAGTAAGTCTAGTAAGCAGGTTCATGGAGAAACCATACTCTAATCACTAGGAGACTGCAAAAAGGATTCTGCGATATGTCAAAGGAACCATTGATTATGGTATTTTTTTTATCAAGCTAGTATTCCGATTAATCTTGTTGGGATATACTGACAGTGACTTAGCAGGAAGCGTTGATGATAGTAAAAGCACTTCGGGCTATGTTTTTAGTCTTGGAAGTGGCCCAATTTCATGGTGTTTGAAGAAACAATCTGTTGTTGCTCTTTCTACAACGGAATCTGAATATATCGTTGTTTCTTTAGCAGGGTGTCAAATTGTTTGGCTCCAAGGAATTTTGGAATGTCTGAAGCATAAATAGATCAGTCCAACAACACTATTTTGTGACAAAAGTTCAACTATTTCAGTAACAAAGGATCCAGTACTTCATGGAAGAACGAAATATATTCGTATTCGATTTCATTTCTTAAGAGAATTGGTAAAAGAAGGCATTATTCAAGTGGAGTATTACAGGACGGAAGATCAGTTAGCAGATATTTTCACAAAGCCTTTAAGCAGAGAAGTTTTCAAGAGAAATATTGCAAGTTTGGGAATAAAAAGCAAATTTGGTTTACGGGAGGCATTGTTGGGAATCTAAACCAAATATATTCTAGATTGTTCAAGAATTATCTTAATTAATATTAGTACATGAATTGGTGATATCTATGTACATGATACATGTATGTACATGAATGTATTTAAGTGTTAGGTTCATGTACATGTATTTGATCATTATTAATGTGGCTCTATAAGTATCCTATGAGTCCTATAAATAACCTTGTACTTTGTTCATTTGAAGCAAGTGAGAAATAGTAAGAATAAGAGTTCAGTTCATATAAATATATCACATCTTCTCCTTCATTTAGTCTACAATATACTATATTATATCAGAGTTAATTTCATCCTACGGCCTACTCCTCTCTTTATAGTCGAGTGACTCTCTCTTACTTTATAACTCCCTCAATTGTCTCTTATTTCAAGTAGACACAATAATATAGTCGATATATTTTAACGCAACATTTTCATAACCATTTGTTTTTAGATAATCTATCTTTTTATAGTCCAAACCAATTATATATAGTTTATCAAGAATGGGTATCTAATGCAGTCTACAGTGCAAGGAAAGCAAGGCACAAGAAGAATGAGAGTATATTGTTAAGTATATTAATTATTATGTTTTTTTTAACCTGGGAATAAACAAGAAGGATGAGAGTATATTGTTAAGTATTCTTGGAGTATGCGCTTGATCAAATAAGGAAAAGAAGCCCTTGGTAGTCAGCAAAAACTAAAGAAAATAAAAATTAATTGGTCGACCGGCCGACTGTCTTTTGATGACATCTACACTAGTAGTGTGACCATCGTCACTTTAACTAATTAATTTATTCCATGCTTTCTTTTCTCCATATGAGACTAGTTCTGATAATTGGTGCTGCATTCTTTTTAAAAACAATTGAAAGACTGATGATTTTTATATATTACTTGACAATATACTTTCCTTCTTCTTGTGCCTTTAATTCTTTCCTTGCACATTAAGAATGAATAATCTCAACTACAATTTAATTCTTCTTGATTGTGCCTTTAATTCTTTCCTTGCACATTAATTGTTAATAATCTTTGTTTTACGGGGCATGCAATCATCTTTGAGCTTTGTCTTTAACAAATCACTCACTTTCTCTAGTATTCTCAACATCTTAGTTGTCACGATTAGTAAAGACTGAATTCAATACCCATTCTTAGCGAATTATTGTTTGGAATATAAAAAGATAGATTATAAAAAAAAAACAAATGTGTAATAAAATGATGTACATTGCGAAAAAAAACTTGTGCATGTAATTTTGAAATTACCATATATTTATATGAATTGAAATATCATGTTATTTTATCTACTTGAAATAACAGTATCAAAGGAACCACAAAAGAAATTAAAGTCACTCGACCGCATATTTCTTTTAGATGAGAGTGATGAGTTGTTGCCCACTAGCTTTCAATAAAGTACTTGATCACATGAGGGAGGCTTCAAGGCTTGTTTCTTTATATATTGAGAGGATCTCCCTCATACTAATTAAACCATCACATGTCGTTTCATCATTTTAGCCATAAGCACCCACTGATCCTCAAAGAGGAGTTTCATGCGAATTATGGAGATGAGAAAATCGTGTGCTATGGGTGTCGAAAACCAATCATTCGTCGAGGCTCTGTTGCGAATGTGTATATTTGCAGTAGTAGTGATGGACGTTGTGATGATTTTTATCTGCACAAAACATGTGCAGAATTACCCAAAGAAATTAAACACCCTATGCACGACCAGCACCTTCTTACCCTTCACGCCCGCCCGCTTTACAAAAGCTTCACCTGCTTTTGTTATGTTTGTAAACGTATTTGGCCGGGGTTCACCTACAATTGTCTAAGTTGTAAGTTTGACTCATGTGTAACATGTACTTTGGAGGATCGAGAGTTTCACCATATAGGTCACAAGCAACACACACTAACCTTGATGCAGAGGCAAGCCTCTTTTTGTTGTGATGCTTGCGGCATAAAAGCTCGAGACTTGTCTTATGCATGTAACTCTTGTCAATTTTGGATTCACAAGAGCTGTGCTTCATTGCCAACCACCGTTGAACCTAACTTTCACCATCACCCTCTCGTCCTTACGTATTCACTTCCACACATACATCACACTTTCACCCAATACTGCCAAATATGCAAGGGTAGATTGCTCGAAACTTACTGGCTTTATTACTGTTACAAATGCACATATTTTGTGCATATAAAATGTGTACCATCTTCAGAGACTTCCACGTGCGTATTAATTATTTGATTTATTTTAATATATTGCTCCTTTTTTTTTGTCATTGAATCGTATGTCTTAATTACTAACATCACATATATTCTATGGTTTCAGATCTGGTGAAAAGGATGATACCGGAGTTGAGCCCCAAAGAGATGTTGATGAACATAATTTAGTGCAGTTTCCAGTACCTAGTAAGGAATCATTCATGGATCTAGTAATAGACCAATTTGCTAAGGGGAATATTAATCTCGAAGAAGGTGAAGCATCACCTGATCATCCGCAAATAATTAACCATTGGAGTCATAGGGAGCATCCATTAATTTTGTTGGAAGAACTTCAAAGCATTGAGAATAATGAAATGCTGATATGCAATGGGTGTGTTCAACCCATTTCAACTGCTCATCCATTTTACTGTTGTATCAGATGTACTTTCTTTCTACACAAATTCTGTGTTGAGTTGCCAATGGAGTTGCCTGCAGGAGCACACTCATGTCACCCTGAACATCCGCTTCTCCTTTCAAAGAATAAGAAGATATTTTATGGCGTCAAATGTAATGCCTGTGGACTTCTCACAAATGGATTTTTCTTCCGGTGCAAGAAATGTGATATCAGGTTTGATATAGGTTGTTGTTTTCTACCCAACAGGATCAAACATGAATCTCACAAGCATCCCCTAGTTAATTTAGTTAATCGTGCATCCATCAAGTTCCCCTGCAGAGCGTGTGGAATTTGGATAAATACAGATTATTTTAAATGTGAAACCGCTTGCAGCAGTTTCCAGATTCATAAAGGATGCGCTTTATTTCCAAGAATAATGAAGCACCGATGGGATCCTCATCCCATCCCCTTAATATACCCTCCATTCCCTCATGAAGGCGTAATATATTGCGAAATTTGCGAAGAGGAAATAGATCCAAATTATTGGCTCTACCATTGTAGTGAATGTGATCAATCTTTTCATAGATATTGCCTTTGTTCACCTCAGAATATCAAGCTAGGTAATAAACCACACCCCATAACATTTGTTCTAAAGAAAAAAAGCGTTTATTGTCGCCCCTTATCGTGTTGCATCTGTGGTGTGGAGTATCCTTATGAATACTTTATATTTTTTGAATGTGCAAATTGTGACATTTTACTCTGTATAGAATGTGTCGAGAAGTAATTTGTAATGCTGCTATTGGATTGGATGGAAGGAGAATGTTAAATAATAAAGAGATTCAGAGATTACGCCTTTTGTAATTCTATGTTTGTCTTCATTTGATTTGATGCTGGCTCCAGTTAATAATTTCTTCTTTTAGCACCCAAAGAGATGTTGTTCCCATCTTCCCTAGACTCAACAGCCACCAAGCTCTTCCTCCGCCAAACCAAGCACCACAAGTACCACCTATAATGTGTGAAGGGTTACAAGGTAATAAAATTAAAAAGATAATTCAGATAACAGATAACATTTTCAAACCGAAATAATATATAAGCATTTTTATAGTTGCATTCTACCTTAAAAATAATCCAATTTGTATTTTTTTGACTTTTTAAAGTCAATTCGCAGAATCTTAAAACTCAAAATTGATATAATTTCGTTCAAGTTTTAGAAACAACGAAAATAATAATTAGTAGTACTTTATCGTTAGTTTACAATTGTTAAATTTGTTTGTGTTAAAACTAAATAACTTCATATCAATTTTGAATTTTAAAATTTCACGAATTGACTTAAAAAAATAATAATATATCTCTAATTTTGAAACAGAGAATGTAATATTTTTATTGATCTTAGTGTATAATGACATAATGTCATAATAATTTTGTTATTATATTATTATTTTTAAATAACAATGTTTTTATTGAACATAAAAAAATATATATTTCTAATATTTATAAATTTAAAAGTTAAATTATTTTGTTAGAGCATAGAGAGTATAACTTTGTTTCATTGTTAAAGAAAGTGAGTGCAGACTTGCAGTGTTTTCGGATATATGAAGAATCACAAATTAAGCTTTAGTATAACCTTGATTGAGTACAGTCTGATGTGATCTCATAAATTTAATATATTTCACTTACAATTTGGTGGAGCTGGAAGAAGAGGTAGGAGAAGATGAAGTGAGAGCCGAGAGGCCTAGATTGCTAAGATATCTAAGTTGGAATTGAGGGGAAAAAAATAAAAAAAATAGTCAAAACCAGTTAACTGGTTTGGGCTTTTTTTTGTGAAAAATATGTGTTCAAACTTTAACAATTTAAACGAGTTAACCAACTCAAATGGTTATAATTAATATAAGTTGACCTATCAGTTTATAAACCAAATTGTCAGATCTATATATAAGCTAACACGACACGAATTCGTAATGTAAAACGGTTGTCACTCCTAAGAGGAGGTTGGATTTACGTCAATGCTATCAGCATGGATCTCCCAGATCCTATAATTAAAACATACATAACCTAAACAGTAAGTGATTTAGGTGGTGTTTGATTGCATCTTAACGCATCTTAACGGTTCACCTCTTATTCGCTAAGAAGCATGAAGTTATTTAAGTAAAAAAAAAATTCCCTCTGAATACCTCTAAATCGTTAAGATATATAGAAAATTAAATCTAAACTATTCACATGATCATATGATCGAAATTGATTATTTTTTGGACAAAAATAACATCTTCAACTCTTTCTTTCATTTCTTTGATTAAACGGTCGCCCCACCATAGCCAGACCACCACCACAATAGCTAATTTCTCTATCATCAAATGTTTCATCTTAACAACGACATACGGATCGCTACTATTGATATCTCGAACAACAAATTTAAAGAAAATATAAAACTCCACCACAATTAAATCAAACAATTTGCGGTGAATGTTTTGTAACTGCTGGGAATTTAATTATTTATGAAACCCACCAAGAAATTTAAGAGTTGTACTCACGTATTGAGTGTTTATTGATTTTGGGAGATTTAGCTATGGATCAAGTCAGTTTCTTGAGGTAGGAGGGGAGAGGGAGGAGAGAGAAAGAGAAGAAATAATAGAGAAATGGGAATTTGGTGGAGGGAATATGTAATGGTTATGATTTGGGGGAGATATTTGTGGGTGGATGTTTTGACTGGGAATGATAAGGTTTACAAGGCGAGAATGCCGTCAGGTCTATATTCTCCAATTTTCAACTTCAAGAACAAAGAAATTGATAAGAGGGTAAAAATAATTAAAGAATAGTGTTAGAGACACAACTTATTCTACAACTATTTTATAATTTGCTGATGTTGCATACTCCACCTCATCATATTGATGAACAAATTGTTTCAATGTAGTCTTCGGCTCTACATAAAAGCTGAGTTGGAGTATGCCACATCAGCAAATTATAAAATAGTTGTAAAATAAGTTGTGTCTCTAGCACTATTCATAATTAAATAGGGATAAATATTTTTTTTATATGTCACTCTACTTTAGGTCAACTTACAATCAACTAACTCAATTTTTTTTTCTTACAATCAATTAACTATACTTTACTTTTCTTACAAACCGCTAGAAAAATCGTTAAGTCCTTTGACTTTAAATGGAAATAGACACATAAGTTGTTGAGTTGTAAAAAAAAAACTGATGTGGCAATGATAATCCGATGTGGCCATGATTTTGTGGATCAGGAGGAAAATTTTATGAAAAAAATATTTTAAAGTACAATATAAATTTTAAAAGTTAGCCAAAAAAATAAGAAAATAAATGAAATATATATTTAATTATTTTTGTAATTAATATAAAATGAATTTTTATTTATAATGAAGCCATTTATAAAACATAAAAACTAAAAATATGCTAATTAAAATTAAGGGGAATATGAAAGAAATTTTTTAAAAATTAAATTAAATTAAGAAAAAAACATGGAAAAATAAATTTTTTTACTTATTTTTTTAATTAATAAAAATGATTTTTTAGGTAAGGCTTAAATATTATTTCAAATGAATTTTTTACATTTATTAAATGCCCAAGGGTAAAATGGTCAAACCATATGATAACCTTATAGCACTTTTCTCTCATTTCATCAAGCAAAGAACAATCAAACACTTTTCTCTCATTTCATCAAGCAAAGAACAATCAAATGCAAAATGAGATCAAAACCAACAAATTGGATGCAGTGGCCTAAAAATTAACCCATCTGAAGAGATCTGGTCTAAAACACATACCCACCATTCATCAAAAATTAGACATTTCATCACATTTCATTTGGATTAAAAACACAGATCCAAATGAACAAATTAGATGTAGTGTTCTAAAACAAATTAATTGGACAGTGCCGTTCACCACCATCACAAATTTACCCACCACTAACAGCCGCCACCACTTCAATGTCACTACAAAAAAAAAAGTCATTGGCGACGGGAGCATTGTCGACGGCAACATCCCCGTCGAGAATAATGTCACTGCCGACAAGATCGTCGTCGCCAATGTGTGTCGTTGGTAATGACCTTATTATTTGGCCCAGACTTTCCCGATGGAGGGAAAACTCATTTGCGATGGGAATAATTTTAACATCAACAGCAACGCCGTCAGGAGTGACTCAATCTCTACAGGACTCATTATCGACAGGATCGCTGTTGAGAATGAGTCTTATATTTTAAACCCTGGTTCGACGGCAACGATAATTTTTTTCATTCCCTCTTGTAATTTTCTATTTCCCTCGTAATTTGGCCATTTCGCCCCAATTGATTCTCACATAGCTTAGCTCAATTGATTCTCAACTAGCTCATCAATTGATTTACCCAATTAAATATGGTTCATAGTTCAGTCATCAGTCGCATCCCCGCTACATATCTCCTTCATCAGTTTCACCTAAATCGCCGCCTAGTTCGTCGCCTAGTTCACCACCCAGTTCACTGCAATTCCTTCATCATTCGCCCCTAGTTGATTCTACAGTTATTATACATAGGGGTGTAAACGGATATATACGGATACGAATACAGTAGAATCACCTTTAAAATGAATACGGATAATATCTGATTTTTTCTGAATACGAATAATATCTGCATTTTTACGAATACAGATGCGGACGAATACGAATTTTCCGGTTACCATTTGCAGCCCTAATTATAACTAGAATAAAAAAATAATGTGTTTTAAAATATAGTTTACTAATGATTGAATGTTAATGTATTTATTTTTAATACATATTTAAATACAATAATCAATGTTCTAAATTACAATTCAAATAAGTTTTTATCATTTTTGAAATCCTTAATTTCAAAATGAATGCTCTACTTATTAATGTTTAGATATTCATTAATTATTAAATGTTCATTTTATGTGTGTGGAGTAATATTGTAGTGTGTATGAATATTTATAATTTATAATTAGATTCAAAAGTTTACATTGAATATTTAATTATTTTTTCTCAATTACTTGATTAAAACTTAAATAATATGTTTATGGGGACTTTTATTTATAATTTATCCTCAATACATAGATTACAATTTACATAATTTTAAAAAGTTTATTTTATTTTATTATATTTATGGAGAGTGCTAGTTATAATGTATATGTGACAACTGGCAACTAGTTAATCCAACTTGATCCAAAATTACTTTGAACTTACTTTAAATATTTGGACTTCTAATTTCTAAATAATTGAGCAAATGAAAGTGATAAATACTACCTCCACCCGAAAATTCATAAACGTGAATTAATTATTCAACCCCCTTTTAAATTAATTCTAAATTAATTTGGACTTGACACATTTTAACAATAAAATTATATTATTCATTGTTCCCGCCTCCCAGCATTACAAGTAAGTTTTGAAAGTAAAAAACTTATAACAAGCTAATAGTTATAGTTTTGTTCTTCTAATATATAATTTTCTTGTTAAGTGATACATTTTAGATATTTTAACTTTATAATAGTAAAAATCCATTAACTATACTTAAATCAATTTATTTTAGTTTATTAATATTATAATAAAAATGTTATTTCCTACTTTTTAGAAGTGAAATGATATATTTTTAAAATAATTTTCGTATGATAGTAAAAACTAATTATTATGTAAAGAGGACCACTTTAAAAAAAATAGTTTGTTTATTATATAATAATTAATATATATAAGTTATTTGAATACGAATTCCGGATACGGATCCGGATCCGGATATCCGCTATTTGTCGGATATATTTATGGTCGGATGTTAAACGAATACGAATACGCCTATATCCATATTCGTATTCGTTTATTTGCGGATCCCTTTAAACCGAATACGGATATATTCATTTTTTTCGAATACAAATAATATCCATTTTTTTCTAATACGGATGCGGACGGATACGAATTTTTTTGCTACTATTTACAGCCCTAGTTCTACACTTCATTTTGGTAAAAAAAAGTTCCATTTAACATTTATATATATATATATATATAAATATTGGTTTGGAAAGGTATTTAGAACCTCTCAATTTTCTTTGTCTCCACTTATGTTGAAGTATAAATGTATTAGATTCGCTTGTTTCAGTTGTGTTTGGTCTGTTTTGGTAGTCCTATTTTGGGACAGTTTACATATATCACATGTGGGACTGTTGTGGTACTCGATTTTACTAGATTGAATGTGTTTGTTTATGGAGTGAATATATCACATGTGAGGCTATTTATATATGGAGTGAATATAGTGCGATAACTTTTTTGGTCTATTTTGATAAATGATAGTACTTTGATTTATTTTGATGGTTGCTAATCTTGTGATGATTAATATGTAGTTATAGTATATTTTATTTTATTTTTGATAATAAGGAAGAATATAAATGATTTGAAGGAAATAGAAGGGGATGTTGCCCAAGTAACAGGGTGATTTGTATGGGGTTAATGAAGCCTGTGCATTCTCCATTCGTTTTTAAATTAGTTGATTAAATGAATTATTTGATTTTAGTTATTGTCAACTGTAGTTTTCAATTTTATAAAGGAATGTCTTGAAGGCAGTGGACTATGTGCTTCTTGTAGTTTTCAATATAGTGGAGTAATGTCTTAAAGGCATGAATTGACTATCAATGGGATTTTGATTTTGTTTTAGGACTTTTATCACTTGTTTACTAAAAGAAAACACTCCCTTCAATAATGGAGTATATAGGATCAAATTCTTGAGATTCTAAGGACTGCCCTCACTCTCTTTCCCTCACTTATAGACAAGCAACCTTGTATCCTCGTGGACTTTTTGCTCTTTCAAAGGGAAAAACAAATAAGAGAAAAGCAAATAGATTAGAATTGCTTAATTTGTTATTTGAAATGCACCTTATTTTACAATATGATCAAACAAATTGCTTAACTGATACTCCATCTATTTAAATTTATATTCTTGTAAAGCATCTAATTTCCATCTATTTAAATTAATATTCTTATTCAACTAACTAGAAGAAACACTTGTTGGTAGGATTTCTTCTCTATAAAATTGTTATAGTGATTTCTTCACAACATACACATGGTAAGGTCATGTAACTATTCTGGCACCTTTATGTTGGCATGGTTTTTCGCTAACATCTCCAAATTGTTGATGGTATGGCATTCGTTCCCTGAGAGGGCATCTCCAAATTGTTGCTGCAGGCCAGCCATTATGTCCACAATTCTTTGGCATTTCTCCTGTTTGAAATTTGTTTCACTCTTCTTTGGGATCTTTTTATTTTGTCATCAGGGTAACTGTTCATCATGTTATATAGCTATGGGTTCTACCTGCAATTTTTACTGTTTGGTAATCATGGCTATCTAAGTACAGACATGAGTTTTCGTAGTAATTTGTAGCAAAGAGAACTAGCTAGTTACTTTGGTCACTAGTTCACCGTAGTATAATATATGTTGCGTGCTTGATTTTAATGCATACATATTAATTTTTGGAACAGTCGGTAAAGATACATAAATTTTTAAAATTAGTTGATTAAATGAATTATTTGATTTTAGTTAGTGTGATTATTGCATTTGCATATTTTCCATATAGTTTAGGAAGCTTAGAAACCCGTTCGAGATTCACTTAATAAAAGTGTATCTCGAATAGTCCCCATTTTGGGACTGTTCCTGAATGTTTTGATCTCACTTAAGTCGGTGTTAATGGCTTGAGCACGTCTTTATATTTTGAGAATTTTTGGTGAATATCTCTTGATGTTCTTCGTGTGCATATTTAGACTACGATGTGTTAGTTTATTTCGTGTACTTGAAGACCATGGAGAGATGCTGTCGAAATTTCTTAAAATTTAAAGATGTGTTCAAGTTTTTGGCATCAGTGGGGTGACACATCTAGGAATGGGATAGAAGCCTAACCTGTTAGAGTGGGAGATGAATTTAGGAAACTCATATGTATGTATATTCATTAACCCTCTAACTTGATTGTGTTTTGATTTTCCACATAGATAGCAGCCCATTGTTCAAGATGTTAGTTGATCGAAGTTGGATGGAACGTAGGGTAGCCACTGATAAGGTGGGCTTAGCTCTGAGTACCGTAGTGGGGTTGAACAGTTTGTCAATTTTTTATTTAAGCAAGTCAGCGACAATGAGATCAGATGTCCTTACAAGAGGTGTGTGGATGAAGTGTGGAAGGAAAAGAGTGATGTCATGTGCGACCTATTTGCGTGTAGGTTTAAGCAGGGTTATAGCACATGCATCTATCATGGGGAAACCTGATTAAATGAACATGAATCCGAACCGAAATTCATAGCTGACGATACCTTTGAATGTACTAACATGATAGTCGAAGTTGCTGGTTCATTCTTCTAAAAGAATATATAGCTAGGGATGACAGTAGCATCGAGCAAGAGCCAAATGACGGGGCTAAGGGTTTCTATAAGTTATTAATTTCAAGTACGAATATAATAACTTGTATTAATATTTAAAAATCTTATTAATAATTCTTATTAGGATTTGGATTATTATATTCACTTCCACTTATAAGAATTTCGTCCTCAAAATTAAAATATATTTTACAAAAATAAATGTGGGTAATTTTCTCGCATTTTATCCTTAAGCTCCCACGTAGCTTCTTCAACGTTCTGGTTTCTTCATATCACTTTGACTGATGGTATTACTTTGTTTCGCAACACTTGTTCTTTCCGATCAATGATTTGTACAGGAACTTCCACATAAGATAAATCCTTCTTGATCTGGACAGGCTTATATTTTATAACGTGTTTATAGTCAGGTTTATACGGTCGTAATATAGACAAGTAAAACACATTGTGATTGTGATCTAACTCAAGAGGTTAGGCTACCTTATAAGCTACCTCACCTATCCTCCTCAATATCTGGAATAGTCATATAAATCTCGAACTCAATTTTTCTTTCTTTCCAAAACGTATCTTACCCTTCCAAAGGACATTTTCAAGAATATGTGGCTCCCAACATTGAAATCTCGTTGTTTTCTGTGTTGATTCGCATACTTCTCCTGTCGATCCTGAGATGCTTGCAAAATCTCGCGTATAATTCGAATCTGAGCGCTTGCAATCTTTCGTCTATAAATATTCTATAATATATGACTTCTATCTATCCAAGATTCACAATATCCCATAACAGATAGTAGTTCTCGTCGGAAAAATTACTGTGTTTGGATACCCTCACTTAGATGTATAGATTTATATATCATGGATATATCTTTCATATCAATAGTTCCTATCTATCTGACATTAACAGTATTAATGATAAGATTATTCTTGGAAACGAGGGGCGCATCTCCAGTGCTTACAGAACTTCCAAAATCATTCAATACCCTCATTCAGATATATAGTTCATATGGATACTGTACTAAATCAGTACTACTTCTAATTTATCTAAAAATGTAACTACAACGCAATTGATGTAACAAAAGATGATAATATATTTCATAACTTTAAGTTCGGTTACATACATTCCAAGATCGTATTGTTATTATATCAAAGTCTCAAAAGACTTAAGCAAAAACAAGCCAAAAGCATTAAAGCTAATCTAGCAGAGTCTCTACCCATTGAGGTGTGTGTTGGAACATCCGGGATTATCATTCAATGATGCAAAGGAAATTGTTTTTGCAAGGATGAGCTACAAAAGGCTCAGCAAGTTTTAAACATTTAACAAGTTATACTCACACTATGTTTGAATTGAATGAACATTTAGTAAAAAGATTTTCCATAAATATATACTGATTGTCTGTCAAACCACACATATTCTAGATTCTGTCAATCATAAAGACATAGAAATCAAAGGTTAATATGTTCAACCGGACATAGTAATCAATCCCACAGGTCATATAGAGTTAGGAGTCATTAGTTTGAATATTTAATAGGGGATCAACCTATTTATATTCTAGAAGTATTCATATCATCCTAACAACAGTGTCCCAGACACACAAAGGTTAGTTTTGTACTGCCTAAAAACCCCGATTAGTATATATATGCCTGGTCATCACTCTTATATAAAGAGGCAAATAGTTTTAGTATATATGTCGTGCCAAACATTATTAGTTTCTACTCAGTTTATGCTTTGATACCATATGTAATAACCCGTGTCAAATCCTGAGTCCGGAATAAATCTCGGGTCAAATCTAAGTCCGAATCGAATCAAATCCATACAAATAAGGCCTTAAACCACTGGCCCAATAGTATCATTTTGGGTCATCTTAGCCCACCACAGGATCACCCAAAAGGTCATGACTTGAAGGTACAATTGGTAGTTATTTAATTCCTTATATATAGAAAAAAAATTCTCATATCTTTCAATGTGGGACTGGGTAGTCACATGAGTTGTGGGCATTCCACATAGGTCCCAACTTACACTGTAGTGCCTGCTGTGAGAGCCAGACATCGCCCACCAACCGGAGCAGGTGGTGCAAGTGGATCGGGTGTCAGCCCTTCATTATCGAATGATTTCTTTCGGTACATCATAGAGGGGTACATGTAGAGCAGTGTTATACAATCAGACGCACCCTCACGGCAGCGTATCTACCAGCTTGCTCAAGAGGTCGTCTACGGTTCCACAGACCCTACATCATCTGTTGAAGAGCTCATAGGTCTGGTCCGAGAGGAGGTCGTTCTTGCATACGCGGTAGTCTTGGCCAACCTCTTTCCTCCACATATTCGAGAGGTAAATACAAATATAGATGTATGTCTTTATATATAATATAATTTGTAATTATATTGCTTATATAAACTGTCAAACATATAGTTATTCGACTTATTGCCTTTCATTCATAATTTGAAACACGTTACAACTTACGGGGCTCGATTCTGAAATTCGAAGACCGAGTTATCAGCTCGTTTGCCTTACTTTTAAAACTTAGAAAAATATACGAAAAGAGACCAAAACCTTCCCTTGGCGTAGAAATGACATGAAATCATAAACATAGCACCTCATAAAATATTTGGAACATGTTAAAACTTACGGGAATCGATTCCGAGATCCGGAGTCTGAGTTATCAGCTAGTTTGTCTAACTTTTAAAACTTAAAGAAACTTAGAAAAATATACGAACGACACAAAACCATAGAAATAGCAACTCATTGATATTTGGAACATGTTACAACTTACGAGAACCGATTCCGAGATCCGGAGGCCGAGTTATCAACTCGTTCACCGAACTTGCATATATTAACGAAGACTTAGCAAACTATAGTCTAAAACCCGCTTTGGGTGTCGAAATGACACGAAATCATAGACATAGCACATCTTACATATTTGGAACATGTTACAACTTACGGGGCTCGATTATGAGATCTGGAGACCTAGCTATCAGCTCGTTTGCCTAACTTTTAAAACTTAAAGAAAACTTTGAAAAATATACGAAAAAGAAACCAAAGCCCGCCTGAGTATCAAAATGACACGAATCCATATACATAGCGCCTCATGGATATTTGGAATATGTTAAAATTTACGAGACTCGATTCCGATATCCGGAGGCCGAGTTATCAGCTCGTTTGCTGAACTTCCATATATTAACAAAGACTTAGCAACCTATAGACCAAAACGCGCCCCGGGCATCGAAACGATACGAAACCATAGATATAACACCTCTTACATATTTGGAACACGTTACAACTTACGAGACTCGATTCTAAGATTCGGAGGCCGAGTTATCAGCTCGTTTGCAGAACTTGTATATATTAACGAAGACTTAGCAAACTACAGACCAAAATCCGCCACGGGCGTCGAAACGACAAGAAAACATAGACATAGCACCTTTTATATATTTGGAATACGTTACAACTTACGGAACTCAATTCCGAGATCCGAAGACCGAGTTATCAGCTTGTTTGCCTAACTTTTAAAACTTAAAGAAAACTTAGAAAAATATATGAAAAAGATAGCAAAACCCGTGTCGGGCGTAAAAACGACATGAAACCATAGAAATATCACATCATGGATATTTGGAACATGTTAAAACTTACGGGACTTTATTCTGAGATCCGAAGATCGAGTTATTAGCTCGTTTGCCTAACTTTTAAAACTTAAATAAAACTTAAAAAAATATATGAAAAAAGAGACCAAAACCCGCGCTGTGCGTCGAAACGACACAAAATCATAGATATAGCGCCTCATATATATTTGGAACATGTTACAACTTACGAGACTCGATTCTGAGATCCAAAGGCCGAGTTATCAGCTCGTTTGTCGAACATGCATATATTAACGAAAACTTAGCAACCCGCCCCAGGCGTCAAAATGACACGAAACTATAGACATAGCACCTCTTACATATTTGAAAATACGTTATAACTTACGTGACTCGATTTCGAGATCCGGAGGCCAAGTTATCAGCTCGTTGTCGAACTTGCATATATAACAAAGGCATAGCAAACTATAGACCAAAACCCGCCCCGGGCGTCGAAACAACACGAAACCGTAGACATAGCACCTCATATATATTTGGAACACATTATAATTTACTGGACTTAATTCCCAGATCTGAAGGTCGAGTTATCCGCTCGTTTGCCTAACTTACATATATTAAAGAACACTTAGAATAATTATTTAAATATGCTCTCTTTTGAACTTCCTAATTAATATTTTAATTTTGTAAGGTCTTTTTTATGAGCCTTGTAGGGGTGGAGGCAGCGGCAAAGACGGTGACCATGGAGGAGCTGGCAAGGGCCCTAGAGGAGATGGTGAGGACAGCCAAGCTGATATTGATGATGCTACGGAGGGTGGGACCGACGGTAGAGAGATTGATCGATGGCGATGATGATGCTGGTACTACTAATATGGGGATATAGTTAGTTTGTGTTTAAATTTTTACTTTCATGTATGTACTTATACAATTTTTGGGTTGTACAGACTAGGATTTTGTATCTAGTTAGGTTGATGGTTTATGTGTATAACTAAATTGATGAAAGTTTTCTAATGATTATAATTTGTATCTACTAACATTTTATACTTTATCTATGTGATTACGTTGTCCAAGTATTTGATGGTTGATAGCAAAAGATTTTATAGTTATTGATATGTGTTCGTGAAGAATTATTTGTTTTTTTAGTTTATAACATGTACAATTATGTATATGTAATTGAACAGGGGGGTTTGTAATTTTCTAAAAAAAAAAATTTAAAAATATCATTAGCGACGGCCATCTTTGATCCTTTTAATAATAAATTTAAATACCCATTACTGACAGACCATCAATTATTGACGACAGACAGCCCGTCGCCCCTATCGTCGCCAAAGACTCATTAACGATAGATTGTCGTCGCCAATGACCCCAGTACCGACGGCGGTCGACGGGAACAAGAGGCGACGACCCCTGAGGTGACGAGAGTGGCGACGGGAGTTGTCATCGCCAATGACCTCATTGCCGACGGCAGAGAGGTCATTGGCGACGGCAATGCCGTCGACAATGACCCTTTTTTTTGTAATGTGTGTTCACCTCTATCACCACCGTCCGTCACTCAATGCCCAGTCGCCCACCATTAAAAACACCACTTCAAATCTACAATCCACCTATGCACCACCGCCACAAACTACAAAACAAAAATTCGATCTGCCTTACCACCTATGTACTACCACACCACCAGATATGCTAAAATTTCACCCCACCACCACGGTACCGCCATTTAGCATCACAACTACCAACAACGGCTGATTGGCACTTCTGTCCCTCCAAGTTGCCACTCACTTTCAAGTCGTCCCTAAAGTACCATTTTCGTCAGTTAGGTCCTTAAAGTGGCAATTTATTGGCGTTTCTGTTCTTTCAATCCATTTTAACCTAAACCCGATCCATTTTGACAAAATTTAACCCAACCCGAACCAATTCGATCCAACCCAAATTTTTAATATTTTAAAATATAATAGTATTTTTAAAATAAGTTTAAAATAATAATTATATATAACATTTTAACAAAAATATTAAATTTTTTAAAATAAATTATTATTATTAAAATAATAATTATTTTAATATTTTAAAATAAAATAATTATTTTATAAATAGTTATTTTTAATATTTAAAAATAAAATATTAGTTTTTCTATTAAAAAAATTAATAATTATATTTAATATTCTAAAATAAATATTTTTTAAATATTTTTTATTTTTAATATTTGAAAAGTAAATATATTTTTGTAATTATTATTTTTAAAAATAATATTTACTTTTAAAATATTAAAAATAATATTTATTTTAGAATATTAAAAATAATAATTATTTTAGAATATTAAATATAAAATTTATTTTAAAATATTAATAATAATAATTATTTTAGTTTTTTTATAAAAAAAATTTTGAATAATTATTATATTCATATTTATATTTATTTTAGTTTTTTAATATTTACTTTTAATATTCTAAAATAAATATTTTTAACAATTATTGTTTTTGAAGGAAAAACATTAATTATTAAAAATATTTATTTTATTATATTAAAAATAATAATTATATTATAATATTAAAAGTGAATATTAAAAAATTAAAATAAATATAAATATAAATATAATAATTATTCAAAAAAAATTAAATTTTAAAAAAATATTTTTTTAATGTTCTAAAATAAATATTATTTTTAATATTCTAAAATAAATATTATTTTTAATATTCTAAACTAAATATTATATTTAATATTCTAAAATAAATATTATTTTTAATATTCTAAAATAAATATTATTTTTAGTACTTTAAAAGTAAATTTTATTTTTAAAAATAATATTTACAAAAATATTTTATACTTTTAAAATATTAAAAATAAAAATTATTTAAAAAATATTTATTTTAGAAATATTAAATATAATTTTTATTTTTATTTTTTTAAAAAACCAATATTTTATTTTTAAATATTAGAAATAACTATTTTTAAAATAATATTTTTATTTTAAAATATTAAAATAGTTATTATTTTGATAATAATAATTTATTTTAAATAATTAAATATTATTTTTTTTAAATGTTAAATATAATTATTATTTTAAACTTATTTTAAAAATATTATTATATTTTAAATATTAAAAATTTGGGTTGGGTCAAACTGGGTCGGGTTAGGTTAAACTGGGTCAAAATGGGTCGGGTATAGGCTAAAATGGGTTGAAAGAACAGAAACGTCAATAAAATGCCACTTTAAGGACCTAACTGATGAAAATGGTACTTTAGGGACGACTTTGAAAATGAGTGGCAACTTGGAGGGACAGAAGTGCCAATCAGCCTACAAACAACTATTGGACTAAGAGAATATACAAGGATAAATATAATTGACCCCATGATTCGTTTATACCTTGTTTTGTACCTTTGATTCTGAGAGATAATTTTATTGAGTTAATTTTAATGTTAGATAAATGTGGTCTGACATATAATTTACCCTTAAATGATTAATAATTGTGAAAAAAATATTTGATATAATTTTTTTTAATTACACATAAGCATGTTTAGGTTTAGTCATTAATTTATATTGAAAAAAAATAAGTCACGTAACTGCCACATCAAAGTTCCGTTAAAAATTTAACAGTCAAGACCGAATTTGAAATTTTTGTTAGTAAAGTAAAATATAGTTAGTTGACTGTAAGAAAAAAAAGTTGAGTTAGTTGATTGTAAGTTGACCTAAATTAGTGTGAAAAAAAAGCATTTTAAAATATTATTAGTCAGACATTTTAAAATTTTTAATTATTAAATAGTAATTCTTTATTCAGATATAATTTTAAAATAATAATCTATATTATTCAGATATCTAAACTGTTTAGATCTTAACATTCATTTTATCAAACACAATTTTATTTTTTTTGCCTATGTTGTAAACAATGAAAGCCATTTAGTCCCTTTAAAATCTTGTGATTCCCGACAATATAAAATCATTCACAGATCGGAAGTACGATTTTATAAGCATCATGTTTGAACACCAAATTAAATATAAAAGAAAAAGTTTCTAAAATATATCAAATAATTAAATGACATGCCAAAGGAAACAAATGAATATTGCATATCATTTAGGTTATGTGTTTATTGCTATAAGTGAAGTCCTTTATTTTTGCTGAAAATAAATGAAAATGAGCACATGTTATATTTTATTGAATTCTTACTTAACAAAACCCTTTTTGAAAAAAGGAAAAAATACCCATCAAATCTAGTAACTTGTCAGCCCTTTTAAAAAGTCCATTTTTTTGGTTTTTTTTTACAATTCGGTTGCGTATAGTGTGCGTTACGCAAAAAATTAAATGATACCCTTTTAGCACCTAGGATAAATTTTGACATAAATTATTTCAAAAATTTCCTAAATTTAGTATTTGATTTTAAGACTAAAAGATCACCAGAATTTTTTTATTGCAAAATATTGTCATTAATTAGCTTTCCAAAAATTACTCCATTTATTTGATCCATGTCAATTGATTCTAAAGATATGAAAATTGATTTGCTTAATCAATTTATCGAAAACTCAATTAGTTAATAAATTATGAAAAAAATCAAATAATGAATAACTCAATCACAAGATATATGGTACTACCTCCGTTCCTTAAAGAGTGCAGTTTTAGCAAAAAGCACACAAACCAATAAGTGAGATAAAATGACAAAGTTAGTCTTTCTCTTCCTTTAGTGCATTAACTTCCCCATTTAGTGCATTAATTAAAATAACGGCTTATTTCGAAAAAGAAGGCTTTGGGTTCCTAAAACTGCATTCTTTAAGGAACAATTTTTTTTTGCTAAAACTGCACTCTTTAAGGAACGGAAGTAGTAACATATTTTATCTGATTTCAAATTAGTTCCTTTAATTATGGGAAGGTTTTAAAATTAGACTCCAATTAGTTAATATTTGATCCTTATTAATTTTGAAAACTTAATTAAAAATTTCCATAATTAATTAACCACTTTAATTTATTCCATAATTTTTTAAATGCAATGCAATTCCTGTAGCCTTGATTGAGAAATAATTAAAACTAAGATCTTACATTTATTTCCTAATATCTCAAACAAATCTTGAAGTATTCATGTTTTCGATCCTTTCATAAATCAAAATTTCAAGAAATCTTTTGTTGTCTCATTAATATCATCATGTACATGCAGGAATAAACATTTAGAACAATAATAAAATCATCATCAAAACATAAGGTCGGAAGATGAGCAAGTCAACTCCAACCCTTCTATAAATTCTCTTGCAAAGCAAACAAAACCAACATCATTACATGCATAAACAAGTATATAACCACACCCACCAAGAAAATGAAGACTTCTTCTTCTCCCTTATTCCTCTCTTCATTCTTTCTCCTAGCCTTGATCCCCCTCCACGGCACAGCCCAAAATCTCATCCAAACCACCTGCAAAACTTGCTCACAACAGGATCCAAACGTCCCCTATGATTTCTGCACAACTTCCCTGCAAGCAGTCCCGGCCAGCCGGGGTGCTAGCCTCAGAGACCTGGGAATGATCTCCATTACCTTAACTCGAAACAACGTGACAGACACAAGGGGCTACATCAAACAATTGCTGAAAAATAACGAAACTGATGCGTTCGTTAGGGCGGCTTTGAACGATTGTTTTGAACTTTATTCGGATGCAATTCCTTCCATCAATCAAGCCATGAATTATTACAATGCCGAGCGCTACGTTGATGCTAATGTACAAATAAGTTCGGTTTTAGATGCTGCAAGTACCTGTGAAGACGGATTTAAGGATAGAAAAGGGATAATTTCACCATTAACGAACAGAAATGACGATACGTTTAAGTTGTCTGCAATGGTTCTTTCCATTATGCATATTGTTCAAACTGGCTCAAACTAAACTTAACTCATTAATATATCCAATCATCTGATCAGCTATTTCTGTTCATTATAATGCTCATAATTTGTTCTACTTTTTTCTTTTTTATTTCTAAACCTACGTTGTTAATTAATCCTATATAATTTTTTTGCGTAATATATTCAAAGATATTAATTCCTTTAATTAATCTGAAAAATTAGAGATTATAAGGGTGTGACATGTAGACCTGGCAAGTGAGCGGGCGGGCGGGCGAGCGGACGGGCGGGCGGGCGGGCGGGCCGGGCTGGGCCGGGCCAAAAACGGGCCAGGCCAAAACGGCCCGCATTTTCTTGAGTTGGATTTATGTGGCACGGGTTAGGCAGGGTCGGGCCGGCCCGTGGACTTTTTTCATAATTTTTTTTTCAATCATCGCCAATTCATAATGGTTCTATTGATTCCGTGTTCTTTTTCTTTTGCAAATTATGAATCTGTTCGACAATTTATTTGTCCTTTGTCAGTTTCAAGATTATGAATTATAAACAAATTGTAAACTTCTACATAATATATAGTTGGAAAAATATGCAAGCAAACTTACTATTACAAGAGAATTTTTGGTAAGTAGGTAACACCTTTATTTGAGAGTTCAATACAAGGAAATTAGCACCATGTTTGGATGAATAAAAAGAGAAAAGTAGAGTAGAGAAAGTTCACTCTCTCTCCTATATATGTTTGGAATTAAATGAGAAGAAGGGAATAGAAAAGATGGAAATGATCCAACATTATAAGCATGTTTCGGGATATAGGATATTGAAATTTTTTATTAAATAAAAGGAAGTTTTGTGTACAAAATGTACACATCTTTTTTTTCCAATTCTCTTCTCTCTTTTTTTTCTTTTTTTTTTAATTTAACACATGCACACACCCCACACCTGACATGTGGTTTCTATTTTCTTATTCGGGATGCTCTCTTTCACGAATTGCAGACTCTTTATCTAATATAATTCTAAATCTTGAACACAAAAAATGATATTGTGCCTCTGTGAACCATTGGACACATTGGCTCTTCATTTTGTTATATGTTATTAGATATTCAAAACTTCTATTTTTTGTAATGTCCACCTTTTTAATAAGGACCAAATCATTAAATTAATTTATTCATTCTAAAATATAATATTGACTTTTAAGGTATATTTAAGATATTTCTTTAATATAGAATTAATTTAATTTTAGATAATATTATTATGAAGATTAACTATCAAAATATTATATTATATGTAAAATTTATTGTTTTCAATAATTAAATGAATCTCACTAATTAAAATTACCTTAAATTGACATTTGAAAGTCAAAGTTATAACTATATTTTGGAAAGGAAAAAGATACATATATATTTTAACATTGAAAAGATATAAATTTGGACTGTTCCCAACTGACAACATATATAAAGAGTAAGAGTGAAGCTAGGAGTCTAACTCACGAAATTAATTAATTACTTATGAACCACCATAATATTGAGCAATCTTTTCGTTTGTTCCCATATAAATTTTGAAGATCTTCATAACCTATGCCATGGAATCTCATTCCTGAAAAATCAACAATATTAGATGTAACAAAGGGAAAACCAAATGCAATTCATACGGTCCACATAAATAAATTCGGGATGCAAAATCCAACTGACCCTTTTTTTATGGTTGATAACATCAATTGATCATTAAAAACTGTTGATCAAAAAGATTCGGGATGCAAAAACTACCTTAATTGATCAAAAAGATTCATTACAACCATTATGCATCAAGAGATTCATTAAAACCAAAGAGGTTCATAAAAACAGTTAATCACCATTAAGATAAACACATAAAAAATCCCATAACTGTAGCTTCAAAAATCATTCTGATTACTCCTCAATTTTGATATTATTCCTCATCTTGTTGGTTGAAAGTTGTGACGTCAGATCATCACCCAGATCACTTAATTCCACAATTTCATTATTAAAAGTTCTCTTTGAAGGTGTTTTATTTGGGGAGATACCATCTGTCTCATTAGAAAAAGAATACTGATACATTCAAAAAAAGAAGATGAATGATCATATAGGAATAAAAGCTTTTTATAATAAGAATAAAAGCTATGTAGCATAAAAGTAATAAAAAAATAATAGTTCTAATGAAAAACTAATAGTTATATTATTCAAAACTCAACCTTGTTTATGACATCAACTTCCTGATTACGTTCAATACAATTTGTTGGCTCCTGAAACAAATAAAGACATCGTATAAGCACTGATTTTCACAATATCAACATACTATATATATATATGTATGTATATATATATATATAAACAACACCAATGTTTTCAAATAATCTAACCTGCTCAGTAATTAAGGAAGAAATAAATTTTTCAATGAGGGAATCATCATCTGTCACCTTTTGAATATCATATATAAGAGCTAAAATGATTTTATCCAAAGTAATACTCCCTCCAATCCACAAAAATAGTCTCATTTGTCAAATTGCAAACTTTAATTTGTTATATATATTTACCCCCTAAAATTAGTAACTTTTAAGTTTAGTAATTGTGGCACGATAATGAAATTATGGTGAAAAACTTGAGGACATTAAGTAGTTTGATAATACAGCTGATAAGAAATAGGAATCTTTTTATGGGGAAAATAAAATGGGACTTTTGCAAAACACACTGGAGTATTTTTTTTATAGCGCCAAAGGAGGCTTGCCCCTGTGATGATAACAGAATATAATACCAAGACAACAACACTAAGATAGCTCAAATGATCCAAGTGAAAATAACCACATTAAAATTCTATATTTACAGTATATACAATTCTAACTAATAGGTTGAGGTAGACCACCAACATGACATAAACCTGCTACAGAAGAACCTGCTACACAATAACATGAATTACACAGATAATAACAGAGTAATAGAGCAAATATATTTCTGATTCGTATTGTACATATAAGAATCTCAAATATAATACTTTAACAAAAAGAAATGGGTTATATACCTTGGGGCTCTTTAACTCTACATGATTGAAGTACCAGTATGTTAGGTCCCTGAATATTTTTTTTTAAATAAGAGCATAATTCTTCAGCAAAATTACCCCACAATGTACAAACCAACTGATCCTTTTTGAAAATAAATAATAAATAGACAGAATAAAATATTAGCAAAATAGTATATGCAATTTAAAAATGTTTACTGCAAAAATAATATGCTAACTCTGCATCTTCCATGACAACATCAACTCTCTTAGTAATTTTTCCATCCTTTAAACTCTGAATAAGATCACCAGTTTCTACAATCTCCCCAATAACATCTAAAATAAAAAAAGGATCAGACACTTACAAATAAAAAAATGAGTTAAAAATAAAATCAAGGCTGAATAGTATCATGATCATACCAATAAGATACAACTCATCCATATTCGAGCTTAAATCAGCAAAAGAAACAAATAAGAAACCTTCCTTGGGGATATTCAACTCTGTTAAAGCCAAGATTCGTCCACGCGCTCCAATCACCAAAGCACGTTCAATCCTACACAAAACGGGTAAACACCAAAGCTTGATGGCTTGGGCTGCCGGGGGATAGCTTCGGCGTGAGAGTAAGTACAGACTGACAAGGTTAACAATGGAGGTAAAATACTCTATTGCTGGAAATAATAATATTATGTAAGTGTACCTTGTGAATAGTCAAGCCATATATTTATAGTACCTCACATCCATGCTAGAATCCATCTTCATATTGGATTAGGGTTCCCCCCGTGTATCCTTTTTAGAATAGGATAGTATCAAATCTCCCAAGATATAGAAAGTCCAATTAATAACTAATTTCTCTTCCCATAAACAGAATCTCCATACTCCTCCCCAGTTGGTTTCTGAAGACATAGTTCATCATCATCTGGTAAGTGGCTCCCGCATTCAGTAATCAAAAGGTCATCTTCTTGTATGCATATACCGACCGATGCGTGATGAATACAGTCTTCGGTATATCCTCTTTGCACATCGAGATCTGATGGTATCCCTAGAATGCGTCCATGAAGCTGAGCAGAGCATACCCCAAAGTGGCATCAATGAGTTGATCGATGTGTGGCAGAGGGTAGAAGTCCTTCGGGCATGCCTTGTTTAGGTCAGTGTAGTCGATGCAGACACGCCACTTGTCATTCTTCTTCTGAACCAATAATACGTTAGCCATCCACTCCGGGTAGTCTATTTCAAAAATAAAATCTGCTGCCAGCAACTTTGCTATCTCCTCGTCAATTATCCTCTGCCTCTCTAGGGCGAAGATCCGCCTCTTTTACCGAACCGGCTTTTTTGCTGGATCCACGTGCAGCCTATGCTCGGCAACTTTCAGATCCACCCCTGGCATGTCACCGGGGACCCACGCGAAGATGTATGCATAGCTCTGTAGCAGCTCCACCAAGTGGATCCGAAAGGGTTCTAGTATAACCCTGTCCCGATCTTTAATGTTTTGTCTGGCTTCCCTGGTACCAGCTCTATCTCTTCTGTTTCCCCAACCGGCATGACCAATGGCTCCTGGCTGCTCTTTGTGAAAGGCTCGATCTCTATTGTCATTGCCTGTTTCTGCTTGCTGACCCCTACCACCGAAATGATCAGCGAATTTTGGTAGCACCTTTTTGAAAGATCGAGGTCTCCGGCTACTTCTCCGACCCCATGCTGAGTAGGAAACTTGATCTTGAAGTGGGGTATAGAGGTCACTTCTTGGAGGGCCATCAGAGTAGGTCTTCCCAAGATGGAGTTATAAGCCGAGTCCACATGCACCACATAGAATCGGCACATGATTTCCACCTGCTGTGGAGCTGTCCCAAAGATTATCGGTAGCTCAATGGTTCCAGCAACTTTGACCGGCTCGTTGCTGAAGCCGTATAATGGGGACTCCTGTCTGATCTCCATCTTTCTCCCATCCAAACTCATCCTCTAGTAGGCATGAGCGTACAAGATATCCACTTACGACCCGTTGTCTATCATCATCCTTTTTATGTCAACCGACCCCACCTGTGCTGTGATTACTAGTGCTCCTTCATGCGGCTCGATCGGTTCTGAGGGGAAGTCTTCGTCCATGAATGATATGACCGAACCTGGGTAAGGCCTTTCGCGTCTCACGGGTTGACCGGCCACTGACATTATCAAATCCAGATAGCCCCGCCGCTTCTTACCGGAGAGCTTTCCCATCATACCTCCAGTGATGACTTCCACCACATGGCAAGCCCTCTGAGTCTGGTTCTGTTACGGTTGCTGGTCTGCCTGGGTCAGAGCATTAGTTGTCTGATGTACCTTTGGGGCTTCCCTCCCAGAAAAAAATTGGATTAGACCCCCATGTTGTACATTCTTCTCAATCAGTTCCTTCAGGCCCCAACAGTCTTCGGTAAAGTGCCCCATACATTCATGGTAGTCGTAGTATCTGTGGGGGTTTCCCATACCGGGCCTGAAGTCATCATCTGGCTTCTGACAGCCAGGCTATATATTTAAGTGCTCAAGGATGGTGGGTCGACCGGTGTTAAGCAGAGTGTAGACTCTGTGGTCTTTATATTTTGACGGGGGAGGGCGGCTCCCTCCCGAACCTCTATTGTTGTCGTACCGCTTCCAGTTATTGCCCGATCTGTCGTTCTCATACCGCTTTGTGTTTCCATCGGACTTGCCCTTTTTTCTCTTTGTCTTTGGGCTTCTCTGTAGAGCCTCGCTTCAGATTTTCCATGGCCTCTTCCATTACTATGAAGCCTTCTACCTTCTCGAACGCTTCGACTAGGCTCCTCGGATGGTTGAACATGAGCTTCTTAACCAGTTCCTCTGATCTGTCCAGATGTAGCCCATTTTGAAAGAATCCTACCGCTTGTAAGTCGTTGAGGTCACTCACCTGCCCCACGGCTTTTCTGAACCTCTTCACGTATTGGCCCAGGGTCTCATTGGAGTACTGTCTGACCTGGGACAATGAACCAGTTGGCCTTCCTCTCTTTTTGTTGCTCTCGAAACTTGCATGGAACTTGTCGCATAAATCTTCCCTTGATGAGACCGAGTTCGGGGCCAGTGTTATCATCCATTGTCGGGCATCCTTCCTCAAGGTTGTGATGAGCGTGTTACACTTCGCCGCCTCAGTGTAATCGTAGTAGTCCATCAGCCTATCATAAGTCTGGGTATGCTCATACGGGTCGTCTGACCCATCATAACTCTCCATGTAAGGAAGCTTCTTAGAGAGGTCTGCCTTTTCTCGGAGGATTGCTGCTGAGAAATGCGAGGCTTTCTTTCCCGAACTGACTTTCCCCTGCTGAGCCTCAATTAGTTGCTTCTGCATATCCTCTAGCTTCTTTGTCAGCATCTCAAATCCTATAAGGGCTGGGTCGGTATTCTTCCTGGGAGATACTCTCTCCCTTTGATCCCTCCGATCCTAGTGGTTCCTGCGATCTCTCTCATCCTCCCGACTAGTCCGGGGGAGCTTATGTGATTTCTCTCATCCTTTCGGCGGGCCCGGGGGGAGGGGGCTTCTACGATCTCTGTTCTGGTTCCGCCGAGGGCTATCATGATGATTGCCCTTCGACTTCTGTACTGATGGTTCGTCCTCCTGATGAGACCTTTTTCCACGGGGGCTTACTCGCCTCTGATCCCTGTGACCGTTGCCTCCGGAATGGCCCTCTCGTGAGTGGCTTTTGTGCCTTCGCTCGTCGTACCGAGGGCTATTGGAGTGATGAGCTCTCAAACACCCCTCGGATCGCCGACCTCTAGATCTGCTTCTATCGCGAGAGCGTCTTCGAAGCCTACTTTCAGTTCTCCTCGTAGCATCAGCATGCCTCCCCCTAGGTTGTTCACCTGGAGACCTCCTCCGGTCTTTGTTGTGAGGGTGGCTGGAGGCCTCGTCCTCTTGCTCAACCACATACACCATCTGTTTGGTGAGCTCTTCCTTCTGCATCAGAAGGACTTTTAGGGCCTGCTCTGTCTCTTCTATCACCTTTGCTTTCCGGGCCACAAAATAAATATTTCCTTATCATATAAATCAATAATTAATTATTCGTAAATAATATTACAGAACTACAATATTGACAACCAGGTCGTTCCCAGGAAAGAAGGGGCTTTCCGATAAGGACTTCTCCTTACTGGCGCGCAATTAAATAATCTCTCCTAGACAGAACTTCCTTAGACATTATCAATAATGCTATATAATAATATTATTTAAATAATATGAATTATTGAGTTGATAATGCGAAATACTGTGCGATGACAATTATTGAATCAATAATACGAAATATCAACTGTAGCAATTATTGAATCAATCATATAAAATAGCAACGTAGCAATTATTGAGTCAATAAAATATCAATGTAACAATTATTGAGTCAATAATATAAAATATCATCGTAGCAATTATTGAATCAATATAATATCATGCAATTATTGAATCAATAATATAAAATATTGAACAGTAATTACTGTAACAATTATTGAGTAATGGCTTCTCACGTAAGAATCAATAATTAGAATTACTGTGCAATACAGTGTGCTACTGTGCAACACCGCGTATCACTGTACTTTAACCACCGGGTATTTCAACAGTACTAACGGTAACAACTACGCCGTTATTTTATAAAAAGGTTATTTCTGTCGCTTTCTATATCCGATAGTTATTCCGTTGTGGGGTCCACAAATAACTGCGCCGTCGTACGAATATTCCCCGACAACAAGAATATTCCACGACCAACCGAATATTCCCCGACAACAAGAATATTTTAAAACCACTTGCTCATTTTAAAATATTAGCACATTTCACCCATAACTTTTCACATTCATCAATCAACACCTTACTATTTCGAAATAATATATAAAGAAAATTAAATCTTTATTCATAAAAGTTGGGGTCTTACAACCTCCCCTCCTTATGAAATTTCGTCCTCGAAATTGACGTACGTACCTAGTATATCGAAAAGGTGAGGATACCTCGCTTTCATTTTCAATTCCAACTCCCACGTCATTTCCTCAATTGCATAGTTTCTCCACAAAACTTTAACTTGAGGTATAATTTTCGAGCGTAGGACATGCTCCTTTCCATCCAAAATCTTGACAGGTAACTCCTCGCACGTTAAATCTTCGGCTATCTCGTTTGGTTCTAACTCAATAATGCGGTTTAGATCCTTCACATATTTACGTAACACGGATATGTGAAACACATTATGAACACGAGACATGCTTGGAGGTAAAGCGAGTCTATAGGCCACATTTCCTACTCGGTCAAGAATCTCAAATGGACCAATAAATCGTGGATTGAGCTTTCCTCTCTTCCCAAACCTCGTAACTCCTTTCCACGGAGCAATACGTAATAACACATGGTCCCAACATTAAATTCCACGTCCTTTCGATGAAGATCCGCATAACTCTTTTGTCGATCCTGTGCCGTTTGTATACGTTGTCGGATCATTTGGATTTTTTCTGTAGTCATACGTACCAACTCCTGTCCCAACAATGTTGCTTCACCCACCTCGTTCCAACATGTTGGAGAACGACACTTTCTCCCATACAACGCTTCGAATGGAGCTACGCCTATACTTGCCTGATAACTGTTGTTATAGGAGAATTCCACCAATGGTAAGTACTTATCCCAACTCCCTTTGAAGTCTAGAACACAGAGTCTCAATAGATATTCAAGAGTTTGAATAGTCCTTTCCGATTGTCCGTCCGTTTGAGGATGATAAGCCAAACTAAATCGTAAATCCGTGCCCATAGCTTTCTGCAAACTGATCCAAAATCGTGAAGTAAATCTGGGGTCACGATCCGAAATTATGGATACTGGCATGCCATGCAATCTCACAATCTCATTCACGTACATATGAGCAAGACGTTCAAGAGACTAAGTCTCTCGTATCGGCAAGAAATGAGCAGACTTGGTTAACCTATCAACAATAACCCAAATCGCATCTATGCCTTGAGAAACCTTGGGAAGACCCGTAACGAAATCCATCGTAATGTGTTCCCACTTCCATTTCGGAATCTCCAGTGGTTGCAATGGACCCTTCGGTACTTGATGCTCCGCCTTTACACGTTGACACGTTAAACATCTCGAAATAAACTCCGCGATCTCTCTCTTCATATTGCTCCACCAAAATGTATGTCGAAGATCACGGTACATTTTGGTACTCCCAGGATGGATTGCAAAAGGTGTGTTGTGTGCCTCCATCATGATTCTATGCTTCAAGTCAGAATCGTTAGGAACACAAAGTCTGGAGTTGACTCGATGAATGACACCTTCTTGCACCTTTTCTTCATCTTCATCAGCTCCGCATCCGTAGCTTGAGCAGCTTTAACTTTATCAATCAAAGCTGGTTCTACGCGTATACTTGACATCATCGCACTCGTTTCCGCATATGATCTTCTACTCAACGCGTCAGCTACCACGTTCGCTTTTCCAGGATGGTATTGGATGGTATGATCATAATCTTTCAACAACTCAAGCCAACGTTGTTGCCGCATGTTGAGTTTCTTCTGAGTGAAGAAATATTTAAGGCTCTTATGATCCGTATAAATCTCCACTTTCTCCCCGTACAGGTAATGTCTCCAGATCTTCAACGCGAATACGACAGCTGCCAACTCTAGATCATGAGTAGGATAATTCCTCTCATATTCTTTGAGTTGTCGCGAGGCATAGGCTATGACTTTCCCATGTTGCATGAGAACATATCCTAACCCTTTGCCCGAAGCATCGCTGTAAATAACAAATCCATCTGAACCAGATGGTATTGTCAGAACAGGTGCCGAAATGAGCCTCCTCTTGAGCTCTTGGAAGCTCTTCTCACATTCCTCGCCCCAAATGAATTTTGTATCTTTCCGAGTCAACTGAGTTAATGGAGTAGCGATTCGAGAAAACCCCTCTACAAACCTACGATAATAACCAGCTAAGCCCAGAAAGCTTCGTACCTCGGTCACCGACTTAGGTTGCTCCCAGCTTTGTATTGCTTCAATCTTCGCCGGGTCAACAGATACTCCACGTTTCGATACCACGTGCCCAAGGAATGCTACTTCCTCAAGCCAGAACTCGCATTTCTTCAGCTTGGCATATAGCTTGTTCTCACGAAGCTTTTGAAGTACCAGCTTCAAATGGTGCTCATGATCTTCACGGCTTTTAGAATAGATGAGGATGTCATCAATAAAGACAACAACGAATTGGTCTAAATATTCCTTAAATATACGGTTCATCATATCCATAAAAGCAGCAGGAGCATTAGTCAATCCAAAAGACATGACTAAGAACTCATAATGCCCGTATCGAGTTCTGAAAGCAGTCTTTGGAATATCCTCAGTTTTAATCTTCAACGGATGATATCCAGAACGAAGATCGATCTTTGAAAAGAATTGCGCTCCTTGCAACTGGTCGAACAGGTCATCAATACGAGGTAGCGGATACCTATTCTTGATGGTGACATGGTTCAACTCCCGATAGTCAATGCAAAGTCGCATACTCCCGTCTTTCTTCTTTACGAATAAAACAGGAGCACCCCAAGGAGACGTACTAGGACGAATTAAACCGATATCTAACAACTCTTGTAATTGGATCTTTAACTCCCGAAGTTCAATAGGAGCCATTCGATATGGGGTTTTAGAAATGGGTTTTGTACCGGGCTCAAGGTCAATAAAGAATTCAACTTCACGTTCTGGGGGTAAACCGGGAAGTTCTTCGGGAAATACATCAGGAAATTCATTAACAACGGAAATATCATTCAAATCTGATGTATTCTGGTTTAGATCAGTGACATGAGCTAAGAAAGCTTGACATCCGTTTTTCAATAAACGAATAGCCTTGTGATTTGAAATGATATTGACTGATTTTAGTGGTTTGGTGATTTGGATTCATACAACAGGTTGATTAGGAATATGAAAACTAACAACCTTACGAAAACAATCAATTTTGGCATGGTAAGTGGTTAACCAGTCCATTCCTAAAATCACGTCAAATGCAAGTATTTTCAAAGATATAAGATCAACAGGTAAGGTAAGGATACCAATCTGAATCAAGCAAGATTTGTAAACTGTAGATGTAACAAAGGTTTCTCCTAACGGAGTTTCAAGAGATAAGTCAAAGTCTAATTTATCAGAAGTCAAGTTCAAACGTTGAGCACAAGCAGGTGAAATAAAAGAATGGGTAGCACCGGTATCTAACAAGGTGTAAACTTCGCAAGAGTTTATGATTAGCTTACCCGTAATCACCTCGTGCGGATTCCTTGCGTTTTGGGCTGTCACGACAAATGCTCTTCCAGGAATCACCGACTTTGACTTGTCTGCAACCGCCTTTGGAATCACCACCCCCGCTGAGCTTGGTTTCGCTATAGGACAATCTCGAGCTATATGTCCTTCTTTTCCACAGTTATAGCATGCTTTGAATAGTAGTAGGCAGTTTGGGCTGATATGTCCCTCTTTCCCGCATTTATAGCATACGGCCGGTGGTCGTTCTCCTCCCTTAGAAACAGTTGATGCTGGTGCTGATGTCGACGTCTTCACGTTCTCATTGTTATACCTTCTCTTCTTGAAATCTCCTCCCGATTCGCCTCTTCTACTATCATAGCCACGATTACCACTGGAGTGGTTACCGCTTCTGTCATACTTTCCTCCTCGCTAGTTGTCATTGCTCCGATGACTGCTGCCACCGGTACGACCTTGGTTGTGGTCCCTCGGTTGAACATAATCATTATCTCATTCTAACAACTGGGCCCTGTTCACTACATCCGAATATAAAGAAAATTTATGAGAAATGAGGTACTGACGTATTTCGGGTTTCAAACCTCTTAGAAACATCCGCGTTATACGTTCCTCATTCTCCACCAAATGAGGTGCAAACCTGGACAGCTCCGCGAACTTAGCCTCGTACTGGGATACCGTCATGTTGTTTTGCTCGAGTCTGATAAACTCTACCTCCTTCATATGACGAATACTTTCAGGAAAGTACTTATCATTGAACAGTTTCTGGAACGCTTCCCAAGACATCATGAGTGCGGCAGGCTGGGTACGCTTCACAGATTTCCACCAATAATCTGCCTCTCCACGGAACATAAACGTGGCGAATGGAACCTTCTGTTCCTCCGTGCATCCCAAGACATCAAATATCTTGGTAATTTGTTTAATCCACGTCTCCGCCTTAATCGGATCTGATTTTCCCAGAAACTCTGGTGGTCCCAATTCTTTGAACTGCTTGGCAGTGACAACTCGCGTGTTGTTATTATCTCCACCTGTAAGTTGCACACGAGTCTCCCTCGTTTGGTTTTGCATAAACTGCAAAAAACTTCTAAACATCTCATCGTTTATCGTCTGACCAGCGTTGTTTTCAGGATGAACATTGCCTTCATGTTGCACGTTCTCCTGGTTAACGATTAAAGGTGTCTCCACGGTCTCATTCACTTCGTTGTTAACATTCTCAGCTGCCATTCTCAAATACTGCCATAAAACAAGAGTTAATTAAACAAATTAACATATCACATATTAACCCTATGTTCCGTCTGACCAATTAAATACCACATAAGCTTAGGTAGGATATACTAGCGAAGGATTTACTCGTCTCTCCCCTCCTAGTTCTATTCCCCGATCTCCGCCAGAGATCATATCCCTAAGCTCTGATACCAACTGTGACGCCCCTAGAATAGGTCCATTCAACCCAATCCATTCTGAGTCGCCAAATACATGGTACAGAATTCAAATACAAACTTTATATCACACGGTCGCGCAAAATACGACCACACAACTATGAGTGTCAATACAAATCGTATATAATACGAAATATTAATATTCAAATTCATTCTTTATTTATTACAATTATTATCCCACTATTTCACAAAAATAGCGAGGACTACTACTGCTCTAACTCGGACCATCACTCTGTCCCCCGACTAGTTCCCGCACCATTCTCATTTCCTGAAGAGGACAATAGATGAAAAGGGTGAGCTCAACTAGCTCAGTAAAGAATATTATGACTAAGATAATGAAAAAGAAATTATCGTTAGTCTTCAACAATTCAGATAAAATATTATTGACAACAAGTTTTAGATCAATATTCACAGCGGAAATAACCGTTCATCATCAATATTTTATCCCTGTAACATCAATCAATATACATCTCGAACCAAATATTCATCTTTGCACTACAGGCCAAAGATATTCATTTGTATCATCAGTGGTCATGTTCATCTCAACACCTGTCATCTTTGCACTACAGGCCAAAGATATTCATCAGGTAATCATTCATCTTTGCTCTACCGGCCAAAGATATTCAGTTACATCACCTTTTAGGACTGAGGATGATGAAAAATATTTCAAAGAATGAATCCAGTGAGATAAAAGACAAAGATTAAGGATTCGCATTTTAGTTTATCCAATTCACAAATACTTCGTAATAATCAATTGTGGAGCAAAATTCAAGAATAAAGCTCAAAACTTGGATACAATCAAAGATAGTAACCTTAACAGACAATTTGGACAAACAGAAGAAATTTTAATTTTTCCGTGAATAGTGCCGTATACGTGAATAGTGTCGTATACGTGAATAGTGCCGTATACGTGAATAGTAACCCCGACGGAAAAACTAAAAATTTCAAAATAAAATCCATGACAATATTTCTGTATAATGATATTGAAAAGAATAACATCATTTACGAAAGAAATAACATCCCTTACCTCAAAAGAACAGTACTTCTGGCTGGAATATCGGATATAATATCGACGAAAACTTGCGCTGAATACTAATACTCAAAGTATAGAAATACTCACAAAAATACGCTCAATATTATAGAGAGAGAAAACATCTGATTCTGGTGTGATTTTCAATTCTAACCTAAACACCCTATTTATAGGAAAAGCTTAAGATGCCAAAGGAGACTAAAATAATAAAATAATAATATTTTCTAAAAATTTTCCGCCGCCTGGCGGCTTCTCAAATTTTCAGATTTCAACAAAAGTGGGTCCCACCCATTAAATAATATATTTATTTTCCGAAACTTCAATAATTCATAATAAATAGCCCCTTTGTCAGAAAAATACAAATTCTATGTCCTTCCATAGAAAATTTAATTCTCTACAACTTTGCAGAAGAAAGTTTTTCCAAATTCCCAACATAAATTATCCGAAATCCACAAACAGATGATTTTTCACACCAAAATATTGATAAAAACACATCAGTGCTAATTCCTTCTTTAATATCCACAAAATAAATATTTCCTTATCATATAAATCAATAATTATTTATTCTCAAATAATATTACAGAACTACAATATTGACAACCAGGTCGTTCCCAGGAAAGAGGGGGCTTTCCGATAAGGACTTCTCCTTACTGGCGCGCAATTAAATAATCCCTCCTAGACAGAACTTCCTTAGACATTATCAATAATGCTATCTAATAATATTATTCAAATAATATGAATTATTGAGTTGATAATGCGAAATACTGTGCGATGACAATTATTGAATCAATAATACGAAATATCAACTGTAGCAATTATTGAATCAATCATATAAAATAGCAACGTAGCAATTATTGAGTCAATAAAATATCAATGTAACAATTATTGAGTCAATAATATAAAATATCATCGTAGCAATTATTGAATCAATATAATATCATGCAATTATTGAATCAATAATATAAAATATTGAACAGTAATTACTGTAACAATTATTGAGTAATGGCTTCTCACGTAAGAATCAATAATTAGAATTACTGTGCAATACAGTGTGCTACTGTGCAACACCGCGTATCACTGTACTTTAACCACCGGGTATTTCAACAGTACTAACGGTAACAACTACGCCGTTATTTTATAAAAAGGTTATTTCTGTCGCTTTCTATATCCGATAGTTATTCCGTTGTGGGGTCCACAAATAACTGCGCCGTCGTACGAATATTTCCCGACAACAAGAATATTCCACGACCAACCGAATATTCCCCGACAACAAGAATATTTTATAACCACTTGCTCATTTTAAAATATTAGCACATTTCACCCATAACTTTTCACATTCATCAATCAACACCTTACTATTTCGAAATAATATATAAAGAAAATTAAATCTTTATTCATAAAAGTTGGGGTCGTACAATATCTCCGGTGTGAGAGTAAGTACAGGCTGACAAGGTTAACAATGGAGGTAAAATACTCTATTGCTGAAAATAATAATATTGTGTAAGTGTACCTTGTGAATAGTCAAGCCATATATATATTGTACCTTGTGAATAGTCAAGCCATATATTTATAGTACCTCACATCCATGCTAGAATCTATCTTCATATTGGATTAGGGTTCCCCCCGTGTATCCTTTTTAGAATAGGATAGTATCAAATCTCCCAAGATATAGGAAGTCCAATCAATAACTAATTCCTCTTCCCATAAATAGAATCTCCATAGAATTAGGAGTTATATCCCAATCATGACCCAACCGGACCCAATCATGGCCCAACCATGGCCCAACCGAGGCCAAGCCCAATCCGGGTCTTGGTGCTCAAATATTCGGGCCCCAACAAACTCTATTGGAGGAGATACATCAGTTGTTGCTATAAAATTTAACTTAAACTTATGACGGGTGGATTTAAATTTGGCACTGTTGTAACCAACAATAAAATTTGTCATACAATATCCAACACCCTCTACTAGAATTTCTTTGAACCTTCTTAATAAAGAACATTGACTGAAGCATAGAGAACTTTAGATGATACAAATACAGAATGTTTAGTGGTATTATAATGTATATATTTTCTACATACATGCATGTAGGTTTATGGAAATGATACAAATACACTACGGATATGAACAGAATATACTAAATTGCATGCATTAATATAATGGAGAGTTTTGAAAGGTTTTAAATGACGAATTTGGGGCAGACAAATTGCAAAATTAAGATTTAGTAATTGACGCGGTGTTATATTTAGTAATTGATGGGTTGGATAAAGATTAGGCTTACAATTCTCGGAGTTACCTTTCCAATGCATAAGTTTGAGACTTTGATTGGCAGCGTGGAATTGGAAGAATTGGCCTAAAGAGTAGTTTAATTTGGCTAGTGGCTTCAACTTTCCATTCCACCATATAAACCATCCATCTGTACGTGACTTACATGTCACCATTATATTAGAGGCAAAAATGTTCAATCATTATCCATTATTATAATGTTTAGTGGTTAAGACTGTGATAAAGAACTCTTGACTAAAGCATGTTTGTTTAGAGTTATAGAAGAAATGAATTCCACTCTTTGAGCCATTGACAGTAAAAGACACTGTAATTTTTTTAAAAATGGCAATAGAAGAAGAAGAAAATATAAGATGGTAGTCAGACTAGATATGATCCAATCATCATATATACATAGATAGTAAACAAATACCGAGAAATTTTTGAAAACTCCTCCGAATTAAAGATATATAGAAGACAAATAAAATATATCCTTTCATCTACAGGTTGATTCAAAATAAAAGGATAATCTGATTTTTGGATTTATACGTGTTTTGTTTTGGAGGGAATTGTTATTGATTATTGATGGTGATAAATAGCATTATAGGTGAGGAGTGAGATAATGAAGAGTTTTTTTTTTGTTAAAAACGTGTAAAAGAATAATCTGATTTTTGAATTTATACGTGTTTTATTTTGAAGGGAATTGTTATTGATTATTGAGTGGTGATAAATAACATTAAAGAAGGGGAGTGAGATAATGAAGAGTTTTTTTTTGTTATTGATGTTGATAAATAGCATTAAAGAAGGGGAGTGAGATAATGAAGAGTTTTTTTTGTTAAAAGCGTGTAAAATGATAATTTGATTTTTGGGGGAAAAAGTATTTTGTTAAAAACGTGTAAACGGATAATCTGATTTTTTGGGAGAAAAGTGAAGGGGGAAAGTGTTTTGTTTTGGAGGGAATTGTTTTGTGTTTTGGAGGAAAAAATTAAGCAATTAAAATTAAGTGTATTCTACTTTTATATATAGTATGATGATAAATAATATTTCATATTAAGTTATGTCTTTTTTGATCATTTTGACCTATTTCAACTCCAACCGTTGTATTAATCATAGCCGAACAAGAAGTACCCTTTAAGCTGCATAAACTTATGGTAAACAAACAACGTATTAGAACGTTGCTTAAGTTGCAACCGCACTCGTATCTGCACTTGTAAAACGCAACAACTGCTGCATTACATTGAGTGAAGACTAGCTAGACCACATTTATATCCGAAAAGAAAATCTTCCTCCATTTTAAATAAAATAATACTACTATCACATGCATACTGTAGATTTTGCGTGACATGCAGGGCCTGCAAATATGCATGTGTGTATGTGAACTTTATGTGACCCAAATTATGTGATAGTAACATTGTTCAATCAGTATTTACATATGTCAGCACATTAAAAGAATCCCAAAATAAAGTTATAATTTTAATAAATAGATTAAAACTGAGAGTTGGTTCCAAAGACTCGTCCCATTATTTCTATAAACTTATTTATTTATCTGTTTATTTATTACTCTCTCTATTCTATAAAAAAAAAAGTCTATTTTGTTTATTATTTTTGTTCTACAAATAGATATTATTTTTATTGAGAAAAATATACTGACACTCATTAAATTTGTCACAATAATTTCATTATTATGTTGATGTGAGTGAACACAAACTTTATTTCTTACATGAAACAAAAATACCTTTGAAGTCATTAGCAGCAGAAGCAAATATTCATTTACTAATTTAAGGGATCATACTGCTAAAAGTGTAATACCCGGAAAATAAAAAGTTAAATAAATAGTATTTTAAAATTTTTGTTTTAAATATTTTAATTGAGCTTTTCTTATGTTTGGGTACTGTATTTAATTTATGTGGACTATATTAATTGGGCTTTAAAACTAATTGGGTTTAATTTATATGTGGAAAATTAAAATCCGAATATAATTAGGAGAATTAATAAGATCCATTAATAAACATATAATTAAACCTAATTTTACTTTCATCATATCAACTAAGAAAAAGAAAAAGAAACGCAGCCGCGACTAAACAAAAAAGAGAGGAGGCTATACCGTGGACACCATAGAAGCAGACTAAATTCGGTTAATTCAAGTAAGGAACTTTTGCTATGTTGCTTTTGGTTTCTTGATATGGAATAGCGGCAAGAAACTTTTGCTATGTATTTAATTATTAAGTAAGGAACTTTTGCTATATTCAATTATTCAAAGTTTCTGAAACTTTTGGTTTCTTGTGTTGGATATATATATATAAACTGAGTAATCAATTACTTTGAACGGATCGGAGAGTACTAAATATTATATATATATATATATATATATATATATATATATATATATTTCATATAAATAAGCCTGCTACTGCTACTGCTATTATTTATATATATATATATATATATATATATATATATAGATATATATATATATAGATCATTAAAACGTTATTGTAATGCATCATAAAGAATATGAATGGTTTGTTAGTTTTAAAATTTTAGAAGAATGTGAAGAAACATAATATTAATAGTAATATTTTTAATAATAATTATAAATTGAGTTTATTAACGGGTTAAGGATGGAAGAATATTTTTATAAGTATACTTATATTTATTATTATTTTGTTTAATTAGTTCGAATGGAAGGAGTTTAACGAATTATAATTGGAATATATTTTGGGGTATTATATTGCTTAATTTAGGTACGGATTCTGTATGGATTTAGAGATACTCGTGTTAAATTTGATTTATTCGTTTTGTTCCTTATTTTGAAATTCGTTATTATTTCACATAATTGTTTCTTGTGAAATTCATATAATAGTTTTATTTTGGAGTTGATTCATATGACTCGAATTGGTACTCTTTGAATTAAGTTATCGTGTTTAGTATTTATTATTGATAATTGTAGAGCGGTACATGTTGTTACTTTCTTTTTGAGACTTTGAGATTATGATTTGATTTGGTTCAACATGTACGTATAGAACCCTTTTGTTGGTATTATGTCGCATGTGTTGTGACATGGTATTTTTGTTAGAATATACCATAGGGTATACCTGAGCTATAACCACCTGTGGAGGTACCACAGGCATGTCCTCTTGGCACCGAGGCATGACACCTTCCGTGGCGGTGTGATCAGTCCACGGCGTCTACGTTTTGTACTCCGGTGGAAGTTGGCCATTTAGTGTTTTGTTGTGGGAAGCGTATGGGTCGACCCTAGTTTTCTGTTCTATTCTGTTCTGCGGATTGGTGATGTTTGTACCAAACACACCTTCCGATTTTTCATGCATCTGGATTGCGCAGTCCGATGTGTGATTGTCTGTGTGGCATTATTTTGATTGCCTGTGTGGCATTATTTGACTTGCCTATGTTGCGAGGTATACTTTTGAGCTCGGTATGAAATAACACCCAGCCATTTGATTCAGCCTATTATTTCGTTGTATTAGTTTTGTTCGTTACAGTTCAGTTCATTTATTTGAGTTAGTTATTTCGTTTCATTATTCTTGTATTTCATATCCGTACTGGACATTTGGCTCATGCTGTATTTTTCTTCCGGCAGATAATCAAGGGGATCAAGGGCAAGTGTGATGAGAGCTCCCTTCATTCCAATGGTTTAGAAATATTCAGTTTAGGCTTGATAGATTGATTTATTTGGAGTTATAATAATTATCTTAGATTTTGGTTTGGGCCAGTTTAACATTTATTCTGCTTTGCCTTTTGATAGTTATTGGTCTTCAAACCTATTTCTTTGTGGTTTAGGACCACCTTATTATGATTTCTTTAGTTATGTTGTGTTTTGAGTAACCTCTCTTTCTATTTCGGAAAGCGAGTGTTATATAAAGTTTAGTTCATAAAAGATTCAATCAATCAATTAATTTACATCTTATTATTATTGCAATGGAAATAATATAATATTCAAATGTTATTCCAAATTGATTTCTTCCATACTGCTTAATTTGAAGAAGAATTTAAATAGTGGATAGTTTCAGTTTATACTAACAAATTAAATCAATGGGCATGGAATAAATTGAATCAATTAAATAACTTTAATGATGGAATCAATTATATATATTTAATTATGGAAGGAAGGACTCAATTAATTACTAAATCATTTTCCAAATCGGATGGGCGACATTAATATTGAATCAATTGGATAGCTCCAATTGATTTGACACCTTTATTTATGGAATCAAAATCTTTTATTATGGAAAAAAGGTATCAACTAATTTAACCATTTATCAAACGAATGGGCAGCTTATTTAAATTAGAGATATGAAAGATAATGTATCTTTTAAAAAAAACTTATTTACACTAACCAATTCCATCAATTATGAGAAGTACAAAAAATCAACATTTAAAAAACATTTCCATATTTATTTTGAAATCCCAGTTTATTTAAATTTTCCCTCACTAATTAGCTTTCCAAAAATTACTCCAATTATTTGATCCATGCTAATTGATTCTAAAGATCTGAAAATTGATTTGCTTAATCAATTTATCGAAAACTCAATTAGTTAATAAATTATAAAAAAATCAAATAATGAATAACTCAATCCCAAGATATATGGTAACATATTTTATCTGATTTCAAATTAGTTCCTTTAATTATGGGAAGGTTTAAAAATTAGACTCCAATTAGTGTTAATATTTGATCCTTATTAATTTTGAAAATTTAATTAAATATTTCCATAATTAATTAACCACTTTAATTTATTCCATAATTATTTAAATGCAATGCAATTCCTAGAGTCTTGATTGAGAAATAATTAAAACTAGAATCTTACATTTATTTCCTAATATCTCAAGCAAATCTTGAAGTATTCATGTTTTCGATCATTTCATAAATCAAAGTTTCAGCAAATCTTTTGTTGTCTCATTAATATCATCAAAACCTTTGGTCGGAATATGAGCAAATCAACACCAACCCATATCCTAAGCTTCTATAAATTCTCTTGCGAAGCAAACAAAACCACCATCATTACATGCAATCATTACATGCGAACCACACCCACCAAGAAAATGAAGACTTCTTCTCCCTTATTCCTCTCTTCCCTCTTTCTCCTAGCCTTGATCCCCCTCCACAGCACAGCCCAAAATCTCATCCTAACCACCTGCAAAACCTGCTCACAACAGGATCCAAACGTCCCCTACTATTTCTGCACAACTTCCCTGCTAGCAGCCCCGGCCAGCCGGGGTGCTAGCCTCAGAGACCTTGGAATGATCTCCATTACCTTAACTCGAAACAACGTGACAGACACAAGGGGCTACATCAAACAATTGCTGAAAAATAACGAAACTGATGCGTTCGTTAAGGCGGCTTTGAACGATTGTTTTGAACTTTATTCGGATGCAATTCCTTCCATCAATCAAGCCATGAATTATTACAATGCTGAGCGCTACGTTGATGCTAATGCACAAATAAGTTCGGTTTTAGATGCTACAAGTACCTGTGAAGACGGATTTAAGGATAGAAAAGGGATAGTTTCACCATTAACGAACAGAAATGACGATACGTTTAAGTTGTCTGCAATGGTTCTTTCCATTATGCATATTGTTCAAACTGGCTCAAACTAAACTTAACTAATTAATCCAATCATCTGATCAGCTATTTCTGTTCATTATAATGCTCATAATTTGTTCTACTTTTTTCTTTTTTATTTCTAAACCTACGTTGTTAATTAATCCTATATAATTTTTGTGTGTAACATGATAGTTGAAGTTGCTGGTTCATTCTTCTAAAAGAATATATAGCTAGGAATGACAGTAACATCGAGCAAGAACCGAATGACGGGGCTAAGGGTTTTTATAAGTTATTAATTTCAAGTACGAATATAATAACTTGTATAAATATTTAAAAATCCTATTAATAATTCTTATTAGGATTTGGATTATTATATTCACTCACACTTATAAGAATTTCGTCCTCAAAATTAAAATATATTTTACAAAAATAAGTGTGGGTAATTTTCTCGCATTTTATCCTTAAGTTCCCACATAGCTTCTTCAACGTTCTGGTTTCTCCATATCACTTTGACTGATGGTATTACTTTGTTTCGCAACACTTGTTCTTTCCGATCAATGATTTGTACTAGAACTTCCACATAAGATAAATCCTTCTCGATCTGGACAGGCTTATATTTTATAACGTGTTTATAGTCAGGTTTATACGGTCGTAATATGGACAAGTAAAACACATTGTGATTGTGATCTAACTCAAGAGGTAAGGCTACCTCATAAGCTACCTCACCTATCCTCCTCAATATCTGGAATGGTCATATAAATCTCGAACTCAATTTTCCCTTCTTTCCAAAACATATCTTACCCTTCCAAAGGACATTTTCAAGAATATGTGGCTCCCAACATTGAAATCTCGTCGTTTTCTGTGTTGATTCGCATACTTCTTCTGTCGATCCTGAGATTGTGACAACCCGAGAATTTGTAAGATTAATAACATCTTAAATGATTAAAATTAAAGGTTAAAGTTTAAAACCTAGAGTGAAAATAGAGGATTAATTAAAAAAATTTAAAGAACCTATACGGTTTGATTTAAATTTTAAGTAATGTAAAAAAAATAAAATTAAATGAGAATGATAAAAAATTACAAGAAGGAATGAAAGAGATTTTTGAGACATGTCTCAACATATTAAATTATTTTGTGACATATATAGAATGAATATATGAAGTAAATGAATATGAATATTATGTGATTATATATATTTGTTTATTATATAATAAACAAATAAAAGAAAGCTATTGTAACCTAATTTTTATATATTAGGTATAAGAATTAATTAACCTAAGGGTTATAATTATTTGAGATTGCTAGTATTTAAATTATGTACTAGTAAATGAACCTAAGAGATTTATTTTTATTATCACAATTAATTAGTTATTTTAACCTAATTAAAGAAAACCTAATTGGGTTGTATATAATTAAATTTATGTAAGTGAGTATTAAATTCCAAAGTGAGTGGATTAGGAACCCTAATTAAATAACTAGGGTAAGATAAAATTAAGATATTGGACTTGCCATTTTTATAGCCTAAAACAATTAAATTGGAAAGCCCGCACTATTTAAATGGGAGACCAAAACTTGGCCCAATTATGGAAGGACTTTGTGGTCATTTAATAAGCAAAATAAAGAATTTAATAAAATGCAAAATGAGGCATATATTTGGTGCATGAACCGGGTGGAAGGAGGGAGTATTAAGCATGTGTAGTAAATTTTGTCAAAGCTTAGTTTTACACTCCAAGCCATGTGTCACTCCTAAAGCTTTGCTCCCAATAATTGGTTTAGATTGACAAGTTATGCAAGATATTAGAGAGAGAAGATGAGGATTTGTTAGGAGATTTTATATACATATACATGTTATATGTCTAATTTTGGCTAGTAATTAAATAATCTCCACCACTCTTGCAAACAAGTTTCCTTCATTATTTTCCAAATAGCTTAAGAAAGAAAAACAAAATAGAAAGAAATAGAGAGAGAGAGAAAGAGGGTGTTGGAAGCCTATGGAGGAGGAAGAGGAAAATTGTGATCCTTGAGCCACCACACTCTATCTCTTATTTGTGGGTAGAAGAAGAAAACTAGCAAAAGATCAAAGGTATAAAAACTCTAAACTAAACTAGTTTATTTCTTTTTATTTTAATGGTTGATTTTGTTGAAATGACAAGCTTTGTTCTTAGACTCTAAATACCTTAGATCTACATGTTATATAGTGTATTTTGTATGGATGTAACCATTTTGGGTGTTAAAAGTTGATTAAAAGAAGAAAAATGAAAACAGTTTTTTATTAAAGCTTAGAAAAGCTATAGGCTGCTGCCACAAAAAGGGAATTTCGAGATTAGTTAGATTGTTTAGAAAATTATGGGCTTTTGGTATGTTGTAGTAAACTAAATAAGCTTTCCATAGACTCCGGAACGAACTAAATCCGACTTCGGAGGAAAGAGTTATGCCATTTTAAAGTAGCCGAGTCAAAACTGGAAAACCAACTCGGGTCAGTCTCCTTCCACGAATTCTCTAGAATTTTGTGCTTGGAATTTGAAGATGATCCAAGAACAAAAATTTTAGTACCGGAAGTTAGCTTCGCGTGAGCTCAAGAATCGCTCAAAAAAGTTTTAAAACGAAAAAGTTATGATTGTTTTAGTACAAGAGGGTCAAGCTGGAAAAACCAAAACTGATCAGCCACTTCGGTCCGAATTTCTCAACCCAAAACAGAACCAAATTGAGTGTTTGATAAATGGAAACTGAAATTTAAGAAGTTACGAATCCAACGCCTCCGACGGAACTTAATTCCGAGTTGTACATTTCGTTTTACAAGCGTTTCCGTAAAGGACGCCAAATCTGAAAATTGTGTGCGGGAATGGCATAATCGTAAATAAGTGAAAGTGATTAATTATTAAAAATAATTATTTAAAGCCATTAAATGGTTAGCAAATTAATTACATATAAAATTAAATGTAATTAACTATTTAACTATTATTTAAGTGATATTAAGTGATAATAAAGTAAAGTTAGTGTTAATAAAGTAACTATTTATTATTTAATTAAGATTAAATAATAATTGGAGTTAAACAATTGATTAATTATTATTTAATTAATATTAAATAATGATTAAAGAATGTTTAAGTAAGATTAAGTGATTACTTACTTACATTAACATAAAAGTGTAAAATTATTTATTATTTAAATATTAAATAATAAATAAGGACAAGTAATAAATAATTATTCTTAATTTAATAAGAAAGAATGATTAAAGATTTATGATATGAATTAATTATTTATTATGAAATAATAAATAATGACAAATGTTAATTAATTATTCTTTAAATAATAATAAGGAATAATTAAAGACTAATGAAGTAAATAAATCAATTATTTATAATTCAAGAATAAGAAATTAATTAATTATTATTTAATTAATATTAAATAATAAGTAAAGACAAACAATAATTTGATTATTCATCATCTAATTATCATTAAATAATGAATAGATCTAATTGGCTATTATTTATTAATTAAATAATAACTAAAGGTAATTAATTAATTACTATTTAATTAATATTAAATAGTAATCAAATGAAGGTATAGAATAATATTATGATAATAAATTTATTTAATAAATGTATTAAATAAATTATGAAAAAATAGTTCTAATGATTTAAAAATCATATAAAAATGATTTAAAGGTTATAAATATATTTTAAGTTATAAAATATAACTTTGATATTTTGCCATGAAATACATTAATATTTTTAATATTAATGGCAGTTATTTAATAATTGATTTAAATGTTTTAAATCATTTAAATGTGATATTAAGGTATTAAAAATACTTTGAGATATTATAAATAACTTATAATATTATGATATGAATTTTATTAATATTTGATATTAAATAAATATTAATGATAATGGAATATTGTGGTATTTAAATCATATAAAAATGATATTTATGATCGAAAAATCATTATAAATGATAATAATTATTTAAAAATTATTATGAGCTTGTGAAAAATATTTTGACTGATTAATAAATTATCTAAGTTAATATTATAGTGTTTAAGTAGAGTCTTATTAATATTAGGCTCGATAATTATCCGATTAGGCAATCGGGAGATCGAAATAGTACCGAACTCAATTCAGACTGAAATAGTTTGACCTGATACTAGGTCTTATGTGTTCTGTTGACCGATAGGATTATGTGATAATGTGTTTAGGTTATTTTATAACTGTAATTAGCAATAATTATTGCGATGATATTATTCTAATTGGGAGATCGATATTATCAATATTAGGTCTTCAAATGAAGCTAACTAGATTGTGTAGCAGTAGTCGGCGATAAAGGCAAGTTTTCTTTAACTCAACCTTGAGTTATGATTCTTCAATTATGATAGTGGTTAATCCTTGTTGATTACATCACGTCTATGAATTATTGATTCGCACGTTGTGCATATTGCATGTGTTCATCAGGTAAGAAAGGCTGATCACCTTCATTACCATTTGGTCCAGTTGATTTATTCATGTTCATTATTGACCATTCATTTTTATTGTCTCAGTTGTTCAGTTATGAAAATTGATTCATACTATTTCACAATTCTTATATTGTTGAAAGTTTGTCAGCTTATTATTTATTCTTTTCAATCATGATATGTCATTTATTGAACTTAAACTTGCTGGGCAAACTTGTTGCTCACCCTTGCTATATCATGATAAACATTGCAGATTTAAATGTATACTTCAGATACAGGCGAAGGCGTAAGACATTGTATGTTGTATATGATATTGAATTCAGGTATTAAGTTAAGGTTACAGACCTTGGAAATTACGTTGTAAAAGTTATTTTATAAACAATTTATGTTTATATCTTCCGCAATAGTTATAGAAATGATTTATCGTAACGTACTAGGTCTGAGGTTTTGGGGACCCGGATTTGGGGGCATCACAGAGATGCTTGCAAAATCTCGCGTATAATTCGAATCTGAGCGCTTGCAATCTCTCGTGTATAATTCAAATAATTATCTCAATGGTCTGTTGGACTACCTCAGGTCCTAACATTCGTCCCAACACAAAGGTGTTCTGCATTTTCTACTGTACAAATCTTCATACGGTGGCATTCCTATGATGGCATGGTAACTATTGTTGTAGGCAAATTCTACCAAAGGCAACTGATTCTCCCAACTTCCCTTGAAGTCCATAATACAGGTTCTCAACATATCATCTAATGTTTGAATGGTTCTCTCACTTTGTCCATCTATTTGCAGGTGATATATTGTACTTAATCTCAAATGGGTTCCTAAGTGTTTTTGAAGACTCCTCCAAAAGTTTGAAGTAAATCGTGGATCTCGATCTGATACTATAGAAACAAGAACTCCATGCTTAGAGAAAATTTTATTTATGTATAATTTGCCCAGTTGATCTAGATTAAAGGTAACCTTAATATATAGGTAGGAAATGGGCTGTTTTGGTAAGACGGTCAACTATTACCCAAATGGCATTGTGGCCTTTCTGTGTAGCAAAAAGACCTACTACGAAGTCCATGCTTATGTGTTTCCACTTCCACTCGGGAATTAGTAAGGCTTGTAGCAATCCACTCGGCTTTTCATGTTCGACTTTAACTCTTTAACACGTGAGACATTTACTTACATATTTCGCTATTTCTCGTTTCATGTTTGACCACTAAAAGTGTCGACTCAAGTCTTTATACATTTTAGTACTACACGGATGCACTACGAATTTAGAGCTATGGGCTTCATTTAATATTTTATCTTTTAGTGATTGTACTGATAGAACCCAAATTTTATCCTCGTACCTCAGTATCCTATCTTTATTTATTCTAAATTTGATATTCTTTATATGGGCCAGTGTTTTAAGGCCTTATTTGTATGAATTTGATTCGATTCAGACTTGGAATTTGACCCGAGATTTATTTCTGACTCGAGATTTGACCCGGGTTGTTACAAACTCCCCCACTTAAATTTGTGACGTCCCCGACAGAACCGATCGCACACACGGTCCAAAGATCTTTGCCTCTCTAGCTATTGTGGGATAATACCGATTGGCTTCGTGTCCTCACCTCTGGACCTCCATCTCTCCATTGTGGGATAATACCACCAGCTTTCGTGTCCCCAACTCCAGCAACCCGAACGGATAACCCGACCCGAGCTTTCGAGAGTCGGCTCTGATACCATATTGTGACGCCACCAAAATCTCTACATTCCCTGTAGCAGATTTGGTGTACACGTCTATAAATATTCTATAATATATGACTTCTATCTATCCAAGATTCACAGTATCCCATAATAGATAGTAGTTCTCGTCGAAACAATTACTGTGTTTGGATACCCACACTTGGATGTATAGATTTATATATCATAGATATATCTTTCATATCAATAGTTTCTATCTATCTGACATTAATAGTATTAATGATAAGATTATTCTTAGAAACGAGGGGCGCATCCCCAGTGCTTACAGAACTTCCAAAATCATTCAATACACTCATTTAGATATATAGTTCATATGGATACTGTACTAAATCAGTACTACTTCTAATTTATCTAAAAATGTAACTACAACGCAATTGATATAACAAAAAATGATAATATATTTCATAACTTTAAGTTCGGTTACATAGATTCCAAGATCGTATTGTTATTATCTTAAAGTCTCAAAAGACTTAAGCAAAAACAAGCCAAAAGCATTAAAGCTAATCTAGCAGAGTCTCTACCCATTGAGGTGTGTTGGAACATCCGGGATTATCATTCAATGCTGCAAAGGAAATTGTTTTTGCAAGGATGAGCTACAAAAGGCTCAGCCAGTTTTAAACATTTAACAAGTTATACTCACACTATGTTTGAATTGAATGAACATTTAGTAAAAAGATTTTCCATAAATATATACTGATTGTCTGTCAAACCACAAATATTCTAGATTCTGTCAATCTTAAAGACATAGAAATCAAAGGTTAATATGTTCAACCGGACAAAGTAATCAATCCCACAAGTCATATAGAGTTAGGAGTCATTAGTTTGAATATTTAATAGGGGATCAACCAATTTATATTCTAGGAGTATTCATATCATCCTAACAACAGTGTCCCAGACACACAAAGGTTAGTTTTGTACTGCCTAAAAACCCCGGTTAGTATATATATGCTTGGTCATCACTCTTATATAAAGAGGCAAATAGTTTTAGTATATATGTCGTGCCAAACATTATTAGTTTCTACTCAGTTTATGCTTTGATACCATATGTAATAACCCGGGTCAAATCCTGAGTCCGAAATAAATCTCGGGTCAAATCTAAGTCCGAATCGAATCAAATCCATACAAATAAGGCCTTAAACCACTGGCCCAATAGTATCATTTTGGGTCATCTTAGCCCACCACAGGATCACCCAAAAGGTCATGACTTGAAGGTACAATTGGTAGTTATTTAATTCCTTATATATAGAAAAAAAATTCTCATATCTTTCAATGTGGGACTGGGTAGTCACATGAGTTGTGGGCATTCCACATAGGTCCCAACTTACACTGTAGTGACTGCTGTGAGAGCCAGACATCGCCCACCAACCGGAGCAGGTGGTGCAAGTGGATCGGGTGTCAGCCCTTCATTATCGAATGATTTCTTTCGGTACATCATAGAGGGGTACATGTAGAGCAGTGTTATACAATCAGACGCACCCTCACGGCAGCGTATCTACCAGCTTGCTCAAGAGGTCGTCTACGGTTCCACAGACCCTACATCATCTGTTGAATAGCTCATAGGTCTGGTCCGAGAGGAGGTCGTTCTTGCATACGCGGTAGTCTTGGCCAACCTCTTTCCTCCACATATTCGAGAGGTAAATACAAATATAGATGTATGTCTTTATATATAATATAATTTGTAATTATATTGCTTATATAAACTGTCAAACATATAGTTATTCGACTTATTGCCTTTCATTCATAATTTGAAACACGTTACAACTTACGGGGCTCGATTCTGAAATTCGAAGACCGAGTTATCAGCTCGTTTGCCTTACTTTTAAAACTTAAAAAAAACTTAGAAAAATATACGAAAAGAGACCAAAACCTTCCCTTGGCGTAGAAATGACATGAAATCATAAACATAGCACCTCATAAAATATTTGGAACATGTTAAAACTTACGGGAATCGATTCCGAGATCCGGAGTCTGAGTTATCAGCTAGTTTGTCTAACTTTTAAAACTTAAAGAAACTTAGAAAAATATACGAACGACACAAAACCATAGAAATAGCAACTCATTGATATTTGGAACATGTTACAACTTACGAGAACCGATTCCGAGATCCGGAGGCCGAGTTATCAACTCGTTCACCGAACTTGCATATATTAACGAAGACTTAGCAAACTATAGTCTAAAACCCGCTTTGGGTGTCGAAATGACACGAAATCATAGACATAGCACATTTTACATATTTGGAACATGTTACAACTTACGGGGCTCGATTATGAGATCCGGAGACCTAGCTATCAGCTCGTTTGCCTAACTTTTAAAACTTAAAGAAAACTTTGAAAAATATACGAAAAAGAAACCAAAGCCCGCCTGAGTATCAAAATGACACGAATCCATATACATAGCGCCTCATGGATATTTGGAATATGTTAAAATTTACGAGACTCGATTCCGATATCCGGAGGCCGAGTTATCAGCTCGTTTGCTGAACTTGCATATATTAACAAAGACTTAGTAACCTATAGACCAAAATGAGCCCCGGGCATCGAAACGATACGAAACCATAGATATAACACCTCTTACATATTTAGAACACGTTAAAACTTACGAGACTCGATTCTGAGATCCGGAGGCCGAGTTATCAGTTCGTTTGCAGAACTTGTATATATTAACGAAGACTTAGCAAACTATAGACCAAAATCCGCCACGGGCGTCGAAACGACACGAAAACATAGACATAGCACCTTTTATATATTTGGAATACGTTACAACTTACGGGACTCAATTCCGAGATCCGAAGACCGAGTTATCAGCTTGTTTGCCTAACTTTTAAAACTTAAAGAAAACTTAGAAAAATATATGAAAAAGATAGCAAAACCCGTGTCGGGCGTAAAAACGACATGAAACCATAGAAATATCACATCATGGATATTTGGAACATGTTAAAACTTACGGGACTTTATTCTGAGATCCGAAGATCGAGTTATCAACTCGTTTGCCTAACTTTTAAAACTTAAATAAAACTTAAAAAAATATATGAAAAAAAAGACCAAAACCCGCGCTGGGCGTCGAAACGACACGAAACCATAGATATAGCGCCTCATATATATTTGAAACATATTACAACTTACGAGACTCGATTCTGAGATCCAAAGGCCGAGTTATCAGCTCGTTTGCCGAACTTGCATATATTAACGAAAACTTAGCAAACTATAGACCAAAACCCGCCCCAGGCGTCAAAATGACACGAAACTATAGACATAGCACCTTACATATTTGGAATACGTTATAACTTACGTGACTCGATTCCGAGATCCGGAGGCCAAGTTATCAGTTCGTTTGCCGAACTTACATATATAACAAAGACATAGCAAACTATAGACCAAAACCCGCCCCGGGCGTCGAAACAACACGAAACCGTAAACATAGCACCTCATATATATTTGGAACACGTTACAATTTATTGGACTTAATTCCCAGATCTGAAGGTCGAGTTATCCGCTCGTTTGCCTAACTTACATATATTAAAGAACACTTAGAATAATTATTTAAATATGCTCTCTTTTGAACTTCCTAATTAATATTTTAATTTTGTAGAGTCTTTTTGATGAGCCTTGTAGGGGTGGAGGCAATGGCAAAGGCTGTGACCATGGAGGAGCTGGCAAGGGCCCTAGAGGAGATGGTGAGGACCGCCAAGCTGATATTGATGATGCTACGAAGGGTGGGACCGACGGTGGAGAGATTGATCGATGGCGATGATGATTCTGGTACTTCTAATATGGGGATATAGTTAGTTTGTGTTTAAATTTTTACTTTCATGTATGTACTTATACAATTTTTGGGTTGTACAGACTAGGGTTTTGTCTCTAGTTAGGTTGATGGTTTATGTGTATAACTAAATTGATGAAAGTTTTCTGATGATTATAATTTGTATCTACTAACATTTTATACTTTATCTATGTGATTACGTTGTCTAAATATTTGATGGTTGATAGCAAAAGATTTTATAGTTATTGATATGTGTTCGTGAAGAATTATTTATTTTTTTAGTTTATAACATATACAATTATGTATATGTAAATGAATAGGGGGGTTTGTAATTTTCTAAAAAAAAATTGAAAATATCATTAGCAACGGCCATCTTTGATCCTTTTAATAATAAATTTAAATACTCATTACCGACAGACCATTAGTTATTGACGACAGACAGCCCGTCGCCCCCATCGTCGCCAATGACTCGTTAACGATAGATTGTCGTCGCCAATGACCCCAGTATCGACGGCGGTCGCCGGGAACGAGAGGCGACGACCCCTGAGGTGACGAGAGTGGCGACGGGAGTTGTCGTCGCCAATGACCTCATTGCCGACGGCAGAGAGGTCATTGGCGACGGCAATGCGGTCGACAATGACCCTTTTTTTTTGTAATGTGTGTTCACCTCTATCACCACCGTCTGTCACTCAATGCCCAGTCGCCCACCATTAACAACACCACTTCAAATCTACAATCCACCTATATACCACCCATGCACCACCGCCACAAACTACAAAACAAAAATTCGGTCTGCCTTACCACCACCTATGTACTACCACACCACCAGATATGCTAAAATTTCACCCCACCACCACGGTACCACCATTTAGCATCACAACTACCAACAACTATTGGACGGAGAGAATATACGAGGATAAATAAAATTGACCCCATGATTCGTTTATACCTTGTTTTGTACCTTTGATTCTGTGAGATAATCTTGTGGTAGTAATAACAATTGGAATTTACAACCAATAAGAACTTGTATATATTTTTCTTGTAGATCCGAAAAGGAATGATAAATTTTGCAAATAGAGAGGCGTGAAATATGTGAGATGTTGGAAAAACTCCTCCAATTATAACTGTCTTTGAAAAATTAAATAAACCAGAAAATAATATCACAATAATAAATCAAACACAAGACACCAAATTTTACGTGGAAAACCCTCTAAAACTAAGAGGTAAAAATCACGGGTCGAACTCCGAATAATTTCACTATAATCAACTGTGAATACAAATATCCCTTCCAAGTTTTATAACTAAAAACTTGAAATATTAAGAAATTGAAAGAATACAAGAATACCTCAATTTGAGTAAAAACTCAAATTACCTCACCACCAGAACCTCCGAATTAATTAAAGTCTTCAAGCAATTAATTAACCCGAACAGATGATGACAACTTGTGAATAAACCTTCACAAAACCCTCTCAATTTTTCTACAACTCACAGTTTTTTTTCTCTCTCTATTCCGAGTATTAATCTCAAAACAGAACACTCAAAATTCTGATTACTAGTTCTGTGTGTACTACTACATCACAAATCCATGTATATATATAGACTCCTTGAGTTGATCCAAGTTGATCTCGGATTGAAAAATCCACTCAAAGCTTTCTAATACAATATATATACTTCCAGAATCCTAATTCATGTTGGCTTGGGAATTCACGCCATTCCCAAATCCTTTTCCATATAAGAGATATATATTCCCTTAATTCCTTTTCCAATTAGACTTTTGTCTAAAAGACCTCATGGGTTTGGACCCCCACAAACCCAAGAATCTCCCCCTCCAAATCCATGAGAGGGGGCTTTTACCGTGACCCCGTCACTTGGAGTCCATCCCGACCAACTCTTTGCAAAACTCTAGTTTGTCGCGAGTTACAACCTTTGTCAACATGTCTGAAGGGTTCTCGTCGGTATGAACTTTCTTTATTTTCATCAATTCCTTTTCCATCACTTCTCGAAGCCAGTGATAACGAACATCAATATGTTTGGTACGATTATGCTACGTGGCATTTTTGGTCAAGTCAATTGCACTTTTGACTGTCACAATAAACCACATATTCATCCTGTGTCAAACCCAACTCTTGGAGAAACCGTTTCAACCATAACATCTCCTTGCCTGCTTCCGTAGCGACGATGTATTCTGACTCAGTTGTAGACAAGGCAACACACTTCTGTAACTTGGACTGCCATGATACAGCTCCCCCTGCAAAAGTAAATAAATACCCCAAAGTAGACTTCTTCTCTTCAGAACCTGCCATGTCTGCATCTGTAAAACCCTCCAAGACTGGACTCGAACTACCAAACCCCAAACACAAACTGGAAGTAGCTTTCAAGTATCTGAGAATCCACTTAACTGCTTCCCAATGTTCTCTACCAGGATTTGACAAATACCTGCTCACAACGCCAACTGCATGAGCAATATCTGGCCGTGTACAAACCATCGCATACATAAGACTCCCTACAGCAGAGGAGTAGGGAATTGCTGCCATATCATCTCTCCCTTCCTTAGTAGAAGGACACATGCGTTTTGTCAACTTAATATGATTAGCCAGTGGTGTGCTAACTGGTTTAGCATCACCCATATTGAACCTTGCAAGCACTCGTTCAACATATTTCTCTTGTGACAACCACAACCTTTTAGCTTTTCTGTCACAAGCAATCTTCATGCCCAAAATCTGCTTAGCCGGGCCTAAGTCCTTCATATCAAAGGACTTGAATAACTCACCCTTGAGCCTGCGAATCATATTACCATCTTGCCCAACTATCAAAATATCATCTACATATAACAACAAAATAACGAAGTTATCATCCGGAAACTTTTTAACATACGCACAATGATCTGCAATTGTTCTGCTGTAACCTTGATCCATCATGAATGAATCAAATTTCATGTACCACTGCCTTGGGGCTTGTTTCAGGCCGTACAAACTTTTCTTCAACCTGCAAACCAAGTGCTCTTTCCCTTTAACTTCAAATCCCTCTGGCTGCTCCATGTAGATTTCCTCCTTCAAATCACCATGAAGGAATGCAGTTTTCACATCTAGTTGCTCAAGCTCAAGATCCATACTAGCTACTAACCCCAACACTGCTCGAATAGAGGTCATTTTTACAACCGGAGAAAAAATCTCATCGAAATCAATACCTTGCTTTTGAGCAAAACCCTTGACCACCAATCGAGCCTTGTACTTCACTAGTTTTTCACCATCCTTTTTCAGCTTGAACACCCATTTATTCTTCAATGCTTTCCTGCCCTTCGGAAGTGTAGTCAGCTCATAAGTGTGATTCTTGTGCACCGAACCCATCTCATCCCGCATAGCTCTCAGCCAATTATTCTTCTCTTTATGAGCCTTAACTTCCTGAAAAGTTTCTGGTTCTCCCTCCTCAGCAACTAAAAGATATTCAGACGAAGGATACCTGACTGATGGCACATGTTCTCTCGTAGATCTTCTTAGCTGAGGTTCTTCAATATCAAGTTGAGGGGGCTGCTCCCCCTGCTCAACACTCTCTGCATCTGATCCATCACCATCGTGCAACTCTGTATCAGTCACATCTTTATTCTGACCTCCTTCTCTAACTGTGGCATTCTGTAATGGCGAAGGAACTCCGCTGAGGTCTGGAACTTTATTTTCCCTAGGTTGTGTAACATTATCAAAATCCTCATAATTCTGGTGCTCATGAAACACCACGTCTCTTCTTCTGAACAATTTTCTCTGAACTGGATCCCATAACCTGTACCCAAACTCGGCATCTCCATAGCCAACAAACACACATGGAGTAGATTTGTCATCAAGCTTCGATCTTTGTTCCTTGGGGATATGTGCAAAAGCCTTGCACCCAAATACCCTCAAATAAGAATAGGACACATCCTTACCACTCCAAATCTTCTCTGGAATCTGAAAGTCCAACGGTGCTGATGGAGATCTATTAATCAAGTAACAAGCGGTACGAACAGCTTCACTCCAGAATGACTTAGGCAGCTTAGCCATTCTCAACATGCATCGAACTCGCTCAATAATAGTGCGGTTCATTCTCTCAGCCACACCATTATGCTGTGGGGTGCCAGAAACTGTCTGCTCATGTCGAATACCGTGTTTCACACAATATGCTGCAAACTCCTTTGAAATGTATTCCCCTCCGTTGTCACTGCGAAGACACTTCAATAATTTTCCTGTCTCTCTTTCAACCATAGCATGGAAACTCTGAAAATGCTGGAATACCTGGTCTTTTGTTTTCAACAAAAACACCCACACCTTACGTGAAGCATCATCAATAAAAGTAACAAAATATCTATTGCCACCTAATGACTCAACCTCAATGGGACCACATACATCAGAATATACTCTCTCAAGTAACTCAGATTTTCTTTTAGAGGAGCTACTAAAAGAAACTCTATTCTGCTTACCAAACAAACAATAATCACAAGGGTTTAGTACAGTACCTTTAGCAAAAGGAATGAGGGACCTTTTTGCTAACATCTGCAACCCTTTCTCACTCATGTGTCCAGGCCTTTTATGCCACAGATTCGGTGAAGATTCATCTTCAATTGCATTAAACTCGCTAGAACACACCTTCACATGAGTTTTGTATAATGAGCAACAAGCAGTACCTCTAGCAACTACCATAGTACCCTTGGTAAGCTTCCACTTTCCGCTGCCGAAGTGATTCTCATAGCCTTCCTTGTCCAAGGCCATACCAGAAATCAAGTTGAGGCGCAAATCTGGAACATGTCTCACATCCCTCAAAGTAATAGTGCAGCCTACATCTGTCTGTATGCAAACATCACCAATTCTAACAATCTTGGACTGATCAGTGTTACCCATCCTCACAAACCCGAAGTCTCCAGCTTTGTACGTCGTGAAGAATTCTCTCTTGGGAGTGGCGTGATACGAAGCACCTGTATCAATAACCCAATCAATCTTCTGATCAACAACATGTAAGCATTCTTCTTCCCCGAATGAAAGAAGCACAACATCCTCAGTAACTGTAGCTGCAGTATTCTTTTCCTCAACCTTCCCTTGCTCACCAGTTTTCTGTTTGGCTAACCAGATCTTGCAATTTCTTTTGAAGTGACCCTCTTTGTTGCAATGAAAACACCTGTATGTAACACCTTCTCTGGTCTTTGACTTGCTCCTATAATTTCTGGAATTTTTGCTTTTACTGCGATTCATGCTTCCCTTATGAGATCCCCCGAAGTTACTTCTACCCCTGTTCTCTGCCACAAGTGCTTGTGTCTCAAAATTTAAACCCTGCTCCTTTCGTCTTGTTTCCTCGTTGTGTATGCTGTCCTTGACCATCTGCATGGTTATCTTTCCTTCCGGAGCTGAATTGCTTAGTGACACAACCAAAGTTTCCCAACTGTTAGGCAATGAACTGAGAAGCAACAATGCCTGAATCTCATCCTCAAGATTCAACTTCATGATAGACAACTGGTTCACCAATCCCTGGAACTCACTCATATGCTCAGATACACTGCTACCATCTTTATACTTCAGGTTCACAATCTTTCGAATCACAAAGGTTTTATTCTGAGCATTCTTTTTCTCATACATGGACTCTAACGTAGTCCACAGTGTATAAGCATCCGTTTCCTGCGAAATATGGTGGAACACACTTTGATCGATCCACTGTCTGATGTGACCAATCGTTTTTCTGTTTATCTTTTTCCAATCAGCCTCGGTCTTGTCCACTGGCTTTTTCCCCGTGGATCATACAAATCCTTGCAGTAAAGAATGTCTTCCATTCTAGGCTTCCATATCGAAAAATTAGATGATGTCAATTTAATCATGGCGCCACTTGATTCATCCATTTAATTTATCAAAGACCAACCGCGCAAAGAACCTTGCTCTTGATACCACTTTGTTGGAAAAACTCCTCCAATTATAACTGTCTTTGAAAAATTAAATAAACCAGAAAATAATATCACAATAATAAATCAAACACAAGACACCAAATTTTACGTGAAAAACCCTCTAAAACTAAGAGGTAAAAATCACGGGTCGAACTCCGAACAATTTCACTATAATCAACTGTGAATACAAATATCCCTTCCAAGTTTTATAACTAAAAACTTGAAATATTAAGAAATTGAAAGAATACAAGAATACCTCAATTTGAGTAAAAACTCAAATTACCTCACCACCAGAACCTCCGAATTAATTAAAGTCTTCAAGCAATTAATTAACCCGAACAGATGATGACAACTTGTGAATAAACCTTCACAAAACCCTCTCAATTTTTCTACAACTCACAGTTTTTTCTCTCTCTCTATTCCGAGTATTAATCTCAAAACAAAACACTCAAAATTCTGATTACTAGTTCTGTGTGTACTACTACATCACAAATCCATGTATATATATAGACTCCTTGAGTTGATCCAAGTTGATCTCGGATTGAAAAATCCACTCAAAGCTTTCTAATATAATATATATACTTCCAGAATCCTAATTCATGTTGGCTTGGGAATTCACGCCATTCCCAAATCCTTTTCCATATAAGAGATATATATTCGCTTAATTCCTTTTCCAATTAGACTTTTGTCTAAAAGACCTCATAGGTTTGGACCCCCACAAACCCAACATGAGATGAATATGATCTGGAAAGAAATGAGTTGGTTCCTATCTGGAAAGTACAAAATCATTATGAAAAATCTGGAGGATAAGGAAGAGGAAATGGTTAAGGAAATAATTTTATTGAGTTAATTTTAATGTTAGATAAATGTGGTCTGACATATAATTTACCCTTAAATCATTAATAATTGTGAAAAAAATATTTGATATAATTTTTTTTAATTACACATAAGCATGTTTAGGCTTAGTCATTAATTTATATTGAAAAAATTAAGTCACGTAACTGCCACGTCAAAATTCCGTTAAAAATTTAACAGTCAAGACTGAATTTGAAATTTTTGTTAGTAAAGTAAAATATAGTTAGTTGACTGTAAGAAAAAAAAAAGTTGAGTTAGTTGATTGTAAGTTGATCTAAATTAGAATGAAAAAAAAATTATTTTAAAATATTATTATTCAGGCATTTTGAAAATTTTAATTATTAAATAGTAATTCTTTATTCAGATATAATTTTAAAATAATAATTTATATTATTCAGATATTTAAACTGTTTAGATCTTAATATTCATTTTATCAAACACAATATTATTTTTTTTGCCTATGTTGTAAACAATGAAAGCCATTTAGTCCCTTTAAAATCTTGTGATTCCCGACAATATAAAATCATTCACAGATCGGAAGTACGATTTTATAAGCATCATGTTTGAACACCAAATTAAATATAAAAGAAAAAGTTTCTAAAATATATCAAATAATTAAATGACATGCCAAAGGAAACAAATGAATATTGCATATCATTTAGGTTATGTGTTTATTGCTATAAGTGAAGTCCTTTATTTTTACTGAAAATAAATGAAAAAGAACACATGTTATATTTTATTGAATTCTTACTTAACAAAACCCTTTTTGAAAAAAGGAAAAAATACCCATCAAATCTAGTAACTTGTCAGCCCTTTTAAAAAGTCCACTTTTTTGGTTTTTTTTTTTTATCAATTCGGTTGCGTATAGTGTGCGTTACGCAAAAAATTAAATGATACCCTTTTAGCACCTAGGATAAATTTTGACATAAATAATTTCAAAAATTTCCTTAATTTAGTATTTGATTTTAAGACTAAAAGATCACCAGAATTTTTTTATTGCAAAATATTGTCAATGCTTTAAAATATAAAATTATTATTGATTATTTAAAGTTAAAATTAAAAATAAAAATCAAGAGGGGTGTGTATACCAGCATCAAATCAAAATAAATTAAGGGATCATACTGCTAAAGTTTAGTTCGTAAAAGATTCAATCAATCAGTTAATTTACATCTTGTTACTATTGTTATGGAAATAATATAATATTTAACTGTTATTTCAAATTGATTTCTCCCATACTGCTTAATTTGAGGAAGGATTTAAATAATGGATAGCTTCGGTTTATACTAATAAATTAAATGAATGGGCATGGAATCAATTGAATCAATTAAATAACTTTAATTATAGAATCAATTATATATCTTTAATTATGGAAGGAAGGACTCAATTAATTAAATCATTTTCCAAATCGGATGGGCAACATTAATATTGAATCAATTGGATAGCTCCAATTAATTTGACACCTTTATTTATGGAATCAACATCTTTTATTATGGAAATCCCAGCTTATTTACAAATCAACTCCATCAATTATGAGATGTACTAAAAATCAACATTTAAAAAACATTTTCATATTTATTTTGAAATCCGAGCTTATTTAAATTTTCCCTCATTAATTAGATTTCCAAAAATTACTCCAATTATTTGATCCATGCTAATTGATTCTAAAGATATGAAAATTGATTTGCTTAATCAATTTATCGAAAACTCAATTAGTTAATAAATTATGAAAAAAATCAAATAATGAATAACTCAATCACAAGATATATGGTACTACCTCCGTTCCTTAAAGAGTGCAGTTTTAGCAAAAAGCACACAAATCAATAAGTGGGATAAAATGACAAAGTTAGCCTTTCTCTTCCTTTAGTGCATTAACTTCCCCATTTAGTCCATTAATTAAAACAAGGACATATTTGAAAAAAGAAGGCTTTGGGTTCCTAAAACTGCATTTTTTAAGGAACAATTTTTTTTTGCTAAAACTGCACTCTTTAAGGAACGGAGGTAGTAACATATTTTATCTGATTTCAAATTAGTTCCTTTAATTATGGGAAGGTTTCAAAATTAGACTCCAATTAGTTAATATTTGATCCTTATTAATTTTGAAAACTTAATTAAAAATTTCCATAATTAATTAACCACTTTAATTTATTCCATAATTATTTAAATGCAATGCAATTCCTAGAGCCTTGATTGAGAAATAATTAAAATTAAGATCTTACATTTATTTCCTAATATCTCAAACAAATCTTGAAGTATTCATGTTTTCGATCCTTTCATAAATCAAAATTTCTAGAAATCTTTTGTTGTCTCATTAATATCATCATGTACATGCAGGAATAAACATTTAGAACAATAATAAAATCATCATCAAAACATAAGGTCGGAAGATGAGCAAGTCAACACCAACCCTTCTATAAATTCTCTTGCAAAGCAAACAAAACCAACGTTATTCGTATCTTGCAGTGAATTGCATTTCTTTATCAAGCAGAGACGAGCTATACATTCCGCTTGGCTTTCTGGAGCAGGTATCTACTATGGTGGCCTAAATTTTGGTGCACAGCATAGGTACAGGATGTAATTCGTGGTTTGGTTCTATTTATGATATGACAAATGATGAAATATCTGTAGTTGTTGCTTTTAGGTATTAAATTGGTGACATTGTAAATTTGTCATGTAATGTTCTGATAATAGTAGAAGTAGTTCTATAATGAAACTAATATATTACATCAGTGATATAACATATTATAACAGCGCTATAATTTATTAAGTTTATTATAATAATATATTAGTTATAATATATTAGTTTCATTATATTATATTATAACAGTGCTATAAAAACATGGAATTAATATCGAATATATTTAATATTATAATGAAACTAATATATGAATAAGTGATAACAGTGTTACTGAACAATTATGTTATTATTGATAAGGTATAATAGTCGTCCAAACGTTAATCATACAAATGTTAAATCCTACTCCCTCCGCTCCTAATCCATATGGAATTTCAAATCCATATGAAATCTTAATTAATAAAATGCATATTTTATCAGATCTGCTATGAATCTTAATTATAATAAATGTAAAATGTCATACGCCCATACACAGTAATATTTATATTTTTACATTTTATTATTTTATTAATGTAAAATGTATGTTTAATAAATGTAAAATGTATTATAAAATGCAACGCACCAAATGTATGTTTACATGATTATTTGTTTCTTAATTAATGAAAACATACATTTTTTGCGTTTATAAAATGTATTATAAGTTGATTAAAAATATATGCTTACAAAATAATAGTGATATAAGAAGTTGAGGTTAATTTGATCTAAAAACTTTTAATCTCAAATAAGCAGTTGTTGTAGCTCAGTTGGATTAACTTTTATATAATAAGTTAGAGGTCTTGTGTTCAACCCTCACAAGCATCATTGTTTTAAAAAAAAAAAAAATCACGAACGGGCCACGGGCCGGGCCAAAAACGGGCCGGGCCAAAATGGCCCAGCTTTACATGGGCTGAAATAATAAAGCCCATAGCCCGCTTTTTTTCTGACCGGCCCGCGGGTCCGGACTTCTTTTGCCAGGTCTACTTAGAAGTGAGAATTATCATCTGCTTTGAAAGTTTCAAGTTAAATCATGTTGAAAGATTGTGTGTGTATATAATGTGATAGTCTGTTATATGTTGCTTATTGTTGCATGTCCTTTCTTTCTGTAGTTACTTGTTTATTACATACTAGCTCTTGTTAGTAAATGGTAGTGATCATGTTCTTATTTATGAAATATATAATTTGTTGCATGTCCTTTCTTTCGGTAGTGAACTGATCATTGTTGTTTTTGTGATTCAGTTTGATTCAGTTCTGTTCCACTGCATTTGCATACTATGATCAAGCTATTGCTGCTCAAATTGATCAGGATTGAAGCTTGAACTTTGAACCTTGGATAATTGATTTGCAGAAAGCCAGAAATGCTTTGCAGTCTTGACTCGTGATTTGTTTTTGTTTAAAGTTATTGCTTAGATGTAATGATGTTACTAGAAATTGTATCATATTATAATTAATATTGTAAATTTATCTTTGTAATTTTTGTAACACATGTATTTTTATATATAAATGAAAATGAAAATTTTCTAATTTTTTATTTTTATGTCTCATTTTGGTGTGATCCATCTCAGGCTCGAGCTCGAATAAAAAGGCTTGCGAATTACTCGTTGCGAAAACGAGTTGAGTAACTTTGAACCGAGTAGTATCAAGTAATTAATCGAGTCGAACTTGAACAGCTTTGGAAATTATCAGTTCGAATTCGAGTCAAACCTGAACACAAATTTTTTTATCCGAGTTGAGCTTTAGCATTAGGGTGTTCGGATCGACTCGGGATCATTTTCACCCCTAGTTCCAAAGACTCATTCCAATATTTCTATAAACTTATGTATTTATTACTCTCTCTATTCTATAAAAAAATATGCCTATTTTGTTAATTATTTTTGTTCTACAAATAGATATTCTTTTTATTGAAAAAAATATATTGACACTCATTAAATTTGTCACAATAATTTCATTATTATGTTGACGTGAGTAAACAAAAACTTCATTTCTTACATGAAACAAAATACCTTTCAAGTCATTAGCAGCAGGAGCAAATATTCATTTACTAATTTAAGGGATCATACTACTATCACATGCATACTGTAGACCTTGCGTGACATGCAGAGCCTGCAAATATGTATGTGTGTGTATGTGAACTTTATGTGACCCAAATTATGTGATAGTAACATTGTTCAATCAGTATTTACATATGTCAGCACATTAAAAGAATCCCAAAATAAAGTTATAATTTTAATAAATAGATTAAAACTGAGAGTTGGTTCCAAAGACTCGTCCCATTATTTCTATAAACTTATTTATTTATCTATTTATTTATTACTCTCTCTATTCTATAAAAAAGAGAGTCTATTTTGTTTATTATTTTTGTTCTACAAATAGATATTATTTTTATTGAGAAAAATATACTGACACTCATTAAATTTGTCACAATAATTTCATTATTATGTTGATGTGAGTGAACACAAACATTATTTCTTACATGAAACAAAAATACCTTTCAAGTCATTAGCAGCAGAAGCAAATATTCATTTACTAATTTAAGGGATCATACTGCTAAAGTTTAGTTCATAAAAGATTCAATCAATCAATTAATTTACATCTTGTTATTATTGTTATGGAAACAATATAATATTCAAATGTTATTCCAAATTGATTTCTTCCATACTGCTTAATTTGAAGAAGAATTTAAATAGTGGATAGCTTCGGTTTATACTAACAGATTAAATCAATGGGCATGCAATAAATTGAATCAATTAAATAACTTTAATGATGGAATCAATTATATATCTTTAATTATGGAAGGAAGGACTCAATTAATTACTAAATCATTTTCCAAATCGAATGGGCAACATTAATATTGAATCAATTGGGTAGCTCCAATTAATTTGACACCTTTATTTATGGAATCAAAATCTTTTTTTTATAAATATGGAATCAAAATCTTTTATTATGCAAAGAAGGTATCAACTAATTTGACCATTTATCAAACGAATGGGCAGCTTATTTAAATTAGAGATATGAAAAGATAATGTATCTTTTAAAAAAAAAACTTATTTACTAACCAATTCCATCAATTATGAGAAGTACAAAAAATCAACATTTAAAAAACATTTCCACATTTATTTTGAAATCCCAGTTTATTTAATTTTTCCCTCACTAATTAGCTTTCCAAAAATTACTCCAATTATTTGATCCATGCTAATTGATTCTAAAGATAAGAAAATTGATTTGCTTAATCAATTTATCGAAAACTCAATTAGTTAATAAATTATGAAAAAATCAAATAATGAATAACTCAATCCCAAGATATATGGTAACATATTTTATCTGATTTCAAATTAGTTCCTTTAATTATGGGAAGGTTTCAAAATTAGACTCCAATTAGTGTTAATATTTGATCCTTATTAATTTTGAAAACTTAATTAAATATTTCCATAATTAATTAACCACTTTAAGTTATTCCATAATTATTTAAATGCAATGCAATTCCTATAGCCTTGATTGAGAAATAATTAAAACTAGAATCTTACATTTATTTCCTAATATCTCAAGCAAATCTTGAAGTATTCATGTTTTCGATCATTTCATAAATCAAAGTTTCAGCAAATCTTTTGTTGTCTCATTAATATCATCAAAACCTTTGGTCGGAATATGAGGAAGTCAACACCAACCCATCCCCTAAGCTTCTATAAATTCTCTTGCGAAGCAAACAAAACCAACATGCATAATCATTACATGCGAACCACACCCACCAAGAAAATGAAGACTTCTTCTCCCTTATTCCTCTCTTCCCTCTTTCTCTTAGCCTTGATCCCCCTCCACGGCACAGCCCAAAATCTCATCCTAACCACCTGCAAAACCTGCTCACAACTGGATCCAAACCTCCCCTACGATTTCTGCACAACTTCCCTGCTAGCAGCCCCGGCCAGCCATGGTGCTAGCCTCAGAGACCTTGGAATGATCTCCATTAGCTTAACTCGAAACAACTTGACAGACACAAGGGGCTACATCAAACACTTATTGAAAAATAACGAAACTGATCCGTACGTTACGGGGGCTTTTAACGTTTGTTTTGAACTTTACTCGGATGCAATTCCTTCCATCAATCAAGCCATGAATTATTACAATGCTAAGCGCTACCTTGATGCTAATGTAGTAATAAGTTCGGTTATGGAAGCTGCAACTACCTGTGAAGACGGATTTACGGAGAGAGAAGAGATAGATGTAGTTTCACCATTAACGAACAGAAATGACGATACGTTTAAGTTGTCTGCAATGGTTCTTATCATTATGCGTATTATTCAAACTGGCTCAAACTAAACTTAATTAATATATCCAATCATCTGATCAGCTATTTCTGTTCATTATAATGCTCAGTAATTGTTCTACTTTTTTCTTTTTTATTTCTAAACCTACGTTGTTAATTAATCCTATATAATTTTTGTGCGTAATATATTCAAAGATATTAATTCGTTTAATTAAATGAATATGTTTTCTTATTTGTATTCGACCTCATAAAGAAATTCAAGTTTAGTCAAGTTTAAATTAATTGAGTTTTATTCGTAACAACTCGATTCGTTTTTTGTTAAATGAATTTAATAATTATTCATCAACGTTAATAAATACATTATGACATATGTGGGACATGTATGAGAATAAATAAATATGTATATTATAAATATGTATATATATTTATTTATTATATAAAGAGAAATAAAAAGAAAACTATATAACCTAATATTATATAGGGTTAATTACACTTCTGTTACATGAAGTACAATTAAATTCATAATTCGGCCCCACAGAATTTGGGCTTACAATTTACTACATCAAGTACCTCATTTGATACAATTTAGCCCCCAATTTCTGACCTGCCCAAGAATCTGATCAGGTTTTATGTATTTAATACCAGTTGACCGTATAAATATACGGTTTGACTTAATTTAAATAAGGGTTGTTTACATATCCGTTACATCAAGTACCACCATATTCATGATTCGGCCCCAAAGAAAAAACTTTAAAATTATAAATATAATAATTTTTAACCTTTTAAAAAAAGTAACTACTACTATAGAGATACGGTATAAAATTATAAATACAATTTAAAATTATATATAAAATTATAAAAATTATCAATAGAATTTGTAAAATTTAAGTTGTGATATAATTTGTTAAATTTAAGACGTAAAATTTATAATTTATGATATAATTAAAATTTATAAGATTTAAGTTGTAAAATTTATACATACAATTTGTTAAATTTAAGACGTAAAATTTATAATTCGCAAGATATAAGTTGTAAAATTTATACATACAATTTGTAAAATTTATAATTTATGATATAATTTATAATTTGCAATATTTAAGTTGTAAAATTTATACATACAATTTGTTAAATTTAAGAGGTAAAATTTATAATTCATAATTTGAAATATTTAAGTTGTAAAATTTATACATACAATTTGTTAAAATTTCCAAATTTGAAGGAACAAAACAATTTGAAGGATTAGGGAAGAGGGAGAGAGAAGAGAGAACAAATGGGTCATTTTTTTTCTTTTCTTTTTTTTAATTTATAAAATTAAAATTATAAACATTTATAAATAAAATTATAAATACAATTTGTAAAATTTAAGTTGTGAAATAATTTGTAAAAAGTATACATACAATTTGTTAAAATTTCCAAATTTGAAGGAACAAAATAATTTGAAGGATTAGGGATGAGGGAGAGAGGAGAGAGAGCAAGTGAGTCATTTTTTTCTTTTTTCTTTTCAATGTATACAATTTAAAATTATAAATATTTGAAAATAAAATTATAAATACAATTTGTAAAATTTAAGTTGTGATATAATTTGTTAAATTTAAGATGTAAAATTTATAATTTGCAAGATTTAAGTTGTAAAATTTATACATACAATTTGTTAAATTTAAGATGTAAAATTTATAATTTATGATATAATTTATAATTTGCAAGATTTAAGTTGTAAAATTTATACATACAATTTGTAAAATTTAAGACGTAAAATTAATAATTTATGATATAATTTATAATTTTCAAGATTTAATTTGTAAATTTTATACATACAATTTGTTAAAATTTTCAAATTTGAAGGAACAAAATAATTTGAAGGAATAGGGAAGAGGGAGAGAGGAGTGAGAGTAAATAGGTCATTTTTTCTTTTTGTCTTTTTCAATTTTTTTCTCCTCCTTTTGTATGCTCTTCCAATATTAAAAGGATATTATTTATTTAATTAAATTTTGGGCACTTTTGTCAATTGTTTAAAAGTTTGATGTTATTTGTGTTAAAAATATACTTTGTATGTTTAAAAGTTTATTTAATTTTTGGGTAATTAAGACTTTTTTTAAAAAAATTTAAATAAAAAATTTATATTTGGTAATCTTTATATTAATATTTAATTTTAATAATTTAACATATAATAATTATTTATAAGGATTTATACAGATTTAATACGTCAAAATAAGTTTTTATACAAATTTAATACGAATTAGATACTTGATGTAGTAAATTGTGAATTTGGTAGTACTTGATATAACATAAGTGTTATTAACCCGTATTCTATACGGTCAAACCGTATACAATTATTATCTGGCCGGAAAATTAGGTATTCCGGCGAATTTTGACCGGATTCTGAAATTAGGGGTTAAATTGTATCAAATTAGATACTTGATGTAGTAAAGTGTAAGCTCAAATTCTTTGGGGGCCTAATCATGAATATGATGGTACTTCATGTAGTAAAATGTATTTAGCCCTATTATATATTAGGAATGAGAATTAAATAACCCAAGGGTTATAGTAATTGAAGAATACTAATATTTAAATTATATACTAGTAAATTAACTTAAGAGATTTACATTTATATATCTCAACTAATTATTTATACAACTAATTATTTCTATTTACCTAATTAAAGAAAACCTAATTAGGTTATATGATTAAATCTATGAACAATTATTTACACTCCAAAATGAGTAGAATAGAAATCCTAAATAAATAATTAGGGTAATTAAGATAAAAATTAATGTATTGAACCATACTATTTTACATGGTCCAAGCAATTTAATTAGAGAACCCAAGCTTTGACCCAAATTCAATTGGATATTGTAGTAGCAAATTAAGCAAATGTAGTAAATAAAATAAATCACAAATTGGGCTAATTTGGGGGGATGTACCCGGCAATCAAAGGGAGAGGAATTTGGCATGTGATTGAAATCAATTCATATCTCTAATTGTCCAAGTGTCACCCAAAAGCCTAGCTCCAATTATTTTGTGTAGATTCACAAGTTATGTAAGATATGGAAGAGATAAGAGAGAGAGAAGGAAGATTGTTGGCAGATATTCACATACATATACATATTATATCTATACATATCACCCAACTATAAATCACCTCTCTAATATTTTAGAACAAGTTTACTTCATTTTTCTCTTTCATCATTTCCAAATTAGCTAACAAAGAATTAGAAAGGAGAGAGAGATAGAGAAAAAAAACCATGGGTCTTGAGAGGGAGGAAGAAGAATTTTCTCCCTACTTTATCAAACTACTTTATGGAAGAAGAACAACAACAAAAACCCAAAAGAAAAAGGTATAAAACCCTAACTTCAAGCTTGTGTAATTTATTTTGATGGTTTGATGAAATAAAGGAGTTATGTTTTTCAACTCAAAAACTCTTGATCTACATGTTTTATAGTGTATTATGTATAGATCTAACCATTTTGTGTGTTAAAAGTTGGATCAAATAAAAATAAGCAAAACTATGTTCCAAGGGTTAGAAAACCCTAGCTTTTCCCTAATTTGATCATCTACCATTTGAAATCTACACATCTTTTTTGCGATCCGTCAAAAAGAGGTGTTAGATATGTAAGTTAGCTTTTAAACCCAAGTGGTAACACTCAAATATGTTAACTATGCGTGAAATGGTAGCCATTTTTCCATGGCTGGTTTGCCATGTAAAAGAATAAAACTGGAGCACAAAAATAACTCCTGGCCAGTTTGGTCAAGGGGCATTTTCATCCATTTTCTTGCTTCGAAAATTCTTAAAATTTTTGGTATATTAATTTTATAAGTTAGAAAAGTTCAGTCCAAGGATGAGCATTTTTGGAGGTCTAGAACTCAAGTTATGTATTTTACAAGAAAGTGTGATTTTAAAAGTGAACGGGAATAAATCTTTGTGAGTAACCCAGAAAACTCTGATATTTTTACTAGAGCTAGATGTTCATAACAGGAGTTAACCCTAAAAATTTCATAATTTTTGGACAAATGAATAATTTATGATAAATCGTGCAAGATATGACAGTTTTGTTCCTTTTAAAAATAGTAAACAAAATTAACAAATTCCAGAAAAAATATATGTTCATAAGAATAACATATTCTGATGTTTCCCAGAAAAGAAAAAATTTTGGAGATTTTTTGGTATTTTTCATGTAAATGTTTGAGTTATGAATAAATGGATAAAATATGTTATGTGATGTTGAAAATTATGAAAATGTGATTTTATTGACAAATGTCCCTTAATATGATGTAATATGATGTTTGAAGGGTATTTTGGTCATTTTTAATAAAATTTTATATTTATGACATTTTAGGTTTGTTAAATAAATGTTATAGTACTGAAGGATAAAAAGTTAATTAAATTGTTTATATGTGTAATAAATGATTAAAATATTAGTATAAGATTAATAATATTATATTAAAATATTATTCTGTAATTAATAATATATAGATTAAAATATTATTAAATAATTAATAATATTAGATTAAAGTTAAATTAAAATATTATTAAATATTTTAATAATATTATATTAAAGTTAAATTAAAATATAATTAAATGATTAATAATATTAGATTAAAGTTAGATTAAAATATTATTAAATGATTAATAATATTAGAAGTTAATATTATTAAATGATTAATAATATTTAAGTATGATTAAAATATTATTAAATAATTAATAATATTAGTAAGTGAATAAAATATTATTAAAGGGTTAATAATATTTGTAATTGGTTAAGATGTTATTAAATGATTAATAATATTAGTAAATAATTTGAATATTATTAAATGATTAATTATTTTAAAATGTGATTTGAATATTGTTAAATGATTAATAATATTAAAATATGATTAAAATATTATTAAATGATTAATAATATTTGTAAGTAACTAAGATATTATTAAATGGTTAATAATATTAGAAGACAATATTATTAAGTGATTGATAATATTAGCAAGTGATTAAAGTATTATTAGTTGATTAATAATACTAAGAAAGGAATAATATATTATTAAGATTAATAATATTTGTAAGCGACTAAGATATTATTAAATGGTTAATAATATCAGGAAATGATTAAGATATTAAGTGAATAAATATTATTAAGTGTTTAATACTATTAGACGGAAGTTTTAAGATGATGATAAAGTGATTTAAATATTATCAAAGGACGATAATATTATTAAGGGTTTAAGGAATTATCTGATGTTTTATTATGTGACTAAATGTTAGATAATTTATTTATAAAGTTGTGTTATTATGAGATATGATATTATATGCTGATTGGATGATCCATTCAATGATAGGTTTTTCATAAGAGATTAAAATTAGATTGCGTAGCAGTAATCAACGGGCAAAACAAGTTTCCTAACTCAAACTCGAGTTATTATGTTTCAAGCATGCTAGTGGTTTAATTATTATCAATTATTTCACATCCATGAGAATTATTGTTATTCGCACTTAGTGCAAGTTGCATATGTTTATCTGGTATGAAAGGTTAATCACCTTGACTACCAAATTTGTTCATGGTCCTTGTTGACCACTCAGCGTTATTAATTCAATCATTCATGTATTGAAATTTGATTCATGCTCTTTCACAATCATTATATTGTTAAAAATTCAAAAGCTTATTCTTTCTTTTCAATCATGATATATTTTTATTGTATTTAAACTTGCTGAGCAAAGTAGTTGCCCACTCTTGCTATATCATGATAATATTTCAATTAAGCCCGAATGCTTAAAAGAAAGACAAAGGGAAAGACCAAGTTAGAGATTAGTTTTATATGAACATTTATCTATTATGATATCTTACGTAAATTGATGATGTAAACCTTGTGAGAGATATGTACTAAGATAAAGGTTGTAAACCTTGGAAAATGTTGTAGAACTTATTGTATGAACAAATTATGTTTATAATTCCGTATTAGTTTATAGAATATGTATGAAGATGATGTATCGTGACGCACCAGGTCCGAGGTTTAAGGGACTCGAATTTGGGGGTGCTACACACAATAATATTGTTGATATCATGAGCTTTAATACCACTTGTAGTGAAATTGCACGATCCATCCCACATCAATTCATCACACACTTGTGTAGACTAGCCCAATAAGCATGTTGGACTACCTCCTTACCAAAAAAGTTAACCTATTAGGTTGAGGATTCACCATACTTATTAACTCATCTATACTATTGAATTTATCTAATATGTGATTCATGTGAAATATCCCAACAATTTATTTATGGTGTTGTATCTGTTACCTCTTTGTTGTAGTGTCATAATTAGTTTTTTTTTTGCTGGCAAATTGGAATTGATAAACATGCAGCTCTATAAAATAAGTATATGATTTCTTGAAATAGTTACTTGCTCAGATTCTTGGAGGTGATGATAAGAACCTGTCTTGGTTCTTTGTTGATATCTAACCACAATTAGTTCGAGAATATCTTGTGCCATTCAATATTTACCTCCACTTTTGTGGCTATTCATGACAATCTTATATATATGCTTGTCAAAAAATATAGACAGTATTATATAATGTTTCCCCTCTGCCCCCGAACTGGTGCTTGAGAATAATTCATAAGTGGAATCATCATATATGGACCACTTGTATCATATACCATAAATCAATCAACCATAACATTTTATACTATTATTTGAAATCCAAATCAGTTTATACAACATTCCAAATCAGATTATAACTAAGTATAACATAATTGTGATACATCAAACCCAAATTCACTAATTTCAAACTAAAATTGACCAATTCAGACCAAATACATAACAAAATTAACCAATTTTAAACTAAAAATTCCATACTCAACTCAATTGTTAATACCAAATAATCTCAGAAATCAAATTTCATATAAACATACCTTGAAATTTAAGATAGAATCGGTGGCGGTGGCGACGACCGGTGGCATTGGCAGGTGGGAGGGGGTGGGGGCAGGTGGGGGGCCAGTGGCAGGGGAGGGGGTTGGTTGCCGGGGGAGGGGGTAGGGGCCAGTGGCATGGGAGGGGGGCGGGGTGGGCAGGGGGCGGTGGCGAGGGAGGGGGAGCACTACTAGAAAATTAAGCATGCGTGATGGATCCTGGTGACGATTTTCAAAAGTAATCACGGTAAATAATATTTCGGGATGGATTATTTGAGTCATCACAAAAAATAGTATATATATAATGGCTCTATTGATGGTTAATTTTGTCATCATGGATATATATGTGTGACGACTATTTCAATTGTGACAACCCGAGAATTCATATGATTAATAAAATCTTAAATGATTAAAATTAAAGGTTAAAGTTTAAAACCTAGATTAGAAATAGAGGATTAATTAAAAATTTTAAAGAACCTATACGGTTTGATTTAAATTTTTAAGTAATGTAAAGAAATTAAATGAGTGAATTAGAAATCCTAATTAAATAATTAGGGTATGATAAAATCCATGAGTTGGTCCATGCTATTTTCACATGGCCTAAACAATGGTTTAGGAAGCCCAAAAGATTAAAATGGGAGCCCAATCTTTAGCCCAATTAAGGAAGGGCATTAAAGTCATTTATAAGCTTATAATGGCAAATAAAATAAAACAAATGTTGGACAAATATAGCCTTATATTGCCGGCTATATGGATAAAAAAGAGAGCAAGGTTAAGTTTTAATGTGTTGTCAAAGATCATTAAGTGCTCCACATGTGTCCATCTATAATTGATCCAACACATTTAGTATAGCTTGCAAGCAAACATAGAGATAATGATGAGTGAGAAAGATAAGATAAGTATTAGGTGATTAACCTTAGATATACAATTTGTATGTATAATTTTTCACCAATACATTTTTAATTACCTACTTTATTTCTCTCTCTTCAAATATACATTCCTAGTAACTAAGAGAGAGAGAGAGAGAGAGAGAGAGAGAGAAAGAGAGGCTCACGACATTGGGGAAGAAGAAAGAGGGCAGCCATGGATGAAGGAAGAAGAAGGAAGAAGAAAGAAAAAGGAAGAAAATAAAAACAAGGTAAAATCTATACTTGATTTCTAAAACTTTAACGTGTATGTTATTTATATTTTTATGATGGATCTTTGGAGTTTAAGTTTTATGTGGCTAGATCCATGTATAAATATTAGATCTAGAATTTTATTGGTTTGAGTTATGGATTTACATGAGTTTATATGGAAAGATTTGGAAAAAAGGTAAGAAAATAGAATTTTCCGGAAAGCTTAAACTTGAAAGTGTGATCTAGCTTTTGATTTTTGAAATCTATGATGGATATTTGTGATTTATTTTCTTGGGATGCTAGATTTATGTATTAAGGATAAAACCCCTTTGGAATCACACAATAAGGTTGAAAAATGAGAAAGTTATGGAATTTATACCAAAACACATCCTTGATGAAAAAACAGAAAATGAGGCTGCTGACCAACCACTTTGGGGCTGTTTTTCGGAAGCTAGACAGATCCAAATTGAGTGTTTGATAAATGAAAACTGTAGCTTGAGAAGTTACGAATCCAACGCCGCTGACGGAACTTAATTCCGAGTTGTACATTTCGTTTTACAAGCGTTTCCGTAAAGGAAGCCAAATCTGAAAAATTGTAGGAGAGAATGGCATAATCGTAAATAAGTGGAAGTGATTAATAATTAAAAATAATTATTTAAAGCCATTAAATGGTTAGCAAATTAATTACATACAATATTAAATGTAATCAACTATTTAATTATTATTTAAGAGATAATTAATTAAGTAGAATTAGTGTTCATAAAGTAACTAGTTATTATTTAATTATGATTAAATAATAATTAGAGATTAATAATTGATTAATTATTATTTAATTGATACTAAATAATGTTTAAAGAATATTTAAGTAAGATTAGGCAATAATAATGTAATTACTTACTTACATTGATATAAGAATTTATAAAATAATTATTTATTATTTAATTAATATTAAATAATAAATAAGAGCAAATAATAATTAATTATTCCTAAATTAATAAGAAAGAATAATTAAAGAATTATGAAGTGAATTGATTATCAATTATTCAAGGATAAGTAATTAATTAATTATCATTTAATTAATATTAAATAATAATTAATGGCACACAGTAAGTAATTAATTAATTATTATTTAATTAATATTAAATAATAATTAAAGACAAACAATAATTTGATTGTTCATTATCTAGTTACCATTAAATAATGAATAGATCTAATTGGCTATTATTTATTAGTTAAATAATAACTAAAGGTAATTAATTAATTATTATTTAATTAATATTAAATGGTAATCAAATGAAGGTATAGATTAATATTATGATAATAAATTTATTTAATAATTGTATTAAAAAACTTATGTAAAAATGGTTTTAATGTTTTAAAAATGATTTAAGGCTATAAAAAATGTTTTAAGTTATAAAACATAACTTTTAATATTTTGTCTTGAATTACATTAATATTTTAATATTAATGGCAGTTATTTAATAATGGTTTTAAATATTTTAAAATCATTTAAAAGTGATATTAAGGTATTAAAAATACTTTGATATATTATAAATAACTTATAATATTATGACATGTATTTTATTAATATTTGAAATTAAATAAATATTAATGATAATGGAATATTGTGGTATTTAAATTATTCAAATTTGATATTTTTTATTGAAAAATCATTATAAATGATAATAATTATTTGAAAATTATTATGAGCTTGTGAAAAATATTTTAACTGATTAATAAATTATTTAAGTTAATATTATAGTGTTTAAGTAGAGTCTTATTAATATTAGGCTCGATAATTATCCGATTAGGCAATCGGAAGGTCGAAATAGTACCGAACTCAACTCAGACTGAAATAGTTTGACTTGATACTAGGTCTTATGTGTTCTGTTGACCGATAGGATTATGTGATAATGTGTTTAGGTTATTTTATAACTGTAATTAGCAATAGTTATTGCGATAATATTATTCTAATGTGGAGATCGGTATTATTAATATTAGGTCTTCTCCGATGAAGCTAAATAGACTGCATAGCAGTAGTTGGCGATAAAGGCAAGTTTTCTTGAACTATTCTTTCATACAGTGGTTAATCATTGTTGATTATATCACGTCTATGATTTATTGATTCGCACGTTGTGCATGTTGCATATGTTCATCAGGTATGAAAGGCTGATCACCTTCATTACCATATTATTCAGTTGAATTTATTCATGTTCCTTATTGACCATTCATTTTTATTGTCTCGGTCGTTCAGTTATGTAAATTTGATTCATGCTATTTCATAATGATTATATTGTTGAAAGTCAGCCAGCTTATTGTTCATTCTTTTCAATCATGATATATCTTTTTTTGAAATTAAACTTGCTGGGCAAACTTGTTGCTCACCCATGCTATATCATGATAAACATTGCAGATTAGGATGAATACGTCGGATACAGGAAAAGTCAAAGACAGTTCCAGCATTAGTTTATCGTACAGATAAAACTTGTAATAGTATTATATGCAAATGACATTGTATATCGGATAAGATATTGAATTCAGGTATTAAGTTAAAGTTTCAGACCTTGGGAATTAGGTGTAAAAGTTATTGTATAAACAATTTTTGATTATATCTTCCGCAATAGTTATAGAAATGATGTACCAGGTCCAAGGTTCTGGGGACCCGAATTTGGGGGCGTCATAGTTGGTATCAAAGCTGTAGGTTATAAACCTTAGGTAGGGTTACCTTAGGCTAATAACCGCAGTGATAAGGATAAAGACTAACTCAAATAGAGTTAGTGCGTCGATAAGATTCAAAGTCGAATCTCGGCGAGTTATAAAAGATCCAGAGTTACCTAACTCTGATAATAAAAATGAACAGTAGTAATGAATAGATAGAATCTAAAAGACTAAAAGGATAAAGGGAAAAAAGACCGTAAAATAAAACGATCATAAGATGGAAAAGAATCGTAATATAACACGATTATAAGAAAAGGTCACAACGTGATCTGATGAAGTCATAAGAGGACAGATAATCAATCTATTAATTGAAGACTTTATAGCAGAATTACTATACGAATATGGTACTGTGAAATAGTACGAGTTAAACTCAAAAGAGTTGAAAAGGATGATGAGATATGAATTAAATGAAATTCGTATCTAGTAAAGAAAGAACTAGGAATAGGTGGGATTTCAATTGAGGACTCATGTTAGCAGCTAAGTTGTATGATTCCTTGTTTGGGCGGGGAATTTATGCTTGGTTTTAGGACCGCTTAGCTTCCTATTTGATTAGTGTCTGAGTTGACCAATTCTTTGTATGGGCAGGGGATTGTGTTTGGTTCGACAACCACTTAGCTTGTTATATTGATAATCATTGAAATATTGGTGTCGCGCTATTCACTATATGTATGTTGAGAAGGTGATTCTTTTCTCATGTGTATAACGGATAGGTAGAGATTATAAGATTAGGTGCGAGTTCTTTAAACTCATACGTATGGTATGTTCGTGACTCATAATTATATGATGGAACCCCTCAGCGAATGGACGATTTTGGTCTGACTAAGATAAGTTCCAAAACCCATATGATTGTGGAAAGTTCTTGAACTCATAACGTGTGGTATGTTTGGTGAACTATACGGGGGTATAGGAAAAATTATGAATGCAGGATTGAGGATAATAGAAATAGATAGAATTATTAAGCAATTGATCATTAGAAGAATTGAAGTTGATGGTGGAAGCATAGGTATTCCAAATCTTCTAGCTGTGCTAGACTTCAAATTTTTGACATCAAGCTAAATTCGCACTGATGTGCCTTTTTGAAATAAAATGAATTTTTATTATCAGCAACACATGGTTACAATTGTGTAGAAGTGGTCTTCGTACCACTAACACATCGTTACTAGTTGCGGCATGATAACATCACAAAAATAATTTTCAATGGTTTTGAGCTGTTTAAAAAAAAGAGTCTACGCTAATTTGTTTCGGCTAGACAAAAATGATTTGAGATATCAAAATGTATTTTATATATCATTAATGCATCATTGAACCTAGTGCAGAGATGATAAAAGGATGGAGTTATCAATGCAGAATTACTTAGTGTTGGATGCGATCTAAAGATCGTTAGCCCACTATGGAATGATATAGTATGACAAAGTCACAAAATCACGGAATCCTCAAACGGACTGTAAATACAGTACGGTATCATGACGTCATAAAATGATTTTCAGAATTTTAAAGGTAAGTTATTGCCAACTGAATTTGGATAAACATGTTTCGATTGAAATTCGAATTATTGGTATAAGTCTAAGCTATTTGATTCAGCTAGACAAATGTTTATGACAATTCAAAGTATTCTTTGAGAATTTATCCTGAATTAAATTGTTTTGGTGCGGAATTCTATGATAAGACTGAGGTGAACTATGTTGTTTGGATAAAATAATCCAATCTAGTAACGTAAATATTTGCCAGACATGATTGATACGTTATGCATGACGTAGGGTACGATAGGCTGATAACCTAACGTGCTTGCAGAAGTAGTTTACCTTCTTCGTGATTGTAAACATACTTAGTAGTTACTGTTTTGCGATATAAATATCGTTAAAACTATGTGTTCATGGTCTATATGACCCCTCAGCATAATTTAAAAAGTTTTTAACTCCTTAGAGAGAAGTCATGGAAGAATGTGATGATAAAAAAGCTCCTCATAGAAGGAAGCAAGGTGTACTCATTAAATTGAGCATGAAATTAAGTAAATGTTAACTTGAAAACCTAGTATTGATGAATAAAAGGAGTAGGGATCAGTAGACTGTAATTTCGAGGACGAAATTCATAGAAGAAGGGGTGAATGTGACAACCCGAGAATTCATATGATTAATAAAATCTTAAATGATTAAAATTAAAGGTTAAAGTTTAAAACCTAGATTAGAAATAGAGGATTAATTAAAAATTTTAAAGAACCTATACGGTTTGATTTAAATTTTTAAGTAATGTAAAGAAATTAAATGAGTGAATTAGAAATCCTAATTAAATAATTAGGGTAGGATAAAATCCATGAGTTGGTCCATGCTATTTTCACATGGCCCAAACAATGGTTTAGGAAGCCCAAAAGATTAAAATGGGAGCCCAATCTTTAGCCCAGTTAAGGAAGGGCATTAAAGTCATTTATAAGCTTATAATGGCAAATAAAATAAAACAAATGTTGGACAAAAATAGCCTTATATTGCCGGCTATATGGATAAAAAAGAGAGCAAGGATAAGTTTTAATGTGTTGTCAAAGATCATTAAGTGCTCCACATGTGTCCCTCTATAATTGGTCCAACACATTTAATATAGCTTGCAAGCAAACATAGAGATAATGATGAGTGAGAAAGATAAGATAAGTATTGGCTGATTAACCTTAGATATACAATTTGTATGTATAATTTTTCACCAATACATTTTTAATTACCTACTTCATTTCTCTCTCCTCAAATATACATTCCTAGTAACTAAGAGAGAGAGAGAGAAAGGCTCACGACATAGGGGAAGAAGAAAGAGGGCAGCCATGGATGAAGGAAGAAGAAAGAAGAAGAAAGAAAAAGGAAGAAAATAAAAACAAGGTAAAATCTATACTTGATTTCTAAAACTTTAACGTGTATGTTATTTGTATTTTTATGATGGATCTTTGGAGTTTAAGTTTTATGTGGCTAGATCCATGTATAAATGTTAGACCTAGAATTTTATTGGTTTGAGTTATGGATTTACATGAGTTTATATGGAAAGATTTGGAAAAAAGGTAAGAAAATAGAATTTTCCGAAAAGCTTAAACTTGAAAGTGTGATCTAGCTTTTGATTTTTGAAATCTATGATGGATATTTGTGATTTATTTTCTTGGGATTCTAGATCTATGTATTAAGGATAAAACCCCTTTGGAATCACACAATAAGGTTGAAAAATGAGAAAGTTATGGAATTTGTACCAAAACACATCCTTGATGGAAAAACAGAAAATGAGGCTGCTGACCAACCACTTTGGGGCTGTTTTTCGGAAGCTAGACAGATCCAAATTGAGTGTTTGATAAATGAAAACTGTAGCTTGAGAAGTTACGAATCCAACGCCGCTGACGGAACTTAATTCCGAGTTGTACATTTCGTTTTACAAGTGTTTCCGTAAAGGAAGCCAAATCTGAAAAATTGTAGGCGAGAATGGCATAATCGTAAATAAGTGGAAGTGATTAATAATTAAAAATAATTATTTAAAGCCATTAAATGGTTAGCAAATTAATTACATACAATATTAAATGTAATTAACTATTTAATTATTATTTAAGAGATAATTAATTAAGTAGAATTAGTGTTCATAAAGTAACTAGTTATTATTTAATTATGATTAAATAATAATTAGAGATTAATAATTGATTAATTATTATTTAATTGATACTAAATAATGTTTAAAGAATATTTAAGTAAGATTAGGCAATAATAATGTAATTACTTACTTACATTGATATAAGAATTTATAAAATAATTATTTATTATTTAATTAATATTAAATAATAAATAAGAGCAAATAATAATTAATTATTCCTAAATTAATAAGAAAGAATAATTAAAGAATTATGAAGTGAATTGATTATCAATTATTCAAGGATAAGTAATTAATTAATTATCATTTAATATTAATTAAATAATAATTAATGGCACACAGTAAGTAATTAATTAATTATTATTTAATTAATATTAAATAATAATTAAAGACAAACAATAATTTGATTGTTCATTATCTAGTTACCATTAAATAATGAATAGATCTAATTGACTATTATTTATTAGTTAAATAATAACTAAAGGTAATTAATTAATTATTATTTAATTAATATTAAATGGTAATCAAATGAAGGTATAGATTAATATTATGATAATAAATTTATTTAATAATTATATTAAAAAACTTATGTAAAAATAGTTTTAATGTTTTAAAAATAATTTAAAAATGATTTAAGGCTATAAAAAATATTTTAAGTTATAAAACATAACTTTTAATATTTTGTCATGAATTACATTAATATTTTAATATTAATGGCAGTTATTTAATAATAGTTTTAAATGTTTTAAAATCATTTAAAAGTTAAAGTATTTACATTTCCTTTTACTTAAGTAAATTACTTTTACTAAAGTAAAGTTGTCCTTTACTTTTGACTTTGTCGGATGCATTGATTGCATCTGATGATGACTGGTGTCGGATGCGTTGATTGCATCTGGAGCATCCGATGACTGTGGGACCCTGGGGGCCAGCGTCCTCTGACTGTTGACTGTTGAGGTCCGGCTCCTTCCTCGCCGGTGGGTGCTGTTGATCTTCTTCTCAGAGAGATCACCATCCCCTATATTGCATCTGATGATGACTGGTGTCGGATGCGTTGATTGCATCTGGAGCATCCGATGACTGTGGGACCCTGGGGGCCAGCGTCCTCTGACTGTTGAGGTCCGGCTCCTTCCTCGCCGGTGGGTGCTGTTGATCTTCTTCTCAGAGAGATCACCATCCCCTATATTGTCGGATGCATTGATTGCATCTGATGATGACTGGTGTCGGATGCGTTGATTGCATCTGGAGCATCCGATGACTGTGGGACCCTGGGGGCCAGCGTCCTCTGACTGTTGACTGTTGAGGTCCGGCTCCTTCCTCGCCGGTGGGTGCTGTTGATCTTCTTCTCAGAGAGATCACCATCCCCTATATTTAAACTTTTCGTCCGCTGTTAAATGGTATCAGAGCCAGGTTTCGATCCTGGGACCTGTGGGTATCATGTAATCCTTTCCCAAATGTTTATAATACAAGAAAGAGATTACTTTACCGATTCACCGGTCATCTTCTTTAAGTTTCAAAATTGTTTTAAGTTTAAAGTTTTATTTAAACTTTTCGTCCGCTGTTAAATGGTATCAGAGCCATGCGGTGTTGTCTCTTGGTGTCACTGTTTGTTCTCCGGTCAAACACAGAGGTCTGAGTTTAAAATTTGTTTTTACTTCTTTTTTAGATTTCTGTTGCTCCGTCCTTAGAGCACCATATAGGGGATGGTGATCTCTCTGAGAAGAAGATCAACAGCACCCACCAGCGAGGAAGGAGCCGGACCTCAACAGTCAACAGTCCACAGTCAGACGACGCTGGCCCCAAAAGGCGGAAGAAGGAGATGAAGATAAAGAGTGGCGCAAACAAAGTCTGAATTATAACTATAGCACAGCTATAAGAAATAACAACAGCAGTTCATAAGTATAAAAGAGTTTATAAAATAAAACTTTTATTGAACTTTGAAATAATTACAAACAATTAACTTGATAACTTACAACAGATTGACTCGATTATAGAAGCTTAACATATCTAAGAAAGAAGGCAAGAGAGTTGAAGATTAGTCAGATAGGAATCTGAGTCTTCTCAAAACCCTGTTTCGCCATAGGTCCCGTCGAGCCGTTGTAAGTCTCAAGAGTGTGAGCAGTTAAGGCGAAAAGGGAATCACATACCCTAGAATCTAGTGATTCCCATTTTTGCCTTAACTGCTCACACTCTTGAGACTTACAACGGCTCGACGGGACCTATGGCGAAACAGGGTGGTTTATACAAAGAGACTAGGTGACTTAAACTAGGTGCTCTAAAATTTCACCAAAAATTTCGGTGAAATTTTTTCTCCTTTCTTAAAATTAAACATAATTTTTGGGGGGAAAAAGGATTGAATCCCTGGATTTTTTTTTGGGGTCGAAGTATATGGGATGGTGATCTCTCTGAGAAGAAGATCAACAACACCCACCGGCGAGGAAGGAGCCGGACCTCAACAGTCAACAGTCAGACGACGCTGGCCCCCAGGGTCCCACAGTCATCGGATGCTCCAGATGCAATCAACGCATCCGACACCAGTCATCATCAGATGCAATCAGTGCGTCCGACAAAGTCAAAAAGTAAAGGACAACTTTACTTTAGTAAAAGTTATTTACTTAAGTAAAAGTAAATGTAATTACTTTAACTTTAGTTAAATGTTTTTAACTTTAGTTAAATGTTTTTACTTTACCTTTAGTAAATGTAAAAGTAATTTACTTTTAACCTAAGTTAAATGTTTTTAACTTAAGTTAAATGTTTCTTACTTTAGTTAAATGTTTTTACTTTTAACCTTAAGTAAATTTAAAAGTTACTTCGGTAAATATAAACCGGTAACTTTAGTTCTATTTAAAGGAACTCAAGTGTTAGAGTTCCTTAGGCTTAGAAATGTAAACCATTTAGCCTCATCAGAGGTTCTCTCTCCTTCTCTCCCCCTTCTCTCTACCTTCTCTCTAGTTAGAAGAAGAAGAAGTTCCTGTACTTCTTCTTCCCTTTGTAAATAGATCCAAATACGATGTAATCCTTTCCCAAATGTTTATATTTAATGAAAGAGATTACTTTACCGATAAAGTTCAATAAAAGTTTTATTTTATAAACTCTTTTATACTTATGAACTGCTGTTGTTATTTCTTATAGCTGTGCTATAGTTATAATTCAGACTTTGTTTGCGCCACTCTTTATCTTCATCTCCTTCTTCCGCCTTTTGGTATCAGAGCCATGCGGTGTTGTCTCTTGGTGTCACTGTTAGTTCTCCGGTCAAACACAGAGGTCTGAGTTTAAAAGTCACCTAGTCTCTTTGTATAAACCACCCTGTTTCGCCATAGGTCCCGTCTGACTGTGGGACCCTGGGGGCCAGCGTCGTTTGACTGTGGACTGTTGACTGTTGAGGTCCGGTTCCTTCCTCGCTGGTGGGTGCTGTTGATCCCCTATATTTATAGGGGATGGTGATCTCTCTGAGAAGAAGATCAACAGCACCCACCAGCGAGGAAGGAGCCGGACCTCAACAGTCAACAGTCCACAGTCAGACGATGCTGGCCCCCAGGGTCCCACAGTCAGACGAGACCTATGGCGAAACAGGGTGGTTTATACAAAGAGACTAGGTGACTTAAACTAGGTGCTCTAAGGACGGAGCAACAGAAATCTAAAGAAGAAGTAAAAACAAAATAGGTCCGGCTCCTTCCTCGCCGGTGGGTGCTGTTGATCTTCTTCTCAGAGAGATCACCATCCCCTATACTTCGACCCCAAAAAAAATCCAGGGATTCAATCCTTTTTCCCCCCAAAAATTATGTTTAATTTTAAGAAAGGAGAAAAAATTTCACCGAAATTTTTGGTCACCGACTGTAGATTTCAGAAATTTTATGTAAAATTTTTTAGAAAAATCTCTTTCATTAATTATAAACAGTTGGGAAAGGATTACATCGTATCTGGATCTATATACAAAGGGAAGAAGAAGTACAGGAACTTCTTCTTCATCTAACTAGAGAGAAGGTAGAGAGAAGGAGGAGAGAGGGAGGAGAGAACCTCAGTTGAGGCTAAATGGTTTACATTTCTAAGCCTAAGGAAACTCTAACACTTGAGTTCCTTTAAATAGAACTAAAGTTACCGGTTTATATTTACCGAAGGTTGCTCCGTCCTTAGAGCACCTAGTTTAAGTCACCTAGTTTAGGCTTAGAAATGTAAACCATTTAGCCTCAACTGAGGTTCTCTCCTCCCTCTCTCCTCCTTCTCTCTACCTTCTCTCTAGTTAGATGAAGAAGAAGTTCCTGTACTTCTTCTTCCCTTTGTATATAGATCCAGATACGATGTAATCCTTTCCCAACTGTTTATAATTAATGAAAGAGATTACTTTACCGATTCACCGGTCATCTTCTTTAAGTTTCAAAATTGTTTTAAGTTTAAAGTTTTATTTAAACTTTTCGTCCGCTGTTAAATGGTATCAGAGCCATGCGGTGTTGTCTCTTGGTGTCACTGTTAGTTCTCCGGTCAAACACAGAGGTCTGAGTTTAAAACTTTGTTTTTACTTCTTCTTTAGACTTCTGTTGCTCCGTCCTTAGAGCACCTAGTTTAAGTCACCTAGTCTCTTTGTATAAACCACCCTGTTTCGCCATAGGTCCCGTCGAGCCGTTGTAAGTCTCAAGAGTGTGAGCAGTTAAGGCAAAAAGGGAATCACTAGATCCAAGGGTATGCGTCTGCTTAAGGTAAGAAGGGTATGTACTTAAGCGTCTTTGGTCTGTCTTTAAGTGGAATGTCAACAGATCTAGAGATTAGGTTTGAACAAAGTTAAAACGAAGTAGACTGTTTAGATCGAGTTCATCATTTAGTCAAGAGTCAGCCGTGTGATCCTTGTATCAGACACAGTCTGATTAGTTTTAATTCAGACTTTGTTTGATCCTTTAAATAGAACTAAAGTTACCGGTTTATATTTACCGAAGTAACTTTTACATTTACTTAAGGTTAAAAGTAAAAATATTTAACTAAAGTAAGAAACATTTAACTTAAGTTAAAAACATTTAACTTAGGTTAAAAGTAAATTACTTTTACATTTACTAAGGGTAAAGTAAAAACATTTAACTAAAGTTAAAAACATTTAACTAAAGTTAAAGTAATTACATTTACTAAACGTTCTACTTAATCTCTTTCATCTAATCATTTTTAAAAAATCAAAAGTTTTGATCTTTCTTTGTTCAAGAAGTCACCTAGTCTCTTTGTATAAACCACCCTCCATCGCCATAGGTCCTTGTCCAGCCTTTGTAAGTCTCGAAGTGTGTGAGCAGTTTTGGCTTTCTGGGAATCTCTAGATGATAGGGTATGTGTTTATGTTAAGCAAAGAAAGGGGTATGTACGGAAGAACACAGATTAATTAAAACTTTAATTTTTAATAATGAGTAGATTATTCAGATCGAGTTCCTCGGTTAGTAGTAGATCTTCTCTTCCTTCTGTTCCAAACATAGTTAACCAAGAAGAACACAGTTATGAAAATATTAATCAAACCCTTAGTAATTGGAATATACCAAGTGTTTCGCCTAAGGAAATTTACCAGTCAACCTTCATTGATAATTTCAAAACTGATTACAATGTTAAAACTGTTGAACGAGTTTATGCTATTAATAAAGAATATGAAAATTGTAGTCTTCTTTCTCCCGATGTCATTAATAAACATCGTAAAAAGGGTTATAATTTTATTCATATTGGTCTTGTTCAAGTTGCAGTTAAACCATTAACTATTAAAGGAATAAACTCAAGTGTCTTTTTATGCTTAAGAGATGCTCGTTATCTTAATTATGCTCCTAGTATTATTGGAATCATGGAATCTAGTTTACATGATGGTCCTATTCATTTTAATTGCTTTCCTGATCTTCCTTTAAGTCTGTCTGATATTAATTTACTTAAAGCTTTAACTTTGAATATTAAAACTGCTGGAGAGATAACTCAAATGATTGAGGGATCTCAACCCTTAGCTTTAATTTTTAGAATTTATTACAAAGTTATGAAAACCAATTTAAATATTCATGCTCTTAATAAAAGTCCTAAAGATCATACTGTTTTAATACAAAGTAGCACTAGTAATGCCAATATTCAAACACCTAAGACTATTCTTTGGAAAGATGTCACGTTACCTAGTCAATGGATTCTTCCTCAGGAAGTTCCACAAAAACCAGTTAATAATAATTTGGAAAATTTGGAAAATATTAAACAATTTTCTGATGGTACTGTTCGAATTAGTTTTGAACGTACTAAAAGACCTTTTATTATTGAAGAATTCACCAGTTCTTCAGTCCCTTCTACCTCTAGAAGAGACACTGATGTTTTATCTGACTTTTCTATTCCTGATGTTAAACTGAAAGGTGTTTTAAATCAGGGTCAGACAAGTCATCCTTGCTATACTCCTGCCTTCCAGGCCGAAGGAGAGCAAGATGATATTTCTCCTACTGTTTCAGTTGGACCTTCTCCCTCTGATTTTGATGCCCCAATTAATCACCAATTGAGAGTCCTTACTAAGGTCTCTAAATTGGATTGGGATGGCCTTGTTGATGATTTTAATTCTAAAGCTAATCAATCTAAACGACATGCTTTTCGTAATATGCATGATAAGTCTGATAGAGAAAAAATTGTTCATAATTGGAAAAAATTTGTTAAACTTACTAGAGAGAACCTTACATTTTATGATTGGTATGATATAAATCATTGTAAAGTTCTTACTAAAACTCAATGGATAAAAGAAGATAAGTCTAAAACTTTAGCTTCTCATCCTCCTCTTGAAACTGTTCTTTTACAAGTCAAAAATAACTCCGTTGTTGCTAGTCCTTTTAAAGTCGCTGATGGTAAAACTGATGATAAAAAGATTATTGGACAAAATAATTTTACTAATCAGTATTTAGCCACCATAGGAAAACAACTTGATAAAATTGAGGAAAAATTTGATAATACTCTTATTAAAACCCCTGATAAGAAACTTGATCAGCCTTTGTTAACTCTTCCTGATAACAGAGTTGGCAAGGGATTGCCTAGTAAAGATTCTGATTTAGTTAAAAGTATTGATAAACTTATTAAAAAAATTGGTTCGAGATCTGGCGAAGCCAGTGGAACCGTTGCCATCATTGATCAGATTCAAGAATCTGCCGATGATTACAATAGTGACTCAGACGAGATATCTGAAGTCGCTTCAGCTCCCGACCTTACTGAACAATTGAAAAAATTAACTTTTAATAACGCTAGTATTACAAAAAACTGGTATACTAGACCCACTCCCCCTGATCTTCAGTTCGAGGAAAAGAATCTTGACAATCAGTTTTCTGTTTCCTCCAATAAAATATATGAATGGAATATTGATGGCTTCAGTGAACATCAAATTCTTACTAAAATGAACCACATGTCTATGGTTGCTAATAGTTACATCACTGCTTTTACTAATCTTACTCAACCTGAAATTGTTGAAATTTTAACTAATGGTTTTTCGGGAGTTCTTCGCTCTTGGTGGGAAAAACACCTTGATGAAGATGCTAGGAACTCTATTATTCATGCTTATCAACTTGATGATAATGGTCAACCTATCTTCCGTGAAGATATTGGTTTTGGTGTTCCTGATGGTATTAATACCCTAATTTTCACTATAATAAAACATTTTATTGGTACTCCTAGTAATATTACTGAACGTATCCATGATCAACTTAGTAATCTTACTTGTCCCACTTTAAGTGACTTTAGATGGTATAAAGATGTTTTTATTTCGCGTGTCATGCTTCGTAATGATAGTAACAAACCTTTTTGGAAGGAAAAATTTGTTAATGGTCTTCCGTCTTTATTTGCTCATAAAGTCCGTGAAGAACTTAGTAAAACATTGGGCTATATTGATTATGATAACCTCACCTACGGTGACATTGTTAGTTACATTCAAAAAATTGGCCTAAAAATGTGTATTGATTTCAAAATTGCTAAACAAGCTGCAAAAGATAAAAAGAAGGCTAAATATGAGCTTGGTACTTTTTGTGAACAATATGGTCTGCCTCCTATTGCCCCTTCCCGTAGAAAGCATAGGAAAAAGCAATTAGAAATTCACAAAAAACGTAAGCACCATAAAAAGCGCTCTAGTCAAACTAATAAAGAAAGTTATTATGAAAAACCCAGGTCTAAAGGAAAAGCTAGAAATAAAAAATCTGCTTCTAAATCCAGTGATAAGAGTAAAATTACATGCTATAACTGTGGTAAAAAGGGTCATTATAAGAATGAATGTAAGTTAAAACAAAAATTAAACCAGTTAAATATTTCTGTTGAAGATTCTGAAAAGATTTTTGATTTACTTAGAACTCAGTCTGATAAAGATAATGATATTTCTGATGTTCCTTATTCTTCTGATAATGATCAAAATAGTCAAACTCCTAGTGAAGATAATGAAGTTACTCTTTGCACTGATAATTGTAGATCTGATTGTTGCAAAACTATTAATGTTCTTTCTAAAGAAGACCAAGAAAGTTCTTTGTTAATTGAATTAATTAGTAAACTTACTGATGATGATTTAAAACTTCAGTATATGAAACAATTAAAAGAATTATTTTCAAAAAATATTGCGGGAAAAGGTAAAGTAATAAAAGCTAAAGAGAAGCCGCTTATAAGCCTTAATAAAACTCTTGAGAGATTTAAAGTGGCTGAGAGAGAGATTACTCTCCCAGAACTAAATCAAGAGGTCAACAAGCTTAAGAAAGAGATTTCTAGTCTCAAGACTGAAATTTCCAACTTAAGAAGTGATATGACTGCTTTAGTTAACAAAGACTCTGAACTTCATATTTCTGATTCTTCAGAAAATGAAGACATTCCTGAAACTTCAGGAGTTAATGATGAAGAGTCTCCTTTGTTTATTCAAGGAAATTCGTTAAAAAGGATAAAGGATATTACCATTCAAAAATGGTATATTTTGATACGATTAATAGTTGATGGCACTTTTGCTATTCAACTTCCTGCTCTTGTTGATACTGGTGCAGATCTTAATTGTATCCAGGAAGGGTTAATCCCTACCAAATTTTATGTTAAAACCAGTGAACGTTTAAACTCTGCTAATGGAAGTAGCATGGAAATTAAATATAAGCTCCCTAAAGTTCATATTTGTCAAAACGATATATGTTTTAAAACTTCTTTTGTGTTAATTCGTAATTTAACTGATAAGATTATTTTGGGATTACCATTTATTTATTTATTATACCCTTTCACTACCAGTAATAATGGGTTGACTACTGAGCACCTTGGGCACAAAGTTGTTTTTGAGTTTTTAACTCAGCCCAAAGAAAGAGACTTAAGATTTATTCAAGATGAGTCTATTTCTAAGTCACTTAACTTATTAAAGTGTAAAACTTCTCATTTAAAGTTTTTAAAACATGAGATTAGGTATAAGCAAGTTGAGGATCTTCTTTTAAGTGAAAAAATTCAAGATAAAATTGAAGAACTTCGTCTATTCATGGTTAAAAATTTATGTGCTGATTCTCCTAATGCCTTTTGGCATCGTAGAAAACATGTAGTTAAACTTCCTTACGCTAAAGAATTTAGAGAACATCTTATTCCTACTAAAGCTAGACCTATTCAAATGAGTCACCAACAAATGGAACTTTGTAAACAAGAAATTAACGATTTACTTGCCAAAGGTTTAATAAAACATAATAAATCCCCTTGGTCTTGCCCTGCCTTTTATGTTAATAATGAAGCAGAAAAGGAGAGAGGTGTCCCTCGTCTAGTCATCAATTATAAGCCTCTTAATAAGGTCTTAGAATGGATCAGGTATCCCCTTCCCAATAAAGAGGACCTTCTTAGTCGTCTTAGTAATGCTACCATTTTTAGTAAATTCGACCTTAAGTCTGGTTTCTGGCAAGTCAGTATCCATCCTAGTGATAGGTACAAAACCGCCTTCACCACTCCTTTTGGTCATTATGAATGGGTTGTTCAAGCATTTGGTTTGAAAAACGCTCCTAGTGAATTTCAAAATATTCTCAATGAAATTTTAAATCCCTTTAGTCATTTCATCATTGTCTATATTGATGATATCCTTGTTTTTTCTAAATCTATTGACGAACATTTCAAACACTTGAATTCGTTCTTTAAAGCTATCAAAGTCAATGGTTTGGTTCTGTCACCAACCAAATGTTCTCTTTTCCAAGTTAAAGTTAAATTTCTTGGTCATGATATTCATCGTGGTTTGGTTCGTCCTATTCAAAGAGTTATTCAATTCGCTGATAAATTTCCTGATAAAATCCTTGATAGAACCCAACTTCAAAGGTTCCTAGGATCTCTTAATTATGTTGGCAAATTCTATAAAAATTTGCGAAAAATCTGTAAACCTTTGTTTCTTCGTTTACAGAAGAATCCTCCTCCCTGGACTGATGAGCATTCTGCCATCGTTCAGCAAGTTAAAAAATATGTTAAGGTTCTTCCCTGCCTTGGCATCTCTAATGAATTAGCTTTCAAAATTGTTGAAACTGACGCCTCCGAAATTGGCTTCGGCGGCATTCTGAAGCAGAAGTTGACCCCTGCTTCTTCTGAACAAATTGTTCGATTCCACTCTGGCGCGTGGAATCAGGCACAATTAAACTACAGCACTATTAAAAAAGAAATTTTAGCTCTGGTTTTCTGTATCAGTAAATTTCAAAATGATTTATTAAATCAAAAATTTTTGGTTCGTATTGACTGTAAGTCTGCTAAATATATTTTAGAAAAAGATGTTAAAAACATCGCTGCTAAACATATTTTCGCCAGATGGCAATCTATTTTAAGTATTTTTGATTTTGATATTGAATATATTAAAGGTAGTGATAATTCAGTTCCTGATTTTCTAACTCGGGAATTTATTAATTCAGGTACCCCTCAGGTTCAAAATGAGTGTGAGAGGGAAAGATAAAAATGTTCGGCCCTTGGGTCCTCCAAGCCCAAGCCCACCTAGTCAGAAGCCCGTGGGAGCTATAATCCCACATCCAGTCACTCCCCTTACTGTAGTTAATAGGTTCACTCCTTTGGTTTCTAGCTCGAAACCCTATAGTTCAGCTCTGGTTCAACCACCTTTAATGGTTGATCCTTATGCTTCTTCCAGTAATCCTCCTGTTAGTCAGCGTATTCAAACTGAATACATCCCTGTTTACTCCACCAATTTATTTCATATTGAAAGACATATGAAATCAATTGATGATCCAGTTAAATTAGCTACCCAGTTTTTCCCAGCTGGTTGGCATTTCATTCCTTCTGCTCCTTATAAATCTCTCATGTATTATAAGGATGTCCTGTTGCAAACTCAGTCAATCGCTATTAAACCTATTTATGATAGAAATGATTCTTCAAAAATCATCTATCATTCTCTTTACATTAAACAGGTTATCTCCATGCCTAACTGGGGTAATCATCCTAGTGATCTTAGGCAGCTTGAAGGTCATGATAGCCAGTTTTGCTATTATGATTACATGGAAGCTTGGAACAGAGTTTTTCTGTTTCAAACTCCATCTTTTAGTCATTCGTGGTTCATCCAATTTGACCACAAATTTAAAAGTCAATTTCCTCATTGGTTTGTTCTTTGGTGGGAACGTTATGGTCTCATCTTTGATATCCTCCCCATTGAGCTTCAGACTGTTCTTAATGTCTTTAGTTCTAGGGTTCCTGTTGTGCAGTCTAATTGCTGCATCCCAGTTATTCTCCATTTTGCCAGTAAATATAAAGTCCCGTGGATCCTTCAATGGAACTATGGATTTTACTCTCCAACAGTCAATGTTGCTCTTTCTTCCTTAGTCGCCCCTGAAAAAGGCGCCTCTAGTAATCATCTTAATCAAATTACTCATGTTACTCGTGAGTTTTCAGTTAAATGGTGGGATAAGTTTGATCCTTATCGCATCGTGGGTCAAGTTCAGAAGGAATTCCCCAATCCTTCACCTATTCAAACGATTCCTCCACCAAAGGAATCGTCCTCCAGTAAATCAAAATCCAAGAAATCTTCTAGTTCAAAATTAGATTTCGCGGATATTGATCATTGTACCAATAATGAGCTTAAACAGTTATCCCGTTTAATTCAGAAAAGAATGGATAAACTCAGTGAGGACTCAGTTCCTTCTGTTTGTTCATCTTCTTCTTCTCGCTCCAGTCATCACTCTAGTCCTACCGATCCGTACGGTAGCATCTCTCTTTAGGATGCCCAGGATCCGTTTGCCTAGGATCCATGATCCATTCGCCTTGGATTCCTACAGTCACCTTGGTCAGCTTTGTTGCTAGATGCCCCTGCCCGCGCAGCCCGTGCTCCTTTTTCCAAAGTAGCCGAAAGCAGTTGCTGAGTCAGTTGTCATTTAGTATTAGTCAAAAGTTGTTATTAGTGTATTTTGTCTGTATTTGATTAACGCGTCTGTAAAGTTGTTTGTAATAGTCAAAAGTTGTAATAATGCTTTCATCTTTTGATAAAGCATTACTGTTATTCAATAGTCATTTATGTTTTGTAATTATTGAGTTGTAATTACTCCGCATTTTCTCTTCCTATATAAGAGAGGCTCAGTCATTGTTGAGAGGCAGGATTTAGTAATCCAATAGAGCGTTTGAGAAGACTCAGATTCCTATCTGACTAATCTTCAACTCTCTTACCTTCTTTCTTAGATATGTTAAGCTTCTATAATCGAGTCAATCTGTTGTAAGTTATCAAGTTAATTGTTTGTAATTATTTCAAAGTTCAATAAAAGTTTTATTTTATAAACTCTTTTATACTTATGAACTGCTGTTGTTATTTCTTATAGCTGTGCTATAGTTATAATTCAGACTTTGTTTGCGCCACTCTTTATAATAAGTTTAAAATTTTATTTAAACTTTTCGTCCGCTGTTAAATGGTATCAGAGCCATGCGGTGTTGTCTCTTGGTGTCACTGTTTGTTCTCCGGTCAAACACAGAGGTCTGAGTTTAAAATTTGTTTTTACTTCTTCTTTAGATTTTTGTTGCTCCGTCCTTAGAGCACCTAGTTTAAGTCACCTAGTCTCTTTGTATAAACCACCCTGTTTCGCCATAGGTCCCGTCTGACTGTGGGACCCTGGGGGCCAGCGTCGTCTGACTGTGGACTGTTGACTGTTGAGGTCCGGCTCCTTCCTCGCTGGTGGGTGCTGTTGATCTTCTTCTCAGAGAGATCACCATCCCCTATAAACTAGAGAGAAGGTAGAGAGAAGGAGGAGAGAGGGAGGAGAGAACCTCAGTTGAGGCTAAATGGTTTACATTTCTAAGCCTAAGGAAACTCTAACACTTGAGTTCCTTTAAATAGAACTAAAGTTACCGGTTTATATTTACCGAAGTAACTTTTACATTTACTTAAGGTTAAAAGTAAAAACATTTAACTAAAGTAAGAAACATTTAACTTAAGTTAAAAACATTTAACTTAGGTTAAAAGTAAATTACTTTTACATTTACTAAAGGTAAAGTAAAAACATTTAACTAAAGTTAAAAACATTTAACTAAAGTTAAAGTAATTACATTTACTTTTACTTAAGTAAATAACTTTTACTAAAGTAAAGTTGTCCTTTACTTTTTGACTTTGTCGGACGCACTGATTGCATCTGATGATGACTGGTGTCGGATGCGTTGATTGCATCTGGAGCATCCGATAACTGTGGGACCCTGGGGGCCAGCGTCGTCTGACTGTTGACTGTTGAGGTCCGGCTCCAAAAGGCGGAAGAAGGAGATGAAGATAAAGAGTGGCGCAAACAAAGTCTGAATTATAACTATAGCACAGCTATAAGAAATAACAACAGCAGTTCATAAGCATAAAAGAGTTTATAAAATAAAACTTTTATTGAACTTTGAAATAATTACAAACAATTAACTTGATAACTTACAACAGATTGACTCGATTATAGAAGCTTAACATATCTAAGAAAGAAGGCAAGAGAGTTGAAGATTAGTCAGATAGGAATCTGAGTCTTCTCAAACGCTCTATTGGATTACTAAATCCTGCCTCTCAACAATGACTGAGCCTCTCTTATATAGGAAGAGAAAATGCGGAGTAATTACAACTCAATAATTACAAAACATAAATGACTATTGAATAACAGTAATGCTTTATCAAAAGATGAAAGCATTATTACAACTTTTGACTATTACAAACAACTTTACAGACGCGTTAATCAAATACAGACAAAATACACTAATAACAACTTTTGACTAATACTAAATGACAACTGACTCAGCAACTGCTTTCGGCTACTTTGGAAAAAGGAGCACGGGCTGCGCGGGCAGGGGCATCTAGCAACAAAGCTGACCAAGGTGACTGTAGGAATCCAAGGCGAATGGATCATGGATCCTAGGCAAACGGATCCTGGGCATCCTGAAGAGAGATGCTACCGTACGGATCGGTAGGACTAGAGTGATGACTGGAGCGAGAAGAAGAAGATGAACAAACAGAAGGAACTGAGTCCTCACTGAGTTTATCCATTCTTTTCTGAATTAAACGGGATAACTGTTTAAGCTCATTATTGGTACAATGATCAATATCCGCGAAATCTAATTTTGAACTAGAAGATTTCTTGGATTTTGATTTACTGGAGGACGATTCCTTTGGTGGAGGAATCGTTTGAATAGGTGAAGGATTGGGGAATTCCTTCTGAACTTGACCCACGATGCGATAAGGATCAAACTTATCCCACCATTTAACTGAAAACTCACGAGTAACATGAGTAATTTGATTAAGATGATTACTAGAGGCGCCTTTTTCAGGGGCGACTAAGGAAGAAAGAGCAACATTGACTGTTGGAGAGTAAAATCCATAGTTCCATCGAAGGATCCACGGGACTTTATATTTACTGGCAAAATGGAGAATAACTGGGATGCAGCAATTAGACTGCACAACAGGAACCCTAGAACTAAAGACATTAAGAACAGTCTGAAGCTCAATGGGGAGGATATCAAAGATGAGACCATAACGTTCCCACCAAAGAACAAACCAATGAGGAAATTGACTTTTAAATTTGTGGTCAAATTGGATGAACCACGAATGACTAAAAGATGGAGTTTGAAACAGAAAAACTCTGTTCCAAGCTTCCATGTAATCATAATAGCAAAACTGGCTATCATGACCTTCAAGCTGCCTAAGATCACTAGGATGATTACCCCAGTTAGGCATGGAGATAACCTGTTTAATGTAAAGAGAATGATAGATGATTTTTGAAGAATCATTTCTATCATAAATAGGTTTAATAGCGATTGACTGAGTTTGCAACAGGACATCCTTATAATACATGAGAGATTTATAAGGAGCAGAAGGAATGAAATGCCAACCAGCTGGGAAAAACTGGGTAGCTAATTTAACTGGATCATCAATTGATTTCATATGTCTTTCAATATGAAATAAATTGGTGGAGTAAACAGGGATGTATTCAGTTTGAATACGCTGACTAACAGGAGGATTACTGGAAGAAGCATAAGGATCAACCATTAAAGGTGGTTGAACTAGAGCTGAACTATAGGGTTTCGAGCTAGAAACCAAAGGAGTGAACCTATTAACTACAGTAAGGGGAGTGACTGGATGTGGGATTATAGCTCCCACGGGCTTCTGACTAGGTGGGCTTGGGCTTGGAGGACCCAAGGGCCGAACATTTTTATCTTTCCCTCTCACACTCATTTTGAACCTGAGGGGTACCTGAATTAATAAATTCCCGAGTTAGAAAATCAGGAACTGAATTATCACTACCTTTAATATATTCAATATCAAAATCAAAAATACTTAAAATAGATTGCCATCTGGCGAAAATATGTTTAGCAGCGATGTTTTTAACATCTTTTTCTAAAATATATTTAGCAGACTTACAGTCAATACGAACCAAAAATTTTTGATTTAATAAATCATTTTGAAATTTACTGATACAGAAAACCAGAGCTAAAATTTCTTTTTTAATAGTGCTGTAGTTTAATTGTGCCTGATTCCACGCGCCAGAGTGGAATCGAACAATTTGTTCAGAAGAAGCAGGGGTCAACTTCTGCTTCAGAATGCCGCCGAAGCCAATTTCGGAGGCGTCAGTTTCAACAATTTTGAAAGCTAATTCATTAGAGATGCCAAGGCAGGGAAGAACCTTAACATATTTTTTAACTTGCTGAACGATGGCAGAATGCTCATCAGTCCAGGGAGGAGGATTCTTCTGTAAACGAAGAAACAAAGGTTTACAGATTTTTCGCAAATTTTTATAGAATTTGCCAACATAATTAAGAGATCCTAGGAACCTTTGAAGTTGGGTTCTATCAAGGATTTTATCAGGAAATTTATCAGCGAATTGAATAACTCTTTGAATAGGACGAACCAAACCACGATGAATATCATGACCAAGAAATTTAACTTTAACTTGGAAAAGAGAACATTTGGTTGGTGACAGAACCAAACCATTGACTTTGATAGCTTTAAAGAACGAATTCAAGTGTTTGAAATGTTCGTCAATAGATTTAGAAAAAACAAGGATATCATCAATATAGACAATGATGAAATGACTAAAGGGATTTAAAATTTCATTGAGAATATTTTGAAATTCACTAGGAGCGTTTTTCAAACCAAATGCTTGAACAACCCATTCATAATGACCAAAAGGAGTGGTGAAGGCGGTTTTGTACCTATCACTAGGATGGATACTGACTTGCCAGAAACCAGACTTAAGGTCGAATTTACTAAAAATGGTAGCATTACTAAGACGACTAAGAAGGTCCTCTTTATTGGGAAGGGGATACCTGATCCATTCTAAGACCTTATTAAGAGGCTTATAATTGATGACTAGACGAGGGACACCTCTCTCCTTTTCTGCTTCATTATTAACATAAAAGGCAGGGCAAGACCAAGGGGATTTACTATGTTTTATTAAACCTTTGGCAAGTAAATCGTTAATTTCTTGTTTACAAAGTTCCATTTGTTGGTGACTCATTTGAATAGGTCTAGCTTTAGTAGGAATAAGATGTTCTCTAAATTCTTTAGCGTAAGGAAGTTTAACTACATGTTTTCTACGATGCCAAAAGGCATTAGGAGAATCAGCACATAAATTTTTAACCATGAATAGACGAAGTTCTTCAATTTTATCTTGAATTTTTTCACTTAAAAGAAGATCCTCAACTTGCTTATACCTAATCTCATGTTTTAAAAACTTTAAATGAGAAGTTTTACACTTTAATAAGTTAAGTGACTTAGAAATAGACTCATCTTGAATAAATCTTAAGTCTCTTTCTTTGGGCTGAGTTAAAAACTCAAAAACAACTTTGTGCCCAAGGTGCTCAGTAGTCAACCCATTATTACTGGTAGAGAAAGGGTATAATAAATAAATAAATGGTAATCCCAAAATAATCTTATCAGTTAAATTACGAATTAACACAAAAGAAGTTTTAAAACATATATCGTTTTGACAAATATGAACTTTAGGGAGCTTATATTTAATTTCCATGCTACTTCCATTAGCAGAGTTTAAACGTTCACTGGTTTTAACATAAAATTTGGTAGGGATTAACCCTTCCTGGATACAATTAAGATCTGCACCAGTATCAACAAGAGCAGGAAGTTGAATAGCAAAAGTGCCATCAACCATTAATCGTATCAAAATATACCATTTTTGAATGGTAATATCCTTTATCCTTTTTAACGAATTTCCTTGAATAAACAAAGGAGACTCTTCATCATTAACTCCTGAAGTTTCAGGAATGTCTTCATTTTCTGAAGAATCAGAAATATGAAGTTCAGAGTCTTTGTTAACTAAAGCAGTCATATCACTTCTTAAGTTGGAAATTTTAGTCTTGAGACTAGAAATCTCTTTCTTAAGCTTGTTGACCTCTTGATTTAGTTCTGGGAGAGTAATCTCTCTCTCAGCCACTTTAAATCTCTCAAGAGTTTTATTAAGGCTTATAAGCGGCTTCTCTTTAGCTTTTATTACTTTACCTTTTCCCGCAATATTTTTTGAAAATAATTCTTTTAATTGTTTCATATACTGAAGTTTTAAATCATCATCAGTAAGTTTACTAATTAATTCAATTAACAAAGAACTTTCTTGGTCTTCTTTAGAAAGAACATTAATAGTTTTGCAACAATCAGATCTACAATTATCAGTGCAAAGAGTAACTTCATTATCTTCACTAGGAGTTTGACTATTTTGATCATTATCAGAAGAATAAGGAACATCAGAAATATCATTATCTTTATCAGACTGAGTTCTAAGTAAATCAAAAATCTTTTCAGAATCTTCAACAGAAATATTTAACTGGTTTAATTTTTGTTTTAACTTACATTCATTCTTATAATGACCCTTTTTACCACAGTTATAGCATGTAATTTTACTCTTATCACTGGATTTAGAAGCAGATTTTTTATTTCTAGCTTTTCCTTTAGACCTGGGTTTTTCATAATAACTTTCTTTATTAGTTTGACTAGAGCGCTTTTTATGGTGCTTACGTTTTTTGTGAATTTCTAATTGCTTTTTCCTATGCTTTCTACGGGAAGGGGCAATAGGAGGCAGACCATATTGTTCACAAAAAGTACCAAGCTCATATTTAGCCTTCTTTTTATCTTTTGCAGCTTGTTTAGCAATTTTGAAATCAATACACATTTTTAGGCCAATTTTTTGAATGTAACTAACAATGTCACCGTAGGTGAGGTTATCATAATCAATATAGCCCAATGTTTTACTAAGTTCTTCACGGACTTTATGAGCAAATAAAGACGGAAGACCATTAACAAATTTTTCCTTCCAAAAAGGTTTGTTACTATCATTACGAAGCATGACACGCGAAATAAAAACATCTTTATACCATCTAAAGTCACTTAAAGTGGGACAAGTAAGATTACTAAGTTGATCATGGATACGTTCAGTAATATTACTAGGAGTACCAATAAAATGTTTTATTATAGTGAAAATTAGGGTATTAATACCATCAGGAACACCAAAACCAATATCTTCACGGAAGATAGGTTGACCATTATCATCAAGTTGATAAGCATGAATAATAGAGTTCCTAGCATCTTCATCAAGGTGTTTTTCCCACCAAGAGCGAAGAACTCCCGAAAAACCATTAGTTAAAATTTCAACAATTTCAGGTTGAGTAAGATTAGTAAAAGCAGTGATGTAACTATTAGCAACTATAGACATGTGGTTCATTTTAGTAAGAATTTGATGTTCACTGAAGCCATCAATATTCCATTCATATATTTTATTGGAGGAAACAGAAAACTGATTGTCAAGATTCTTTTCCTCGAACTGAAGATCAGGGGGAGTGGGTCTAGTATACCAGTTTTTTGTAATACTAGCGTTATTAAAAGTTAATTTTTTCAATTGTTCAGTAAGGTCGGGAGCTGAAGCGACTTCAGATATCTCGTCTGAGTCACTATTGTAATCATCGGCAGATTCTTGAATCTGATCAATGATGGCAACGGTTTCACTGGCTTCGCCAGAGCTCGAACCAATTTTTTTAATAAGTTTATCAATACTTTTAACTAAATCAGAATCTTTACTAGGCAATCCCTTGCCAACTCTGTTATCAGGAAGAGTTAACAAAGGCTGATCAAGTTTCTTATCAGGGGTTTTAATAAGAGTATTATCAAATTTTTCCTCAATTTTATCAAGTTGTTTTCCTATGGTGGCTAAATACTGATTAGTAAAATTATTTTGTTCAATAATCTTTTTATCATCAGTTTTACCATCAGCGACTTTAAAAGGACTAGCAACAACGGAGTTATTTTTGACTTGTAAAAGAACAGTTTCAAGAGGAGGATGAGAAGCTAAAGTTTTAGACTTATCTTCTTTTATCCATTGAGTTTTAGTAAGAACTTTACAATGATTTCTATCATACCAATCATAAAATGTAAGGTTCTCTCTAGTAAGTTTAACAAATTTTTTCCAATTATGAACAATTTTTTCTCTATCAGACTTATCATGCATATTACGAAAAGCATGTCGTTTAGATTGATTAGCTTTAGAATTAAAATCATCAACAAGGCCATCCCAATCCAATTTAGAGACCTTAGTAAGGACTCTCAATTGGTGATTAATTGGGGCATCAAAATCAGAGGGAGAAGGTCCAACTGAAACAGTAGGAGAAATATCATCTTGCTCTCCTTCGGCCTGGAAGGCAGGAGTATAGCAAGGATGACTTGTCTGACCCTGATTTAAAACACCTTTCAGTTTAACATCAGGAATAGAAAAGTCAGATAAAACATCAGTGTCTCTTCTAGAGGTAGAAGGGACTGAAGAACTGGTGAATTCTTCAATAATAAAAGGTCTTTTAGTACGTTCAAAACTAATTCGAACAGTACCATCAGAAAATTGTTTAATATTTTCCAAATTATTATTAACTGATTTTTGTGGAACTTCCTGAGGAAGAATCCATTGACTAGGTAACGTGACATCTTTCCAAAGAATAGTCTTAGGTGTTTGAATATTGGCATTACTAGTGCTACTTTGTATTAAAACAGTATGATCTTTAGGACTTTTATTAAGAGCATGAATATTTAAATTGGTTTTCATAACTTTGTAATAAATTCTAAAAATTAAAGCTAAGGGTTGAGATCCCTCAATCATTTGAGTTATCTCTCCAGCAGTTTTAATATTCAAAGTTAAAGCTTTAAGTAAATTAATATCAGACAGACTTAAAGGAAGATCAGGAAAGCAATTAAAATGAATAGGACCATCATGTAAACTAGATTCCATGATTCCAATAATACTAGGAGCATAATTAAGATAACGAGCATCTCTTAAGCATAAAAAGACACTTGAGTTTATTCCTTTAATAGTTAATGGTTTAACTGCAACTTGAACAAGACCAATATGAATAAAATTATAACCCTTTTTACGATGTTTATTAATGACATCGGGAGAAAGAAGACTACAATTTTCATATTCTTTATTAATAGCATAAACTCGTTCAACAGTTTTAACATTGTAATCAGTTTTGAAATTATCAATGAAGGTTGACTGGTAAATTTCCTTAGGCGAAACACTTGGTATATTCCAATTACTAAGGGTTTGATTAATATTTTCATAACTGTGTTCTTCTTGGTTAACTATGTTTGGAACAGAAGGAAGAGAAGATCTACTACTAACCGAGGAACTCGATCTGAATAATCTACTCATTATTAAAAATTAAAGTTTTAATTAATCTGTGTTCTTCCGTACATACCCCTTTCTTTGCTTAACATAAACACATACCCTATCATCTAGAGATTCCCAGAAAGCCAAAACTGCTCACATACTTCGAGACTTACAAAGGCTGGACAAGGACCTATGGCGATGGAGGGTGGTTTATACAAAGAGACTAGGTGACTTCTTGAACAAAGAAAGATCAAAACTTTTGATTTTTTAAAAATGATTAGATGAAAGAGATTAAGTAGAACGTTTAGTGATTGAACAACTCATGGCTCTGATACCAAAAGGCGGAAGAAGGAGATGAAGATATAGGGGATGGTGATCTCTCTGAGAAGAAGATCAACAGCACCCACCGGCGAGGAAGGAGCCGGACCTCAACAGTCAACAGTCCACAGTCAGACGACGCTGGCCCCCCAGGGTCCCACAGTCATCGGATGCCCCAGTCATCATCAGATGCAATCAATGCATCCGACAAAGTCAAAAGTAAAGGACAACTTTATAGGGGATGGTGATCTCTCTGAGAAGAAGATCAACAGCACCCACCGGCGAGGAAGGAGCCGGACCTCAACAGTCAACAGTCCACAGTCAGACGACGCTGGCCCCCCAGGGTCCCACAGTCATCGGATGCCCCAGTCATCATCAGATGCAATCAATGCATCCGACAAAGTCAAAAGTAAAGGACAACTTTACTTTAGTAAAAGTAATTTACTTAAGTAAAAGTAAATGTAATTACTTTAACTTTAGTTAAATGTTTTTAACTTTAGTTAAATGTTTTTACTTTACCCTTAGTAAATGTAAAAGTAATTTACTTTTAACCTAAGTTAAATGTTTTTAACTTAAGTTAAATGTTTCTTACTTTAGTTAAATATTTTTACTTTTAACCTTAAGTAAATGTAAAAGTTACTTCGGTAAATATAAACCGGTAACTTTAGTTCTATTTAAAGGAACTCAAGTGTTAGAGTTTTCTTAGGCTTAAAAATGTAAACCATTTAGCCTCATCTGAGGTTCTCTCCTCCTTCTCTCTACCTTCTTTCTAGTTAGAAGAAGAAGAAGTTCCTGTACTTCTTCTTCCCTTTGTAAATAGATCCAGATACGATGTAATCCTTTCCCAACTGTTTTTAATAATAGAAAGAGATTACTTCACCGATTCACCGGTCATCTTCTTTAAGTTTCAAAATTATTTTAAGTTTTAAGTTTTATTTAAACTTTTCGTCCGCTGTTAAATGGTATCAGAGCCATGCGGTGTTGTCTCTTGGTGTCACTGTTTGTTCTCCGGTCAAACGCAGAGGTCTGAGTTAAAACCTTGTTTTTACTTCTTCTTTAGACTTCTGTTGCTCCGTCCTTAGAGCACCTAGTTTAAGTCACCTAAGCTCTTACTGTAGAACACCCCGGATCGCCATAGGTCCCGTCGAGCCGTTGTAAGTCTCAAGAGTGTGAGCAGTTAAGGCAAAAAGGGAATCACTAGATCCAAGGGTATGCGTCTGCTTAAGGTAAGAAGGGTATGTACTTAAGCGTCTTTGGTCTGTCTTTAAGTGGAATGTCAACAGATCTAGAGATTAGGTTTGAACAAAGTTAAAACGAAGTAGACTGTTTAGATCGAGTTCATCATTTAGTCAAGAGTCAGCCGTGTGATCCTTGTATCAGACACAGTCTGATTAGTTTTTCTAAAAAATTTTACATAAAATTTTTGAAATCTACAGTCGGTGACCAAAAATTTCGGTGAAATTTTTTCTCCTTTCTTAAAATTAAACATAATTTTTGGGGGGAAAAAGGATTGAATCCCTGGATTTTTTTTTGGGGTCGAAGTATAGGGGATGGTGATCTCTCTGAGAAGAAGATCAACAGCACCCACCGGCGAGGAAGGAGCCGGACCTCAACAGTCAACAGTCCACAGTCAGACGACGCTGGCCCCCCAGGGTCCCACAGTCATCGGATGCCCCAGTCATCATCAGATGCAATCAATGCATCCGACAAAGTCAAAAGTAAAGGACAACTTTACTTTAGTAAAAGTAATTTACTTAAGTAAAAGTAAATGTAATTACTTTAACTTTAGTTAAATGTTTTTAACTTTAGTTAAATGTTTTTACTTTACCCTTAGTAAATGTAAAAGTAATTTACTTTTAACCTAAGTTAAATGTTTTTAACTTAAGTTAAATGTTTCTTACTTTAGTTAAATATTTTTACTTTTAACCTTAAGTAAATGTAAAAGTTACTTCGGTAAATATAAACCGGTAACTTTAGTTCTATTTAAAGGAACTCAAGTGTTAGAGTTTCCTTAGGCTTAAAAATGTAAACCATTTAGCCTCATCTGAGGTTCTCTCCTCCTTCTCTCCTCCTTCTCTCTACCTTCTTTCTAGTTAGAAGAAGAAGAAGTTCCTGTACTTCTTCTTCCCTTTGTAAATAGATCCAGATACGATGTAATCCTTTCCCAACTGTTTTTAATAATAGAAAGAGATTACTTCACCGATTCACCGGTCATCTTCTTTAAGTTTCAAAATTATTTTAAGTTTTAAGTTTTATTTAAACTTTTCGTCCGCTGTTAAATGGTATCAGAGCCATGCGGTGTTGTCTCTTGGTGTCACTGTTTGTTCTCCGGTCAAACGCAGAGGTCTGAGTTAAAACCTTGTTTTTACTTCTTCTTTAGACTTCTGTTGCTCCGTCCTTAGAGCACCTAGTTTAAGTCACCTAAGCTCTTACTGTAGAACACCCCGGATCGCCATAGGTCCCGTCGAGCCGTTGTAAGTCTCAAGAGTGTGAGCAGTTAAGGCAAAAAGGGAATCACTAGATCCAAGGGTATGCGTCTGCTTAAGGTAAGAAGGGTATGTACTTAAGCGTCTTTGGTCTGTCTTTAAGTGGAATGTCAACAGATCTAGAGATTAGGTTTGAACAAAGTTAAAACGAAGTAGACTGTTTAGATCGAGTTCATCATTTAGTCAAGAGTCAGCCGTGTGATCCTTGTATCAGACACAGTCTGATTAGTTTTAATTCAGACTTTGTTTGATCCTTTAAATAGAACTAAAGTTACCGGTTTATATTTACCGAAGTAACTTTTACATTTACTTAAGGTTAAAAGTAAAAATATTTAACTAAAGTAAGAAACATTTAACTTAAGTTAAAAACATTTAACTTAGGTTAAAAGTAAATTACTTTTACATTTACTAAGGGTAAAGTAAAAACATTTAACTAAAGTTAAAAACATTTAACTAAAGTTAAAGTAATTACATTTACTTTTACTTAAGTAAATTACTTTTACTAAAGTAAAGTTGTCCTTTACTTTTGACTTTGTCGGATGCATTGATTGCATCTGATGATGACTGGGGCATCCGATGACTGTGGGACCCTGGGGGGCCAGCGTCGTCTGACTGTGGACTGTTGACTGTTGAGGTCCGGCTCCTTCCTCGCCGGTGGGTGCTGTTGATCTTCTTCTCAGAGAGATCACCATCCCCTATACTTCGACCCCAAAAAAAAATCCAGGGATTCAATCCTTTTTCCCCCCAAAAATTATGTTTAATTTTAAGAAAGGAGAAAAAATTTCACCGAAATTTTTGGTCACCGACTGTAGATTTCAAAAATTTTATGTAAAATTTTTTAGAAAAACTAATCAGACTGTGTCTGATACAAGGATCACACGGCTGACTCTTGACTAAATGATGAACTCGATCTAAACAGTCTACTTCGTTTTAACTTTGTTCAAACCTAATCTCTAGATCTGTTGACATTCCACTTAAAGACAGACCAAAGACGCTTAAGTACATACCCTTCTTACCTTAAGCAGACGCATACCCTTGGATCTAGTGATTCCCTTTTTGCCTTAACTGCTCACACTCTTGAGACTTACAACGGCTCGACGGGACCTATGGCGATCCGGGGTGTTCTACAGTAAGAGCTTAGGTGACTTAAACTAGGTGCTCTAAGGACGGAGCAACAGAAGTCTAAAGAAGAAGTAAAAACAAGGTTTTAACTCAGACCTCTGTGTTTGACCGGAGAACAAACAGTGACACCAAGAGACAACACCGCATGGCTCTGATACCATTTAACAGCGGACGAAAAGTTTAAATAAAACTTAAAACTTAAAATAATTTTGAAACTTAAAGAATATGACCGGTGAATCGGTGAAGTAATCTCTTTCTATTATTAAAAACAGTTGGGAAAGGATTACATCGTATCTGGATCTATTTACAAAGGGAAGAAGAAGTACAGGAACTTCTTCTTCTTCTAACTAGAAAGAAGGTAGAGAGAAGGAGGAGAGAAGGAGGAGAGAACCTCAGATGAGGCTAAATGGTTTACATTTTTAAGCCTAAGGAAACTCTAACACTTGAGTTCCTTTAAATAGAACTAAAGTTACCGGTTTATATTTACCGAAGTAACTTTTACATTTACTTAAGGTTAAAAGTAAAAATATTTAACTAAAGTAAGAAACATTTAACTTAAGTTAAAAACATTTAACTTAGGTTAAAAGTAAATTACTTTTACATTTACTAAGGGTAAAGTAAAAACATTTAACTAAAGTTAAAAACATTTAACTAAAGTTAAAGTAATTACATTTACTTTTACTTAAGTAAATTACTTTTATAGGGGATAGTGATCTCTCTGAGAAGAAGATCAACAGCACCCACCGGCGAGGAAGGAGCCGGACCTCAACAGTCAACAGTCAGACGACGCTGGCCCCCAGGGTCCCACAGTCATCGGATGCTCCAGATGCAATCAACGCATCCGACACCAGTCATCATCAGATGCAATCAGTGCGTCCGACAAAGTCAAAAAGTAAAGGACAACTTTACTTTAGTAAAAGTTATTTAAAATTAATATTTATTTAATTTTAAATATTAATGATAATGGAATATTGTGGTATTTAAATCATTTAAATTTGATATTTTTGATTGAAAAATCATTATAAATGATAATAATTATTTGAAAATTATTATGAGCTTGTGAAAATTATTTTAACTGATTAATAAATTATCTAAGTTAATATTATAGTGTTTAAGTAGAGTCTTATTAATATTAGGCTCGATAATTATCCGATTAGTCAATCGGGAGGTCGAAATAGTACCGAACTCAACTCAGACTGAAATAGTTTGACTTGATACTAGGTCTTATGTATTTTGTTGACCGATAGGATTATGTGATAATGTGTTTAGGTTATTTTATAACTGTAATTAGCAATAGTTATTGCGATAATATTATTTTAATGTGGAGATCGGTATTATTAATATTAGGTCATCCGATGAAGCTAAATAGACTGCGTAGCAGTAGTCGGCTATAAAGGCAAGTTTTCTTGAACTATTCTTTCATATAGTGGTTAATCATTGTTGATTATATCACGTCTATGATTTATTGATTCGCACGTTGTGCATGTTGCATATGTTCATCAGGTATGAAAGGCTGATCACCTTCATTACCATATTATTCAGTTGAATTTATTCATGTTCCTTATTGACCATTCATTTTTATTGTCTCGGTCATTCAGTTATGTAAATTTGATTCATGCTATTTCACAAAGATTATATTGTTGAAAGTCAGCCAGCTTATTGTTCATTCTTTTCAATCATGATATATCTTTTCTTAAAATTAAACTTGCTGGGCAAACTTGTTGCTCACCCTTGCTATATCATGATAAACATTGCAGATTAGGATGAATACGTCGGATACAGGAAAAGTCAAAGACAGTTCTAGCATTGGTTTATCGTACAGATAAAATTTGTAATAGTATTATATGCAAATAACATTTTATGTCGGATAAGATATTGAATTCAGGTATTAAGTTAAGATTTCAGACCTTGGAAATTAGGTGTAAAAGTTATTGTATAAATAATTTTTGTTTATATCTTCCGCAATAGTTATAGAAATGATGTACCAGGTCCGAGGTTCTGGGAACCCGGATTTGGGGGCGTCACATCAATCACCAAATATTGTCCAAAAATAATTTTTACTTTTTGTGATGGCATGCAACCATCACATATATATTTCTCCTTAAAAATATTTGGTGACGGCCAAAACCATCACGAAAAGAAAACCACATGTGATGGACATTTATGACGACATTTAAAGCAATCACAAAAAATGTTATTATATGATAGACTTTTTCAACAATCACAAAATAATAATATAGATGACGGCTCCTAGTAATGGCTAATTTTGCCATCACTATAAATTATTTGTGACAGTCAAGACAATCACTAAAAAGCAAGTATATATGACTAATAAATATATTAGGTGATGGAATTTACTAGTAATCACAAAATAGTAGTATATATGATGGCTTTTATTGATGTCTAGTTGTGTCATCAATATAGAATATTTGTGAGACACATTACAATCACTGAATTTTTCGCGTAAATTATTTTTTGTTTTTTGAAGGGAGGTGGGCACAATTGATAAAAAATTCAACGAACGCAGGAATATATTTGTTTTACCATTTTATCGAAGGATGTCTTTTTCAATTTATTTTTCTTGATTGTATTTGAACCATCACACAATATTTCATCTAAAAGAAAATATTAAACTTAATGCAATCACTTATATTTTTCTTTGTCAGGCCTGAAAAAGTTTTATCCAACATTATTATCATTCACATCCACTATATTTAATATCATTCTGAGTAATATTCTCTAACATAAGTAATATATCATTTGTCCCCCAAAAAGTCTTCAAACATTAAAATAATTTATCCACTAAAAATGACAATATTAATTAATAAAAATAAAAAATATATATGCCCACAAAAAATTAAATGTCAGTGGAACAATGTCAAATATAAAATCACTACAAGAAATTAAGGATGTAGCGAAGGAAATTTTGCCTTCACATGAGGAGTTTTTTAGCGAAGGAACAGTGAAGGAAAAAAATATAGTGACAATATAGTTATTAGCGAAAGAAACATCCTTCACAATTTATATTTTTTCTTTCGCAAAATTCAAGTAGTAGAAGGATATTTAGCACCTATTCATGATGAAAATTTCAAGGAAAAAAACTATTAATGAAGAAATTATTAGTCACTATATATTCTTATTCAAAGTTTTTTTGCGAGAGATAAAATTGGTCATTGTTTTATTATAAATAATTTTTTAGAATTAATTAGGATAAATATAAATACATTAAATTTTTTATTGTAATAAACTTTTAATAATACTTTTTAAATAATTTACAATATCCACTGTTTCTTTTAATAAATTATAAAGTAAATAATTTACGCCACAGTACCAGTCCTTAGTTTTCCCCCAACTTAGAAGGGTTTCCCCTAGTAGAGCCAGAGATACATAAGAAATTCTTGGTATTGAATCCTCTTACAACATAAATTCTTTAATGATGAGAACAAGTTTGTTATGGTTCACATTGGGCTTCGGATCCTCAGCAGCTACAATTATCCACTTCGTCTTCAAAGATCTCTGGGTTCATTGCCAAATTCTCTCTTGTGACGACCTGAATTTTCGCTCATCACCGCACGGAAAAATATTGGGAGAAATTACTTTTGATCTAAGCTCTCGCACTAGTTTTGATTGCACGTAAGGATTTATTGCTTTTACTTCTTCTTTTTTTCACCAGTCTTTAATCGATCCTCGCTAATTTTTTGAGGAACTGAAATTTTTGATTGATTCTTTGGACTGATTGCTTAAGTTAACAACCTTTGGTGAATTTTTTTAATGAAACTCTATCAAGTAACTTATGTCATTTAGGTGTTTGGTAAAATGTTTGTGAGTGACCACAATTCCCTTTTGTATTACTATAGTTCGGTCAGTTCATGGTTGTACTTCATGAATGTCATTTATATGTATGTTAGTTATACTTGAGAGTTAATTGATAGATTGTGTTAAAAATAAGGCATGTTGATGGGTCAAACAACAGGTTTTTTACTTTAAATTTAATATACATATTAAAATTTTCTTTATATTCATTCTATTTGTCTTTTTTGTTCAAGGTCGTCTCCTATGTTTCTTTTTGAATTTGGATTACTTCTATAACATTATGCACTAGAATATGCACAACATATCTGTTTGTTGTCCACTTATGGACTACATGTTGCTTACCGACTTTTTGATGCTTCTATTTGTAAGGTATGTTCACCTTTACGTTGAAGATTTTATGTATGTACAACTTTTTATAACTATATGATGCTAACAACTACTAACTGACCAATTACAGAGCCATTAATGATTTAATTTTCTGTTATAACTTTTGTGTATATTCATCATAAATTGTATGCTAGTATAAATTTATATAATTTTTTAGAGGGTTCTTTTTAAAAGGTGTTATACTCTGTCTTTGAGTATGGGCGAGTTCTCTTAGATGCTCTATCTCTGAGGAGTTTCTAAGCCTTCTTGGTGCTGCTTGGACAAGTCCACCAGTTCATCAATTTCTAGTTAATAGGTATGCGATATCTATTAAATATATAAGATGTTGCCATGAAAGGATTGATTCCTTAGCTTCTTACAGTTATGGTTCTTTAATAATCATTCTGTTTTGAAGTGACTTTAAATTCTTGGTTTCTATAATCTTTGTTAACAAAAAAATTGTTTTTTATCTTTTTAAGCTCAAAATGATTAATTTCATCATATTCATATATAGTTCATGTAATTAAAGTCATCTTCTTTTAATTACTGTGAGTGGGTTGTTTTGAATAAATAGCATAAGGCCTGAATCCACTTTTTTTTTTGAGATTTTAGAACCTAATTTATGTATTGTTGAGGAATGTTGCAAGCCATATGACAGACCTTGCTAAGTTGCTCAAAATTCTTGAAGTTCCAATCTGTGGGTTGCATTTGTTTATGCATACCATTATTTAGGATTTGATTGTTTTCAATTATACACAACACAAGAAATTATAATAAGTGGAAGAGGAAGTATGGATTATCCTAGGACCTTTGTTTTGAATTGGATCTTTTTGTGCAAAAGAAAATGATTAGTTTATTAAGTTAAGCTATATGTACTTGTAAAATTCAATGGCAAATATAATCCCATCTTTGTTTAAGTTTTTTTTCCTTTTCGGTCACTACTTCCATAATCTAAACAAGATGCAATGGATAGCATAACAACAGAAAATACCATTCGTGGTTATTCTTCTAAATCTTATTATTTTACTAAGTCTTACTTTCTCTTCTTTTTTCTTTTTCCATTTTTATGTAACTATTCCTTATCTTTGTTTATTTTTCAGTTCTCCCTTACCTATAAGGTTACAGATCTATTCAGTAAGTGCAATATGTCAAGTCATAGTTAATGTGCACCGCACACCTCGGCTTCATTAGATTTCTCTCTTTCTCTTTATTTTGGGTTTACCGGGGTAGCAAAAAGAAAATGAAAGAGTTGTGTGGTTGGTGGTGGCGCTCCGAGAGATAACCTGTATATCAAATCGTAATTTTTTTTGTATAACTAATTCAAATTATTAACAATTTACAAAATTGGTAGTTTGTTAAATTCATAACAACCCAGATCCTTTTAGTTGGTAAACAAATATGGTCAAACAAGACACAACTACACAAAAACTTGTTTGTCCCTCAGAATGAGCCTTTGGTGGCTGGTGTCATTCTTGCCTGAGCGCATAGGTTTATTAATGATGGTTACAGATCTAGAGCATGGTTCAATCCGTTTTATGTTTACAATGATCTTGCTGAATTAATTTTGAGTTGCTATGTAGTTGTAGGGTGGATTTGTGAGTGAAAGACTTGAGCAAACCTGTACCTTTGCTCACTAAGGAAACCTGAACTTAGCTCCCTAGGAAAACCTGCACTTAACTCCCTTGGCAAACCTGCAATGAGCTGTGTTTGTGTTTGATGTGGATCAAATGGTAGGAGCTTGACACAGAATTTTGAATGACATATTGAGTTGCATATTTAAGTAATTGATACCGAGTACTTTACTTGTTCAGGTAGGTTTCTGGACCTTATTTAATTTTTTGATCACATACAAGTTTTGACCTTTATGAAATGATCTTAGCTTCTATTTTCTCTCTATGCTTTGTACACACATGGACTGTACACCTTCAGGTGCTTTGAAATTTTAATTGTTGCACAACCTTTGAAATTTTAGCCAATCATGCTATACCATAGTGCCCTTATATCATATTAATATTCTGCCTTTTGGCATTACATATCGTGTTTGTTGTGATGATACAGATGGCAGAATTCTTAATCTGTCTCCCAAGATACTGCTCAAGTATGTTTGTTTGGCACATTCACAAATTTTGATATTAGCTTATTCATCAGCTCTCTTCTTCAAATCTATATGAGTTGAGAAATGGAAAGAAATAGAATACAAGGAAAGATTTTTGTGTTTGCACAAGTAAAAACATCTCCTAGAAATAAATAATCGTATAATTATTTGTAGATGAATAAGGAGGTATACCACAAAAGCATATCCCCCAAGTGTCTATTGTACGTAGTTGCTGCCTCCCTCCTCCCCCAAATCGAGCTATAACATCTTATGTGCCTGTTATTATCTCTGTGTCTAATCTTCCATGTATAACCTATTTTGGATCTATAGTTGAACCAATTATCTTAAAAAAATTTCAATGTTTTGTAATCTTTGGAAAACGTACCACACGTAAGTTAAAACTGGGAATAAGTTGTGAATATACTTTACTTTTGTTTCCATATACAGTTTTTGGCTTGTTTAACATCCGAGTTGCGTCTGCTGAGCCATAACTGAGTTGGCTCCTGTGTTCTTGTGTTGTATCAGTTTGTTTGAAACCGTAGTAATTCATCTACAAGTGTTGCATAGTTTTGTGTGTGACAATCCGAGAATTGGTAAGATTAATAAAATCATAAATGATTAAATTAAAGGTTAAAGTTTAAGATTTAGAGTGGAAATAGAGGAATGATTTAAAAATTTTAAAGAACCTATACGGTTTGATTTTTAAATTTTAAAGTAATGTAAAGAAATTAAATGAGAATGCTAGAAATTCAGAAATTTGAAAAGAGATTATGTATAACGATAAATATATTATGACTCATGAGGAGTATGTATGTGACTAAATAAATATATATATTGTAAATATGTATATATGTTTATTTGTTTTATAAAGTGAATTATAAAGAAAGTTACATAACCTAATTATACATTAGGTATGGTAATTAAATAACTTAAGGGTTATGGTATTGGAGAATTTTGTATTTAAAATATATACTAACCTAAGAGATTAATTTTATTAACTCAATTTATTAATTATTTTAAACCTAGCTTAATTGGTTTACATAATTAAATTATGTAAGTAAGTATTTAAATTTCAAAATGAGTGAATTAGAAATCCTAATTAAATAATTAGGATAAGATAAAATTCATGAATTGGACCATGATATTTTACATGACCCAAACAATTAAATTAGAATGTCTAAGCAATTAAATTGGAAGCCCAAAAGAATTAAATGAGTGGTCCAAACCTAGCCCAATTGAAGAGGGGCATTGTGGTCATTTACTAAAGCATTATTTGGCTAATAAAAGAAATCAAAAATAAGAGAAAAGGGCATGAGGGATCCGGCCATCAAGGGATAGAAATGGAAGAGAAATTTTATTTTTTGCAAGCTTGTCCAATTTTGTGGTTAAAATCTACCAACTATCTACTAACTCCTTTAGGTGTCAAGTAGTAAACAAGGCCAACACTTATGGTTAGTGTAGCAAACAAACATGTGGGTTATTTGCATACATTGAATACTTACACTCTAGTAAACAAAATAATCAAAGTTACTACGTTTTTCTTATTTTTCACTCCAAAGCTCCTTATTTGCTAAACAAACAAAACATAGAGAGAGAAGTCTCCCCTTCAATTTTCGGCAGCAACAAGGGCTCAAAGGAGAGTTAGATTGTTCATGCATCCCAAGTTCCTAACCTATTTTGGAAGAAAGAGAAGGATTGCTAGGAGATCCAAGTAAGTTCTTAAGAAATTTTGCAAGTTTAGTGTACTTAATTTAGCCAAATCTTGAGGAAACAAGGGGCTTAGTTTATGATCTTTGTAAACTCTTGTTTTGGTTGAGTATAAGTGTTTTACATGTGAATCTAAACATTTTCCAAGTTGAAAGTTAGAACAAAAGAAAGAAAACCAAGCTTTGTTCCATTTTGTTTAGGAAAAATGTTTCTATGGTATTCTATAGGTATTGTAATGCTAGATCATTGGGGTTTATTTGGTAAATCATGTTAAAATACTAGATCTTGAGTTTAGTATGTGATTATGATGGATTTGGATGATTTGGTAAGGAAAAGTTTGGTAGAAATGAAGATAGTTGGATTTTATGAATTTTCTAGGTTACTAGTGTGATAGAGCATGTTAATCTTGAAACCTATATGTGGTATTTGAGATTTGTTTTCTTGACATGCTAGATACATGAGTTAAGGACTAAATCCCTCTCGAATGACCCAAAAATATTGTGGGAGGAATAAGTTATGAAATTTTTAGTAAAACACATCCTTGATGGAAAAACTTAGAAAAATTAGTATACTACTGCCAAAAAAAGAAAATTTCGGGATTAGCTAAATTGTTCAGAAAATTTTGGGCTTTTGGTATGTTGTAGTACGTTGAATAAGCTTTCCATAGACTCCGGAACGAACTAAATTCGACATCGGAGGAAAGAGTTATGCCATTTTAAAGTAGCCGAGTCAAAACTGGGAAACCATTTCGGTTCAGTCCCCTTCCACGAAATTTCTGGAATTTTGTGCTTGGAATTTGAAGATGGTCCAAGAACAAAAGTTGTATTCCCGGAAGTTAGCTTCACGTGGGCTCAAGAATCGCTCGAAAACGTTTTAAAACGACTAAGTTATGATTGTTTTAGTACAAGAGAGTCAAGCTGGGAAACTAAAACTGACCAGCCACTTCTGGGCTATTTTCTGTGACCAAAATAGAACCAAATTTGGTGTTTGATAAACGGAAATGGTAGTTCAAGAAAATACGAATCCAACGCCTCCGACGGAACTTAATTCGGATTTGTATATTTTGTTTTACAAGCGTTTCCGTAAAGGACGTCGAATTTGAAAATTTTGGGCGTGAGTGGCATAATCGTAATTAAGTGAAAGTGATTAATTATTAAAAATAATTTTTAAAGCCATTAAATGGTTAGCAAATTAATTACATACAAAATTAAATGTAATTAACTATTTAATTATTATTTAAGTGATATTAAATGATAATTAAGTAAAGTTAGTGTTAATAAAGTAATTAGTTATTATTTAATTAAAGATTAAATGATAATTAACGTTAAACAAATAATTGATTATTATTTAATTAATATTAAATAATGATTAAAGAATGTTTAAGTAAGATTAAGTGATTACTTACTTACATTAACATAAAAGTTTATAAAATAATTATTTATTATATTAAATAATAAATTAGGACAGGTAATAATTAATTATTCTTAATTTAATAAGAAAGAATGATTAAAGATTTATGAAATGAATTAATTATTTATTATTAAATAATAAATAAGGACAAATATTAATTAATTATTCGTTAAATAATACTAAGGAATAATTAAATACTAATGAAGTAAATAGATCAATTATTTACTATTCAAGGATAAGAAATTAATTAATTATTATTAAATAATAATTAAAGACAAACAATAATTTGATTGTTCATTATCTAATTAACATTAAATAATGGATAGGTCTAATTGGCTATTATTTATTAATTAAATATGAACTAAAGGTAATTAATTAATTACTATTTAATTAATATTAAATAGTAATCAAATGAAGGTATAGATTAATATTATGATAATAAATTTATTTAATAATTGTATTAAATAAATTATGTAAAAATGATTTTAATGTTTTAAAAATGATTTAAAGGTTATAAAAAATGTTTTAAGTTATAAAACATAACTTTTAATTTTTTGTCATGAATTATATTAATATTTTAATATTAATGACAGTTATTTAATAATGATTTTAATTATTTTAAAATCATTTAAAAGTGATATTAAGGTATTAAAAATACTTTAAGATATTTTAAATAATATTATGACATGAATTTCATTAATATTTGAAATTAAATAAATATTAATGATAATGGAATTATGTGGTACTTAAATCATATAAAAATGATATTAATGATTGAAAAATCATTATTAAATATTTGAAAATTATGATGAGTTTGTGAAAAATATTTTGACTGAATAATAAATTATCTAAGTTGGTATTAAAGCGTTTAGGTAGAGTCCTATTGATATTAGGCTCAATAATTATCCGATTAGGCAATCGGGATGTCGAATTAGTACCGAACTCAACTCAGACTGAAATAGTTTGACTTGATACTAGGTCTTATGTGTTCTGTTGACCGATAGGATTATGTGATAATGTGTTTAGGTTATTTTATAACTGTAATTAACAGTATTAACTGTGATGATATTATTCTAATTGGGAGATCGATATTATCAATATTAGGTCTTCAGATGAAGCTAAATAGATTGCGTAGCAGTAGTCGGCGATAAAGGCAAGTTTTCTTGAACTATTCTTTCATATAGTGGTTAATCATTGTTGATTATATCACGTCTATGATTTATTGATTCGCACGTTGTGCATGTTGCATATGTTCATCAGGTATGAAAGGCTGATCACCTTCATTACCATATTGTTCAGTTGAATTTATTCATGTTCCTTATTGACCATTCATTTTTATTGTCTCGGTCGTTCAGTTATGTAAATTTGATTCATGCTATTTCACAATGGTTATATTGTTGAAAGTCTGCTAGCTTATTGTTCATTCTTTTCAATCATGATATATCTTTTCTTGAAATTAAACTTGCTGGGCAAACTTGTTGCTCACCCTTGCTATTTCATGATAAACATTGCAGATTAGGATGAATACGTCGGATACAGGAAAAGTCAAAGACAGTTCCAGCATTGGTTTATCGTACAGATAAAACTTGTAATAGTATTATACGCAAATGACATTGTATGTCAGATAAGATATTGAATTCAGGTATTAAGTTAAGGTTTCAGACCTTAGGAATTAGGTGTAAAGGTTATTGTATAAACAATTTATGTTTATATCTTCCGCAATAGTTATAGAAATGTTGTATCGTAACCTACCAGGTCCGAGGTTCTGGGGACCCGGATTTGGGGGCGCTACAGTTGGTATCAGAGCTGTAGGTTATAAACCTTAGGTAAGGTTACCTTAGGCTATAACCACAGAGATAAGGAATATGAATAAACTCAAATAGAGTTTAAGTTCTAAGCTATGAATTTGGGCAAGATTTTAATAAGTCAATAAGATTCAAAGAAGAATCGTGACAAGTAATAAAGATCCAGAGTTATCTAACTCCGATGATAAAGATGAACAGTAGAAATGAATAGATAGTCTAAATGACTAAAAGTATAAAGGGAAAGAAGATCGTAAAATAAAACGATCATAACATAGGAAAGAATCGTAATATAATACGATTATAATATGAGATCACAACGTGATCTGATGAGGTCATAAGAGGATAGATGATCAATCTATGGATTGAAGACTTTATAACAGAATTGCTATACGAATATGGTACTATGAAATAGTATGAGTTAAACTCAGGAAAGAGTGGTGAATTGTAGATACGGATTAAATAAAATTCGTATCTAGTACAGAAAGAAATAGGAATAGGTGGGATTTCAATTGAGGACTCATGTTAGCAGCTAAGTTGTATGATTCTTTGTATGGGCCGGGAATTTATGCTTGGTTTTAGGACTGCTTAGCTTCTTATTTGATTAGTGGCTGAGTTGACCAATTCTTTGTATGGGCAGGGGATTGTGTTTGGTTCGACAACCACTTAGCTTGTTATATTGATAATCATTGAAATGTTGGTGTCGCGCTATTCGCTATATGTGTGTTGAGAAGGTGATTCTTTTCTCATTTGTATAACAGATAGGTAGAAAATATAAGATTAGGTGCGAGTTCTTTAAACTCACACTTATGATAAGTTCGTGACTCATAATCGTATGATAGAACCCCTCAGCGAATGGACGATTTTGGTCTGACTAGGATAAGTTCCTAAACCCATATGATTGTGAAAAGTTCCTGAACTCATAACGTGTGGCATGTTTTATGAACTGTACTGGGATATAGAATTGTGTGAACGGCGAATTGAGGATCATAGGAATAGATAGATTTATTAAGCAATTGATCATTAGAAAGTGAAGTTGATGGTGGAAGCATAGGTATTCCAAATCTTCTAGCTATGCTAGACTTCGAAATTTTTGACATCAAGCTAAATTCGCACTAATGTGCCTTTACAGATATAAATGAATTTTGTTGCCAGCAACACATGGTTACAATTGTGTAGAAGTGGGTTTCGTACCACTAACACATCGTTACTTGTTGAATGATAACACAAACTGATTTTCAAAGATTTTTGAACCGTTTAAAAGAAAAGCCTACGCTAATTGTTTCGGCTAGACAAAGATTATTTAAAATATCAAAACGTATTTTTTTTTATCATTAATGCATCATGAAACCTGGTGCAAAGATGATAAAAATGATGGAGTTATCAATGCAGAATTACTTAGTTGGATGCGATCTATAGATCGTCAGCCACTAAGGAATGATGTAATATGACAAACTCACACAATGACAGAATCCTCAAACGAACTGTAAATACAGTGCGGTATCATAACGTCATAGAATGATTTTCAGAATTTTAAAGGTAAATTATTGCCAACTGAATTTGAACAGACACATGTTTCGATTGAAATTCGAATTATTGGTATACGTCTAAGCTATTTGATTCAGCTAGACAAATGTTAATGAAAATTTAAAGTATTTTTGAGAATTTATTCCAAATCAAATTGTTTTGGTGCGGAATCCTATGATAAGACTGAGGTGAACTATGTTGATTGGATAAAATAATCCAATCTAGTAGCGTAAATATTCGCTGGACATGATTGATACGTTATGCATGACGTAGGGTACGATAGGCTGATCACCTAACGTACTTGCAGAAGTAGTTTACCTTCTTCGTGATTGTAAACATACTTAGTAGTTATTGTTTTGCGATATAAATATCGTTAAAACTATGTGTTCATGGTCTATATGACCCCTCAGCATAATTTGAAAAGTTTTTAACTCCTTGGAGAGAAGTCTGGGTAGAAGGTATCGATGGAATAGTTCCTCCTAGAAGGAAGCAGTATGTACTCATTAAATTGAGCATGAAATCATGTAAAGGTTAACTTGGAAACCTAGTTTTGATGAATAAAAGGGGTAGTGATTAGTAGCCTGTAATTTCGAGGACGAAATTCTTAGAAGAAAGGGTGAATGTGACAATCCGAGAATTGGTAAGATTAATAAAATCATAAATGATTAAATTAAAGATTAAAGTTTAAAACTTAGAGTGGAAATAGAGGAATGATTTAAAAATTTTAAAGAACCTATACGGTTTGATTTTTAAATTTTAAAGTAATGTAAAGAAATTAAATGAGAATGCTAGAAATTCAGAAATTTGGAAAGAGATTATGTATAAGGATAAATATATTATGACTCATGGGGAGTATGTATGTGACTAAATAAATATATATATTGTAAATATGTATATATGTTTATTTGTTTTATAAAGTGAATTATAAAGAAAGTTACATAACCTAATTATACATTAGGTATGGTAATTAAATAACTTAAGGGTTATGGTATAGGAGAATTTAGTATTTAAAATATATACTAACCTAAGAGATTAATTTTATTATCTCAATTTATTAATTATTTTAAACCTAGCTTAATTGGTTTACATAATTAAATTATGTAAGTAAGTATTTAAATTTCAAAATGAGTGAATTAGAAATCCTAATTAAATAATTAGGATAAGATAAAATTCATGAATTGGACCATGATATTTTACATGACCCAAGCAATTAAATTAGAATGTCTAAGCAATTAAATTGGAAGCCCAAAAGAATTAAATGAGTGGTCCAAACCTAGCCCAATTGAAGAGGGGCATTGTGGTCATTTACTAAAGCATTATTTGGCTAATAAAAGAAATCAAAAATGGAAGAAAAGGGCATGAGGGATCCGGCCATCAAGGGATAGAAATGGAAGAGAAATTTTATTTTTTGCAAGCTTGTCCAATTTTGTGGTTAAAATCTACCAACTATCTACTAACTCCCTTAGGTGTCAAGTAGTAAACAAGGCCAACACTTATGGTTAGTGTAGCAAGCAAACATGTGGGTTATTTGCATACATTGAATACTTACACTCTAGTAAACAAAATAATCAAAAGTTACTACGTTTTTCTTATTTTTCACTCCAAATCTCCTTATTTGCTAAACAAACAAAACATAGAGAGAGAAGCCTCCCCTTCAATTTTCGGCAGCAACAAGGGCTCAAAGGAGAGTTAGATTGTTCATGCATCCGAAGTTCCTAACCTATTTTGGAAGAAAGAGAAGGATTGTTAGGAGATCCAAGTAAGTTCTTAAGAAATTTTGCAAGTTTAGTGTACTTAACTTAGCCAAATCTTGAGGAAACAAAGGGCTTAGTTTATGATCTTTGTAAACTCTTGTTTTGGTTGAGTATAAGTGTTTTACATGTGAATCTAAACATTTTCCAAGTTGAAAGTTAGAACAAAAGAAAGAAAATCAAGCTTTGTTCCATTTTGTTTAAGAAAAATGTTTCTATGGTATTCTATAGGTATTTTATTGCTAGATCCTTGGGGTTTATTTGGTAAATCATGTTAAAATACTAGATCTTGAGTTTAGTATGTGATTATGATGGATTTGGATGATTTGGTAAGGAAAAATTTGGTAGAAATGAAGATAGTTGGATTTTATGAATTTTCTAGGTTACTAGTATGATAAAGCATGTTAATCTTGAAACCTATATGTGGTATTTGAGATTTGTTTTCTTGACATGCTAGATACATTAGTTAAAAACTAAATCCCTTTCGAATGACCCAAAAATGTTGTGGGAGGAATAAGTTATGGAATTTTTAGTAAAACACATCCTTGATGGAAAAACTTAGAAAAATTAGTATACTACTGCCACAAAAAGGAAATTTCGGGATTAGCTAGATTGTTCAGAAAATTCTGGGCTTTTGGTATGTTGTAGTACGCTGAATAAGCTTTCCATAGACTCCGGAACGGACTAAATCCTACATCGGAGGAAAGAGTTATGCCATTTTAAAGTAGCCGAGTCAAAACTGGGAAACCATTTCGGTTCAGTCCCCTTCCACGAAATTTCTGGAATTTTGTGCTTGGAATTTGAAGATGGTCCAAGAACAAAAGTTGTATTCCCGGAAGTTAGCTTCACGTGGGCTCAAGAATCGCTCGAAAACGTTTTAAAACGACTAAGTTATGATTGTTTTAGTACAAGAGAGTCAAGCTGGGAAACTAAAACTGACCAGCCACTTCTGGGCTATTTTCTGTGACCAAAATAGAACCAAATTTGGTGTTTGATAAACGAAAATGGTAGTTCAAGAAAATATGAATCCAACGCCTCCGACGGAACTTAATTCGGAGTTGTATATTTTGTTTTACAAGCGTTTCCGTAAAGGACGTCGAATTTGAAAATTTTGGGCGTGAGTGGCATAATCGTAATTAAGTGAAAGTGATTAATTATTAAAAATAATTTTTAAAGCCATTAAATGGTTAGTAAATTAATTACATACATAATTAAATGTAATTAACTATTTAATTATTGTTTAAGTGATATTAAATGATAATTAAGTAAAGTTAGTGTTAATAAAGTAATTAGTTATTATTTAATTAAAGATTAAATGATAATTAACGTTAAACAAATAATTGATTATTATTTAATTAATATTAAATAATGATTAAATAATGTTTAAGTAAGATTTAAGTGATTACTTACTTACATTAACATAAAAGTTTATAAAATAATTATTTATTATATTAAATAATAAATAAGGACAAGTAAAAATTAATTTTTCTTAATTTAATAAGAAAGAATGATTAAAGATTTATGAAATGAATTAATTATTTATTTTTAAATAATAAATAAGGACAAATATTAATTAATTATTCGTTAAATAATACTAAGGAATAATTAAATACTAATGAAGTAAATAGATCAATTATTTACTATTCAAGGATAATAAATTAATTAATTATTATTAAATAATAATTAAAGACAAACAATAATTTGATTGTTCATTATCTAATTAACATTAAATAATGGATAGATCTAATTGGCTATTATTTATTAATTAAATAAGAATTAAAGGTAATTAATTAATTACTATTTAATTAATATTAAATAGTAATCAAATGAAGGTATAGATTAATATTATGATAATAAATTTATTTAATAATTGTATTAAATAAATTATGTAAAAATGGTTTTAATGTTTTAAAAATCATTTAAAAATGATTTAAAGGTTATAAAAAATATTTTAAGTTATAAAACATAACTTTTAATATTTTGTCATGAATTATATTAATATTTTGATATTAATGGCAGTTATTTAATAATGATTTTAAATGTTTTAAAATCATTTAAAAGTGATATTAAGGTATTAAAAATACTTTAAAATATTTTAAATAATATTATGACATGAATTTCATTAATATTTGAAATTAAATAAATATTAATGATAATGGAATTATGTGGTATTTAAATCATATAAAAATGATATTAATGATTGAAAAATCATTATTAAATATTTGAAAATTATGATGAGTTTGTGAAAAATATTTTGACTGAATAATAAATTATCTAAGTTGGTATTAAAGCGTTTAGGTAGAGTCCTATTGATATTAGGCTCAATAATTATCCGATTAGGCAATCGGGATGACGAATTAGTATCGAACTCAACTCAGACTGTAATAGTTTGACTTGATACCGGGTCTTATATGATTTATTGACTGTCAGGATTATGTGGTAATGTGTTTAGGTTATTTTATAACTGTAATTAACAGTATTAACTGTGATGATATTATTCTAATTGGGAGATCGATATTATCAATATTAGGTCTTCAGATGAAGCTAACTAGATTGCGTAGCAGTAGTTGTGACGCCCCCAAATCTGGGTCCGTAGAACCTCGGACCTGGTACGTTACGATACATCATTTCTATAAATTTTGCGGAAGATATAAACATAATTTGTTTATACATTAAACTTTACACCTAATTCCCAAGGTCTGAAACCTTAACTTAATACCAGAATTCAATATCTTATCCGACATACAATGTCATTTGCATATAATACTATTACAAATTTTATCTGTACGATAAATCAATGCTGGAACTGTCTTTGACTTTTTCTGTATCCGACGTATTCATCCTAATCTGCAATGTTTATCATGATATAGCAAGGGTGAGCAACAAGTTTGCCCAACAAGTTTAATTTCAAGAAAAGATATATCATGATTGAAAAGAATGAACAATAAGCTGACTGACTTTCAACAATATAACCATTGTGAAATAGCATGAATCAAATTTACATAACTGAATGACCGAGACAATAAAAATGAATGGTCAATAAGGAACATGAATAAATTCAACTGAACAATATGATAATGAAGGTGATCAGCCTTTCATACCTGATGAATACATGCAATATGCACAACGTGCGAATCAATAATTCATAGACGTGATGTAATCAACAAGGATTAACCACTAGCATAATTGAAGAATCATAACTCAAGGTTGAGTTAAAGAAAACTTGCCTTTATTGCCGACTACTGCTACACAGTCTATTTAGCTTCATCTGAAGACCTAATATTAATAATACCGATCTCCACATTAGAATAATATCATCGCAATAACTATTGCTAATTACAGTTATAAAATAACCTAAACACATTATCACATAATCCTATCGGTCAACAGAACACATAAGACCTAGTATCAAGTCAAACTATTTCAGTTAGAGTTGAGTTCGGTACTATTTCGACCTCCCGATTACCTAATCGGATAATTATCGAGCCTAAAATTAATAAGACTCTACTTAAACACTATAATATTAACTTAGATAATTTATTAATCAGTCAAAATATTTTTCACAAGCTCATAATAATTTTTAAATAATTAATACCATTTATAATGATTTTTCAATCAATAATATCATATTTAAATGTTTTAAATACCAAATAATTTCATTATCATGAATATCTATTCAATTTCAAATATTAATGAAATACATGACATAATATTATAAGTTATTTATAATATTTCAAAGTATTTTTAATACTTTAATATCGCCTTTAAATGAATTTAAAATATTTAAAAATTATTATTAAATAACTGTCATTAATATTAAAATATTAATGTAATTCCTGACAAAATATTAAAAGTTATGTTTGATAACTTAAAATATTTTTTATAACCTTTAAATTATTTTTAAATGATTTTTAAAACATTAAAACTATTTTTATATAATTTATTTAATACAATTATCTAATAAATTTATTATCATAATATTAATCTATACCTTCATTTGATTACTATTTAACATTAATTAAATTGTGATTAATTAATTACCTTTAGTTCTTATTTAAATAATAAATAATAGCCAAATAGATCTATCCATTATTTAATGGTAATTAGATGATGAATAATCAAATTATTGGTTGTCTTTAATTATTATTTAATATTAATTAAATAATAATTAATTAATTACTTACTATGTGTCATTAATTATTATTTAATATTAAATAAATAATGATTAATTAATTACTTATCCTTGAATAATAGATAATCAATTCACTTCATAATTCTTTAATTATTCTTTCTTATTAATTTAGGAATAATTAATTATTATTTGCTCTTATTTATTATTTAATTTTAAATAATAAATAATTATTTTATAAATTCTTATATCAATGTAAGTAAGTAATTACATTATTATTATCTAATCTTACTTAAACATTCTTTAAATATTATTTAATATTAATTAAATAATAATTAATCACTTGATTAACTCTAATTATCATTTAATCTTAATTAAATAATAACTAGTTACTTTATTAATACTAACTTTACTTAATTATCATTTAATATCACTTAAATAATAATTAAATAGTTAATTATATTTAATTTTGTATGTAATTAATTTGCTAACCATTTAATGGCTTTAAAAAAAATTATTTATAATAATTATTCACTTTCCACTTAATTACGATTCTGCCATTCTCGTCCAAAATTTCCAGATTTGTCGTCCTTTACGGAAACGCTTGTAACACGAAATCTATAACTCGGAATTAAGTTCTGTCGGAGGCGTTGGATTCGTATTTTCTTGAACTACAATTTTCATTTATCAAACACCAAATTTGGTTCTGTTTTGGTCATGGAAAACAGCCCAGAAGTGGCATGTCAGTTTTAGTTTCTCAGCTTGACCCTCTTGTACTAAAACAATCATAACTTAGTCATTTTAAAACGTTTTTGAGCGATTCTTGAGCCCACGCGAAGCTAAATTTCGGGAATACAACTTTTGTTCTTGGACCATCTTCAAATTCCAAGCACAAAATTCCAGAAATTTCGTGGAAGGGGACCGACCCGAGTTGGTTTCCCAGTTTTGACTTGGCTACTTTAAAATGGCATAACTCTTTCCTCCGAAGTCGGAATTAGTCCGTTTTGGAGTCTATAGAAAGCTTATTCAATTTAATACGACATACCAAAAGCCCAGAATTTTCTGGAACATCTAACTAATCTCGAAATTTCCTTTTTGTGGCAGCAGCCTCTAGCTTTTCTAAGCTTTAATAAAAAACTGTTTTCATTTTTCTTCTTTTAATCAACTTTTAACACCCAAAATGGTTACATCCATACAAAATACACTATATAACATGTAGATCTAAGGTATTTAGAGTTCAAGAACAAAGCTTGTCATTTCACCAAAATCAACCATTAAAATAAAAAGAAATAAACTAGTTTAGTTTAGAGTTTTTATACCTTTGATCTTTTGCTAGTTTTCTTCTTCTACCCACAAATAAGAGATAGAGTGTGGTGGCTCAAGGATCACAATTTTCCTCTTCCTCCTCCATAGGCTTCCAACACCCTCTTTCTCTCTCTCTATTTCTTTCTATTTTGTTTTTCTTTCTTAAGCTATTTGGAAAATAATGAAGGAAACTTGTTTGCAAGAGTGGTGGAGCTTATTTAATTACTAGCCAAAATTAGACATATAACATGTATATGTATATAAAATCTCCTAACAAATCCTCATCTTCTCTCTCTAATATCTTGCATAACTTGTCAATCTAAACCAAATATTGGGAGCAAAGCTTTAGGAATGACACATGGCTTGGAGTGTAAAACTAAGCTTTGACAAAATTTACTACACATGCTTAATACTCCCTCCTTCCACCCGGTTCATGCACCAAATATATGCCTCATTTTGCATTTTATTTAATTCTCTATTTTGCTTATTAAATGACCACGAAGTCCTTCCGTAATTGGGCCAAGTTTTGGGCTCCCATTTAAATAGTGTGGGCTTTCCAATTTAATTTTTTTAGGCTATAAAAATGGCATAATCCAATATCTTAATTTTATCTTACCTTAGTTATTTAATTAGGGTTCCTAATCCACTCACTTTGGAATTTAAATACTCACTTACATAAATTTAATTATATACAACCCAATTAGGTTTTCTTTAATTAGGTTAATATAACTTATTAATTGTGATAATAAAAATAAATCTCTTAGGTTCATTTACTAGTACATAATTTAAATACTAGCAATCTCAAATAATTATAACTCTTAGGTTAATTAATTCTTATACCTAATATATAAAAATTAGGTTACAATAGCTTTCTTTTATTTGTTTATTATATAATAAACAAATATATATAATCACATAATATTCATATTCATTTACTTCACATATTCATTCTATATATGTCACTAAATAATTTAGTATGTTGAGACATGTCACATAAATCTCTTTCATTCCTTTTTGTAATTTCTATCATTCTTATTTAATTTATTTACATTACTTAAAATTTTAAATCAAACCATATATGTTCTTTAAATTTTTTAATTAATCCTCTAATTCAAATCTAGGTTTTATTATTTAACCTTTAATTTAATCGTTTAAAATCTTATAAATTTTCGGGTTGTCACAGTAGTCGGCGATAAAGGCAAGTTTTCTTGAACTATTCTTTCATATAGTGGTTAATCATTGTTGATTATATCACATCTATGATTTATTGATTCGCACGTTGTGCTTGTTGCATATGTTCATCAGGTATAAAAGATTGATCACCTTCATTACCATATTGTTCAGTTGAATTTATTCATGGTCCTTATTGACCATTCATTTTTATTGTCTCGGTCGTTCAGTTATGTAAATTTAATTCATGCTATTTCACAATGGTTATATTGTTGAAAGTCAGCTAGCTTATTGTTCATTCTTTTCAATCATGATATATCTTTTCTTGAAATTAAACTTGCTGGGCAAACTTGTTGCTCACCCTTGCTATATCATGATAAACATTGCAGATTATGATGAATACGTCGGATACAGGAAAAGTCAAAGACAGTTCCAGCATTGGTTTATCGTACAGATAAAACTTGTAATAGTATTATACGCAAATGACATTGTATGTCGGATAAGATATTGAATTCAGGTATTAAGTTAAGGTTTCAGACCTTGGGAATTAGGTGTAAAGGTTATTGTATAAACAATTTATGTTTATTTCTTCTGCAATAGTTATGGAAATGTTGTATCGTAACGTACCAGGTCCAAGGTTCTGGGGACCCGAATTTGGGGGCGCTACATTGTGTTTCTTGGTTCAACTTGTTAAATCTGAATAAATTCTCAAAGGCATTTCCCTGAATGAATTTCATTGAATCTTATTTTTTATTTATCTCTTGAATCACCGAGACATATTGTGCTAACTTGTTGCTCAAAGTTGATTTATGATGTTTATGTTTTGATGGATCAGGGGCCGTCTTCCACCATCCCCTCAGGAATTCTCCATTTTGGGTCTCAACCTTTTAAGACTCCTTGTGCAGAATAGAATTGCCGAATTCCACACTGAATTAGAGTTTCTTTCTGCCAGTGCCCTAGAAAATCCTTGCACCAAGCATGCCGTGGAATTGGAGCAATCCTTCATGGAAGGGGCTTACAACCGTGTGTTGAGTGCTAGGCAGACAGTACCTCATGAAACATATGTTTATTTTATGGATCTGAGATCAAGGAAGCCTTCCACTCCAGTACCAAGGGAATGTTAGTACTTAGATTATCAATTTATTAGTTTAGGACTTCTTTGATAGATGTTGGGTTAGTTAATTGTTTGATGAACGTATGACATGTAGTTACCTATTTAAGTAGTTGGTTATGAATTGATTTTTAATTAAATGGATCAAGTTTTTTCATTTTAATAATTTTGTATAATTTTATGTTTTAAATTTATTGAAATTTATGGCATTTACAGATTTGAAATATAAAATTAGCAATTAAATATATTTTAATATAAGAATTTTGTGATGGATTTACTATCACCAAAAAGTATAAATGGGTTACAAAAATAAGAACAATTGTGATCACTTTATGACTGCTTTAGCCATCACAAATGCCTTAACATTTGGTGATTGTTTAGGCCATCATAAAAACCTTACCAATTTTGCGATGGTCGTGACCATCACAAAAGGATATGATTGCTTCGACCATCACAAATAATTGACGATTGTTTTGACCATCATAAAAACCTTACCAATTCTATGATGGTCGTGACCATCACAAAAGGATGTGATTGCTTCGGCTATCACAAATGACTACTATATTAATTTTAGTCATCGCAAAAGGATTGAATGTTTCTGTGATTGTCAAAACCATCACGTAAAACCTTTCATGATGGGCATATACAAGACGGCCATCGTGATTCTTAAAGCCATCACGTAAACCTTTCGTGGTGGTTTTTCTAGTTTTTGTGATGAATTTTTGCCATCACATATGATCATTTTTTTAGTAGTGGAGGGGGCCGATGGTGGGGGGAGGGGGTGAGAGAGGAGAGAGTGTGTGAGAGAGAGAGAGTGTGTGTGTGTGTGTGAGAGAGAGAGAGAAGAGTGGGAGGCGCGCGCTGGAGAAAAGGACTGATTAGGTTTTAAGACTTTTTTTCGACGAAATTTCCTTCGGCATTATTCCCTCGGAATTAAGTTAATGTCGACGGAACTTCTCTCGGAAATAAATCTTATTTCGTTGACTTTAGGTTTCACGCTGGCGGGAAAGCTGGCGCCACGGAGGGATTACTACTTCCGACGGAATTCCTTCGGAATTATATTATTTTGCGAGGGAAGTATAATTGACGAAGTATTCCGTCAGAAATAAAGCATGTTCAACGGAATCTAGTCCATCGAGAATACTTCCGTCGGAAATAGCCGATTTTCTTGTAGTGTAAGACAAATCATAAAGATTGCGATTCAGGAAATAAAAGAATATTATAAAACTTTTAAATTTATCCGTATTTTATCAATTATAATTTTGATGAATGATATAAAACTAGAACGAGATAATATTTAACGCACTTGGGATTGAAAATAATCTGATTTTGGGGGCGTTACTTAGTGATTATCCATTGATTCTTATTATATTTTGCGATAAAAACATTTATTAATACTATATTATATCAGAGTTAATTCCATTCACTCTACTAATCACAATCTTGAAATCTGATTAATTATCCATTGATTCTTATTATATTTTGCGATAAAAACATGTATTAATACTATATTATATCAGAGTTAATTCCATCCTACGGCCTACTCCTCTCTTTATAGTCGAGTGACTTGCTGTTACTTTATAACTCCCTCAATTGTCTCTTATTTCAAGTAGACACAATAACATAGTCGATATATTTTAACGCAACATTTTCATAACCATTTGTTTTTAGATAATCTATCTTTTTATAGTCCAAACCAATTATATATAGTTTATCAAGAATGTGTATCTAATGCAGTCTACAGTGCAAGGAAAGCAAGGCACAAGAAGAATGAGAGTATATTGTTAAGTATATTAATTATTATGTTTTTTTAACCTGGGAATAAACAAGAAGAATGAGAGTATATTGTTAAGTATTCTTGGAGTATGCGCTTGATCAAATAAGGAAAAGAAGCCCTTGGTAGTCAGCTAAAACTAAAGAAAACAAAAATTAATCAATAAGTCTAGAGCGACAGGGAAGGAGCGACCGGGTTGGCGACCGGTCGCTCCCTCCCGAACCCTATAGGGACTCAAAATTAATTGGTAGACCGGCCGACAGTCTTTTGATGACATCTACACTAGTAGTGTGACCATCACTTTTACTAATTAATTTATTCCATGATTTCTTTTCTCCATAAGAGACTAGTTCTGATAATTGGTGCTACATTCTTTTTAAAAACAATTGAAAGACTGATGATTTTTATATATTACTTGACAATATACTTTCCTTCTTCTTGTGCCTTTAATTCTTTCCTTGCACATTAAGAATGAAAAAAAATATGTGTTCAAACTTTAACCAACTAAAACAATTTAAAGTAGTTAACTAACTTAATCAGTTTATAAATCAAATTGTTAGATCTATATATAACCTAACACGACACCAATTGGTAATGTAAAACGATTATCACTCCTAACAAGAGGTTGGATTTACATCAATGCTATCAGCATGGATCTCCCAGATCCTATAATTAAAACATACATAACCAAAATATTAAGTGATTTAGGTGGTGTTTGATTGCATCTTAACAGTCCACCTTTTATTCGCTAAGAAGTATGAAGTTGTATAAGTAAAAAAAAAAATCCCTCAAAATACCTCTAACTCGTTAAAATATATAGAAAATTAAATCTAAACTATTCACATGATCATATGATCGAAATTGACTATTTTTTGGAAAAAAATAACATCTTCAACTCTTGCTTTCATTTCTTTGATTAGGTGGCCGCCCCACCATAGGCAGACCACCACCACAATAGCCAATTTCTCTATCATCAAATGTTTCATCTTAACAACAACGTACAGAGCACTGCTATTGATATCTCGAACAACAAAGTTAATACCCCTCTTAACCCGAATTCTGAGAAGACCCAACAAATTATCCATTAAAGAAGATGAAGCAGGTTTCCCTGTAGTTGGTGATCCCAGCACCTTCTCTATCTCTCTCCTTTATATATTACCACTAAATAAAATATAAAACTCAACCACAATTAAATCAAACAATTTGCGGTGAATGTTTTGTAACTGCTGGGAATTTAATTATTTATGAAACCCACCAAGAAATTTAAGAGTTGTACTCACGTTTTGAATGTTTATTGATTTTGGGAGATTCAGCTATGGATCAAGTCAGTTTCTTGAGGTAGGAGGGGAGAGGGAGGAGAGAGAAAGAGAAGAAATAATAGAGAAATGGGAATTTGGTGGAGGGAATATGTAATGGTTAGGATTTGGGGGAGATGTTTGTGGGTGGATGTTTTGACTGGGAATGATGAGATTTACATGGCGAGAATGCCGTCACGTCTGTATTCTCCAATTTTCAACTTCAAGAACAAAGAAATTGATAAGAGGGTTAAAATAAAAAAATAGGAATAAATATTTTTTTTATATATCACTCTACTTTAGGTCAACTTACGATCAACTAACTCAAATTTTTTTTCTTAAAGTCAATTAACTATACTTTACTTTTCTTACAAACCGTTAGAAAAATCGTTAAGTCTTTTGACTTTAAACGGAAATAGACACATAAGTTGTTGAGTTGCAAAAAAAAACTGATGTGGCAATGATAATACGACGTGGCCATGATTGTGGACCTGGAGGAAAATTTTATTAAAAAAAATATTTTAAATTATAATATAAATTTAAAGTTAGCCAAAAAAATAAGAAAATAAATGAAATGTATATTTAATTATTTTTGTAACTAATATAAAATGAATTTTTATTTCTAATTAAGCCATTTATAAAACATAAAAACTAAAAATATGCTAATTAAAATTAAGGGGAATATGAAAGAAATTTTTTAAAAGTTAAATTAAATTAAGAAAAAAACATGGAAAAATAATTTTTTTTACTTATTTTTGTAATTAATAGAAAATGATTTTTTAGGTAAGACTTAAATATTATTTCAAATGAATTTTTTACATTTATTAAATGCCCAAGGGTAAAATGGTCAAACCATATGATAACGTTATAGCACTTTTCTCTCATTTCATCAAGCAAAGAACAATCAAACACTTTTCTCTCATTTCATCAAGCAAAGAACAATCAAATGCAAAATGAGATCAAAACCAACAAATTGGATGCAGTGGCCTAAAAATTAACCCATCTGAAGAGATTTGGTCTAAAACACAGACCCACCATTCATCAAAAATAATACATTTCATCGCATTTCATTTGGATCAAAAACACAGATCCAAATGAACTAATTAGATGTAGTGTTCAAAAACAAATTAATTGGACAGTGTCGTTCACCACCATCACAAATTTACCCACCACCAACAGCCGCCACCACTTCAGTGTCACTACAAAAAAAAAGGTCATTGGCGACAGGAGCATTCTCGACGACAACATCCCCGTCGAGAATAATGTCACTGCCGACAGGATCGCCGTCGCCAATGTGTGTCGTTGGTAATGACCTTATTATTTGGCCCAGACTTTCCCGATGGAGGAAAAACTCATTTGCGACGGGAATAATTTTAACATCAACAGCAACGCCGTCAGGAGTGACTCAATCTCGACAGGACTCATTATCGACAGGATCGCCGTCGAGAATGAGTCTTATATTTTAAACCCTGGTTCGACAACAACGATAATTTTTTTCATTCCCTCTCTTAATTTTCTATTTCCCTCGTAATTTGGCCATTTCGCCCCAATTGATTCTCACCTAGCCTAGCTCAATTGATTCTCAGCTAGCTCATTAATTGATTTACCCAATTAAATATGGTTCCTAGTTCAGTCATCAGTCGCATCCCCGCTGCACATCTCCTTCATCAGTTTCTCCCAAATCGCCGCCTAGTTCCCCGCCCAGTTCACTGAAATTCCTTCATCATTTCACCCCCATTTTATTCTACAGTTGTTCTACATAGGGGTGTAAACGGATATATACGGATACGAATACAGTAGTATCCGTATCCGTTTATTTGTGGATACCTTTAAACTGAATACGGATAATATCTGCTTTTTTCAAATACGAATAATATTCGCTTTTTTACTAATACGGATGCGGACGAATTCGAATTTTTCGGTTACCATTTGCAGCCCTAACTATAACTAGAATAAAAAAATAATGAGTTTTAAAATATAGTTTACTAATGATTGAATGTTAATGTATTTATTTTTAATAAATATTTAAATACAATAATCAATGTTCTAAATTACAATTTAAATAAGTTTTCATCATTTTTGAAATCCTAAATATCAAAATGAATGCTCTACTTATTAATGTTTAGATATCCATTAATTAGTAGATGTTCATTTTATGTGTGTGGAGTAATACTTTAGTGTGTATGAATATTTATAATTTATAATTAGATTCAAAAGTTTACATTGAATATTTAATTATTTTTTCTCAATTACTTGATTAAAACTTTAATAATATGTTTATGGGGACTTTTATTTATAATTTTTTCTCAATACATAGATTACAATTTACATAGTTATAATTTTTATTTTATTTTATTATATTTATGGAGAGTGCGAGTTATAATGTATATGTAACAATTGACAACTAGTTAATCCAACTTGATCCAAAATTTACTTTGGACTTACTTTAAATATTTGGACTTCTAATTTCTAAATACTTGGGCAAATGAAAGTGATAAATACTCCCTCCACCCGAAAATTCATAAACGTGAATTAATTATTCAACCCCCTTTTAGATTAATTCTAAATTAATTTGGAATTAACACATTTTAACAATAAAATTATATTGTTCATTGTTCCCGCCTCCCAGCATTGCAAGTAAGTTTTGAAAGTAAAAAACTTATAACAAGCTAATAGTTATAGTTTTGTTCTTCTAATATATAATTTTCTTGTTAAGTGATACATTTTAGATATTTTAACTTTATAATAGTAAAAATCCATTAACTATACTTAAATCAATTTATTTCAGTTTATTAATATTATAATAAAAGTGCTATTTTCTACTTTTTAGAAGTGACATGATATATTTTTAAAATAATTTTCGTATGATAGTAAAAACTAATTATTATGCAAAGAAGACCACTTTAAAAAAATTATTTTGTTTATTATATAATAATTAATATATATAAGTTATTTGAATACGAATTCCGGATATGGATCCGAATCCGGATATCCGCTATTTGCCGGATATATTTATGGTCGGATGTTAAACGAATACAAATATGCCTATATCCGTATTCGTATTCGTTTATTTGCGAATACCTTAAACCGAATACGGATATATCCATTTTTTTAATACAAATAATATCTGCTTTTTTTCGAATATGGATGCGGCTGAATACGAATTTTTCAGCTACCATTTACAGCCCTAGTTCTACACTTCATTTTGGTAAAAAAAATTAAGTTCCATTTAACATTTCTATATATATATATATATATATATATATATATATATTGGTTTGGAAAGGTATTTAGAACCTCTTGATTTTCTCTGTCTCCACTTATGTTAAAGTATAAATGTATTAGATTCGTTTGTTTCAGCTGTGTTTGGTCTGTTTTGGTAGTCCTATTTTGGGGTTTTTGGACAGTTTACATATATCACATGTGGGACTGTTTTGGTACTCGATTTTACTGGATTGAATGTGTTTGTTTATGGAGTGAATATATCACATGTGGGGCTATTTGTATATGGAGTGAATATAGTGCGATAACTTTTTTGGTCTCTTTTGATAAATGATAGTACTTTGATTTATTTTGATGGTTGTTAATCCTGTGATGATTAATATGTAGTTATACTATATTCTATTTTGTTTTTGATAATAAGGAAGAATATAAATGATTTGAAGGAAATAGAAGGGGATATTGCCCAAGTAACATGGTGATTTGTATGGCGTCATGAAGCCTGTGCATTCTCCATTCGCTTTTAAGTTAGTTAATCAAATGAATTATATGATTTTAGTTATTATTGTCAACTGTAGTTTTCAATTTTATAGAGGAATGTCTTGAAGGCTTCTTGTAGTTTTCAATATAGTGGAGTAATGTCTTAAAGGCATGAATTGACTATCAATGAGATTTTAATTTTGTTTCAGAACTTTTATCACTTGTTTACTAAAAGAAAACACTTCCTTCAATAATGGAGTATATAGGATAAAATTCTTGAGATTCTAAGGACTGCACTCACTCTCTTTCCCTCACTTATAGACAAGCAACCTTATATCCTCACAGACTTTTTGCTCTTTCAAAGGGAAAAACAAATAAGAGAAAAGCAAATAGATTAGAATTGCTTAATTTGTTATTTGAAATGTACCTTATTTACAATATGATCAAACAAATTGCTTAACTGATACTCCATCTATTTAAATTTATATTCTTGCAAAGCATCTAATTTCCATCTATTTGAATTAATATTCTTATTCAACTAACTAGACAAAACACTTGTTGGTAGAATTTCTTCTCTATAATATTGTTATATAGTGATTTCTTCACAACATACATATGGTAAGGCCATGTAACTATCCTGGCACCTTATGTTGGCATAGTTTTCGGCTAATATCTCTAAATTGTTGATGGTATGGCATTCATTCCCTGAGGGCATCTTAATGCATTAGTATGCTATTTTGTTTAATACACATTGTACCGTGGACAATATTTTTCTGCAGGCCAGCCATTATGTCCACAATTCTCTGGCATTTCTCCTGTTTGAAATTTGTTTCACTCTTCTTTAGGATCTTTTTATTTTGTAATCGGGGTAACTGTTCATCATGTTATATAGCTATGGGTTCTACCTGTAATTTTTGTTGTTTGGTAATCATGGCTCTCTAAGTACAGACATGAGTTTTCATAGTAATTTGTAGTAAGGAGAACTAGCTAGTTACTTTGGTCACTAGTTCACCGTAGTATAATATATGTTGCGTGCTTGATTTTAATGCATACATATTGATTTTTGGAACCACCGATGAAGATAAATAAATTTTTAAAATTAGTTGATTAAATGAATTATTTGATTTTAGTTATTGTGATTATTGCATTTGCATATTTTCTATATAGTTTAGGAAACTTAGAAACCCGCTCGAGATTCACTTAATACAAGTGAATCTCGAATAGTCCCCATTTTAGGACTGTTCCTGAATGTTTCAATCTCACTTAAGTCGGTGTTAATGGCTTGAGCACGTCTTTATATTTTGAGAATTTTCGGTGAATATCTCTTGATATTCTTCGGGTGCATATTTAGACTACGATGTGTTAGTTTATTTAGTATACTTGAAGACCATGGGAAGGTGCTGCCGAAATTTCTTATAATTTAAAGATGTGTTCAAGTTTTTCGCATCAGTGGGGTGACACATCCAGGAATGGGATAGAAGCCGTTAGAGTGGGAGATGAATTTAGGAAACTCATATGTATGCATATACATTAACCCTCTGACTTGATTGTGTTTTGATTTTTCACATATATAGCAGCACGTTGTTCAAGATGTTAGTTGATTAAAGTTGGATGGAACGTAGGGTAGCCACTGATAAGGTGGGCTTATCTCTGAGTACTGTAGTGGGGTTGAACAGTTTGTCAATTTTTTATTTGAGCAAGTCAGTGACGATGAGATCAGATATCCTTGTAAGAGGTGTGTGAATAAAGTGTGGAAGGAAAGGAGTGATGTCATGTGCGACCTATTTGCGTATGGGTTTAAGCAGGGTTATAACACATGCATCTATCATGGGGAAACCTGATTGAATGAACATGAATCCGAACCGGAATCCATAGCTGACGATACCTTTGAATGTACTTACATGATAGTCGAAGTTGTTGATTCATTCTTCTAGACGAATATATACAAGGATGACAGTAGCATCGAGCAAGAGCCGAATGACGGCTATAAGTTATTAATTTCAAGTACGAATATAATAACTTGTATTAATATTTAAAAATTCTATTAATAATTCTTAATAGGATTTGGATTATTATATTCACTCCCGCTTATTAGAATTTCATCCTTGAAATTAAAATATATTCTACAAAAATAAATGTGGGTAATTTTCTCACATTTTATCCTCAAGCTCCCACGTAGCTTCTTCAACGTTCTGGTTTCTCCATATCACTTTGACTAATGGTATTACTTTGTTTCGCAAAACTTGTTCCTTCTGATCAATGATTTGTACAGGAACTTCCACATAAGATAAATCCTTCTTGTTCTAGACAGACTTATATTTTATAACGTGTTTATAATCAGGTTTATACGGTCGTAATATGGACAAGAGAAACACATTGTGATTGTGATCTAACTCAGAAGGTAAGGCTACCTCACCTACCCTCCTCAATATCTGGAATGGTCCTATAAATCTCGGACTCAATTTTTCTTTCTTGCTAAAACATATTTTACCCTTCCAAAGGGACATTTTCAAGAATATGTGGCTCCCAACATTGAAATCTCGTCGTTTTCTGTGTTGATCTGCATACTTCTTCTGTCGATCCTGAGATGATTGCAAAATCTCGCGTATAATTCTAATCTGAGATGCTTGCAATCTCTCGCGTATAATTTGAATAATTATCTCAGTGGTCTGTTGGACTACCACGAGTCCTAACATTTGTCTTTCCCCGACTTTGCCCAAACACAAATGTGTTCTACATTTTCTACCGTATAAGGCTTCATACGATGGTATTCCTATGCTGGCATGGTAACTGTTGTTGTAGGCAAATTCTACCAAAGGCAACTGATTCTCCCAAGTTCCCTTGAAGTCCATAATACAGGTTCTCAACATATCCTCTAATGTTTGAATGGTTCTCTCACTTTGTCTATTTGTTTGCGGGTGATATGTTGTACTTAATCTCAAATGGGTTCCTAAGTGTTTTTGAAGACTCCTCCAAAAGTTTGAAGTAAATCGTGGATCTCGATTTGATACTATAGAAATAAGAACTCCATGCCTAGAGATAATTTCATTTATGTATAACTTGAACAGTTGATCTAGATTAAAGGTAACCTTAATAGGTAGAAAATGGGCTGATTTAGTGAGACGATCAACTATATATTACCCAAATAGCATTGTGGCCTTTCTGTGTGGCAGGAAAACCTACTACGAAGTCCATGGTTATGTGTTCCCACTTTCACTCGGGAATTGGTAAGGGTTGTAGCAATGCACTCGGCTTTTGATGTTCGGCTTTAACTTTTTAACATGTGAGACATTTACTTACCCATTCCGCTATTTCTCATTTTATGTTTGACCACCAAAAGTGTCGACTCAAGTGTTTATACATTTTAGTACTACACGGATGCACGGCGAATTTAAAGCTATGGGCTTTATTTAATATTTCATCTTTTAGTGATTGTACTGATAGAACCTAAATTATATCCTCGTACCTCGGTATCTTATCTTTATCTATTCTGAATTTGATATTCTTTATATGGGCCAATGTTTTAAGGCCTTATTTGTATGGATTTGATTCGATTCGGACTTGGGATTTGACCCGAGATTTGTTCCGGACTCAGGATTTGACCCGGGTTGTTACAAACTCCCCCATTTAAATTTCTAACGTCCCCGACAGAACCGATCACACACACGGTCCACAAATCTTTGCCTCTCTAGCCATTGTGGGATAATACCGGTTGGCTTTGTGTCCTCACCTCTGGACCTCCATCTCTTCATTGTGGGATAATACCACTAGCCTTCGTATCCCCAACTCTAACAACTCGATTAGATAACCCGACCCGAGCTTTCGAGAGTCGGCTCTAATACCATATTGTGATGCCACCAAAATCTCTACACTCCCTGTAGCAGATTTGGTGCTCACGTACGTACGTCTATAAATATTACATAATATATAACTTCTATCTATCCAAGATTCACAATATCCCATAACAGATAGTAGTTCTCGTCAGAACAATTACTGTGTTTGGATACCCTCACTTGGATGTATAGATTTATATCATGGATATATCTTTCATATCAATAGTTCCTATCTATCTGACATTCACAGTATTAATGATAAGATTATTCTTGGAAACGAGAGGCGCATCCCTAGTACTTACAGAACGTCCAAAATCATTCAGTATCCTCATTCAGATATATAGTTCATATGGATACTATACTAAATCAGTACTACTAATTTATCTAAAAATGTAAGTACAACGCAATTGATTTAACAAAAGATGATAATATATTTCATAACTTTATGTTCGGTTACATAGATTCCAATATCGTATTGTTATTATATCAAAGTCTCAAAAGACTTAAGCAAAAACAAGCCAAAAGCATTAAAGCTAATCTAGCAGAGTCTTTATCCATTGAGGTGTGTGTTGGAACATCTGGGATTATCATTCAATGCTGCAAAGGAAATTGTATTTGCAAGGATGAGCTACAAAAGGCTCAGCAAGTTTTAAACATTTAACAAGTTATACTCACACTATGTTTGAATTGAATGAACATTCAGTTCAAAGACTTTCCATAAATATATACTGATTGTCTGTCAAACCACACATATTCTAGATTCTGTCAATCATAAAGACCTAGAAATCAAAGGTTAATATGTTCAACCGGACATAGTAATCAATTCCAAAGGTCATATAGAGTTAAGAGTCATTAGTTCGGATATTTAATAGGGGATCAACCTATTTATATTCTACGAGTATGCATATCATCCTAACAACAATGTCCCAGACGCACAAAGGTTAGTTTAGTACTGCTTATAAACCCCAGTCAGTATATATTTGCCTGGTCATCACTCTTATATAAAGAGGAAAATAGTTTCAGCATATATGTTGTGCCAAACATTATTAGTTTCTACTCAGTTTATGCTTTGATACAATATGTAATAACCCGGGTCAAATCCCGAGTCCGAAACAAATCTCGGGTCAAATCTCAAGTCCGAATCAAATCAAATCCATACAAATAAGGCCTTAAACCACTGGCCCAATAGTATCATTTTGGGTCATCTTAGCCCACCACAGGATCACCCAAAAGGTCATGACTTGAAGGTATAATTGGTAGTTATTTAATTCCTTATATATTGAAAAAAATTTATCATATCTTTCGATGTGGGACTGGGTTGTCACAAGAGCTGTGGGCATTCCACATGGGTCCCAATTTATACTATAGTGCCTGCTGATAAGTACACAATATTCATGATTTTTTTCCTTTACGTTTGGTTTTATTGCATGTTTAATGTGTATATGAGCTTAATAAGTTGTTTATTGTTTTCAGGTGAATTAAAGCTAAAAGGATGGAAACAAGTTGATTTGGAGCTAAATTGAAAAGAAACGAGAATTTGGAAATCTTGGATTTTTGAAAAGTTTCTAAAAGCAGATTTTGGCATCTTTCTACATGGAATTGGATTGATATTGCTATTAGAATTAGGATTGCTTTGGACTGAGATTTTATTTTCTTATTAGATTTTATTTCTTTATAGAAACTAGTTATGATTTGTAATTCCTTTTAGGATTTGGATTTTTAGTTCTCATAGGATTTAGGACTTTGTCTAGCACTATAAATAGTTGTACTAGTCAGGATATAATTCATTCTATCATCTACAATATTGAAGACATGGGCTAACACTTTTAATTTAATTCTGAAGGGATGTTGAACCTTGTTCGTAATTAATGGTTTGATTAAGTTTACTTTGTTTATTCCTTCACATGTGAGATTTATTCTGATTATCTACATAAACTTCTTGTATGCTATTCAATTTACTAATGTGATTTTGCAGGATTAAATTAGTAAATTGATATAATCTGCTAAATTAAGATATATATTAAGCAAATGATGTATATCTGATCATAAGTAGCAATTAATGATATTTGATTGTGGTCAAGTTTTTGAATATTATTAAGGTTTTCAGAAGACAAGTTAAATAATTCCTGATTGTGTAATTATTGCTTGGAATAATCTAATTCTCATTCTTCATGCTTCTATTGTATTAAATCTAGACTGATAGTTCTAGATTATATGATAGTTAGGATCTTTTGTTGGCGATCGTCTCATTAGATTTACACTTAAAGAGAATTTCGGGTAATTAGCGATTGCGGTTATCTAGGGTTGATAATCTCATGAAAGGATAAATGTTGTGAAACTTGATTTTTCCATAATTGTGAAAAGGCGATACTGAACTGAAGAACTGAAGCTTTTTATTCATTGTTAATTCTTATTAATTTATTCATGTTAATTTAGTTTAATCAATTCAAAACCCCCTTCTTATTGAAAACAATTGAATAAATATAAAATAAATCACTCTTTGTGGGATCGATCATTGCTTAGTACTGTGCTAATTGTTTGAATTTGTAAAGTGAAAGTGAGGTTAATTTAGACATAGCACCTCATAAATATTTGGAACATGTTAAAACTTACGGGAATCGATTCCAAGATCAGGAGTCCAAGTTATCACCTCGTTTGTCTAACTTTTAAAACTTAAAAAAACTTGGAAAAATATACGAAAAGAGACAAAAACCAGTCTCGGGAATCGAAACGACACGAAACCATAGAAATAGCACCTCATTTATATTTGGAACATGTTACAACCTACGGGACTCGATTCCGAGATCCGAAGGCCGAGTTATCAGCTCGTTCGCCGAAATTGCATATATTAACGAAGACACAAACTATAGTCCAAAACCCGCTCCGGGTGTCGAAATGACACAAAATCATAGACATAGCACATTTTACATATTTGGAACATGTTACAACTTACGGGACTCGATTCTGAGATCCGGAGGCCGAGCTATCAGCTCGTTTGTCTAACTTTTAAAACGTAAAGAAAACTTCAAAAAATATACGAAAAAGAGACCAAAACCCGCCCGAGCATCGAAATGACACGAATCTAGATACATAGTACCTCATAGATATTTAGAACATGTTACAACTTGCGGAACTCGATTTCGAGATCCGGAGGCCGAGTTATCAGCTCGTTTGCAGTACTTGCATATATTAACAAAGACTTAGCAACATATAGACTAAAACCCGCCCCGGGCGTCGATACGATAGGAAACCATAGACATAACACCTCTTACATATTTGGAACATGTTACAACTTACGAGACTCGATTCTAAAATCCGAAGGCCGAGTTATCAGCTCGTTTGCAGAACTTGTATATATTAACGAAGACTTGGCAAACCACAGACCAAAACCCGCCCCGGGCGTCGAAATGATAAGAAAACATAGGCATAGTACCTCTTATATATTTGGAACACGTTACAACTTACGGGACTCGATTCTGAGATCCAAAAACCGAGTTATCAGCTTGTTTGCCTAACTTTTAAAATTTAAAGAAAACTTAGAAAAATATATGAAAAAGAGAGCAAAACCCGCCCCGGGCGTCAAAACGACACGAAACCATAGAAATATCACATCATGGATATTTGGAACATGTTAAAACTTACGGGACTCGATTCTGAGATCCGGAGATCGAGTTATCAGCTCGTTTGCCTAACTTCTAAAACATAAATAAAACTTAGAAAAATATACGAAAAAATAGACCAAAATCCACCCCGGGCGTCGAAACGACACGAAACCATACATATAACGCCTCATAGATATTTGGAACATGTTACAACTTCTGAGACTCGATTCTGAGATCTGGAGGCCGAGTTATCAGCTTGTTTGCCGAACTTGCATATATTAACGAAAACTTAGCAAACTATAGACCAAAACCCGCCCCCGGCGTCGAAATGACACGAAACTATAGACATATCACCTCTTACATATTTGGAATACGTTATAACTTACGGGACTCGATTTCGAGATCCGAAAGCCAAGTTATCAGCTCGTTTGCCGAACTTGCATATATAACAAAGACTAAGCAAACTATAGACCAAAACCCGCCCCGGGCATCGAAACAGCACGAAACCGTAGACATAGTACCTCATATATATTTGGAACACGTTACAACTTACTGGACTAGATTCTCAGATCAGAAAGTCGAGTTATCCGCTCGTTTGCCTAACTTATATATATTAAAGAACACTTAGAAGAATTATTTAAATATGCTCTCTTTTGGACTTCCTAATTAATATTTTAATTTTGTAGGGTCTTTTTAATGAGCCTTGTAGGGGTGGAGGCAGCGGCAAAGGCGGTGACCATGGAGGAGCTGGCGAGGCCCTAGAGGAGATAGTGAGGACCGCCAAGCTAATATTGATGATGCTACGGAGGGTGGGACCGACGGTGGCGCGATTGATCGATGGCGATGATGATTCTGGTACTCCTAATATGGGGATATAGTTTGTTTGTGTTTAAATTTTTACTTCATGTATGTACTTATACAATTTTTGGGTTGTACAGACTAGTGTTTTGTATCTAGTTAGGTTGATGGTTTATGTGTATAACTAAATTGATGAAAGTTTTTTGATGATTATAATTTGTATCTACTAAGATTTTATACTTTATCTATGTGATTACGTTGTCTAAGTATTTGATGGTAGATAACAAAAGATTTTATAGTTATTGATATGTGTTCGTGAAAAATTATTTATTTATTTAGTTTATAACATGTACAATTATGTATATGTAAATGAATAGGGGGTTTTTGTAATTTTCTAAAAAACATTGAAAATATCATTAGTGACGGCCATCTTTGATCCTTTTAATAATAAATTTAAATACTCATTACCGACAGACCATCAGCTATTGGCGACGGACAGTCCGTCGCCCCTATCGTCGCCATTGACTCATTAACGATAAATTGTCGTCGCCAATGACCACAGTACCGACGGCGGTCGATGGGAACGAGAGGCGACGACCCCTGAGGCGACGGGAGTTGTCGTCACCAATGACCTCATTGCCGACTACAGATGGGTTATTGGCGACGACAATGCCCGTCGGCAATGACCCTTTTTTTGTAATGTGTGTTCGCCTCTATCACCACCGTCCGTCACTCAATGCCCAGTCGCCCACCATTAACAACACCACTTCAAATCTACAATCCACCTATATACCACCCATGCACCACCGCCACAAACTACAAAACAAAAAATCGGTCTGCCTTACCACCACCTATGTACTACCACACCACCAGATCTGCTAAAATTTCACCCCACCACCACGGTACCACCATTTAGCAACACAACTACCAACAACTATTGGACGGAGAGAATATAAGAGGATAAATAAAATTGACCCCATGATTCGTTTATACCTAGTTTTGTACCTTTGACTCTGAGAGATAATCTTGTGGTAGTAATAACAATTGGATTTTACAACCAATAAGAACTTGTATATATTTTTCTTGTAGATCCGGAAAGGAATGATAAAATTTGCAAATAGAGAGGCGTGAAATATGTGAGATGAATATGATTGGAAAGAAATGAGTTGGTTCATGATTATAGATTTGGAATGTACAAAATCATTATGAAAAATCTGGAGGATAAGGAAGAGGAAATGGTTAAGAAAATAATTTTATTGAGTTAATTTTAATGTTAGATGAATGTGGTTTGACATATAATTTACCCTTAAATGATTAATAATTGTGAAAAAAATATTTGATATATATAATTTTTTTTAATTACACATAAGCATGTTTAGGCTTAGTCATTAATTTATATTGAAAAAATTAAGCCACGTAAGTGCCACGTCAAAGTTACGTTAAAAATTTAACAGTCAAGACAGAATTTGAAATTTTTGTTAGTAAAGTAAAGTATAGTAAAAAAGTTGAGTTAGTTGATTATAAGTTGACCTAAATTAGAGTGAGAAAAAAAATATTTTAAAATATTATTATTCAGACATTTTGAAAAAATAATTATTAAATAGTAATTCTTTATTCAGATATAATTTTAAACAGATAATCTATATTATTCAGATATCTAAACTGTTTAGATCTTAACATTCAATTTTATCAAAGACAACTTTATTTTTATTTTTTGCCTATGTAGTAAACAATGAAAGCCATTTAGTCCCTTCAAAATCTTGTGATTCCCGACACTATAAAATCACTCACAGATCAGAAGTACGATTTTAATTAAAAGCATCATGTTTGAACACCAAATTAAAATATTAAAGAAAAAGTTTCTAAAATATATCAAATAATTAAATGACATGCCCAAGGAAACAAATGAATATTGCATACTCCCTCCGTCCCAAATTAATTGCTCAGTTTTGACTTTTTTTAATCAAATTGACTATTTTTTAAAACTATTTTGTGTACCATTTTTGCCAAAATATAGGTGAAGAGGTTATAATAAAAAAAAGTATATATAATTTACTACAAATACCAATTTTTATAATGTTAAAAACATATTTATACATGCTTAATTATTAATTTTAAAAATAGTCAATTTGACTAAAAAAAAGTCAAAACTGAACAATTAATATGGGATAGAGGGAGTATCATTTAGGTTATGTTTTTATTGCTATAAGTGAAGTCCTTTATTTTTACTGAAAATAAAAGAAAACGAGCACATGTTATATTTTATTGAATTCTTACTTAACAAAACCCTTTTTGAAAAAAGGAAAATTAAATGATACCCTTTTAGCACCTAGGATACAATTTTGGTTTTTTTTCGGTTGCGTATAGTGTGCGTTACCCAAAAATTAAATGATACCCTTTTAGCACCTAGGATACAATTTGACATAAATTATTTCAAAAATTTCCGAAATTTAGTATTTGATTTTAAGACTAAAAGATCACCAGAATTTTTTTATTACAAAATATTGCCAATATTTTAAAATATAAAATTATTATTGATTATTTAAAGTTAAAATTAAAATTAAAAATCAAGAGGGGTGTGTATACCATCATCAAATCAAAATAATTGGTCTTTTCCGTTTGGAAGCAGTTGAACTGACTAAGGAATTTGTGCAGCATTATTTATTACTTGAACAAGAACGACTTATTATTCAATCAAACAATCAAGTATGGCAGACAGCTACAAAATGACCAATAACTAATCTGTATTTACATATGTCAGCACATTAAAAGAATCCCAAAATAAAGTTGTACTATTATAAAGTTATAATTTTAATAAATAGATTAAGGTGATGTTCGATTACATCTTAATGCATTTTAACAGCTCATCTGTTAATGCATTTTAATGGCCCACAATTTTATATTAAGAGGTCCTCTTAATAGTTAAGATACAAATATTAGTTTAAACTATTAAGAGGACCTCTTAATATAAAGATATGGGTTCTTAAGATGCATTAAGAGGTGAGCTCTTAAAATACATTAAGATGCAATCAAATTGATGCATTATTTCTATAAACTTATTTATTTATTACCCTCTCTATTCTATAAAAAAAAAAGTCTATTTTGTTTATTATTTTTGTTCTACAAATAGATATTCTTTTTATTGAGAAAAATATATTGACACATTAAATTTGTCACAATAATTTCATTATTATGTTGATGTGAGTGAACAAAAACTTTATTTCTTACATGAAACAAAAATACCTTTCAAGTCTTTAGCAGCAGAAGCAAATATTCATTTACTAATTTAAGGGATCATACTGCTAAAGTTTAGTTCATATTCAATCAATCAATTTTACATCTTGTTATTATTGTTATGGAAATAATATAATATTCAAATGTTATTCCAAATTGATTTCTCCCATACTGCTTAATTTGAGGAAGAATTTAAATAATGGATAGCTTCTGTTTATACTAACAGATTAAATCAATGGGCATGGAATCAATTGAATCAATTAAATTACTTTAATTATGGAATCAATTATATATCTTTAATTATGGAAGGAAGGACTGAATTAATTAAATCATTTTCCAAATCGGATGGGTAATTATTGAATCAATTGGATAGCTCCAATTAATTTGACACCTTTGTTTATGGAATCAACATCTTTTATTATGGAAAGAATGAATCAACTAATTTGACCATTTATCAAATGCATGGGCAGCTTATTTAAATTAGAGATATGAAAGATAATGTATTTTTTAAAAAAAACTTATTTACTAACCAACTCCATCAATTATGAGAAGTACAAAAAATCAACATTTAAAAAACATTTCCATACTTATTTTGAAATCCCAGTTTATTTAAATTTTCCCTCACTAATTAGCTTTCCAAAAATTACTCCAATTATTTGATCCATGCTAATTGATTCTAAAAATATGAAAATTGATTTGCTTAATCAATTTATCGAAAAATCAATTAGTTAATAAATTATGAAAAACTCAAATAATGAATAACTCAATCCCAAGATATATGGTACTACCTCCGTTCCTTAAAGAGTGCAGTTTTAGCAAAAAAAAATTATTCCTTAAAGAATGCAGTTTTAGGAACCCAAAGCCTTCTTTTCCAAATATGCCCTTGTTTTAATTAATGCACTAAATGAGGAAGTTAATGCACTAAAGGAAGAGAAAGGCTAGCTTTGTCATTTTATCCCACTTATTGGTTTGTGCTTTTTGCTAAAACTGCACTCAGGAACGGAGGTAGTAACATATTTGTTCTGATTTCAAATTAGTTCCTTTAATTATGGAAAGGTTTCAAAATTAGACTCCAATTAGTTAATATTTGATCCTTATTAATTTTGAAAGCTTAAATAAATATTTTCATAATTAGTTAACCACTTTAATTTATTCCATAATTAATTAACCACTTCCATAATTATTTAAATGCAATGCAATTCCTAGAGCCTTGATTGAGAAATAATTAAAATTAGGATCTTACATTTATTTCCTAATATCTAAAGCAAATCTTGAAGTATTTATGTTTTTGATCCTTTAATAAATCAAAGTTTCACGAAATCTTTTGTTGTCTCATTAATATCACTAGTTGATAGCCCGTGCAATGCACGGCTAGTTTATTGCACGGGCTAGCTCGAATAATAAATTGAATAACCTAAACCTAAATATATCTAACAAAAAATACATTCATTAAGGCATAACAAATGAAACATGAAACAAATACCATGGAGAACGAAATGAAATAGTGAGTGAAATGATTCATTCTAGACATAGCTAAAATGAGTCATTACATATCATTTATCAAATAATAAAATTCACAAATTTGGTGGAAATGAAAATGGTTCATTCCATTCCCTCATTAATTCCCACAATCGAAATGTAGCATAAATCTCTTTCAACTTGCATATAATGATGCTATATCAACTTCAGAAAAATGAAAAGCAAAGAAACATTCGTCATTGTAGGTTATGTTAAAAACATATTTATACATGCTTAATTATTAATTTTAAAAATAGTCAATTTGACTAAAAAAAAGTCAAAACTGAACAATTAATATGGGATAGAGGGAGTATCATTTAGGTTATGTTTTTATTGCTATAAGTGAAGTCCTTTATTTTTACTGAAAATAAAAGAAAACGAGCACATGTTATATTTTATTGAATTCTTACTTAACAAAACCCTTTTTGAAAAAAGGAAAATTAAATGATACCCTTTTAGCACCTAGGATACAATTTTGGTTTTTTTTCGGTTGCGTATAGTGTGCGTTACCCAAAAATTAAATGATACCCTTTTAGCACCTAGGATACAATTTGACATAAATTATTTCAAAAATTTCCGAAATTTAGTATTTGATTTTAAGACTAAAAGATCACCAGAATTTTTTTATTACAAAATATTGCCAATATTTTAAAATATAAAATTATTATTGATTATTTAAAGTTAAAATTAAAATTAAAAATCAAGAGGGGTGTGTATACCATCATCAAATCAAAATAATTGGTCTTTTCCGTTTGGAAGCAGTTGAACTGACTAAGGAATTTGTGCAGCATTATTTATTACTTGAACAAGAACGACTTATTATTCAATCAAACAATCAAGTATGGCAGACAGCTACAAAATGACCAATAACTAATCTGTATTTACATATGTCAGCACATTAAAAGAATCCCAAAATAAAGTTGTACTATTATAAAGTTATAATTTTAATAAATAGATTAAGGTGATGTTCGATTACATCTTAATGCATTTTAACAGCTCATCTGTTAATGCATTTTAATGGCCCACAATTTTATATTAAGAGGTCCTCTTAATAGTTAAGATACAAATATTAGTTTAAACTATTAAGAGGACCTCTTAATATAAAGATATGGGTTCTTAAGATGCATTAAGAGGTGAGCTCTTAAAATACATTAAGATGCAATCAAATTGATGCATTATTTCTATAAACTTATTTATTTATTACCCTCTCTATTCTATAAAAAAAAAAGTCTATTTTGTTTATTATTTTTGTTCTACAAATAGATATTCTTTTTATTGAGAAAAATATATTGACACATTAAATTTGTCACAATAATTTCATTATTATGTTGATGTGAGTGAACAAAAACTTTATTTCTTACATGAAACAAAAATACCTTTCAAGTCTTTAGCAGCAGAAGCAAATATTCATTTACTAATTTAAGGGATCATACTGCTAAAGTTTAGTTCATATTCAATCAATCAATTTTACATCTTGTTATTATTGTTATGGAAATAATATAATATTCAAATGTTATTCCAAATTGATTTCTCCCATACTGCTTAATTTGAGGAAGAATTTAAATAATGGATAGCTTCTGTTTATACTAACAGATTAAATCAATGGGCATGGAATCAATTGAATCAATTAAATTACTTTAATTATGGAATCAATTATATATCTTTAATTATGGAAGGAAGGACTGAATTAATTAAATCATTTTCCAAATCGGATGGGTAATTATTGAATCAATTGGATAGCTCCAATTAATTTGACACCTTTGTTTATGGAATCAACATCTTTTATTATGGAAAGAATGAATCAACTAATTTGACCATTTATCAAATGCATGGGCAGCTTATTTAAATTAGAGATATGAAAGATAATGTATTTTTTAAAAAAAACTTATTTACTAACCAACTCCATCAATTATGAGAAGTACAAAAAATCAACATTTAAAAAACATTTCCATACTTATTTTGAAATCCCAGTTTATTTAAATTTTCCCTCACTAATTAGCTTTCCAAAAATTACTCCAATTATTTGATCCATGCTAATTGATTCTAAAAATATGAAAATTGATTTGCTTAATCAATTTATCGAAAAATCAATTAGTTAATAAATTATGAAAAACTCAAATAATGAATAACTCAATCCCAAGATATATGGTACTACCTCCGTTCCTTAAAGAGTGCAGTTTTAGCAAAAAAAAATTATTCCTTAAAGAATGCAGTTTTAGGAACCCAAAGCCTTCTTTTCCAAATATGCCCTTGTTTTAATTAATGCACTAAATGAGGAAGTTAATGCACTAAAGGAAGAGAAAGGCTAGCTTTGTCATTTTATCCCACTTATTGGTTTGTGCTTTTTGCTAAAACTGCACTCAGGAACGGAGGTAGTAACATATTTGTTCTGATTTCAAATTAGTTCCTTTAATTATGGAAAGGTTTCAAAATTAGACTCCAATTAGTTAATATTTGATCCTTATTAATTTTGAAAGCTTAAATAAATATTTTCATAATTAGTTAACCACTTTAATTTATTCCATAATTAATTAACCACTTCCATAATTATTTAAATGCAATGCAATTCCTAGAGCCTTGATTGAGAAATAATTAAAATTAGGATCTTACATTTATTTCCTAATATCTAAAGCAAATCTTGAAGTATTTATGTTTTTGATCCTTTAATAAATCAAAGTTTCACGAAATCTTTTGTTGTCTCATTAATATCACTAGTTGATAGCCCGTGCAATGCACGGCTAGTTTATTGCACGGGCTAGCTCGAATAATAAATTGAATAACCTAAACCTAAATATATCTAACAAAAAATACATTCATTAAGGCATAACAAATGAAACATGAAACAAATACCATGGAGAACGAAATGAAATAGTGAGTGAAATGATTCATTCTAGACATAGCTAAAATGAGTCATTACATATCATTTATCAAATAATAAAATTCACAAATTTGGTGGAAATGAAAATGGTTCATTCCATTCCCTCATTAATTCCCACAATCGAAATGTAGCATAAATCTCTTTCAACTTGCATATAATGATGCTATATCAACTTCAGAAAAATGAAAAGCAAAGAAACATTCGTCATTGTAGGTTATGTTAAAAACATATTTATACATGCTTAATTATTAATTTTAAAAATAGTCAATTTGACTAAAAAAAAGTCAAAACTGAACAATTAATATGGGATAGAGGGAGTATCATTTAGGTTATGTTTTTATTGCTATAAGTGAAGTCCTTTATTTTTACTGAAAATAAAAGAAAACGAGCACATGTTATATTTTATTGAATTCTTACTTAACAAAACCCTTTTTGAAAAAAGGAAAATTAAATGATACCCTTTTAGCACCTAGGATACAATTTTGGTTTTTTTTCGGTTGCGTATAGTGTGCGTTACCCAAAAATTAAATGATACCCTTTTAGCACCTAGGATACAATTTGACATAAATTATTTCAAAAATTTCCGAAATTTAGTATTTGATTTTAAGACTAAAAGATCACCAGAATTTTTTTATTACAAAATATTGCCAATATTTTAAAATATAAAATTATTATTGATTATTTAAAGTTAAAATTAAAATTAAAAATCAAGAGGGGTGTGTATACCATCATCAAATCAAAATAATTGGTCTTTTCCGTTTGGAAGCAGTTGAACTGACTAAGGAATTTGTGCAGCATTATTTATTACTTGAACAAGAACGACTTATTATTCAATCAAACAATCAAGTATGGCAGACAGCTACAAAATGACCAATAACTAATCTGTATTTACATATGTCAGCACATTAAAAGAATCCCAAAATAAAGTTGTACTATTATAAAGTTATAATTTTAATAAATAGATTAAGGTGATGTTCGATTACATCTTAATGCATTTTAACAGCTCATCTGTTAATGCATTTTAATGGCCCACAATTTTATATTAAGAGGTCCTCTTAATAGTTAAGATACAAATATTAGTTTAAACTATTAAGAGGACCTCTTAATATAAAGATATGGGTTCTTAAGATGCATTAAGAGGTGAGCTCTTAAAATACATTAAGATGCAATCAAATTGATGCATTATTTCTATAAACTTATTTATTTATTACCCTCTCTATTCTATAAAAAAAAAGTCTATTTTGTTTATTATTTTTGTTCTACAAATAGATATTCTTTTTATTGAGAAAAATATATTGACACATTAAATTTGTCACAATAATTTCATTATTATGTTGATGTGAGTGAACAAAAACTTTATTTCTTACATGAAACAAAAATACCTTTCAAGTCTTTAGCAGCAGAAGCAAATATTCATTTACTAATTTAAGGGATCATACTGCTAAAGTTTAGTTCATATTCAATCAATCAATTTTACATCTTGTTATTATTGTTATGGAAATAATATAATATTCAAATGTTATTCCAAATTGATTTCTCCCATACTGCTTAATTTGAGGAAGAATTTAAATAATGGATAGCTTCTGTTTATACTAACAGATTAAATCAATGGGCATGGAATCAATTGAATCAATTAAATTACTTTAATTATGGAATCAATTATATATCTTTAATTATGGAAGGAAGGACTGAATTAATTAAATCATTTTCCAAATCGGATGGGTAATTATTGAATCAATTGGATAGCTCCAATTAATTTGACACCTTTGTTTATGGAATCAACATCTTTTATTATGGAAAGAATGAATCAACTAATTTGACCATTTATCAAATGCATGGGCAGCTTATTTAAATTAGAGATATGAAAGATAATGTATTTTTTTAAAAAAACTTATTTACTAACCAACTCCATCAATTATGAGAAGTACAAAAAATCAACATTTAAAAAACATTTCCATACTTATTTTGAAATCCCAGTTTATTTAAATTTTCCCTCACTAATTAGCTTTCCAAAAATTACTCCAATTATTTGATCCATGCTAATTGATTCTAAAAATATGAAAATTGATTTGCTTAATCAATTTATCGAAAAATCAATTAGTTAATAAATTATGAAAAACTCAAATAATGAATAACTCAATCCCAAGATATATGGTACTACCTCCGTTCCTTAAAGAGTGCAGTTTTAGCAAAAAAAAATTATTCCTTAAAGAATGCAGTTTTAGGAACCCAAAGCCTTCTTTTCCAAATATGCCCTTGTTTTAATTAATGCACTAAATGAGGAAGTTAATGCACTAAAGGAAGAGAAAGGCTAGCTTTGTCATTTTATCCCACTTATTGGTTTGTGCTTTTTGCTAAAACTGCACTCAGGAACGGAGGTAGTAACATATTTGTTCTGATTTCAAATTAGTTCCTTTAATTATGGAAAGGTTTCAAAATTAGACTCCAATTAGTTAATATTTGATCCTTATTAATTTTGAAAGCTTAAATAAATATTTTCATAATTAGTTAACCACTTTAATTTATTCCATAATTAATTAACCACTTCCATAATTATTTAAATGCAATGCAATTCCTAGAGCCTTGATTGAGAAATAATTAAAATTAGGATCTTACATTTATTTCCTAATATCTAAAGCAAATCTTGAAGTATTTATGTTTTTGATCCTTTAATAAATCAAAGTTTCACGAAATCTTTTGTTGTCTCATTAATATCACTAGTTGATAGCCCGTGCAATGCACGGCTAGTTTATTGCACGGGCTAGCTCGAATAATAAATTGAATAACCTAAACCTAAATATATCTAACAAAAAATACATTCATTAAGGCATAACAAATGAAACATGAAACAAATACCATGGAGAACGAAATGAAATAGTGAGTGAAATGATTCATTCTAGACATAGCTAAAATGAGTCATTACATATCATTTATCAAATAATAAAATTCACAAATTTGGTGGAAATGAAAATGGTTCATTCCATTCCCTCATTAATTCCCACAATCGAAATGTAGCATAAATCTCTTTCAACTTGCATATAATGATGCTATATCAACTTCAGAAAAATGAAAAGCAAAGAAACATTCGTCATTGTAGGTTATGTTAAAAACATATTTATACATGCTTAATTATTAATTTTAAAAATAGTCAATTTGACTAAAAAAAAGTCAAAACTGAACAATTAATATGGGATAGAGGGAGTATCATTTAGGTTATGTTTTTATTGCTATAAGTGAAGTCCTTTATTTTTACTGAAAATAAAAGAAAACGAGCACATGTTATATTTTATTGAATTCTTACTTAACAAAACCCTTTTTGAAAAAAGGAAAATTAAATGATACCCTTTTAGCACCTAGGATACAATTTTGGTTTTTTTTCGGTTGCGTATAGTGTGCGTTACCCAAAAATTAAATGATACCCTTTTAGCACCTAGGATACAATTTGACATAAATTATTTCAAAAATTTCCGAAATTTAGTATTTGATTTTAAGACTAAAAGATCACCAGAATTTTTTTATTACAAAATATTGCCAATATTTTAAAATATAAAATTATTATTGATTATTTAAAGTTAAAATTAAAATTAAAAATCAAGAGGGGTGTGTATACCATCATCAAATCAAAATAATTGGTCTTTTCCGTTTGGAAGCAGTTGAACTGACTAAGGAATTTGTGCAGCATTATTTATTACTTGAACAAGAACGACTTATTATTCAATCAAACAATCAAGTATGGCAGACAGCTACAAAATGACCAATAACTAATCTGTATTTACATATGTCAGCACATTAAAAGAATCCCAAAATAAAGTTGTACTATTATAAAGTTATAATTTTAATAAATAGATTAAGGTGATGTTCGATTACATCTTAATGCATTTTAACAGCTCATCTGTTAATGCATTTTAATGGCCCACAATTTTATATTAAGAGGTCCTCTTAATAGTTAAGATACAAATATTAGTTTAAACTATTAAGAGGACCTCTTAATATAAAGATATGGGTTCTTAAGATGCATTAAGAGGTGAGCTCTTAAAATACATTAAGATGCAATCAAATTGATGCATTATTTCTATAAACTTATTTATTTATTACCCTCTCTATTCTATAAAAAAAAAAGTCTATTTTGTTTATTATTTTTGTTCTACAAATAGATATTCTTTTTATTGAGAAAAATATATTGACACATTAAATTTGTCACAATAATTTCATTATTATGTTGATGTGAGTGAACAAAAACTTTATTTCTTACATGAAACAAAAATACCTTTCAAGTCTTTAGCAGCAGAAGCAAATATTCATTTACTAATTTAAGGGATCATACTGCTAAAGTTTAGTTCATATTCAATCAATCAATTTTACATCTTGTTATTATTGTTATGGAAATAATATAATATTCAAATGTTATTCCAAATTGATTTCTCCCATACTGCTTAATTTGAGGAAGAATTTAAATAATGGATAGCTTCTGTTTATACTAACAGATTAAATCAATGGGCATGGAATCAATTGAATCAATTAAATTACTTTAATTATGGAATCAATTATATATCTTTAATTATGGAAGGAAGGACTGAATTAATTAAATCATTTTCCAAATCGGATGGGTAATTATTGAATCAATTGGATAGCTCCAATTAATTTGACACCTTTGTTTATGGAATCAACATCTTTTATTATGGAAAGAATGAATCAACTAATTTGACCATTTATCAAATGCATGGGCAGCTTATTTAAATTAGAGATATGAAAGATAATGTATTTTTTTAAAAAAACTTATTTACTAACCAACTCCATCAATTATGAGAAGTACAAAAAATCAACATTTAAAAAACATTTCCATACTTATTTTGAAATCCCAGTTTATTTAAATTTTCCCTCACTAATTAGCTTTCCAAAAATTACTCCAATTATTTGATCCATGCTAATTGATTCTAAAAATATGAAAATTGATTTGCTTAATCAATTTATCGAAAAATCAATTAGTTAATAAATTATGAAAAACTCAAATAATGAATAACTCAATCCCAAGATATATGGTACTACCTCCGTTCCTTAAAGAGTGCAGTTTTAGCAAAAAAAAATTATTCCTTAAAGAATGCAGTTTTAGGAACCCAAAGCCTTCTTTTCCAAATATGCCCTTGTTTTAATTAATGCACTAAATGAGGAAGTTAATGCACTAAAGGAAGAGAAAGGCTAGCTTTGTCATTTTATCCCACTTATTGGTTTGTGCTTTTTGCTAAAACTGCACTCAGGAACGGAGGTAGTAACATATTTGTTCTGATTTCAAATTAGTTCCTTTAATTATGGAAAGGTTTCAAAATTAGACTCCAATTAGTTAATATTTGATCCTTATTAATTTTGAAAGCTTAAATAAATATTTTCATAATTAGTTAACCACTTTAATTTATTCCATAATTAATTAACCACTTCCATAATTATTTAAATGCAATGCAATTCCTAGAGCCTTGATTGAGAAATAATTAAAATTAGGATCTTACATTTATTTCCTAATATCTAAAGCAAATCTTGAAGTATTTATGTTTTTGATCCTTTAATAAATCAAAGTTTCACGAAATCTTTTGTTGTCTCATTAATATCACTAGTTGATAGCCCGTGCAATGCACGGCTAGTTTATTGCACGGGCTAGCTCGAATAATAAATTGAATAACCTAAACCTAAATATATCTAACAAAAAATACATTCATTAAGGCATAACAAATGAAACATGAAACAAATACCATGGAGAACGAAATGAAATAGTGAGTGAAATGATTCATTCTAGACATAGCTAAAATGAGTCATTACATATCATTTATCAAATAATAAAATTCACAAATTTGGTGGAAATGAAAATGGTTCATTCCATTCCCTCATTAATTCCCACAATCGAAATGTAGCATAAATCTCTTTCAACTTGCATATAATGATGCTATATCAACTTCAGAAAAATGAAAAGCAAAGAAACATTCGTCATTGTAGGTTATGTTAAAAACATATTTATACATGCTTAATTATTAATTTTAAAAATAGTCAATTTGACTAAAAAAAAGTCAAAACTGAACAATTAATATGGGATAGAGGGAGTATCATTTAGGTTATGTTTTTATTGCTATAAGTGAAGTCCTTTATTTTTACTGAAAATAAAAGAAAACGAGCACATGTTATATTTTATTGAATTCTTACTTAACAAAACCCTTTTTGAAAAAAGGAAAATTAAATGATACCCTTTTAGCACCTAGGATACAATTTTGGTTTTTTTTCGGTTGCGTATAGTGTGCGTTACCCAAAAATTAAATGATACCCTTTTAGCACCTAGGATACAATTTGACATAAATTATTTCAAAAATTTCCGAAATTTAGTATTTGATTTTAAGACTAAAAGATCACCAGAATTTTTTTATTACAAAATATTGCCAATATTTTAAAATATAAAATTATTATTGATTATTTAAAGTTAAAATTAAAATTAAAAATCAAGAGGGGTGTGTATACCATCATCAAATCAAAATAATTGGTCTTTTCCGTTTGGAAGCAGTTGAACTGACTAAGGAATTTGTGCAGCATTATTTATTACTTGAACAAGAACGACTTATTATTCAATCAAACAATCAAGTATGGCAGACAGCTACAAAATGACCAATAACTAATCTGTATTTACATATGTCAGCACATTAAAAGAATCCCAAAATAAAGTTGTACTATTATAAAGTTATAATTTTAATAAATAGATTAAGGTGATGTTCGATTACATCTTAATGCATTTTAACAGCTCATCTGTTAATGCATTTTAATGGCCCACAATTTTATATTAAGAGGTCCTCTTAATAGTTAAGATACAAATATTAGTTTAAACTATTAAGAGGACCTCTTAATATAAAGATATGGGTTCTTAAGATGCATTAAGAGGTGAGCTCTTAAAATACATTAAGATGCAATCAAATTGATGCATTATTTCTATAAACTTATTTATTTATTACCCTCTCTATTCTATAAAAAAAAAAGTCTATTTTGTTTATTATTTTTGTTCTACAAATAGATATTCTTTTTATTGAGAAAAATATATTGACACATTAAATTTGTCACAATAATTTCATTATTATGTTGATGTGAGTGAACAAAAACTTTATTTCTTACATGAAACAAAAATACCTTTCAAGTCTTTAGCAGCAGAAGCAAATATTCATTTACTAATTTAAGGGATCATACTGCTAAAGTTTAGTTCATATTCAATCAATCAATTTTACATCTTGTTATTATTGTTATGGAAATAATATAATATTCAAATGTTATTCCAAATTGATTTCTCCCATACTGCTTAATTTGAGGAAGAATTTAAATAATGGATAGCTTCTGTTTATACTAACAGATTAAATCAATGGGCATGGAATCAATTGAATCAATTAAATTACTTTAATTATGGAATCAATTATATATCTTTAATTATGGAAGGAAGGACTGAATTAATTAAATCATTTTCCAAATCGGATGGGTAATTATTGAATCAATTGGATAGCTCCAATTAATTTGACACCTTTGTTTATGGAATCAACATCTTTTATTATGGAAAGAATGAATCAACTAATTTGACCATTTATCAAATGCATGGGCAGCTTATTTAAATTAGAGATATGAAAGATAATGTATTTTTTTAAAAAAACTTATTTACTAACCAACTCCATCAATTATGAGAAGTACAAAAAATCAACATTTAAAAAACATTTCCATACTTATTTTGAAATCCCAGTTTATTTAAATTTTCCCTCACTAATTAGCTTTCCAAAAATTACTCCAATTATTTGATCCATGCTAATTGATTCTAAAAATATGAAAATTGATTTGCTTAATCAATTTATCGAAAAATCAATTAGTTAATAAATTATGAAAAACTCAAATAATGAATAACTCAATCCCAAGATATATGGTACTACCTCCGTTCCTTAAAGAGTGCAGTTTTAGCAAAAAAAAATTATTCCTTAAAGAATGCAGTTTTAGGAACCCAAAGCCTTCTTTTCCAAATATGCCCTTGTTTTAATTAATGCACTAAATGAGGAAGTTAATGCACTAAAGGAAGAGAAAGGCTAGCTTTGTCATTTTATCCCACTTATTGGTTTGTGCTTTTTGCTAAAACTGCACTCAGGAACGGAGGTAGTAACATATTTGTTCTGATTTCAAATTAGTTCCTTTAATTATGGAAAGGTTTCAAAATTAGACTCCAATTAGTTAATATTTGATCCTTATTAATTTTGAAAGCTTAAATAAATATTTTCATAATTAGTTAACCACTTTAATTTATTCCATAATTAATTAACCACTTCCATAATTATTTAAATGCAATGCAATTCCTAGAGCCTTGATTGAGAAATAATTAAAATTAGGATCTTACATTTATTTCCTAATATCTAAAGCAAATCTTGAAGTATTTATGTTTTTGATCCTTTAATAAATCAAAGTTTCACGAAATCTTTTGTTGTCTCATTAATATCACTAGTTGATAGCCCGTGCAATGCACGGCTAGTTTATTGCACGGGCTAGCTCGAATAATAAATTGAATAACCTAAACCTAAATATATCTAACAAAAATACATTCATTAAGGCATAACAAATGAAACATGAAACAAATACCATGGAGAACGAAATGAAATAGTGAGTGAAATGATTCATTCTAGACATAGCTAAAATGAGTCATTACATATCATTTATCAAATAATAAAATTCACAAATTTGGTGGAAATGAAAATGGTTCATTCCATTCCCTCATTAATTCCCACAATCGAAATGTAGCATAAATCTCTTTCAACTTGCATATAATGATGCTATATCAACTTCAGAAAAATGAAAAGCAAAGAAACATTCGTCATTGTAGGTTATGTTAAAAACATATTTATACATGCTTAATTATTAATTTTAAAAATAGTCAATTTGACTAAAAAAAAGTCAAAACTGAACAATTAATATGGGATAGAGGGAGTATCATTTAGGTTATGTTTTTATTGCTATAAGTGAAGTCCTTTATTTTTACTGAAAATAAAAGAAAACGAGCACATGTTATATTTTATTGAATTCTTACTTAACAAAACCCTTTTTGAAAAAAGGAAAATTAAATGATACCCTTTTAGCACCTAGGATACAATTTTGGTTTTTTTTTCGGTTGCGTATAGTGTGCGTTACCCAAAAATTAAATGATACCCTTTTAGCACCTAGGATACAATTTGACATAAATTATTTCAAAAATTTCCGAAATTTAGTATTTGATTTTAAGACTAAAAGATCACCAGAATTTTTTTATTACAAAATATTGCCAATATTTTAAAATATAAAATTATTATTGATTATTTAAAGTTAAAATTAAAATTAAAAATCAAGAGGGGTGTGTATACCATCATCAAATCAAAATAATTGGTCTTTTCCGTTTGGAAGCAGTTGAACTGACTAAGGAATTTGTGCAGCATTATTTATTACTTGAACAAGAACGACTTATTATTCAATCAAACAATCAAGTATGGCAGACAGCTACAAAATGACCAATAACTAATCTGTATTTACATATGTCAGCACATTAAAAGAATCCCAAAATAAAGTTGTACTATTATAAAGTTATAATTTTAATAAATAGATTAAGGTGATGTTCGATTACATCTTAATGCATTTTAACAGCTCATCTGTTAATGCATTTTAATGGCCCACAATTTTATATTAAGAGGTCCTCTTAATAGTTAAGATACAAATATTAGTTTAAACTATTAAGAGGACCTCTTAATATAAAGATATGGGTTCTTAAGATGCATTAAGAGGTGAGCTCTTAAAATACATTAAGATGCAATCAAATTGATGCATTATTTCTATAAACTTATTTATTTATTACCCTCTCTATTCTATAAAAAAAAAAGTCTATTTTGTTTATTATTTTTGTTCTACAAATAGATATTCTTTTTATTGAGAAAAATATATTGACACATTAAATTTGTCACAATAATTTCATTATTATGTTGATGTGAGTGAACAAAAACTTTATTTCTTACATGAAACAAAAATACCTTTCAAGTCTTTAGCAGCAGAAGCAAATATTCATTTACTAATTTAAGGGATCATACTGCTAAAGTTTAGTTCATATTCAATCAATCAATTTTACATCTTGTTATTATTGTTATGGAAATAATATAATATTCAAATGTTATTCCAAATTGATTTCTCCCATACTGCTTAATTTGAGGAAGAATTTAAATAATGGATAGCTTCTGTTTATACTAACAGATTAAATCAATGGGCATGGAATCAATTGAATCAATTAAATTACTTTAATTATGGAATCAATTATATATCTTTAATTATGGAAGGAAGGACTGAATTAATTAAATCATTTTCCAAATCGGATGGGTAATTATTGAATCAATTGGATAGCTCCAATTAATTTGACACCTTTGTTTATGGAATCAACATCTTTTATTATGGAAAGAATGAATCAACTAATTTGACCATTTATCAAATGCATGGGCAGCTTATTTAAATTAGAGATATGAAAGATAATGTATTTTTTTAAAAAAACTTATTTACTAACCAACTCCATCAATTATGAGAAGTACAAAAAATCAACATTTAAAAAACATTTCCATACTTATTTTGAAATCCCAGTTTATTTAAATTTTCCCTCACTAATTAGCTTTCCAAAAATTACTCCAATTATTTGATCCATGCTAATTGATTCTAAAAATATGAAAATTGATTTGCTTAATCAATTTATCGAAAAATCAATTAGTTAATAAATTATGAAAAACTCAAATAATGAATAACTCAATCCCAAGATATATGGTACTACCTCCGTTCCTTAAAGAGTGCAGTTTTAGCAAAAAAAAATTATTCCTTAAAGAATGCAGTTTTAGGAACCCAAAGCCTTCTTTTCCAAATATGCCCTTGTTTTAATTAATGCACTAAATGAGGAAGTTAATGCACTAAAGGAAGAGAAAGGCTAGCTTTGTCATTTTATCCCACTTATTGGTTTGTGCTTTTTGCTAAAACTGCACTCAGGAACGGAGGTAGTAACATATTTGTTCTGATTTCAAATTAGTTCCTTTAATTATGGAAAGGTTTCAAAATTAGACTCCAATTAGTTAATATTTGATCCTTATTAATTTTGAAAGCTTAAATAAATATTTTCATAATTAGTTAACCACTTTAATTTATTCCATAATTAATTAACCACTTCCATAATTATTTAAATGCAATGCAATTCCTAGAGCCTTGATTGAGAAATAATTAAAATTAGGATCTTACATTTATTTCCTAATATCTAAAGCAAATCTTGAAGTATTTATGTTTTTGATCCTTTAATAAATCAAAGTTTCACGAAATCTTTTGTTGTCTCATTAATATCACTAGTTGATAGCCCGTGCAATGCACGGCTAGTTTATTGCACGGGCTAGCTCGAATAATAAATTGAATAACCTAAACCTAAATATATCTAACAAAAAATACATTCATTAAGGCATAACAAATGAAACATGAAACAAATACCATGGAGAACGAAATGAAATAGTGAGTGAAATGATTCATTCTAGACATAGCTAAAATGAGTCATTACATATCATTTATCAAATAATAAAATTCACAAATTTGGTGGAAATGAAAATGGTTCATTCCATTCCCTCATTAATTCCCACAATCGAAATGTAGCATAAATCTCTTTCAACTTGCATATAATGATGCTATATCAACTTCAGAAAAATGAAAAGCAAAGAAACATTCGTCATTGTAGGTTATGTTAAAAACATATTTATACATGCTTAATTATTAATTTTAAAAATAGTCAATTTGACTAAAAAAAAGTCAAAACTGAACAATTAATATGGGATAGAGGGAGTATCATTTAGGTTATGTTTTTATTGCTATAAGTGAAGTCCTTTATTTTTACTGAAAATAAAAGAAAACGAGCACATGTTATATTTTATTGAATTCTTACTTAACAAAACCCTTTTTGAAAAAAGGAAAATTAAATGATACCCTTTTAGCACCTAGGATACAATTTTGGTTTTTTTTCGGTTGCGTATAGTGTGCGTTACCCAAAAATTAAATGATACCCTTTTAGCACCTAGGATACAATTTGACATAAATTATTTCAAAAATTTCCGAAATTTAGTATTTGATTTTAAGACTAAAAGATCACCAGAATTTTTTTATTACAAAATATTGCCAATATTTTAAAATATAAAATTATTATTGATTATTTAAAGTTAAAATTAAAATTAAAAATCAAGAGGGGTGTGTATACCATCATCAAATCAAAATAATTGGTCTTTTCCGTTTGGAAGCAGTTGAACTGACTAAGGAATTTGTGCAGCATTATTTATTACTTGAACAAGAACGACTTATTATTCAATCAAACAATCAAGTATGGCAGACAGCTACAAAATGACCAATAACTAATCTGTATTTACATATGTCAGCACATTAAAAGAATCCCAAAATAAAGTTGTACTATTATAAAGTTATAATTTTAATAAATAGATTAAGGTGATGTTCGATTACATCTTAATGCATTTTAACAGCTCATCTGTTAATGCATTTTAATGGCCCACAATTTTATATTAAGAGGTCCTCTTAATAGTTAAGATACAAATATTAGTTTAAACTATTAAGAGGACCTCTTAATATAAAGATATGGGTTCTTAAGATGCATTAAGAGGTGAGCTCTTAAAATACATTAAGATGCAATCAAATTGATGCATTATTTCTATAAACTTATTTATTTATTACCCTCTCTATTCTATAAAAAAAAAAGTCTATTTTGTTTATTATTTTTGTTCTACAAATAGATATTCTTTTTATTGAGAAAAATATATTGACACATTAAATTTGTCACAATAATTTCATTATTATGTTGATGTGAGTGAACAAAAACTTTATTTCTTACATGAAACAAAAATACCTTTCAAGTCTTTAGCAGCAGAAGCAAATATTCATTTACTAATTTAAGGGATCATACTGCTAAAGTTTAGTTCATATTCAATCAATCAATTTTACATCTTGTTATTATTGTTATGGAAATAATATAATATTCAAATGTTATTCCAAATTGATTTCTCCCATACTGCTTAATTTGAGGAAGAATTTAAATAATGGATAGCTTCTGTTTATACTAACAGATTAAATCAATGGGCATGGAATCAATTGAATCAATTAAATTACTTTAATTATGGAATCAATTATATATCTTTAATTATGGAAGGAAGGACTGAATTAATTAAATCATTTTCCAAATCGGATGGGTAATTATTGAATCAATTGGATAGCTCCAATTAATTTGACACCTTTGTTTATGGAATCAACATCTTTTATTATGGAAAGAATGAATCAACTAATTTGACCATTTATCAAATGCATGGGCAGCTTATTTAAATTAGAGATATGAAAGATAATGTATTTTTTTAAAAAACTTATTTACTAACCAACTCCATCAATTATGAGAAGTACAAAAAATCAACATTTAAAAAACATTTCCATACTTATTTTGAAATCCCAGTTTATTTAAATTTTCCCTCACTAATTAGCTTTCCAAAAATTACTCCAATTATTTGATCCATGCTAATTGATTCTAAAAATATGAAAATTGATTTGCTTAATCAATTTATCGAAAAATCAATTAGTTAATAAATTATGAAAAACTCAAATAATGAATAACTCAATCCCAAGATATATGGTACTACCTCCGTTCCTTAAAGAGTGCAGTTTTAGCAAAAAAAAATTATTCCTTAAAGAATGCAGTTTTAGGAACCCAAAGCCTTCTTTTCCAAATATGCCCTTGTTTTAATTAATGCACTAAATGAGGAAGTTAATGCACTAAAGGAAGAGAAAGGCTAGCTTTGTCATTTTATCCCACTTATTGGTTTGTGCTTTTTGCTAAAACTGCACTCAGGAACGGAGGTAGTAACATATTTGTTCTGATTTCAAATTAGTTCCTTTAATTATGGAAAGGTTTCAAAATTAGACTCCAATTAGTTAATATTTGATCCTTATTAATTTTGAAAGCTTAAATAAATATTTTCATAATTAGTTAACCACTTTAATTTATTCCATAATTAATTAACCACTTCCATAATTATTTAAATGCAATGCAATTCCTAGAGCCTTGATTGAGAAATAATTAAAATTAGGATCTTACATTTATTTCCTAATATCTAAAGCAAATCTTGAAGTATTTATGTTTTTGATCCTTTAATAAATCAAAGTTTCACGAAATCTTTTGTTGTCTCATTAATATCACTAGTTGATAGCCCGTGCAATGCACGGCTAGTTTATTGCACGGGCTAGCTCGAATAATAAATTGAATAACCTAAACCTAAATATATCTAACAAAAAATACATTCATTAAGGCATAACAAATGAAACATGAAACAAATACCATGGAGAACGAAATGAAATAGTGAGTGAAATGATTCATTCTAGACATAGCTAAAATGAGTCATTACATATCATTTATCAAATAATAAAATTCACAAATTTGGTGGAAATGAAAATGGTTCATTCCATTCCCTCATTAATTCCCACAATCGAAATGTAGCATAAATCTCTTTCAACTTGCATATAATGATGCTATATCAACTTCAGAAAAATGAAAAGCAAAGAAACATTCGTCATTGTAGGTTATGTTAAAAACATATTTATACATGCTTAATTATTAATTTTAAAAATAGTCAATTTGACTAAAAAAAAGTCAAAACTGAACAATTAATATGGGATAGAGGGAGTATCATTTAGGTTATGTTTTTATTGCTATAAGTGAAGTCCTTTATTTTTACTGAAAATAAAAGAAAACGAGCACATGTTATATTTTATTGAATTCTTACTTAACAAAACCCTTTTTGAAAAAAGGAAAATTAAATGATACCCTTTTAGCACCTAGGATACAATTTTGGTTTTTTTTCGGTTGCGTATAGTGTGCGTTACCCAAAAATTAAATGATACCCTTTTAGCACCTAGGATACAATTTGACATAAATTATTTCAAAAATTTCCGAAATTTAGTATTTGATTTTAAGACTAAAAGATCACCAGAATTTTTTTATTACAAAATATTGCCAATATTTTAAAATATAAAATTATTATTGATTATTTAAAGTTAAAATTAAAATTAAAAATCAAGAGGGGTGTGTATACCATCATCAAATCAAAATAATTGGTCTTTTCCGTTTGGAAGCAGTTGAACTGACTAAGGAATTTGTGCAGCATTATTTATTACTTGAACAAGAACGACTTATTATTCAATCAAACAATCAAGTATGGCAGACAGCTACAAAATGACCAATAACTAATCTGTATTTACATATGTCAGCACATTAAAAGAATCCCAAAATAAAGTTGTACTATTATAAAGTTATAATTTTAATAAATAGATTAAGGTGATGTTCGATTACATCTTAATGCATTTTAACAGCTCATCTGTTAATGCATTTTAATGGCCCACAATTTTATATTAAGAGGTCCTCTTAATAGTTAAGATACAAATATTAGTTTAAACTATTAAGAGGACCTCTTAATATAAAGATATGGGTTCTTAAGATGCATTAAGAGGTGAGCTCTTAAAATACATTAAGATGCAATCAAATTGATGCATTATTTCTATAAACTTATTTATTTATTACCCTCTCTATTCTATAAAAAAAAAAGTCTATTTTGTTTATTATTTTTGTTCTACAAATAGATATTCTTTTTATTGAGAAAAATATATTGACACATTAAATTTGTCACAATAATTTCATTATTATGTTGATGTGAGTGAACAAAAACTTTATTTCTTACATGAAACAAAAATACCTTTCAAGTCTTTAGCAGCAGAAGCAAATATTCATTTACTAATTTAAGGGATCATACTGCTAAAGTTTAGTTCATATTCAATCAATCAATTTTACATCTTGTTATTATTGTTATGGAAATAATATAATATTCAAATGTTATTCCAAATTGATTTCTCCCATACTGCTTAATTTGAGGAAGAATTTAAATAATGGATAGCTTCTGTTTATACTAACAGATTAAATCAATGGGCATGGAATCAATTGAATCAATTAAATTACTTTAATTATGGAATCAATTATATATCTTTAATTATGGAAGGAAGGACTGAATTAATTAAATCATTTTCCAAATCGGATGGGTAATTATTGAATCAATTGGATAGCTCCAATTAATTTGACACCTTTGTTTATGGAATCAACATCTTTTATTATGGAAAGAATGAATCAACTAATTTGACCATTTATCAAATGCATGGGCAGCTTATTTAAATTAGAGATATGAAAGATAATGTATTTTTTTTAAAAAACTTATTTACTAACCAACTCCATCAATTATGAGAAGTACAAAAAATCAACATTTAAAAAACATTTCCATACTTATTTTGAAATCCCAGTTTATTTAAATTTTCCCTCACTAATTAGCTTTCCAAAAATTACTCCAATTATTTGATCCATGCTAATTGATTCTAAAAATATGAAAATTGATTTGCTTAATCAATTTATCGAAAAATCAATTAGTTAATAAATTATGAAAAACTCAAATAATGAATAACTCAATCCCAAGATATATGGTACTACCTCCGTTCCTTAAAGAGTGCAGTTTTAGCAAAAAAAAATTATTCCTTAAAGAATGCAGTTTTAGGAACCCAAAGCCTTCTTTTCCAAATATGCCCTTGTTTTAATTAATGCACTAAATGAGGAAGTTAATGCACTAAAGGAAGAGAAAGGCTAGCTTTGTCATTTTATCCCACTTATTGGTTTGTGCTTTTTGCTAAAACTGCACTCAGGAACGGAGGTAGTAACATATTTGTTCTGATTTCAAATTAGTTCCTTTAATTATGGAAAGGTTTCAAAATTAGACTCCAATTAGTTAATATTTGATCCTTATTAATTTTGAAAGCTTAAATAAATATTTTCATAATTAGTTAACCACTTTAATTTATTCCATAATTAATTAACCACTTCCATAATTATTTAAATGCAATGCAATTCCTAGAGCCTTGATTGAGAAATAATTAAAATTAGGATCTTACATTTATTTCCTAATATCTAAAGCAAATCTTGAAGTATTTATGTTTTTGATCCTTTAATAAATCAAAGTTTCACGAAATCTTTTGTTGTCTCATTAATATCACTAGTTGATAGCCCGTGCAATGCACGGCTAGTTTATTGCACGGGCTAGCTCGAATAATAAATTGAATAACCTAAACCTAAATATATCTAACAAAAAATACATTCATTAAGGCATAACAAATGAAACATGAAACAAATACCATGGAGAACGAAATGAAATAGTGAGTGAAATGATTCATTCTAGACATAGCTAAAATGAGTCATTACATATCATTTATCAAATAATAAAATTCACAAATTTGGTGGAAATGAAAATGGTTCATTCCATTCCCTCATTAATTCCCACAATCGAAATGTAGCATAAATCTCTTTCAACTTGCATATAATGATGCTATATCAACTTCAGAAAAATGAAAAGCAAAGAAACATTCGTCATTGTAGGTTATGTTAAAAACATATTTATACATGCTTAATTATTAATTTTAAAAATAGTCAATTTGACTAAAAAAAAGTCAAAACTGAACAATTAATATGGGATAGAGGGAGTATCATTTAGGTTATGTTTTTATTGCTATAAGTGAAGTCCTTTATTTTTACTGAAAATAAAAGAAAACGAGCACATGTTATATTTTATTGAATTCTTACTTAACAAAACCCTTTTTGAAAAAAGGAAAATTAAATGATACCCTTTTAGCACCTAGGATACAATTTTGGTTTTTTTCCGGTTGCGTATAGTGTGCGTTACCCAAAAATTAAATGATACCCTTTTAGCACCTAGGATACAATTTGACATAAATTATTTCAAAAATTTCCGAAATTTAGTATTTGATTTTAAGACTAAAAGATCACCAGAATTTTTTTATTACAAAATATTGCCAATATTTTAAAATATAAAATTATTATTGATTATTTAAAGTTAAAATTAAAATTAAAAATCAAGAGGGGTGTGTATACCATCATCAAATCAAAATAATTGGTCTTTTCCGTTTGGAAGCAGTTGAACTGACTAAGGAATTTGTGCAGCATTATTTATTACTTGAACAAGAACGACTTATTATTCAATCAAACAATCAAGTATGGCAGACAGCTACAAAATGACCAATAACTAATCTGTATTTACATATGTCAGCACATTAAAAGAATCCCAAAATAAAGTTGTACTATTATAAAGTTATAATTTTAATAAATAGATTAAGGTGATGTTCGATTACATCTTAATGCATTTTAACAGCTCATCTGTTAATGCATTTTAATGGCCCACAATTTTATATTAAGAGGTCCTCTTAATAGTTAAGATACAAATATTAGTTTAAACTATTAAGAGGACCTCTTAATATAAAGATATGGGTTCTTAAGATGCATTAAGAGGTGAGCTCTTAAAATACATTAAGATGCAATCAAATTGATGCATTATTTCTATAAACTTATTTATTTATTACCCTCTCTATTCTATAAAAAAAAAAGTCTATTTTGTTTATTATTTTTGTTCTACAAATAGATATTCTTTTTATTGAGAAAAATATATTGACACATTAAATTTGTCACAATAATTTCATTATTATGTTGATGTGAGTGAACAAAAACTTTATTTCTTACATGAAACAAAAATACCTTTCAAGTCTTTAGCAGCAGAAGCAAATATTCATTTACTAATTTAAGGGATCATACTGCTAAAGTTTAGTTCATATTCAATCAATCAATTTTACATCTTGTTATTATTGTTATGGAAATAATATAATATTCAAATGTTATTCCAAATTGATTTCTCCCATACTGCTTAATTTGAGGAAGAATTTAAATAATGGATAGCTTCTGTTTATACTAACAGATTAAATCAATGGGCATGGAATCAATTGAATCAATTAAATTACTTTAATTATGGAATCAATTATATATCTTTAATTATGGAAGGAAGGACTGAATTAATTAAATCATTTTCCAAATCGGATGGGTAATTATTGAATCAATTGGATAGCTCCAATTAATTTGACACCTTTGTTTATGGAATCAACATCTTTTATTATGGAAAGAATGAATCAACTAATTTGACCATTTATCAAATGCATGGGCAGCTTATTTAAATTAGAGATATGAAAGATAATGTATTTTTTTTAAAAAACTTATTTACTAACCAACTCCATCAATTATGAGAAGTACAAAAAATCAACATTTAAAAAACATTTCCATACTTATTTTGAAATCCCAGTTTATTTAAATTTTCCCTCACTAATTAGCTTTCCAAAAATTACTCCAATTATTTGATCCATGCTAATTGATTCTAAAAATATGAAAATTGATTTGCTTAATCAATTTATCGAAAAATCAATTAGTTAATAAATTATGAAAAACTCAAATAATGAATAACTCAATCCCAAGATATATGGTACTACCTCCGTTCCTTAAAGAGTGCAGTTTTAGCAAAAAAAAATTATTCCTTAAAGAATGCAGTTTTAGGAACCCAAAGCCTTCTTTTCCAAATATGCCCTTGTTTTAATTAATGCACTAAATGAGGAAGTTAATGCACTAAAGGAAGAGAAAGGCTAGCTTTGTCATTTTATCCCACTTATTGGTTTGTGCTTTTTGCTAAAACTGCACTCAGGAACGGAGGTAGTAACATATTTGTTCTGATTTCAAATTAGTTCCTTTAATTATGGAAAGGTTTCAAAATTAGACTCCAATTAGTTAATATTTGATCCTTATTAATTTTGAAAGCTTAAATAAATATTTTCATAATTAGTTAACCACTTTAATTTATTCCATAATTAATTAACCACTTCCATAATTATTTAAATGCAATGCAATTCCTAGAGCCTTGATTGAGAAATAATTAAAATTAGGATCTTACATTTATTTCCTAATATCTAAAGCAAATCTTGAAGTATTTATGTTTTTGATCCTTTAATAAATCAAAGTTTCACGAAATCTTTTGTTGTCTCATTAATATCACTAGTTGATAGCCCGTGCAATGCACGGCTAGTTTATTGCACGGGCTAGCTCGAATAATAAATTGAATAACCTAAACCTAAATATATCTAACAAAAAATACATTCATTAAGGCATAACAAATGAAACATGAAACAAATACCATGGAGAACGAAATGAAATAGTGAGTGAAATGATTCATTCTAGACATAGCTAAAATGAGTCATTACATATCATTTATCAAATAATAAAATTCACAAATTTGGTGGAAATGAAAATGGTTCATTCCATTCCCTCATTAATTCCCACAATCGAAATGTAGCATAAATCTCTTTCAACTTGCATATAATGATGCTATATCAACTTCAGAAAAATGAAAAGCAAAGAAACATTCGTCATTGTAGGTTATGTTAAAAACATATTTATACATGCTTAATTATTAATTTTAAAAATAGTCAATTTGACTAAAAAAAAGTCAAAACTGAACAATTAATATGGGATAGAGGGAGTATCATTTAGGTTATGTTTTTATTGCTATAAGTGAAGTCCTTTATTTTTACTGAAAATAAAAGAAAACGAGCACATGTTATATTTTATTGAATTCTTACTTAACAAAACCCTTTTTGAAAAAAGGAAAATTAAATGATACCCTTTTAGCACCTAGGATACAATTTTGGTTTTTTTCCGGTTGCGTATAGTGTGCGTTACCCAAAAATTAAATGATACCCTTTTAGCACCTAGGATACAATTTGACATAAATTATTTCAAAAATTTCCGAAATTTAGTATTTGATTTTAAGACTAAAAGATCACCAGAATTTTTTTATTACAAAATATTGCCAATATTTTAAAATATAAAATTATTATTGATTATTTAAAGTTAAAATTAAAATTAAAAATCAAGAGGGGTGTGCATACCATCATCAAATCAAAATAATTGGTCTTTTCCGTTTGGAAGCAGTTGAACTGACTAAGGAATTTGTGCAGCATTATTTATTACTTGAACAAGAACGACTTATTATTCAATCAAACAATCAAGTATGGCAGACAGCTACAAAATGACCAATAACTAATCTGTATTTACATATGTCAGCACATTAAAAGAATCCCAAAATAAAGTTGTACTATTATAAAGTTATAATTTTAATAAATAGATTAAGGTGATGTTCGATTACATCTTAATGCATTTTAACAGCTCATCTGTTAATGCATTTTAATGGCCCACAATTTTATATTAAGAGGTCCTCTTAATAGTTAAGATACAAATATTAGTTTAAACTATTAAGAGGACCTCTTAATATAAAGATATGGGTTCTTAAGATGCATTAAGAGGTGAGCTCTTAAAATACATTAAGATGCAATCAAATTGATGCATTATTTCTATAAACTTATTTATTTATTACCCTCTCTATTCTATAAAAAAAAAAGTCTATTTTGTTTATTATTTTTGTTCTACAAATAGATATTCTTTTTATTGAGAAAAATATATTGACACATTAAATTTGTCACAATAATTTCATTATTATGTTGATGTGAGTGAACAAAAACTTTATTTCTTACATGAAACAAAAATACCTTTCAAGTCTTTAGCAGCAGAAGCAAATATTCATTTACTAATTTAAGGGATCATACTGCTAAAGTTTAGTTCATATTCAATCAATCAATTTTACATCTTGTTATTATTGTTATGGAAATAATATAATATTCAAATGTTATTCCAAATTGATTTCTCCCATACTGCTTAATTTGAGGAAGAATTTAAATAATGGATAGCTTCTGTTTATACTAACAGATTAAATCAATGGGCATGGAATCAATTGAATCAATTAAATTACTTTAATTATGGAATCAATTATATATCTTTAATTATGGAAGGAAGGACTGAATTAATTAAATCATTTTCCAAATCGGATGGGTAATTATTGAATCAATTGGATAGCTCCAATTAATTTGACACCTTTGTTTATGGAATCAACATCTTTTATTATGGAAAGAATGAATCAACTAATTTGACCATTTATCAAATGCATGGGCAGCTTATTTAAATTAGAGATATGAAAGATAATGTATTTTTTTTAAAAAACTTATTTACTAACCAACTCCATCAATTATGAGAAGTACAAAAAATCAACATTTAAAAAACATTTCCATACTTATTTTGAAATCCCAGTTTATTTAAATTTTCCCTCACTAATTAGCTTTCCAAAAATTACTCCAATTATTTGATCCATGCTAATTGATTCTAAAAATATGAAAATTGATTTGCTTAATCAATTTATCGAAAAATCAATTAGTTAATAAATTATGAAAAACTCAAATAATGAATAACTCAATCCCAAGATATATGGTACTACCTCCGTTCCTTAAAGAGTGCAGTTTTAGCAAAAAAAAATTATTCCTTAAAGAATGCAGTTTTAGGAACCCAAAGCCTTCTTTTCCAAATATGCCCTTGTTTTAATTAATGCACTAAATGAGGAAGTTAATGCACTAAAGGAAGAGAAAGGCTAGCTTTGTCATTTTATCTCACTTATTGGTTTGTGCTTTTTGCTAAAACTGCACTCAGGAACGGAGGTAGTAACATATTTGTTCTGATTTCAAATTAGTTCCTTTAATTATGGAAAGGTTTCAAAATTAGACTCCAATTAGTTAATATTTGATCCTTATTAATTTTGAAAGCTTAAATAAATATTTTCATAATTAGTTAACCACTTTAATTTATTCCATAATTAATTAACCACTTCCATAATTATTTAAATGCAATGCAATTCCTAGAGCCTTGATTGAGAAATAATTAAAATTAGGATCTTACATTTATTTCCTAATATCTAAAGCAAATCTTGAAGTATTTATGTTTTTGATCCTTTAATAAATCAAAGTTTCACGAAATCTTTTGTTGTCTCATTAATATCACTAGTTGATAGCCCGTGCAATGCACGGCTAGTTTATTGCACGGGCTAGCTCGAATAATAAATTGAATAACCTAAACCTAAATATATCTAACAAAAAATACATTCATTAAGGCATAACAAATGAAACATGAAACAAATACCATGGAGAACGAAATGAAATAGTGAGTGAAATGATTCATTCTAGACATAGCTAAAATGAGTCATTACATATCATTTATCAAATAATAAAATTCACAAATTTGGTGGAAATGAAAATGGTTCATTCCATTCCCTCATTAATTCCCACAATCGAAATGTAGCATAAATCTCTTTCAACTTGCATATAATGATGCTATATCAACTTCAGAAAAATGAAAAGCAAAGAAACATTCGTCATTGTAGGTTATGTTAAAAACATATTTATACATGCTTAATTATTAATTTTAAAAATAGTCAATTTGACTAAAAAAAAGTCAAAACTGAACAATTAATATGGGATAGAGGGAGTATCATTTAGGTTATGTTTTTATTGCTATAAGTGAAGTCCTTTATTTTTACTGAAAATAAAAGAAAACGAGCACATGTTATATTTTATTGAATTCTTACTTAACAAAACCCTTTTTGAAAAAAGGAAAATTAAATGATACCCTTTTAGCACCTAGGATACAATTTTGGTTTTTTTTTCGGTTGCGTATAGTGTGCGTTACCCAAAAATTAAATGATACCCTTTTAGCACCTAGGATACAATTTGACATAAATTATTTCAAAAATTTCCGAAATTTAGTATTTGATTTTAAGACTAAAAGATCACCAGAATTTTTTTATTACAAAATATTGCCAATATTTTAAAATATAAAATTATTATTGATTATTTAAAGTTAAAATTAAAATTAAAAATCAAGAGGGGTGTGTATACCATCATCAAATCAAAATAATTGGTCTTTTCCGTTTGGAAGCAGTTGAACTGACTAAGGAATTTGTGCAGCATTATTTATTACTTGAACAAGAACGACTTATTATTCAATCAAACAATCAAGTATGGCAGACAGCTACAAAATGACCAATAACTAATCTGTATTTACATATGTCAGCACATTAAAAGAATCCCAAAATAAAGTTGTACTATTATAAAGTTATAATTTTAATAAATAGATTAAGGTGATGTTCGATTACATCTTAATGCATTTTAACAGCTCATCTGTTAATGCATTTTAATGGCCCACAATTTTATATTAAGAGGTCCTCTTAATAGTTAAGATACAAATATTAGTTTAAACTATTAAGAGGACCTCTTAATATAAAGATATGGGTTCTTAAGATGCATTAAGAGGTGAGCTCTTAAAATACATTAAGATGCAATCAAATTGATGCATTATTTCTATAAACTTATTTATTTATTACCCTCTCTATTCTATAAAAAAAAAAGTCTATTTTGTTTATTATTTTTGTTCTACAAATAGATATTCTTTTTATTGAGAAAAATATATTGACACATTAAATTTGTCACAATAATTTCATTATTATGTTGATGTGAGTGAACAAAAACTTTATTTCTTACATGAAACAAAAATACCTTTCAAGTCTTTAGCAGCAGAAGCAAATATTCATTTACTAATTTAAGGGATCATACTGCTAAAGTTTAGTTCATATTCAATCAATCAATTTTACATCTTGTTATTATTGTTATGGAAATAATATAATATTCAAATGTTATTCCAAATTGATTTCTCCCATACTGCTTAATTTGAGGAAGAATTTAAATAATGGATAGCTTCTGTTTATACTAACAGATTAAATCAATGGGCATGGAATCAATTGAATCAATTAAATTACTTTAATTATGGAATCAATTATATATCTTTAATTATGGAAGGAAGGACTGAATTAATTAAATCATTTTCCAAATCGGATGGGTAATTATTGAATCAATTGGATAGCTCCAATTAATTTGACACCTTTGTTTATGGAATCAACATCTTTTATTATGGAAAGAATGAATCAACTAATTTGACCATTTATCAAATGCATGGGCAGCTTATTTAAATTAGAGATATGAAAGATAATGTATTTTTTTTAAAAAACTTATTTACTAACCAACTCCATCAATTATGAGAAGTACAAAAAATCAACATTTAAAAAACATTTCCATACTTATTTTGAAATCCCAGTTTATTTAAATTTTCCCTCACTAATTAGCTTTCCAAAAATTACTCCAATTATTTGATCCATGCTAATTGATTCTAAAAATATGAAAATTGATTTGCTTAATCAATTTATCGAAAAATCAATTAGTTAATAAATTATGAAAAACTCAAATAATGAATAACTCAATCCCAAGATATATGGTACTACCTCCGTTCCTTAAAGAGTGCAGTTTTAGCAAAAAAAAATTATTCCTTAAAGAATGCAGTTTTAGGAACCCAAAGCCTTCTTTTCCAAATATGCCCTTGTTTTAATTAATGCACTAAATGAGGAAGTTAATGCACTAAAGGAAGAGAAAGGCTAGCTTTGTCATTTTATCTCACTTATTGGTTTGTGCTTTTTGCTAAAACTGCACTCAGGAACGGAGGTAGTAACATATTTGTTCTGATTTCAAATTAGTTCCTTTAATTATGGAAAGGTTTCAAAATTAGACTCCAATTAGTTAATATTTGATCCTTATTAATTTTGAAAGCTTAAATAAATATTTTCATAATTAGTTAACCACTTTAATTTATTCCATAATTAATTAACCACTTCCATAATTATTTAAATGCAATGCAATTCCTAGAGCCTTGATTGAGAAATAATTAAAATTAGGATCTTACATTTATTTCCTAATATCTAAAGCAAATCTTGAAGTATTTATGTTTTTGATCCTTTAATAAATCAAAGTTTCACGAAATCTTTTGTTGTCTCATTAATATCACTAGTTGATAGCCCGTGCAATGCACGGCTAGTTTATTGCACGGGCTAGCTCGAATAATAAATTGAATAACCTAAACCTAAATATATCTAACAAAAAATACATTCATTAAGGCATAACAAATGAAACATGAAACAAATACCATGGAGAACGAAATGAAATAGTGAGTGAAATGATTCATTCTAGACATAGCTAAAATGAGTCATTACATATCATTTATCAAATAATAAAATTCACAAATTTGGTGGAAATGAAAATGGTTCATTCCATTCCCTCATTAATTCCCACAATCGAAATGTAGCATAAATCTCTTTCAACTTGCATATAATGATGCTATATCAACTTCAGAAAAATGAAAAGCAAAGAAACATTCGTCATTGTAGGAAAATGATATCTAAAAGCACACAAGGTAAAAGATTTGATAAGACAAAAAAGCATTGTCAGTACAATTTCCAACCCTTTTTTCTTTTCTTGTCTGAAGGAACAGCACCAAGTCATTATCCAGTTTTCTTTTTTCCTTTCTTTTTGCTCCCTGTATAGCATAAATGCATGATCTCCTTTCATAAATTCAGCTTATTATCATGGCTTAGGATGGAAATCAATCATGTATGCTTTGGTTTATTTCTAACTCTGAACCGACTACTTGATACTTGCTGAATTCTTTATTAAAATGGCTCAGAGTTTATAGTTAGTGCAGTCTTTTTGCCATGGCTTAGGATGGAAAACCAATTCTTTGGGTTGTCTTCCAATTCTGAACTGACTACTTGGTATGTGTTGGTTTCTTTATTTAAGTGGCTCAGAAATTACCTTGGACCGGGTTGGAATAGTTGAGTCAATTTCAATATTATATCATTTCATTGGAGCATTTCACCAAACAGTTTATATGCACCATGCCAGATAACTCTAAATTAACAAAACTGAAATTAATCAAAACTAAACTTGCATATAAATAAAGATCAAACCTATGAAATCGAAAAAAGAGTGATATTCAAATTCATTCAAAATAAACAAAATTAAAAGATGTAATTACCCATTTCTGAGGCGGAGTACTCCAATTCATTCCCAAAGACAAAGGCAAAGTCAAAGTTCCATCGTGTCCATGCTTAATGAAGAGCATCTTCAAAACATTAATCTTAAAAAAATGCCACCAGAACAAACAAAATTTAGATGGAAAAGGAGATTACCCTGTAGTAAATGCTGTGAGGAACCTGATGACTTGAGATTACATAAACAAATGAATCCAATTCAATTCAAGGCCTCAACATAAATCACCACAAATGCTTCACTACTGCTACTCCCAGTCTTTGGTTGAAGAATAAAAACAAATGGAAAAGAAATAGAAACATATTTGATATGACACTGATTAAACAATAAATACTAATCTAGTAAGTTTTTAATTGAATATACATTAGGAAGCACTATTTTCCACAATAGCTGCTGAATATAGTTGAGTTCTGTAACAGTCCTCCAGAAATAATGTAAATGTCATAATAATAATACCGCAAAAAAAATCTGCAAAAATAGTACATCCATTAGTCAGATCCACACAGTCACATACAGATACATACAAATTGAAACAGAGATATAATTGTTACATACCGTATCAACAGAAGACAAGAGTTGAGAAGCAAAGGAATCAATTAAAAGTAGCAAAACATACTCAAAACAGATCCCCTGTTTGGCCTCTATTTGCTCCACCCAAATAGAAGAAGAGGTGAGAAGCAAAGGAACCAATTAAAAGTAGCAAAACATACTCAAACCGTTGTCTCAAGAAATATCGCAGCACGAAAGAGTATTGAAAGGAAGCTAACTGACATGGCATTCTTCTCATGCTCTTGTTTTGGCTCAATTTTTTTCCTTCCTTTCCCAAACATTTCCTGTAATGAAAAGAAAATTAAAACCATATGTCTTTCCACTTGTCCGGTACAATCACCTTCGACAGCTTCTTCTCACCTGTTCAAACTCAACTCAATTCAAATCCCTAGCTTTCAAATTCGAACTTAATTATAATGTCTCTTAGAACATAAGTATTGTTCAAAATCATACCTTATATGTGAATTGACAATTGAAAAACTACAAAACAGATCTCAAAATGTGTCAAACCATTAGGATTAAAATGTGGTCCTGTAATAATGCAATTATACCAAAATTCACAACATAACACCAGCAAACAATAAAATCTAATATAATAAATCACCAATCAAAACACACAGCTAAAACCAAAACTTCAACCAATTAAAACTCGTAAAAACATAATCAAATCCAACCTGTTGAGATACACCCATTTGTGGTATCACCAAATTCGTGCTACACAACAACCAAAATAATTATACAAATTTAAGAATCACATGATTTTCAGAAATATAACAACAATCAACAACTTCACACCAAGTTTACTTACTAAGTGAAACCCATGAGGTCACAAGAGTAAGTTCACTGTTGTTGGACCTCTAAAAGAAAACCCCAAACAAATCTCACATTATACTGAGAAAATATAAATACATGTACATGAATTCTATTACCTCTATCCCAAAAAAAAAATCCCATTTACCAATTTTTGCTGTATCAGAAAATTAACAACTTTAACATTAGCAAATTTTGCAATGAGACTTTTTTTGTGGGACGGATGGAGTATATATAAGCAATAAAAGAGTGGGAGATAGAGAGAGACCGTTGTCATCTTGGGTGAAGGTAACAACGCCTTTGACATTGGAGGTGCCCTTGAGGACGGCGACGACTTTCTTGGTGGTAGCGACAATGGTGAGGGGTTTAGGGGCGGCGACGGGGGTGGTGGAGAAAGAAAGGGATTGGCAGGTGAGTTTCAGAGAGATGCCCCTGAAAGGAAGAGTGAAGTGAAGGGGAAGGGGAAGGGTTAGAAAGAGGGAATATAAGAGGATGAGATAATTGAGAAGACGGAGGAAGAAGAAGTAGAGGAAGAGGAAGAAGTGGAAGTGAAAAGGCAACTAGATTGCAGTTTTGAAGAGGATTGAAACCAAAGGACGGAAAGAATTGAAAATCCGAAAAAAGAAAATAAAGCGGAAAGGAATCGAATGAGGGTTAATTGAGGAGATGGAAGAGCGGAGAAGGGGAAGGGGAAGAGGCGATGTATGAGAGAGGAGAAATAACCGAGTTAACTCTTAATTAATTAAGAGTTACCTCAGTGAATTTTTCAATTGATAGCTGAGTTCTGTAATTGAAAAGATCGTCTTACGCCCTTTATATATAGGTAAAGATGTACATGTATGAATAAACATTTAGTACAATGATAAAGTCATCATCAAAACCTAAGGTACGAATATGAGCAAGTCACACCAACCCATCCCCTAAGCTTCTATAAATTCTCTTGCAAAGCAAACAAAACCAACATCATTACATGCATGCGATATATATAAGTATATTACCACACCCAATAAGAAAATGAAGACTTCTTCTCCCTTATTCCTTTCTTCCCTTTTTCTCCTAGCCTTTTTCCCCCTCCACGGCACAGCCCAAAATCTCATCCGAACCACCTGCAAAACCTGCTCACAACAGGATCCAAACGTCCCCTATATATGTTTGGAATTAAATGAGACGAGAATAGAAAAGATGGAAATGATCCAACATTAAAAGCATGTTTCGAGAAATAGGATATTAAAATTTTTTATTACATAAAAGGAAGTTTTGAGTACAAAATGTACACATCTTTTTTTCCCAATTCTCTACTTTTTTTTCTTTTTTTTTGTTAATTTAACACACTCACACACCCCACACCGGATCAGGATCCTCTCCATTTCAATTTGAAATGGAGAGTATCCATTTAAAGATTGAGATTTGAAATTATTGAATCTAAGGCCTAGAAGCTGTCACCTCATTTAAAAACTATTAACCTAACTCTAACTCTAACCACCTCATTTAAAAGCAACTAACCTAACTCTAGTCACCACATTTAAAAATCATTAACCTAACTTGTAAGACCCCAACTTTTATGAATAAAGATTTAATTTTCTTTATATACTATTTTGAAATAGTAAGGTGTTTATTTGATATAATGTTATATTTATGGGTGATTTGTGTAAATTTTACAAAGTAAGCAAGTTGTCATAAAATATTCGTTGTGTCGGAAAATATTCGTTTGGTCAGGGAATATTCTTTTTGTTAGGGAATATTCGTACGACAGCGCAATCATTGGTGGACCCCACAACGAAATTGTTGGATATAGAAAGCGACAAGAATAATTTTTTTATAAAAATAATGGCAAGACTTTTATCGTTAAACTGTTGAAATACCCGGTGATAAAAGTACAGTAATACGCGCTGTTGCACAGTATCACACGGTATTGCACAGTATCTCTGATTATTGATTCTTACGTAAGAATTCACTCAGTATTTCATTCAATAATTGCCACAGTAGTTGCTGCATAGTATCTCATATTATTGATTCAATTATTGTCACAGTATCATCCGCATAATATTTATATTATTAAATCAATAATTGTCACGACACAGTTACTCATATTATTTAATATTATTAGTTAGCATTATTAGCAATGTCTAGAAAGTTCTGTCAAGGAAAGGGGTTAGGTTATTTAATTACGCGACAGTAAGGAGAAATCCTTATCGGAAAGCCCCCTGGGAACAATCTGGTTGTCAATATTGTGAGTTATAATATTAATGATAATTAATTGTTGAAAGATTGTGATAATTAAAGATAAGTGATTTGTGGTGAATATTTATTCACTTTTTGCTATAAATAGAGGAGTTGTTGTAAGTTTGGCTTATTATTCCATGGACCCCTACGTGCCAAATTATTCAAATCGTCGGTAGAAAATTATTTCAATTTTTGTTTTATTATTATTATAATAGTAATAAAACAGAAAACTTTTTATATAAAACAAAAAAAAAATTATAATATATATAAATTTGTTTGTTTTATTAGATTATAAATAGAATATATTATATTATATATAAAGTTTTTGTTTTATTAGAATATTTTATTGCATAGTGACGCATAGTAAAAATCAAAATTTTCGTCGATTCTTCGTCCGTGATTTTCTTTCCACTGTGCGTCCGTGATTATTTCTAAATAGTGCCCTGCCATTATCCTATAAATATGATGCTTAGTTAAGAAATAAAAATCACACCAGAATCGGATAATTCTTCTTCTATAATATTGTGCGTATTTCTTTCTAGTATAAGAATACTTTGAGTATAGCTTATAGTGAAAGATTTCTTCAAGAATATCTCCGCTATACCAGTCAGATTTAGTCTCCTACGATGGTAAAGGATGTTATTTTCTTTCAATACTCGTAAGGGTTGGTATTCTATTCCTTATTAATCTGTGAAAATAACATGTCTATGCGGACTACCGCATGCATGATAAATAACCCTTTGTATTCAATCTTTATTAAGTTGTGAAAATGATTTGTCTATGCGAATTACCGCATGACGGGTGAAAATTCATTTGTAGTTCCATATATTCTTTCATACTCATTTGGGATATCATTTCTTTTGTACTTGTCAAGGGATATCGTTTTCTTTTATATTTCTCCATTTATGGTACAAAATCATTGTTTGTTTCCATAGCCTTATTATTAAATGGTGGAAACCTCTAAAATTAGTAGAATATCCTTGAGTTTTGCGCTTCATCTAATATCATTTCACTGGAATATTGATCTGAATTTTCTTATCAAATTTTAATATTTTTATGTCGGGGTACTATTCATACGGTACTATTCATACGGGGCACTTTTCACGGGTTACTATTCACGATAAAAATTGGTTTCTTTTCTTTCCAAATTATTTTTGATATATGAATATCATTCTTGAATTTTGCTCCACAATTGATTATTATGTTGACCATTGGAACGTTCTTTAACTTGGATAAATTAAATTACAAATCTCTAATATTTATCCTTGATCTCACTTGATTCGTTTTTTATATTATTTTTCATCATCCTCAGTCTTAAATTGTGGTGAAAGTTATCTTTGGCCTGTAGTGCAAAGATGTACTGTTGATTGATAAATATTTTTGGCCCGTAGTACAAAGATGGACAGGTGTTTAGCATGATCATGACCACTTGTGATACAAATGAATATCTTTGGCCCGTAGTGCAAAGATAAATTATTGATTTAAAATATTTATTGATTGATGTTACAGGGATCAAATATTAATGATGGACTTTTAAATCATAGAAGATAGTAGACATCATGCTCTACTTGACTCTTCTAATGGATTATTATCTGCAGTTGTTGATTTAAAACTTGTTGTCCATCATATTTTATCTGATTTATTATTGTTGAAAGCTAACGATAATTTATTCTTCATTATCTTAGTCATAATATTCTTTACTATGCTAGTTAAGCTCACCCTTTTCTTTCCTTGTTCTCTTTAGAAAATGAGAATATAGCTAGGACTAGTCGGGGAATGGAGTGATGGCCCGAGATAATGCTATAGTAGTCTGCACTATTTTATAAAATAGTGTGATAATAATTATATTGAGGACTTAATTTGAGCGTTGATATTTTCGTATTATATACGACATAATATCTGTATTGAAGCTCACAGTTTGTGTGGTCGTATTTTTGCACGACGGTTTAATATAAAAGAAAATTGTATTTGGATTCTGTACCATGTATTTGGCGACTCAGAATGAATTGTGTGAACCTATTTTGGGGGTGTCGCAAAACTTATTTCCATTAATTTAATATAACACTAATATATTATTATTATTATTATTATTATTATTATTATTATTATTATGAGCACTTTGTTATGTCTCTCATTGTTTTTTTAATAATTATTTTATTATTATTATTATTTTCTATTATGTTTTCTTTCTTTTTTTGGTGCGAAAGTTATGTACCTATTTTGTCTAAATATTTGTTGAGTGGAGCTTTGTGATGAGCACTTTATCATGTTAAGGTTATGAAGCACAAAAAAAATTATGCTACATAAATTTACATGTTCTTTAAATGCGGGTTATTTTATTAAAAAAATTACATGGATTTTAAAAATATTTCTTTAACAAATCTTAATATGTATGAAATAACTTAAAAGAAAATTAATTTTTACTAGTTATTTAATTAATGAACGTAGCAAAAAAAAAATTATTTTATATGTAGTTTAACTCAAAATAGTCATTTCTTAACCCGGAGTTATAATTAATGTTACCGCTTATTTAATTAAATTTCGCCCCTGAATTAACTCTGGCAGCCAAATTGGCTTTTTAGTTCATACATATTGATCAACTTTTGTTATTTAATTTGGCAAATGGTACGTTATTAAAATCTATGAATTATAAGCTAATGTAAGTTTGCACTACGTAGTACATAATTAATTTGAAAAGATAATATAATAATATAAAAGTGCTCATATAGTCCAAGTAAAAAAATTGAGTAAATTACAAGTTATAATTTTTATTTTATTCTTCTTCTTTTTTTGTGTTTCAAAACCTTAACATGATAAAGTGTTCATCACAAAGCTCCACTCAATAAATATTTAGATAAAATAGGTACATAACTTTCGCACAAAAAAAAAAAAGAAGAAAACATAATACAAAAATAATAATAATAATAATAATAATAAAAAAATAATTATTAAAAAAACAATGAGAGACATAACAAAGCTAATAATAATAATAATAATAATAATAATAATAATATATTAAATTAATGGCATGAGTTAGGTTAGTGACTTTTAAATAAGGTGGCTAGAGTTAGGTTAGTGGCTTTTAAATGAGGTGGTTAGAGTTAAGGCTGTAAACGAGTCAAACAGTTCGGGCTCGATTCGAAAAAATACGAGCGAGATTCGGATTCGTTAATAATATGATCCAAATCTGAGCATTAAAAATAGTTCGAATAAAAATATGAGTAGAATCTGAGCAAGGTTATACTCGACTCGTTTAAGATTCAAACTACTCGAATTCTTGATTGTAATTCAATACATACTCAATTGATACAGATTCGATTAAATGCTCAATATATACAAATTTAAATCAAATTAGAATAATTAATTATTATTGTTTTGTTTTATTTTTAATTTTAATTATGATTTTATATTTGTAAAGTGTAATGGTAAATATATTTTCTCATTTCTAAGTAAAATAACAAATTCAATTTATAATTATATTTATTATAAAACTAGTTATTATGTAGGGACTCGAATTCGAGCTTTAATTTGAATCTCGTGAGTAGTTTGACTATAATTCGAGCCGAGTCGGATCGAATTCGAATAGTAAATATTCGAGTCGAGTCGAATCTGAGAATAATTTTTCGTATACAATTCGAATTCGAGTACGAATTTATCATTTCGAGTCGAATTCGAGCAGCTCTCTGTTCGCATCGATTCAACTCGTTTATACCCTTAGTTAGAGTTAGAACTAGGTTAGTAACTTTTAAATGAGCTGGCAGCTTCTAGGACTTAGATCCAATAATTTCAAATCTCAACCTTTAAATGGAGATTCTCCATTTCAAATTAAAATAGAAAGGATCCTTATTCCCCCACACCTGACAGACTAATGATTACACCTAAACCCAACAATTTAAGTTAAAAATCATTTAGTTAACCAAAATTATTTGAGATGTTATTATTTTAAATTGAATTCATACTTTTTAGTATTGTTTTATTTTTTCTGAAAAATGAAAAAAAAAGAAAAAAAAGAAAAAATTAATTGAAAAACTGTAATAAAAGTATCACTAAGTTTTTCATTTTAATTAATATAAAAATTATTAATGTAAATTATTTTGAAAGTGCTTCTAATAAAAAATATATATATTAATACTTAATTTAGGGGATGTTTGATAAAACTGAATGAAATAGTTCAATATGTTTTAGTAATCTGAATGAGCTGAATGAAGCAGAATTCTCAATACTGAATGAAAAAAGTTTTGATAATTAACATGTATGAAACATCTGAACAACAGATTTTTATTATTTGACCCCTCTGAAAAAATTCAAAATTATTGTAAATTTATTTAATATTACTTAATATAATAGTTAATATTGTTAAAAAAATTAAATATAAAATATTTCATTCAGCAGTCATTCAGCTCATTCAGCTAAAAAAATTACACTTGACCATTCAGCCCAAAAATCTGACCGATGTAGTAATTTGGACGATTTTTATTCAAAACAAACGCACTGAATGGCTTACCGATTCTGTCATTTAGGCATTCAGCTCTAAACAAACACCCCCTTAGTCACATCAATGTTAAATTTTTTTATTTTCAAACTTGGCTTTAAAAATTAAATGAGATTCTTTTTGTATAGCAGAGAGAGTAATATTTTTACAAGTTTTTTATTTTTTTTTATTTTCACAATTCTATCTTGTATGAACTTGAAAATTCTTTTGTTTTCATAAAAAAAAGTCTATTATAAATACAATATATGTCATAACTATATTTTTAAGATAGATTTAGATATTCATAATTATATTAATAAAACTTAAATTAATATTTAAAAATAGTATTAGTTTTAATATTGAAGCGGATGTTAGATTTTTTGGTTTATAAAAATTAAAGGAATTTCAAAGTCAAGTTAATTTGTGTATTTTATTGTCAAATTAAATATCATAATGTTTGAGTTACAAAATTGATTTCCTACAAATTACAAAATCAATGAGCTTCATGTCTTAGTAATTGAGTAATTATTTTTCTAGCCGTTATACCTTTAAGTTCCTAGCTGTTACACTTTTAATCTTCTAGCCGTTACAAAACCTTCTTAGTTCATAGCTTAACCTTCCATGATGTTATATATAGTTAGGCTTCTACTCTTAAAAAGGGGGATAGATAAGCATGCATGTCTTCTACTTTATATAAAATATTACATTATAATATTTTCTCTTGAATCATTTTTTCAAAAACTAAAGAAGAAGCAATGGGTTGTTCATATCACCTTCTCTATTTGAATGCACATTAGAGAAGACCGAATTGTTGAATCCTGGAGGGTATCCATTGTGACCTTTTGCACCGGTGATATATAATATCGGAGGGGCGGAAATTTTCCTTAAGGACAGTGCTCTACGCATGCCTCAATTCAATCTTGGTGATATCTTTTTCATTTTCTTTAATTTTCATAGCAGTTTTCAATTATTTTACTACAATTTTAAGGATAATCTATGATTTTGCTATTTTAACCGCTACTAATGTTTCACCTTTCCTTCCTTGTGATCCTGTCATGGGATGAACGATGAGGTAAATTATAGTAATTTGGAAACTCTCTATTCCGATTTCACGAAAAAATAATACGACAATAGTAAGTAAGATCCATTATTTATTTCATTCATTTTTAACACATGATTTTTAATTTTGTTCAAGCCTGATTCATAAATTATATGGGTATTTATTTTGTTATTAATTGTTTGCATATGTTGTTCATGTTTGTATCTAATTCTTCCTAAAGAAGAAAGATATGGTTTTATAATTTATTCAATTCTTATGAGACACCACCAATACATAAATTTCTAGCAGAATCTAAAACTTGCAAAGACGAACATGGTGGATGTGAAATATATATGTATATGAGTTTTAGGTGATTTGAATAGCCTAGGTTGCCCTTTTTCAAAAGGTTTGATTGATTGTTAATGGAGGAGTAATTGTGCATTTGCTAAAAATTTCATATATGCACTTAGACAACCCGTTGTGTACTCTCTCTGTTCATGTAGCCCTCTCCTAGTTAATAATCCCTTTCTTAACAAGAAGGTAATTGTCTTGTTTGTGATGACATAGGTCATCATGCTATGCAATGTTGGCATAAGAAGAGGAACGACAAACCTGCCCACCAAATGCAAATTTGGTTGAGGCAGATGTTATTGTTGCAGTCATTTCTGAGGTTAACATGGTGGCACGTGATAATAATTGGGTGGTAGACTCTGGGCACATTTGTGGCATTAAAAATGCATTTTCCTCCTATAAACCATTGGGAGAAGGAGAGGAACAAGTTTACATGGGAGATTCTACTCCAGCACATGTTTTGGGAAAAATGATGTTTTGGGAAGAAAAAAAAGTCCTTATTAGGCTTACCTTCTTCATGTCCCAAATATTCGTCGAAACCTTGTGTCTGTCTTTGCTAAGCAAAATAGGAGTAAAAATTATTTTTGAGTCGGACAAACTTATAATGGGTTATTTGTACTTAATGTTTCTAATGTCTATAATGAAAATGCTAGATGGGTCTAATGTCTAGAATGAAAATGCTAGTTTTTCTGCTTATTTGCTTGAGTGTGATTCTTTGTGGCATGTTAGACTAATTTGTGATAACACTAATGTTAGCGCCAAGTTTTGCCGGCGCGTCCAATCACAGAATCCACGCTCTTAAACCTGTACAATAACGGGTCACACACGAAGCTTGACGGCTTGGGCCGCTGGGTGATAGCTCCGGTATGAGAATGAGTACAGGCCGGTCACAAGATTTAACAATGGAGGCAGTATTATTTTAGTGCTCAAGTGAGTATTACATGTTAACTTAGGTCAAGCCTTGTATTTATAACCATTCTCACCGCCTTAGAGTCCATGTCCCAATCGGATTAGGACTCCTAAACATGGCAGTTACCATTGTTTGGGTCCAACGCAATCTCCTTTAAAAGTACCAGTTGGTGGTTATCCAACCACTTACCTTATAGGAGTTGGTATGTAGATATGATTAGGGTTTGAGTCCTTAATCATTTAGACTCCTTATTACTCTGGACTCCATCCGAGGAATAACCCTTCGATATGGGCCTTATACACTGGTCTGAACTCCGGCCCGAAGGGCTTAGTAGTCCGATCCCAATCTTCTCCAATTCAATCTAGACTCTCGCCCGAAGGGCTCCGTAGTCCGACCCCAAACACCACCATATCGGTATGGGCTTCGGTCCAGTGGACTCGGATGCCCGATCCAAATATCTTCAGTTGGGTCTGAGTTTTGGCCCAAAGGGCTCAGATACCCGATCCCGAACATTGCTACTCCTTACTTGGTTTCGGCCCATTGGGTTCGATGAACCCTTCTCGGCCCAGGCCTTCAGTCCCTGTGGGGGTCGGTGGATTATATTCGAACATTGCCCCCCAATCTCTCATTATAACAGGCTTTTAATGAGAGATTCGAAGAGATGCCTGGGGAATCCAATTGATCGATTTAATGAAGTACACATTATCCGAGACACGTTACCCAAGAGACGCCATCATTAGCCGCCTTTGGGTTTCGTGCAGTATCCCCTATAAATACCCCCTTCCTACCACAACAGTCACCTTTTACAACCTTCTTCTTCTTCAAGCATATTTCTCCAATTTTTTTGGCAAGTGCAATTTCTGGCGAGTCGTTCACCGTCACCTTTATATCTCCGATTTAAGCTTTTGCAGCCCCAAATCACTACATTTCAGCTTTTTCCTAACTCAATGGCTGATTCTAGCATACCTCATGCTTCTTCCACTACTAATACAACCCCCATTATTGAGGCAACTCCCGCCACCGCCACTCTCGCCACCACCGACCTGGTGCCACTTGATTTGTTGACCGCTCAGGCTGGTGCCACTGCTGACCGCACCAAAGCTCAAATCCGTAGATGCTACAAGTCTGAGGTGGACTTTTCCCATGTCAACACTAAGTCCACCCTCGTCCCTTCCTAGATCTCCGACCTCCGAGCCCTATTTCTCATTCCGAAGGAATATAAGCTTCAGGTACAGGAATCGGGTGAAAGGATGTACTGGCGCCTTGAAGGCAGGTGGGTTGCTATCCCCATCTGGACGTTGAAGTATGGGGTCCGATTCCCCCTCCATAAATTTATTATATCCTTCCTCTGTTTCGTGGGGAGCGGGTTCGCACAGCTGGTGCCGAACTCGTATATCCACCTGATCACCTTTATTGCTCTCTGTCAAGAGCTAGGGGTCAGTCCAGGGATAGATTTCTTCTTCGTCATGTTTACTGTTGGTAGGTCAAAAGAGCCCGGCCTTCGGCAGTTGAACAGAGTACCAAATCGTGCCACCTTTAACAGGACCCCTATGAGCAACAAGGGTTGGCACCAGCAATGGGTCTTCATCAAGGGGACCGATATCAATCTTCTCTCAAACTGAGCCACCCCAAAAGATCCGATTACAAAGGTGTCCAGATTCCCGAAAGATCTGCAAGATGCCTTCAAAGTTTTCTACCAGAAGGTGAAGAAGACCAACTGGGGCATGGACGTCTTGTCCAATGAAGCTTGGCTATATAAGCATGGATGTAAATGTTTCACCCGATCCTCTTCATCCTTTCCGTTTCCCTCTGTCCTGCCTTTTTGATATGTTTGGTTATTTTGCAGTGACTATCTTCAAGCCTGAGGGAGCTGATGAATTCCTGACGCCCCTCCCAGTTCGGGCCGAACCAATCTGCCATCCCATCAACGGAGAAGTGGCCGAAGAAGAGATCATTCCCATCGCCGAACTCTCAACCGAATCCTCTTCCGCCAAACCCTCCCACAAGAACCCTCTGAAGATGGATCGGTCGGAGAAGGTGGCTCAGCTGAAGAAGGGTAGGAAGAAGGCTTTCGCCAAGGGTCCCCCCAAGCCATCTGCTCTGAAGCCGAAGGTTTTGAAGTCAACCCCTCCGCCACCTCCTGCTGGGACGATCCTTGGGGACCCCGAGGAATCCGAAGAAGAAACTCTCAAACTTCGCCCCAAGAGATTAAAACTAAAACTTGTAGATGAGCCCGACCTGCAAATGGTCGAGGTCGTTCCTGTTGCTGCCTCCACCCCACCAGCCCTTCCTGCCATCGAGGCCGGTCCGTCCACTGGATCACCTCCCACTTTCTGGCCGAAGAGCCCCTCGAAAGTGTTCCCCTTTGACCGACTGGAGCACTTCCAATTGCCCGAAGATGACGCACGGTTCAAGGGGCATACTTTCGAGGGCTTACTGGTGGCTTATATCAAAGCCCAATGTCAGGTATTCCCGAAAGCCTTAACTTGTGCATTTTGACTATCCTGTTAGATTATGAGTAGCACCTATTTCCCCCTTTACTGCAGGCTAATGCCATCCTTGCACGAGCTATCCCACCTCTTGCCAATGCCACCAAAAATGAGATTCAACTTCGGACCGAGGTGGAGATGCTCAGGGCAGAGGTTCGGGGTTTGACGGCTGAGCTGAAGAAAGAGAAAGAGGATCATGCCGATACTCGAACCAAGGTGACTTTCGCCGAGCGTCAGGCCAACGAACACAAAAAACTCCATCACAATCTCCAGAAGGAGTTCGTGGCCCTTGACGGCTATAACAAGCAACTCCTCGAGGAGAGGAATCTTCTGAAGGAGAAAGACTTGGATCAACAGAACGCCCTTCTGATCCTCTAGAGCCAAGTATCCGACATGCACACCCAACACATGGTGCTGATACAGGAGAATACCGCTCTGGGGTCAGAATGTGCAGAAGCCAGGCAGCAAGTTGCTCAAGCTGTTCAAGAATATCAAGAATTGCCCGAGCTCCGAGATGCCATTAGGGCTCAATTTGCCAAAGGCTATGAAGCTCATAAGGAGAGGGCCAGGTCAAAGTTGGCAGCTGTTGGACTGGATGTTTCTGTTCTTGATTCCTCCGATGAAAAGTCCGATGCCGGAGACGATGCTGATGGCGGAGCCCCCGACCCGTAGTTGATTTTAGGATTTTTACTTGTAATTTTTTGTCTTTCTTATTTCTTTTATAACTTTTTCTATCAGATCCACGTGTAACTTGTCCGATCAGTTAAGTTATTTGTAAGTTTTCTGTTCGATTCTGTTCATCGCTTGTCTGATGGGTTTTGTAGAAACTTATGAATATAACTGAAGTACAAAAAAATTTCGACGAGAAATCCATGCTATGTTATTGATGTATGAAGTAACTTACATAAGGAGAAAGACGGAATTACATAACTTCTTACTGATAATATTTTCTAAGTCTTCCAGCATGCCATGTATTCTTCACTTCCGTGCCATCTAGTGCCCGAAGCCGATAAGTTCCAGGCTTCGGCACTTCAGTCACTTCATATGGCCCCTCCTAGTTCGGCATTAACTTGCCTGTGTTCTGGGGGTAGATGCCTCTGCTTCCCGAAGCACCAAATCCCCGATCTCAAACCTCCTCTGTTTCACATTCTGATTGTAATGTCGGGCAATTCGCCTTTAGTAGATAGCTAGCCTCACCAGTGCCGAATCCCAAACTTCTTCCAACAGATCTAAGTTCAGTCGTAAGCCATCATCATTGTACAAGTCTTGGTACTGAGTGACCCTAAGTGTAGGAGACCCGATCTTGACGGGTATCAGTGCCTCGGTCCCATAAGCCAGTCTGAATGGTGAATCCTCTGTTGTCGTCCTCGGGGTAGTCCGATACGCCCATAAGACACTGATCAGTAGCTCTTCCGGCCATCGTCCCTTCAGTTCATCCAGCCTTCGTTGTATTCCATTAAGTAGAGTCCGGTTGGTGACTTCTACCTGTCCATTCGACTGAGGGTGGGCAACTGAAGTCTTTCTGTGTTGGATGTCCAGCTCCTTCAGGAAAGCTTCGAATTTTGACCCCACAAATTATCTGCCATTGTCCGAAACCAGGACCATCGGGATACCGAATCGGTACACAATATACTCTTTAAAGAATTTAAGGCATTCCTGTTCGATAATTTTTTGTAACGGTTTGGCTTCCACCCACTTGGTCATGTAGTTGATGGCGACGATCACGAAAGTGGCTTGCCCCTTAGCCTTCGACAATGGTCCCAAAATGTCAATCCCCCACATAGCAAAGGGGATCTGGGATAGAACTGAATACAAATCCTCGGGAGGCTGATGAGGGATAGAACTATTTAACTGACACTTAGGACATTTCTTGACATAGTCCTTTGCTTCTTGGAAGATGGTCGGCCAATAGTACCCCTGCCTCAGCACTTTGTAAGCCAATAATTTGGCTCCCATATGATCCCCACATATTCCTTCATGCACTTCCCTTAGAGTATATTCAGCTTCCGAAGGTGTCAAAAACTTGAGTAATGGAGAAGTGAAACCCCTTCGGTAAAGATCCCCGTCAATGAGAACAAAGTTGGAACTCCTGTGCTTGATTTTTCTGGTGTATATGTGATCCGAAGGCAGAACCCCATCAGCCAGATAGGAGATATAAGGTGTGAGCCAACTGTCCAGCCGATCCAAAGCTAATACTTCCCCCCTCTGAACACTAGGTTTGTCCAACACTTCCAAATATACTGAGCCGGTTAAAGAGCTTGCTTCGGTTGTAGCCAGTCGGGCTAGGGAGTCTGCTACTGTGTTGTCTGACCAATCAATCCCTAGGCAACTGTGCGAACCGAAGTATGTGAGTCTGTTCTTCACCTCTGCCAGGTATTTTGCCATCCTGGCCCCCCGAGCTTCATATTCCCCCGATATCTGTTTAACAACTAGTTGGGAGTCACTATATACCACTAGCTTCTGCACTTCCAGGCTCCGGGCTAACCGAAGTCCGGCCAGAATGGCTTCGTATTCTGCTTCGTTATTAGTGGCCTTGAAACAAAACCGAATGGCTTGTTGGACTCAGAATCCTTCGGGACTTGTCAGAATAACCCCCGCCCCACTGATGTCTGAAGTAGATGACCCATCCACATAGAGCGTCCATGCTGCTTGCTGCGATTGTGCTTCGGTGACCGAAGCTACATCTGGTTCTAAAAAGAAGCATTCTACAACAAAGTCTGCCAAGGCCTGTCCCTTGATTGCCGTTCTGGGGTGGTATTCTAGTGCGAACTGAGTTAATTCCATCGCCCAAGTGGCAAGTCTACCCGAGACTTCTGGTCTGTGCAGTATTTTCTTCAACTGTTGATCCGTGTAAACTATCATCAACCGTCCCTAGAAATAATGTCGAAGTTTCCAACTTGAAATGATTAGAGCGTAGGCGAACTTTTCCAGGTTCGGGTATCTGGTCTTTGTGTCTCGAAGGACGTGGCTGACATAATAGACCGGGAACTGCTTTCCCCCTTTTTCCCGTACCAATGCCGCCCCTACTGCCATCGAGGTTGTTGCTAGATATAAGTATAATGGTTCCGAAAGGATCGGCTTCATCAACAAAGGTGCCAAAGATAAATATTGCTTAATCCCCTGGAAGGCATCTTCGTACTCGGAGGTCCACTAGAAACTCTTCTCGTTTTTTGGCCCCTTTAGAGTGTCGAAGAACGGCAAACACCTTTATATTTATTTCGACATAAATCTCCAAAGAGCCGCTATCTGACCTGTCAACCTTTGCACATCCTTGTATGTCTTCGGCGATTTCATATCTAATATTGCCTGAATTTTTTTCGGATTCGCTTCGATGCCTCTTTTACTAATCAGATAACCTAGAAATTTCCCTGACCCCAAGCCGAAGGTACACTTAGTGGGATTCAGAAGCAACTTATGTTTCCGAACTGTTTCAAAGCAGTTTTCCAGGTCTGCCAGATGATCTCGGGCCGACACGCTTTTTACATTCATGTCATCCACATAGACCTCCATGCTTAGGCCTAGCTGCTTTGTAAACACATAGTTCATCATCCGTTGATAAGTGGCCCCGACATTGAGTAGTCTGAAGGTCATTTTCCGATATGCATAAATGGCTCGATGTGTGATGAAACTGGTGCTCGGGATGTCTTCATTCCTCATTGAGATTTGGTGATATCCCGAGAAAGCATCCATGAAGCTTAGCATGTCGTACCCGAAGTAGCATCAATTAACTGGTCGATGTTGGGCAAAGGGTAGAAATCTTTCGGGCAGGCTTTATTCAGATCCGTGTAGTCGATGCATATCCTACATTTCCCGTTCTATTTTTGAACCAGTACCACATTCGCCAGCCACTCCGGGTAGTCAATTTCGAAGATAAAATCGACCTCCAGAAGTTTAGCAATTTCTTCATAAATGATCTTTTGTCGTTCTGGGGCAAAAATCCTCATCTTCTATATGACTGGCTTCTTACTCAGATCCACCTCCAACCTGTGCACTGCTATTGACTTGTCAACTCCGGGCATGTCACTAGGCACCCATGCAAAGATATTCGCGTACACCCGAAACAGGTCTATCAACCCGGTCCGGAAGGGTTCTGTCAGTCCCGAACCTATCTTGATCAGTTTTTCCTTGTTCCCCGGGATCAACTGTACATCCTCTGTTTCCTCGGCTGGTAGGGCAAGCGGTTCTGTGCTGCCTTCCGTAATGGTTCTATCTCAATAGCCATTGTCTGCTTCTGCTTGTTCACCCCGACCCCTAAAGAGATCAATGTATTCCGATAACACGTTCGGGCAATGTCAAGATCACCTTTTACCTCCCCGATCCTGTTCGATGCTGGAAACTTGATTTTGAAGTGGGGTATGGACGTGACTGCTTGTAAGGCTGCCAGAGTCGGTTTTCCCAATATCGCATTGTAAGCCGAATCCACTTAGACCACAAAAAATCTAACCTTTACCTCCACCTATTGCGGAGCGGTGCCGAACCTGACCGGCAGTTCAATGGTGCCTGATACATGCACCGGGTTGCCACTGAATCCATATAAGGGTCCTTCCCCCCCCCCCCACCCGCCCCAGTTCCATCTTCTTCCCCTCTAGATCCATCCTTTGGTAGACTTGTATGTACAGTATGTCGACCGAAGACCCGTTGTCGATCATCGTCCGTTTCATATCCACTGGTCCGACCTGAGCTGTTATCACCAGTGCCCCGTCATGTGACTCTATGGGATTTGAGGGATAATCTTCGTCTGAAAAGGAGATAACTGTTCCCGGGAAGGCCCTGTCCTTTTTTATCGAGGACCCAGCAACTAATAGGACTGAATCTAGGTGCTCGCTTCTTTTTCTTTCGGTCACACGCCCCACCGAACCGCCCAAAATAACGTCAATCACTCCTCTAGCAGGTTGGTTCTGAGTTGGCTGTGTGTCTCGGGTCTGAACTCTGTCTTCTTCCTTCGACTGAATCTTGGTATTTTCTCTACCAGCCACATACTGAACCAGCTTCCCGTTCTGTATATTCTTTTCTATTAGATCACCCAAGTCATGGCACTCCTCTGTCGTATGGCCCAAGTTCTGATGGTACTGGCAGAATTTATCCCTACTCTGTTTCCCAGGTTTTGGCCGTGTCGTGCAGGGCTCATAAAAGGGCTTATTTTTTATGTCGCTCAATATCTTGGCTCGATCGGTATTGAGGGGGGTGTAAACCCTGTTGACACTTCTACTTGGGAAGGGGGGTCGGCCACCGCCCGATCCCCCGCTATTGTAGTTCTTCCTCCCCTGATTATCCGACCTCCCTTGATTATTGTCCGACCATTGGTGGGTCTGCATGTCTCGGTCCTTTGACTTATCGTGTGAGTGGGGCCTGAAGTTCCCCATGGCTTCTTCAATAGCAATGAACCCTCCGGCCCGATGAAAAGCTTCAGTCAGGTCCGAGGGTGGGTTGATCACCAGGTCTTTTATCAGCTTCTTTGATCTTCCTATATCCAGACCTGTTGTGAAGAATCCAAAGGCCTGTGGTGAATTCAACTCTGCCACCAATCCCACAGCTTCCCGAAACCTCTTAACATACGTGCCGAGGTTCTCATCCGAACGTTGCCTCACCTGCATGAGAGAAGCAGTGATATTTTCCCTTCTCCTATTACTCCCGAACCGAGCATGGAACTTTTCCCGAAGATCGCTCCATGAACTTATGGTTCCCGATGCCAAAGTCCCCATCCATTCTCTGGCACACTTCTTCAGGGTGGTTGCAAATATATGACACTTAGCGGCATCCGAATGCCTGTAATATGTCATCATCCTGTCATATCCATCCGAATAATCATAAGGGTCCCCCAGCCCATCATATGTCTCCATCGGGGGTCTTCTTCTTCGGGTTAGTAATGACCTGATTGATTTTGGGCAAGAAGGGTGAACTATGACAGCTCGAGGGTGTTCCCATCTGACTCTTTGCTTCCAGAAGCTTTTCCAACTCCGCGACTCATCGAGCGAGGGGGTCGATCTCCTCCTTATGAGGGGATGGCATGTGCCTGTCCCTTTCATATTCTGGAGATTCAATCCTCGTCCTTTGTCCCGATCGGCCCGGGTGATCAGCTTTCCGTTCAAGTGAACGACTTCTCCTTCGGCTCCTCCTTTCCCAAGAATGACTCCTATGTCTGCTCCTGTTCTTTCCAGCCTCATCCCGACGTGGCGATCTGGATCGGCTTCGATGCCTGCGCCTCTTCAAAGAAGCCTCCTGTTCTCCAGCCACCTTAGCCATCTGTAATTCCAGTTCCTCTTGTTGGAGGCACAGGGCCAGCATGGCGTCCTTATTCTGCTGTATTTTTGTCAACAGAATAAACTGACGTTGGTCCCGGCTGTTCTCCACCCGATCCTTATCCCGTCATTGGTAGGTCTGGGACTGGTTGTCCTCAATGTGGGTGTGTTGGGGAATCAGAGTATGCTGACTGGGAACGAACAGTTGTCGTCGTGCCGACTGGTCCTGCACCGAATTTCCCTCCTGGTTACTCGGTCCCAGTCGGTCTTTGACCGACGCCCTGGCCAGGGTCGTCGGGTGAGTCTTAGCCTTCTCCTGGTTTAAAGCACCACCGTCCTTACTAGCCATGTCTTTCAACCGAAAAAAGTGCAAAGTGATTGTCAAAGCACTAAAAGCCCCCCTTCTAGCTCTTTAAACTCATCTCCCTGGAAGTCTTACATATTACATCCTTGCTTAGGCCTTTTGTGACGCCCCCAAATTCAGGTACTTGAAACCCGAACTTGGTGCTACACGATATCATTTCTTTGAGCGGAATAATTATAATATAAATAACAAACTTAATTTACATATCAGAGTTGTCTAATCCCAGGTACACGACCTTTAAACATTCATTACATGATAGATAATAAATAATATTGTCTTAATAAAGTCTAACTATTACACACAATACCATAAAACTTATTCTTGCAGCTTTCCTTTCCCTTTGTTTTTGCCAGAGCCTTCTGGTTGATCACGCTTAGCTGAAAATATTTAATTTAAAGCAAGAATGAGCATTCAATTGCTCAGCAAGTAATAGCAGTTAATAAACTTTAGTTGAAAGAAGTAAATGTCTTCTTTGAGGTATACTTCTACAACGAATCAATAGTTGTGAAGTCTTTCGAAACATATCTTAATAACATATCAAATCGTTTAAAATTTTGAAACGACGTAGTGACTATAAATACTGAGTGGTCAATGGACCATGAACTTTTATTTTTTTTATTTTCAAAAAGGTTAAACAGAAATTCATCTATAAACCGCTCTGGTCTTACGGACATGTAGGGTGATCAGCCCCGTTATGTCCTGTATTGATCAATACTATCTGTTTGAACGATAAATCGTTCACTCTGTTCGCCTTGGGCACATAAACAATTTCCCCATTAAGGGTTGTTCATACTCAGTCTGGAGTCCTAACTAAACAATTCAGTTGGACGACTTTATCATAATCAATACTATTCAATAGTACAATTTGAACTTTGTCTAGCCGAGTCAAATAGCTTAGACAGTCATAAATACCTACCGAAGTTTAATAGTATGTAACAGGATTTGTCATATCAAAGTATTTCAAGTTCAAGAGTTCTTGTAGGAATACAACAGTTTATACAAGTGGGGACACTTGTATAATAACAGACAATAATGAGATATTAATAGATAATAACTGAATTGAATAAAATTCCACAATATAAGAACAAGTTCATAAGTAAATCATGGATATCATTTCATATATGAATAATTGACAATAATTATTCATGAATATGCCTTTAGCTTATTGGGATCCATCGCATAGAATAACTGCGAAGAGTAGAGATACTTGATCAATATAACATTTGAGTAAGGTTAGAGAACTTGCCTTGATAGTTGATTACTGCTACGTAGTATAGCTTAAGCTGTTATCTTTAATACAAAGTCCTATCATCAATAGAATTATTCTTTTAATTAGAATAATATAACTTAACACATAATACTGCTTTAAACATGTTGTCACATAGTCATATCAGTCATTAAAACACATAAGAACGTATACCTAGTCAAACTATGTCAATTTGGTTTGAGTTTGATATAGTTTCGGCATCCCGAGTGCATTATCGGATAATTAATGACTTTATTTTTAATGAAACTTTGTTCAAGAACTTAAATATTATATTAGATAATTTAATTATCATTTATAATATTTTTCCAAGCATTAAAATTATTTATTATAATTTTTCAAACACTAATATCATTTTTTAATGATTTAATTGTCAAATAATATCATTATCATTAATATTTAAATAATTTAAAATATTAATGATATTCATGTCAATACTTTAAAAGTTATTTATTATAACTTGAAAATATTTTTAAAACCTTAATATTACCTTTAAATGATTTTTTTAAGTTAACTAATTTATTTAATAAAATTATTAAATAAATTTATTATCATTAATATTAATTAATGAAATTTAACTCAAAATATTAAAAGTCATTTATTATAACTTAAAATATTTTTTAATACTTTAATATAATTTTAAATGATTTTTAAAATATTAAAATCATTTTTAAGTAATTTATTTAATATAATTATTAAATAAATTTAATATTATTAATATTTAAATAAATTAAATTATTAATGAAATATATCTCAAATTATTAAAAGTTAATTTTTATAACTTAAAATAATTTTTAAAATTATTTTATGAATTTTTAATAATTAATTTCTATTTATTTTAATTAATATAATTAATTTTAATTTAAAACCGTCGCTAAAGGGCTATCGCGACGGAAAGTGTCGCCTTAGGTGTTCTTGAGCCTCAAGAACATTCAAACTCAGTGTTCAAGGTACCTACTTTGACCACTTATAATTCTTTGATTTTGATGTTTTCTGGGTTGGTAATTTGGTTAGTGTTATAGTATTGATGTAATAATACAACCACAACCACGTTTCATGGCCATCCTACATCACAAATAGAAATTATAAGCAATCAAAGTAGCTGTCAGAGGCTGTTCTTCATTTTCTGGGCAGCCCAGAAACGTGAAGTCATGGCCGGTCAACGTACTTTGACCTTAAATAACTTTGATTATGTTGTTAATATAGGTGTTCTAAAGGCATGATTGTGTAGTATATATGTCAGAATACAAATAACAAACACTAAAATGGTCCAAAACATTAACAATATCAAGATCCGAGGTTTGAAAAATGGTTGTCAGAAACTGTTCAACACTTAGAAAATTTCTGGGTTTTCCAGAAATTAAAAATCTGATCGGTCAACCATGTTTGACCACTTATATCTTGAGATATAGACATGGTATGGACTTGATTCCACTTCCAGTATACTCTCCTCATGGCATAGAACAATTTTATAACATCAAACACACATAAAATCTAACACACAAAGATCTATGAGCTCTGACATATGGCTGTCAGACAACATTTTAAAAATTTTCCAGATTTTTAAAATCTTCAATTTCGTGCATCTAGATGTTATGGATCTATCAAATACCAACCCAGATGATCAATAGACATAACATACCACATATTTTAACACTTAATCACAATATTCAACTTAGCATACAAGATCAAATTTTTAGGTTAGGGTTTTATACCTTTCTTGAATGATTTTTGATTTTCACCTTCTGATCTTGATGTTGGATTGCTATGGAATGATATTGAATGATATTTGGGACAAGTTAGAGAGAGAATTTCGTGGGTCTTAGAGAGAGAAAGTCTTGGCTTGAGTGTTTGAGAAAATAATGAAAGTGTTCTTTTTCTTTTCTTTAAATTCCTATCTTTGATTCAATGAATCTAATTTTGCTAGGTGGCATGATTTGGCTGATGAGATGAGAGATTTGGCCATGTGCTAATATCTAAACATATATCTTGTAAAGATTTGCAAGCAAGCTCAATTAAATAATTCTAAAAATATTATTTTTGTAAATAATAAATTCCTTTAAGGGTATTCTTGACCATGACACATACTTCTAGGGTTTAGCCCTTAGGGTTTAACCCTTAGGGTTTGCTAAATAATTTCTAAGGTTTAGAAAATTAAATTTAAAGCTTAATAAAATTTTAATTAAAACACACTAATTAAAATTAGGGTTTTTAATAGAAATTTTAGGGTTTTTTTTTCCTTCTAAAATTAGGTTTTTTTTTTATAATTAAGGTTTTCAAATTATAAATTAGGGTTCCCTAATTATTACCCTTACTCACATAATATCCACACTTGCATTTAAATACAAACATATCAATTACTATGTTTAATATTTAAACCAAATAAATAAATTTATAACATATATTCATATAATTATGTTAATTATCATAATTATATATATAATTCATAATCACATCTTGTATTAACATACTTACATATATACAGAGACAAATATAATTATTAATTATATTTAATATCCAAATTTCTTAAAAAAATAAATTCTCATTATAGATAACATAAATACACTTTCCTTTTAAATACAATTATACAATAATTGTTTTAATCCATGAAATTTCATGACCAAAATTAGGGTTTTGATCTATAATGACACTTTACCTTATATTCTATTATTAATTAAGTTAAAATAAATAACTTAATTAATCTTGATTAATTCATATAATAAAATAATTATTATAATAATTCTAGAAATCATTTCATATATTATTTAAATAATATATTAATCATATTTTCTTGGAAAATAACTAATAAAATATTTTGATTATCAAAATTAGTTTATTATAAGAATATAATTTATAGTAATCTACAATTCCTTTATCAAAAAATTTATTTAAAATTATTCATGCAATAAATAAATATATATGTATCACATAAATACATATTCTTTTCCTTGCACATATACCCACATATTATTTTGATAAAAATAATATATAAAAAAAAATTATACGCAAAATTCCTTATTTAATTATATAAAATATTGGGTTATTACACCTTTTGTAAAAGAATCCGCTAAATTTCCCTTTAACTTGACATAGTTAAAGGTAACAACCTCTTTATTGATTTGCTCCCTTACATAACTATGTCTTAAACTTATATGTCTAGACTTCCCGTTATAAACCTTGTTATAGGACCTTGATAATGCTGCCTCATTATCACAATATATTGAGATAGCTGTCATTGGTTTGGGCTAAAGTGGTATCTCAAATAATAAATCGTTAAGCCATTCGACTTCTTTTACAGCAGTTGATAATGCAACAAACTCGGATTCTATAGTTGAATGTGTTATCAAGGTTTGTTTCTTGGAACCCCAAGAAATTGCCCCTCCTCCTAAAGTGAATATTCATCCACTTGTAAACTTTATTTCATTCGAATCTGTTATCTAGTTGCATCCGTGTACCCTTCTACCACAGCTGGGTATCCTGTATATCATAATGCATAGTTCATTGTGCCTTTAAGATATTTAAGTATTGTGACAACCCGAGAATTTGTAAGATTAATAAGATCTTGAACGATTAAATTAAAGGTTAAAGTTTAAAACCTAGAGTGAAAATAGAGGATTAATTAAAAAATTTAAAGAACCTATACAGTTTGATTTAAATTTTTAAGCAATGTAAATAAATTATATAAGAATGATAGAAATTACAAGAAGGAGTGAAAGAGATGTATGTGACATGTCCCAACATACTAAATTATTTAGTGACATATATAGAATGAATATGTGAAGTAAATGAATATGAATATTATGTGATTATATATATTTGTTTACTATATAATAAACAAATAAAAGAAAGCTATTGTAATCTAATTTTTATATATTCGCTATAAGAATTAATTAACCTAAGGGTTATAATTATTTGAGATTGCTAGTATTTAAATTATGTACTAGTAAATGAACCTAAGAGATTTATTTTTATTATCTCAATTAATTAGTATATTAACCTAATTAAAGAAAACCTAATTGGGTTGTATATAATTAAATTTATGTAATTAATTATTTAAAGTTCAAAACAAGTGGATTAGAAATCCTAATTAAATATATAGGGTTATGTAAACTAAATGTATTGGACTATGATATTTTTATGCCCAAGCAATTATATGAGAGCCCAAAAGAATGAAATGGATAGCCCAAACCTAGCCCAACTTGGGAGGGACATTTTAGTCATTTGATTAAACAAATTTTGACATTAAAAATAAAATGCAAAATTGGGCAAATAAGTGGTGCAAGTACCGGCAAGGAGGGAGTAATATAACTTGTGGGTTAAATTTTTTACCAACTCCCTAGCCAAGTGTCTTTTAGATATTAGCTCCAAATATTTTGTGTAGATTTGTAAGTTAGGCAAGCAAGATAAGGAGAAGGAAAATAGAAAGAAGGAAAAGAGTGGTCGGCAGCCCCATGAGGGAAATAGAAAGAGGAAAGTTCATGCCACCACAAGATTAAAAACTACCTTGGGAAGAAGAAGAAATATAGCATCAAACAAAGGTATAAAAATCAAACTTTAAACACTTGATTTATGTATTTTATTTTTATTATTAAATGAAATAAACGAGTTACGATCTTGAACTCTAAAAATCTTAAATCTACATGTTATATAGTGTATTATGTATGGATCTAACTATTTTTGGTGTTGAGAAAGCTTGATCAAGGAAAGACAAGCAAAACAATTTTTAAAGCTTAAGAAAACTAGTAGACTACTGACCCTAAATAGAAATTTCGGGATTAGCTAGATTAATCTAAAAAATCTGGGCTTTTGTTATGTTGTAGTACACTGAATAAGCTTTCCATAGACTCCAGAACGGACTAAATCCGACATCGGAGGAAAGAGCTATGCCATTTTAAAGTAGCCGAGTCAAAACTGGGAAACCATTTCGGTTCAGTCCCTTCCACAAAATTTTTGGAATTTTGTGCTTGAAATTTGAATATGGTCCAAAAAATAAAAGTTGTAGTCCCGGAATTTAGCTTCACGTGGGCTCAAGAATCGCTCAAAAATGTTTAAAAACGAAAAAGTTATGATGGTTTTAGTACAAGAGAGTCAATCTGGAAAACTAAAACTGAACAGCCCCCTCTCGGATTTTACTATTTACGTTTCATAAGTCGGATTCATGATCCATCAACTCTGGGTGTTAGAGCTATAAGATACAAATATTCTCCAAGTGTAACGACTAAAAATCGATTTAAGATGAGAAATCTATGAATTTATTAGCAAAACACCTCAAACTAGCTAAACAAACATGGACAGTCTAACTAGCAGCGATTTTTCGGGACTTTTATTGTTCTGGAAAAATTATTTGATAATTTTATAATATATTTCAGGGAGTCACGGTTCTAACGAGACCAAGTGGGCTCAAATCGGAGTTGCAGATCTTCGTTTATAAATGTTTCCGTAAAAGATCTCAAAACAGAAAATATTTTCAAAACCTTGTATGGACAGTCGGTAGTGGCCTGTTTTACCGGACCTATACTTATCCAAAGTGGCTGTTTCTTCAAAAGTGTAGTTCGGGAAGTCAACTTTCCAACGATATTAAGTGAGCCCACATCGAACTTGTAGATTTCCGTCTACGTGCGTTTCCGTGAAGGACCTCAACTTTGAAACGTATAATGAAAAGTTAAGAAAATTAACTAAAGTTTTCACTAATTAATTATTATTGAACATATAATAATTAAAGAATGTTTAATTAAGATTAAGTATTAAATTGTGATTAATTAATTACATTAGCATTATAAAATAATTATTTATTATTTAATTAATATTAAATAAAAAATGAGTATAAATGACCACTAATCGACTATTCTTTAAAGAAAAATTAAAGGTTTATAATAAGTGATTAATTTATTATTATTTAACTAATTATAAATAATAATTAAAGGCATATAATCATGTGATTAATTGGTATTTAATTAAACATTAAATACTAAAGTATATTTAATTAGTTATTAATTATGTTAAGTAATAACTAAAGGTAATTAATTAATTACTATTTAATTAAAATTAAATAGTAATCAAATGAATGTATAAATTAATATTATGATAATAAATTTATTTAATAATTGTATTAAATAAATTATGTAAAAATAGTTTTAATATTTTAAAAATGATTTAAAGGTTATAAAAAATATTTTAAGTTATAAAACATAACTTTTAATATTTTGTCATGAATTACATTAATATTTTAATATTAATGGCAGTTATTTAATAATGGTTTTAAATATTTTAAATTCATTTAAAGATGATATTAAAGTATTAAAAATACTTTTAAATATTATAAATAACTTATAATATTATGTCATGTATTTCATTAATATTTGAAATTAAATAGATATTAATGATAATGAAATTATTTGATATTTAAATCATTTAAAAATAATATTAATGATAGAAAAACTATTATAACTGATAATAATTATTTGAAAATTATTATGAGCTATTGAAAAATATTTTGATTAAGTTATAAAATATTTAAGATAATACTAAAGCGTTTAAGTAAAGTCTTATTGATAATAGGCTCAATAAATATCCGATTAGACAATCGGGATGTCGAAATAGTACCGAACTCAACTCAGACTGAAATAGTTTGATTTGATACGGAGTCTTATGTGTTTTATTGATTATTAGGAATATATGATAATGTGTTTAGGTTATTTTATAACTATAATTAACAAAAATTAATGTGATGATATTATTCTAATTGAGAGATCGATATTATCAATAATAGGTCTTTCAACTGAAGCTAAATTAGATTGCGTAGCAGTAATCAATGGTGCAGGCAAGTTTCCTAACTCGAACTCAAGTTGTTATTGTAAAGCATGTTCGTGATTAATCATTGTTGATTATATCACATCTATGATTTATTGATTCGCACGTTGTGCATATTATATATGTTCATCAGATATGAAAGGCTGATCACCTTCATTACCATATTGTTCAGTTGAATTTATTCATGCTCATTGTTGACTATTCGGCATTATTGATTCATGTTCTTTCATAATTCTTATATTGTTGAAAGTTTGTAAGCTTATTATTCATTATTTCAATCATGATATATCCTTGTTGTATTTAAAACTTGCTGGGCAAACTTATTGCTCACCCTTGCTATATCATGATAAAATTTTCAAATTAAGACAAAACTTCGGACGCAGACAAAGGCAAAGACAAGTTCTAGGATGAAATTATTATACGGTTAAAATGGTAATAGTATTGGATACAAATGATATTGTATGTCGTGTAAGCTATTGAATGCAGGTATTAAGTTAAGGTTACAGACCATGGGAATTATGTTGTAAAAGTTATTGTATAAATAATTTATGTTTATATCTTCCGCAATAGTTATAGAAATGATGCATCGTAACGTACCAGGTCCGAGGTTCTGGGGACCCGAATTTGGGGGCGTCAGAAGTATCCTTGATACTGCATCCCAATGAACCTGACCTGGATTATGAGTAAACTTACTCGATACTCCTACTACAAATGCTATATCAGGTCTAGTACACTGCATTGCATACATTAGACTACCAATTACACTTGCATACTCTAATTGAGATATGATATTTCCTTTATTTGGAAATAACTTAACAGAATGATCATATAGGGTAGAAGCTATCTTGTAATTCTTGTGATTAAACTTCTTTAATAATTTCTCAATATAATGAGACTGAGTTAAAGAAATGGTATCTTGAGACCGCACAATTTTAATACCTAAAATTACATCAGCCTCCTCCATATCTTTCATATCAAAAGTAGTAGACAAAAATGCTTTAGTTTTTAATACTACCTTTTCACTAGTACCAAAAATAAGCATATCATCAGCATATAAACAAATTATAACACCAAAACCTTTACTAAACATAGAATAAACACATTTATCTGATTCATTTATTTTAAACCCATTTGAAACAATCATTTGGTCAAATTTTTCATGCCACTGCTTAGGTGCTTGTTTTAGTCCATATAAAGATTTAACAAGTTTACAAACTTTTCTTTCTTGACCTTTCAAAACAAACCCTTCTGGTTGTTCCATATAAACTTCCTATTCTAAATCACCATTTAGAAAAATAGTTTTAACATTCATTTGGTGTATAAAAAGTTTATGAACTGATGCTAATGCAATCAATAACCTAATGGTACTAATTCTTGTTACTGGAGCATATGTATCAAAGTAATCAATTCTTTCCTTTTGCTTAAAACCTTTGGCTACCAGTCTAGCTTTATACTTATCAATGGATCCATCTGATTTTCTTTTCCTTTTAAAGATCCATTTACAGCCAATGGGTTTACAACCAGAAGGTAAATCTACCAAGACCCAAGTCTTGTTACCCATGATAGAATCCATTTCATCATTAATGGCTTCTTGCCAAAAACCTGAATCTTGAGAGTACATAGCTTCTCTTAAAGTCAATGGATCTCTATCACTAGAATCATGCTCAGTCACAAAAATACTAGAAGAAATAATATCATCCATGTTTCCTTCTACTAGGTACATGTAGAAATCAGGGTCATAGGATTTTTCTATCCTAGCTCTTTTACTTCTTATCGGTTCTATTTCTTCAGTAGATGTAGTAAGTTCCATTTCATCATTTGGTTTATGATGAATTATTTCTTGATCCTCTTTATCAGTGTCTTCTCTTGAACTTTTCCTAAAGAATGAATTCTCAAAGAAATCAATATCTCTAGACTCCAAAATTATATTTTGGCTAACAGAATCTGTGGATTCCATGGTCAAGAATTTATAGGCTTTGCTATTTTGTGCATAGCCTATAAAAGCACACTAGATTGCTTTAGCTCCAAACTTGGGCCTTTTAGGATCAGTTAACCTTACTAATGCCCTACATCCCCACACCCTTAAATGGTTAAGAGAAGGTTTTCTCTTTTTCCACAATTCATAAGGTGTAATATGAGTTTTCTTATGGGGTATACGGTTAAGTATATAACAAGCAGTCATTAATGCTTCCCTCCATAAATTTTTAGGCAAACCAGAAGTAAGAAGTAATGTATTAATCATTTCTTCAAGTGTCCTATTTTTTCGATCTGCCACTCCATTTTGTTAAGGACTATAAGGGGTTGTGGTTTGATGAATTATACCATGATTCTCACAAAAATCATTTTAAGATAAGTATTCCCCTCCTCTATTCAATCTAAGAATTTTAATTCTTAGATCTAATTGATTTTCAACTTCAGCCTTATAGATTTTAAATTTTTCTAAAGCCTCATCTTTAGTCCTTAACAAATAAACTTGAGTGTATCATGAGCAATCATCTATAAATGTTATAAAATATCTTTTACCTCCCTTAGTTAATATACCCTCAAATTCACAAATATCGGAATGAATCAATTCTAATAATTGTGAATTTCTTTCTACTTTTTTAAAAGATTTCTTGACAATTTTAGATTTAACACATATAACACATTTTTTTAAATCAGAAAAATTAATCTTAGGAATTAAACTAAGATTACTCATGCTACGCATAATTTTATAATTTACATGTCCTAATCTAGCATGTCAAACATTAAAAGTAGAAACCATATAAGCAAATGATGAATTTTTATTAATAACATTTAGTTTGTACATGTCATTAGATTCATATCTTTTTCCGACATACATGTCACCCTTAGACAATACAATACAATTAGCATCAAACAAGACTTTTATGCCAATTTTGTTTAAAAGACTAACAGATACGAGGTTTTTTCTAATTTCTAGAATATGAAGAACATCATTAAGAGTGATTGTCGTCCCGGATGATAACTTGAGAACCACCTTGCCTTTGCCCATCACTTTTGTAGTTGATGAATTTCCCATGAATAGTTCTTGACTATCCTTCATAGGCTTTAAATATTGCTTTATTCTTGGCAATATGCTTGGTTGCTCCAGAATTGATCCACCATTCCATGTCGTTTCCAATCATTTTAGTCTCCATGATCATAGCAGCAATATCTTCATTGTCTACCATATTTGCTTGATCGTTCTTTTGTTGCATTTGCTTCAAGTACAAAGTACATTGTTTCTTGAAATGTCCTGGCTTACCACACTTCCAACAAGTACCTTTCAGTTTTTTATTTTCGGAAGTGCTATGTTGACCACCACGCTTTCTTTTATTGTTGCCCCTTGGTTTAGATGCATTTTCTAAGACAAGAGCTTTAGCACTTTTATTTTCTATTTCCAATTTATCCAAGTTTCGAGAATTTTCTTCAACTTGGCGAAATTTAATAAGTTCTTGCATAGTCATTGCATCTTTCTTTTGTTTCAATTCCTTTCGACAATCTTTCCATGAAAATGGTAACTTTGAAATGATTGTCGATACTTGAAACCCTTCGTCAAGGCTATGGCCTTCCGACACAATATGATTCATAATAATTTGAAGTTCATGTACTTGCAGCATAACAGATTTGTTATCTATCATTTGATAATAAAATAATGAACTTACTAGAAATTTTTTATTTCTGGCGTCCTTGATTTTGTATTTGTTGTCGAGATCCTCCCATAATTCCCTTGCTGTCTTTTCCATGAATTTGGCTTCATACACATCGTACAACGAATTGGATAACACATTTAGAATGTATCCTTTACACATGAAGTCATCTTATTCCCATTTTATTCAACTCTTCATTTTTGCTGGTGTCTCATTTTTCTTTTCTTCTATTTTCTCTTTATTTAGCACATAAGAGATTTTTAATGCCGTTAAGCAAAAATACATTTTGCTTTTCCAACGTCTGAAGAAGAATCCATCAAATTTCTTGAGTTTGTTAATTTGATTCAAGCTATTTTTTGCATTGTTGTCCTCTATGGTAATATAGTCTTAAGATTGTTGTAACCTGCTTTGTAGTAAGATATAGAATAACAATATTTCTGCCTGAATCGAATGGTAGACCACTCTTTCTTTAAGACTATATTCGCCCCTTATTTTTCCTACACAAGGTTACTGCGAATTAGTCTCCCAAGATAAGACAAGCCCAGACTTTATTCTGTACTAGAATTTGTTATGTAGAAGCAAAACTAGTGCAAACTATAACTGAGAGAAAAGAAAATATAATAAGAAAATTATTTAGAATAATTTTCTATGAATTTGAAAAGAATTTACAATGATTTGAGATTTTAAGAACTTGAGAAGGATTGAAGTTGTTGATGTGAGTTTGGGTTAGATTAACAACCTATTTATAGGTTTTCAAACACCCCTTTGAAGAGGTATGTTGATATCCAAACATGGCATCCCAATTCTTGTTGTCGTTCTATAATTTTGGTCATATCCCAATTTCGATGTCGGTGTCCCAATTGAGAGTTGCCTACCGTTGACCTTCCTTATAATATATATATATATATATATATTAAAAAAAATATTATAAGAATGTTATTGCCATGACTTGAACCCAAGTCTTTAATATCAACACCTCTCTCTTATCCAACTGAACCAATTTTAATTGTTGGTTACATGAATAACATATAATATATTTATTATATACTTTTAGATAATGAAAATATCCAACAATTAGGTGAAAAGAATGTTGCAATATTATGTCAACATTCACGTGGTTTGTTTAAATATAATCAAATAACAAATATTTAGTCAATGAGGTTTTAACATAATGGTTAAGATTAAGATTGTGTTTGATAAAATTGAATGTTAAAATCTGAACAAGTAGATATCTGAATAATATAGATTATATGTCTAGAATTGTATGTTGTTTGATAATTAATTTTTTCAAAATTTTGAATAACAGAATTTTACCATCTTAAACCTCCTGTTTGATAATTACATCACGCAAAGCAGATATCTTTCAGTCTGTTTCCCTCTTTTATTTTAGATAATTTACTGCTCTTCCTTCAGATAGTCTAGACTAGGCCTGTCAAAATATGGTTATGGGTTGGTTTTGATTTATAAAATTTGATTATAATTCCATTTAAGAACTAAAACAATATTAACTATTTTCAATATGGGTTGTGTGGGTTGTGTGGGTTGGAACCATACAGTTATGGTTCAAATATAAGTCAACCCATATTTTAAATTCTAAACTTACCATTATTATGATTCAATTAAATAAATTATTATTAGATATATCATGTATACATAATCACTAAGCATTTTATTTTTTGGGGGGTGGGGGATGGGGTATACGGTGGGGTGGGGTGGGGTGGGGGGTAGGGGTTGGGGGATGTATACATAATCACTTATTATTATTATTATTATTATTATTATTATTTTTGGGGGGGGGGGGGAGGTGGGGGTGTATACATAATCACTGAATATTAAAAAAAAATTGGGTGGGGGTATACATAATCACTAAATTATTTTATTTTATTTTATTTTTTTTGGGGGGGGTGGGGGGGGTGGGGGGGTAGGAATGTTTACATAATCACTGAATATTTTTTTTTTTGATGGGGAGGTGGGGTGGGGGTGTATACATAATCACTGAATATTATTTTTTTAAGACGGGTGGGGGGTGTATACATAATCAGTAAATATTATTTTTGGGGTGGGGGCATGGGGTGTATACATAATCACTGAATATTTTTTTTGGGAGGGTAGGGGGTGGGGGTGGGAGGTGTGAGGAATGGGAGTGTATACAAAATCATTGAATATATTTTTGGGGAGGGTGGAGGGTGGGGGGTGGTGGTGGGGGGTTGGGGTTCGGATGGGATGTCTAAATGATTAAATCTTACTTAAATCTTTTATATTTCCAATATTACCCTCTGTTTTAAACATATAGATTTAATTTAAGGACAAAGTAATTAATTTATATTTGCAAATTAAGATTAACTAAATAAACAGAATTATAAGAAATTGAGCTTCTTGAAACTGTAAATATGGGTTGAAATAATTTTTAATTTGGATTTGGAATGAAATATGGGTCAAAAATGGTTAACTGGTTTGGACCTATATTTTTTTTATAAAAATATTGTTCCAAACTTTACCCAACTTAAATAAATAAAAATAGTTAACCAACCCATTTGGTTTCAGTTAATATGAATTGACCCAATAGTTAACCAACTATATTGCCAGGTCTAGTCCAGACTCGTGCTCTGATCAAGGAACAGGCCAAGACAAAGAGCTATACCCTACTATTCAAATCTACGCAGGCTCTTCTTTTCTTCTCCATTCTCTTCAAAATCTAATTTTACTTTTTTTAAATCTAGACATGCCGTCCAAAACCCTATTTCCCCAGCAGAAAACCCACCCAAATCACTACAAATTTCAGGGTTTCCGCCATAGCCCCATCACCAGAAATCTCAGCGCTTTCATATGATGTAAGTGGTGTTTGATTGCATCTTAATGTATCATAATAGCCCACATATTTGTATTAAGAAGTCATCTGAATAGTTAAGATACAAATATGAGTCTTAACTATTGAAAGGATCTCTTAATACAAAGATGTGAGTAGTTAAGATTTATTATGAGGTGAACTGTTAAGATGCATTAAGATACAATCAAACACCACCAAAAGTGACTCTAATGTTTATTCAATTTGAAATTTACTCTCAAATAAGAGCACATAAAGTACCAATTTTGACTACTTGTTGCGTGAATTTAAGGAATACAAAAAGAATTTTGCAATATTGAAGAGATTATTTTTGTTAAAAAATAGTCAATTTCATTTGGATGGTCCTATGAATAGTTTAGATTTAATTTTTTATCTTAACGATTTAGAAGCATTCAGAGAAAAAAAAAATTACCAAACAACTTCATGACTCTTAGGGAATAAGAGGTGGGTTGTTAAAATGCATTAAGATGCAATTCAACTCCACCTAAATCTCATGTGTGCTTCTCGCTAGAATTCTGCGTGAATTTGTATTTTCTCCTTATTGTGATGTGTGAATTTATTGATATTGTAATATGGAACAAATGAAGTACTACATTATATAAGAAGTCAAGAAGTTACTAACACATCTTAGTTTTGTATATTGTCAAATTTAAGCATACTTTATTTTATTCTTCAACTAATATACACATGCATATACATACATATACATATACATATATATGTATATGTATACATGTCTACATATATATGTATATACGTAAAGTATATATTTTATAGCACAATTAATTGTAATACTTGGGTACCCATATTAGGTGCTGGATCTTGTAATCCAGCTCCTAATATGTTTTGAATAGAACAAATGCTGAAAAAGACTTTGATTTTTCAATCCATTTGGATTGGATATAATTTCTAACCACACCATCAAATCAGTCATACAAGCACAGTACAGAATTGTTTTTCAAAAACGAGAATAGCAATAGCAACTACAAAACATATCTAACAACGATCAAATCAATCAAACAAAGACAGGACAGAATAACTATTAAAAGAAAAAGGTAGTGCATAACATAATATTGCAGTCACATAAAAGTGTAAGAGATTAAAAAGGTTTGCAACTTGGACAAGAAAAACTTGCAGTTTTTAACTAGACATTGGATGGTTAAATATGTACTCAATAGCAAGACCGCAAGAGTCGATCTTATCAGCTTCTTTATTAGGAATCTCCAGTATGAACTCCTCTTCCAGAGCCATGACAAATATCTTGACATTGTGTAAGCTATCCAACCCCACATCCTTCTGAAAATGGACACCAGGACCCACCTGCAAAGATTGCAAAAGCAGCTGAGCCCCAATGTATATTTTTCTAAGCTATGACTATTTGATGGATAAATTAACATTGCCTCTAAAGATAATGAGATACACTTGTGACAATAGAAAAAGCACAGATAAGAGACCAGCCACAAAAGAAAAAATAAAGTACTGAATACTTGTGACCCAAAAATCGTTTGAATAGGAAGTAACCGCTACCAATACACCTGCACATTTCATCATAAAGCAGAGAGGAATCACCAGATGCTGAATTCAACGCCTGACCACTTACTGTCCTAAAGCAACTGAAATGGTCAAAAAAAATTCAATAATCAAATAGGGAATTATAAGTGTGACCTCGACTTTGGGGAAGCTCTTGACAACGTCTAGTCTATCAATGGCCTCTTTCTTGTCAAGATGATTGCGCCGTGAGATTACACTGATCAGACGGTGCCCAGCTTTGATCCATTTAGGGCTAGGGTTTGAGATGCGGTGTTGTGAGTCATTTAATTTGTACTGTTATAATAAAAAGGCTGACCAAGTCTTACTTGTTGGGTTGAAGTCCTGGTCTTGTAGTAGTTGTTCTGGTACTTAGTATAGTGGTGGCTGAATAAATCTGTTACAACTAGAAGCTATTGTTTAGGAAGTAGTTGCTAGGAGTTGTTGCTGATGTAGTCTATAAAAGAGCAGCCTGTGTTTTTCTTTGGGATATCAGAAAATTAATTTAATCTATGTTTTTACAGTAGGAGGTTGGTTTGCCTCGAAGAACCACTTTTTTTCTCTATTCACTTCCTTATTCTTTCATTAAAAATAGGTACCAGGAATCATTCAAAAGGTTACGTACAAAGAGCTCAGGTCATTATCACAAGGAAGTATCCTTAGCTCTTATCACTCTCTAACACCTTTAACTCGATCAAAAAATCAACACCATAACAGTTTGGTATCAAAGCCAGGCATGACTGACCCACGGATCGAACGACTTGAATCAGAGATGGGCAGTTTGAGGTCTGAGGTGGGAAGTTTGAAGGAAGAGCAATGGTCCTTCAAGGAAATGATGGATTCCATGCAAAACTATTTTGTAGCCATCAACACTCGTTTCGATCAAAGAGCTGGCAGCCATGAACATGGTGAGACGTCCAATTCCAATAACCGACGAGGAGGGCAAAATGGACGACAAATTGGCTAAGTACAGTGGCAAGTGTTGGATCATACTTACCCAAATTGATGAAACTAGACTTTCCAAAGCTCAATGGTTCCGAGGACCAAACAAGTTGGGCTTGCAGAGCTGATCAATTCTTCGAATTTCACCAAACTCCTGAAAAAGATTGTGTGCCTATTACATCATTCAACTTGGAAGGTGATGTTCAATTGTGGTATCAATTAATGAAAAATGAGGAAGAAGTTATCTCATGGGCAAGCTTTAAGGAAGGGTTGCATGTACGGTATGGTCCGACTCAATATCAAGATTTTTTTGGTCATCTAACAAAGTTACAGCAGGCTGGATCAATAAGGGATTATCAAACCCAGTTCGAGCGATTCTTAATTCGTGCTGGAAAATTGTCTCAAGAGCAGCAAGTGGAGTGTTTAACTGGTGGGCTTAAGGAAGCAATCCAGGTGAAGGTAAAAGCAGCTAAACCAACAAACTTATCTACAGCTATATACCTAGATCGATTTTATGAGGCTTGTAATCAACATGCCAAAAAGGCACCTGCGATTGAAGCTAAAAGGGATCTGGTTAACCCAGATGTTATCAACAACACAACTATAACAATCAAGAGACTTTCACTAGCTGAGTTGAATAAGCGTCGATCAAAAGGTTTATGCATGCTTCAATTGTAATGAGAAATTCAGTCCAGGGCATCGATGTAAGAGATTGTTCCTTCTTGAGGGGGATTGGCCTGATATAGATGACGATGTGGATGTTGAAAAGCTAAACGAGGATAATGTTCCTAAGATATAAATTCATGCGATATCCGGATTCTGTGCACCTCAAACAATGTGAGTCCAAGGAAGGATTGGTAGTCGACATGTAACTAATTTAATTAATTGATTCCGGTACTACTCATAACTTTTTTAATGATGAAATAGCAAAGAAGCTTGGAATGAATCCTGAAATTGAGGGAAAGTTTAAAGTAGCGGTTGCTAATGGAGAAAATATTTCTAGTTCAGGATGCTGCAAAGGAGTTTGCATATTGTTACAGGGGGTTCCTATCATGATCGATTTCTACTTGCTTCCTTTAGAAGGTTATGATGTTATTCTCGAAACCCAATGGCTGAGTACTTTGGGACCCATTGTTTGGGACTTTTCAAAGCTAAAGATGTCATTTCCAGTCGATGGAAATGAGCTGAATTTGCAAAGAATGAAAACTTCAGAATATAAGATCATAGGAAGGGACGAGTTTGCACGTGAATTCAAGAAAAATGAAAAGGGGATTCTACTTCAACTTAACTCATTAACCATGCAATCAGAAAAAAAAAATAAGTTATTTCCAAGGTATTGTCTCATGGAATCAAAAGGGGAGTTGAAGGAATTACTACAAAGCAACGAGGATGTGTTCAAAGAACCTAAGGGCCTTTTACCTAAGTGATCCCATGACCATCGGATTCCTCTAAAAGAGGGAAGTGAGCATGTCTCTTCACAACCTTATCGATATCCTCATTATCAGAAGGCAGAGATTGAAAAAATTATGGTTGATCTTCTCAAATCAGGCGTTATTAGGCCAAGCAACATTCCTTATTCTTCTCCAGTACTTTTGGTCAAAAACTAAGACGGTTCATGGAGGTTATGTGTGGATTACCGAGCCTTAAACCAGCTCACAATGAAGGATAAATTTTCAATACCACTCATTGACGAGTTGCTTGATAAACTACATGGCGCAAAATACTTCACCAAATTGGATTTACGGGCAGGCTATCACCAAATCCGCATGCGCCCAAAGTGATGTGGAGAAACCTGCGTTCCGAACGCACCAAGGACATTTTGAGTTCCTTGTCATGCCATTTGGCTTGACGAATGCTCCTTCCTCATTTCAATCGTTGATGAATCCTGTCTTTCAAAAATATCTCTGTAAATTTGTTTTAGTCTTCTTTGACGATATACTCCCTCCGTCCCAAAATAACTGTTCAATTTTGACTTTTTTTAGTCAAATTGACTATTTTTAAAATTAATAATTAAGCATGTATAAATATATTTTTAACATTATAAAAATTGGTATTAGTAATAAATTGTATATACTTTTTTTTGTTATAACCTCTTCACCTATATTCTGTAAAAATAGTACAAAAAATAGCTTTAAAAAATAGTCAATTTGACTTTAAAAAGTCAAAACTAAGCAGTTATTTTGGGACGGAGGGAGTATTAATTTATAGCAAAACCTGGGATGAAACATATGAAGGATTTGGATATTATTCTTGATACATTGCGGTCTAACCAACTATTTGGGAAGAAGGAAAATTGCATCTTTGTTCAAACGAAGGTAAAATATTTAGGACATTTTATTAATCAGGAAGGTGTGGCGGTAGATTCTGAAGAAAAAAAATCGGTGATGATTGAATGGCCGAAACCCTCAACATTGAAAGCTCTTCGCGGATTCTTGGGGCTAACAGGATATTACCAAAAATTCATTCATAAACATGGTAAGATTACTGGACCATTAACTCAAATGCTGAAAAAGGGGGGCTTCAAGTGGGACAACAGTTTAAAGGCTGCATTTAGTGAATTAAATAAAGCAATGACTAAAGCTCATGTTCTTGCCTTAGCGATTTTTTCTAAGACGTTTATTGTTGAATGTGATGCATCGGGAACAGGGATCGGAGGTGTATTAATGCAAGATAAAAGGCCTATCTCGTTTTTCAGCCATGCATTAAAAGGTAAAAATTTATTTTTATCTACATATGAAAAAGAGATGTTGGCATTAGTTGTTGCGGTTCAAAAATGGAGGCATTACCTCTTGGGCAGAAATGTATAATCAGAACTGACCAGCGAAGTTTAAAGTACCTTTGGGAGCATAAGGTTACGACCCCAGCTCAACAAAGATGGTTTCTGAAACTTATGGGATATGACTTTGTAATTGAGTACAAGCCTAACAAAGAAAATATAGTTGCAAATGCATTGTCAAGAAAAGACAAGGGGGCAGAAAGCTTTGCAATTTCACAGCAAGTACCCTGATGGCTCACATCTATTCAAGACGAAGTTCGTAATAACCCAAACTTGCAAAAAATTGTAAAGTTAATGCAACAAGGTGAAGCTTTGGGTCCTTGGAGCTACAAGGAAGGTATTCTATTTTTAAAGATATAATCTTTCTGTTGCCAGAATCTCCCATAGTTCTTATTATTATGAAGGAAGTACAATCCAGCACCCATGAAGGATATTTCAAGACCTTCCAAAGAATAAGAGTAATGTTCTATTGGAAGGGTATAAAGAAAAATATCAAGGAACATATTTATCGATGCAACACTTGTCAGCGTCAAAAGTGGGAAAACATTTCACTTGATGGTCTTCTTCAGCCACTTTCCATTCCTACACAGGTTTGGACTAATATATCCATGGATTTCATAGATGGACTTCTGACTTCAAAGGGTAAAATTATTATATATGTTGTAGTTGACTGTTTATCAAAGTTTGCACACTTTATTACGATATCGCATCCTTATACTTCTGCATCTGTAGCTCAAATTTTCTTTGATAACATCTTCAAACTTTATGGAACGCCAAAATCTATAGTTTATGACAAAAACTCGATCTTCACTATTATATTTTGGAAGGAGCACTTCCGCTTGTAGGGTACAAATTTTAATTTTTCATCAGGTTACTGATACAATCCTGATCAGGCTCGCATCGAACGACATTCACTCAACTAGAGTTCCAAGGACAATTCAAGTGATCTTAAGAGATGGGGCTCAAATCAACTCAAGGATGCTTACATTGGAGCTCAATTCAAGTGAACCCCGAGGAAAGGATCATTCATATGTTTTGGGATTGCTAGATACCATCTAGTTAGCAAGTCCAAATCAACGCAAGTCAAGTCATTATGAATTGCACTGAACAAAGGACAAAGATCAACGATGCATGACAAAGCGTTTATTATGGGATATGTTTCTAAGTTCATTAACTTGGTCTATTCAAAACTTCAAGGTTGTTGGAGGAAACAAATTGGACAAGGATTCAAGTTTGGGACTTAATAACACAAAGGAGGACATTCTGACCAACCAGCGCTCCCCGCGCCATGAATGGGCTAAGGGCAGCACGTCGCGGCAAGAGGGCAGGAAGTTTTGTAGGTCCGGCGAGCCATGCACCAGGGTGACAAATTTTGGCGTGTTTTTCGAGGCAACGCGGCTTTGACCATTTGACCATATTTCTTTCCATATTTTTAGGGATTTTTCATATCTTTTAGATTTCTTATATAATTAGGGTATTTAATAGATAGATTTGATTCCTAATTACTTGCTAACTAGTATTTCTATTCCTTTTAGGATTTAGGCTTCTTTAAGGATTATTCTATTAGTATAAATAAGTTACATGAATGTAATTCAATCAACATTCAATAATATATTTCAGATTTATTCTACTTGTGAGATTATTCTCTACTTTTGGTTCTTTGAAGAATTCCTAAGTAATTTCTTAGTTTATTCTTTTGAGATTCAATTTGACTTATTATACAATAATTCATAATTGTGTGTGGCGTTTTCTACCGCATCAATTATCGATTGTGTTGAGGTTCCTATTTCATTATAAACACGGGGTTTAGGCATCGTTGGTGTTCCATTCAACACGAATTCCATTGCTTGATCGATTGTACCAAAGTTCTCGTCCCTTATAAGCGTTGGGTTACGGTGTAATGAGCGTTCCACCTTACGACTATGCTAGAAACGATCCGAGCGACGACCACCTCATGCAACACGTGTCGTGGAGTCTATCATTTGGTATCAGAGCTAAGTTCCTAGCAGGTTACTTATCCTTTATTTTTATTGTTGATTGTTATTAAAAAACGTGAATTGGAAAAAAAATCGTAAAAAAAAAGAGTAGAAAATTATTATTGTTCCAATTGTTTGATTTCCATAAGTTCGAGGTTATTGCAAATTTTCAAAGAATTACAATTTGTGAATTTGAAGATATTAGGATTTCATTAAAGAAGGGTATAATTGGCAATCTGTGGGAAATTGTTGGCTATCATACGTCACATATTGCTATATTTTTTTTGGGCAAAACTAATGTTTTAGTCACCGTAGTTGGCACGTTTTAGTGAATACACCACTGAACTTTTAATTTTTTAAATTACCCCATTAAACTAATTAAAATAGTAAAATTAAACTATTCCGTTTACAAAAATTGGATGGACATTAAATTTCTTCATATTTTTCTTATGTGACAGTAAAAAAATAAAGCTAAAAATATATATATACTGATGTGGATATTCCTACGTGGCTGTGTAAAAAAAATAAAAAATTAAAGAAATGACATGGAAAATAAAAGGCAACACAAAAAAATTTATTTTTTGACTCATTTTTAACATTTTAATGTTTTAAAAAGGCCAAAAAAGTAATAAAACACAACAAGAACTAATAAAATTAAAACATTTTTTCATTCATTAAATCAAATATATTTATCAAGATAAATCAATCAACTATACTCCCTGTTAAACTAAACATATTTTCCTTAATAAAAAGACAACATTAATAACTAAACATTAAAAAATAAAACAAAATCAAATACTTGTTTCCTCCCCCATCTTCCTCTTTTATTTCTTCTGGGGAAAAATCCCAAAATCAAACCCTAACTTTAAATTTTCTCTCATTACAACTCATCCATCCAAATAAACTCATCGTCTTCCTCATCTCAAATCCTGATTCATCATCTTAAAATTATAAACCTAAAATTATCAGAGAAAGATGAAGTGATTGGGTAGTTCCGCCATTGCCGCGGAGGAGAGAGAACAAGAAAATAATAGGCGCCGAATTTGTTAAAAAAAATTTGCTAAATTGTTTGTGTAAAATTAAAATAAACATATTACAATGACAAAAGGACATACCCGAATCATTACAATATTTGAAAATCAAATACCTAAACAAACTCAGCTCAAAAAATGAGAAATAACAAACATGGCACTAAACAAGATTCTACGACCAAACATGGCGTTTCCAATGCTTCATTCCCGCCAGGCAAAGAGAATAAAAAAAACTAACATAGTGTTGGCAGGGAAACAACAAGAGAACCAAGCTGATTCAAATTTAAAAAGGAACATAAGGTCCCACTATATTGCTTATCAAGCCAGCTATCAACCACAACGACAAAAAACAAACATGCCCAGGCGACTTCTGCAACACGCACTAGGCCAATGTGAAAAACAGCAATCTTGCAGATCAGACCACATATATAAACGCGCCCTTACAAAACCAAGACGCGCATGTAAGACAAGGAAATCTGAAACCGCCGTAGCTTTACGAAAAAAACTCCATGAATCACGATCATAATCTCATGACTAACCCAGACGGACTAATCATACAGTTTGAAACATGATGAATCAATCCAGCACAACGAAATGAAACAGCGAAACCGTTAATCAAAAACGCATTAAAAGGCCAAAAATCTCAACCGGTAATAACAGAATCAAAACCAGATCAAACCTCATATAGAGGCAGCAGCGCTAACATAAACTCAGAACCATTGGAACCCAAAACCAAAAACGATAAACAAAGATAGAACATGCAAACGATTGTAGAAAGATAGCCCAAACAGCAGAAAAACAAATCAAATCAAATTTTGGCAGACAGAAAACAAAGTAAGAAAGGATCTAATCTCAAACCAAATCCCGACACACTCAAAAGGAGAAACGAGTTGTCCTCACAATCAGCCTAGAATCACCATTGAAGACTAGGGAAATAAGAGAGACAAGGAACACAAGATGCAATGCTTCCGCCCGCTAAGAAAAAATTATTTAAAAAGCAACAAGGCCAGAAATCACCTCGGAAGGACATGAAGCAAGAAAGAAGATGATGATTCCATTTGGATGGATGAGTTATAATGAGAAAAAATTTAAAGTTAAGGTTTTGATTTTGGGATTTTCCCCAGAAGAAATAAAGTCCATTTTGTTTTGATTTTTTTTTAATGTTTAGTTATTAATATCTTTTTTTTAAGAAAAATATGTTTAGGTTGACAAGAAGTATATTTAATTAATTTAAATTTGATTTATCCTGATAAATAATGAATGAAAAAATGTTTTAATCTTATTAGTGTTTTTTGTGTTTTATTACGTTTTTGTCCTTTTAAAAACATTAAAAATGTTTAAAATGGGTCAAAAATAAATATTTTTTGTTGCCTTTTATTTTTCACGTCATTTCTTTAATTTTTTGTTTTCTTTACACAACCACGCAAGAATATCCACATCAGTATATATTTCTTTTTTGCTTTATTTTTTTGTTGCCACGTAAGAAAAAATTGAAGCAATTTAATGTCCATCCAATTTTTGTAACAGAATGGTCCAATTTTACTATTTTAATTAGTTTAATGGGGTAATTTAAAAAATTAAAAATTCAGTGGTGTATTCGGTAAAATGTGCCAACTATAGTGGCTAAAACATTAGTTTTGCCTTTTGTTTTGTGATAAGGTCTTATTGAATTGCATAGTCAATTGTGATTTTGTTTGGTTAATTCAAAAAGAACCTATAAGAGAGAATATAGAGCGTTAAAAGGCAAGAGCGTGAGTTTATTAGAGGGTAAAAATCAAATTGAGTTCATACACGAGAGATTCATTATTGTTTAAGTGAAACACATAAGGGAGTGTGTGAGGAAAATTTTTATCTACTAACCCTTGTTTTGCAGCAAACATGTATGGCTACAATTATAAAAGATTTTATGGGTCTCGAAGGAATACTTTCCATGAAAATTTTGATACAGAGGCATATCTGAGATGGGAGAGAAAAATGGAACAAGAGTTTGACTGTCATGATTACTCCGAGCGGAAGAAGGTCAGACGGGCAATTCAAGAGTTCTCTGATCATGCAATCATATGGTGGGATTTTAGAAAAAAATGTGGAGAGCGTTCGATCGAGACATGGACAGAATTAAAAACAGCAATGAGAAAGCGGTTTACTACAGTACAACGAGACATGAGGGAGGAATATACATCCCAAAGGCATGTAGAGCAACCTTCAGGACGATCAACATTAGAAGATAATAGGAGGGTTCACCGATATGTAAGCAAGGAGGATTCGCATGGGAGACAACTACAAGACACTCCTAAGGCATCCAAGAATATAAAAGAAGACATCATGGAGGCGTGTCGTCGTAGGGGATTGGAGGATTGTTGGTTACAGCTAGAAAAGGCCTGTAAGGCACACATGGAGCAAATTCAACCAAAGGCGATTGAAGATGAAAGAGAACATGCAGTCCAAGGATCAACTGTTAGATTCTAATATTCGCGAGGTTAGATATGTCAATGGCAATATTTGTGAAATTGAAAAAGAACGACAAAAAGAAATTGTACAAAAGATTGATAGTGAAAAAGAAAATTTTGAAAATAGTGAGGAAAAAAACAAACGAGAGATTGAAAATAAAAGAGAGATTGAGAATATAGAGATTGAAAACAACCGAGAGAGTGAGCAAAAAGAAAAGAGAGAAATCAATTACTATGAAAAAAAGAGTGAGTTGGAAAGTGATTTGTATTTTGAAAAGCCAATGACTGTACATTTGTACAAGACGGCGCTTTTGAATACTAACAAGGTTAACTCTTCTTTACCTAGTTCTGTTATTTCTCTTGTGCAGGTTGTTAAAGATATACCTCGTGCTATCATTCTGTACCGATCAGCTGATATATAGTATCCCCGAGGAGACGACGGAGTTACCGAGGCGGGTTGGAGAGTTGGTGAAAGTGGGTATCGTAAGAGAGGACATGAGTTCGTGTGCTAATTATGAGATTATAGTACCTAAGGAGGATGAGACAATGAATTTTTGCATCGATTTTGAATTGGTAAAAAAGTATCGTTATTCTTTTCTTTGTTTAGATAATATGCTTGATAGTTTGCATAGTACTTATGTTTTATTTACGTGTGATAATGATCATGTGATGACAATGCCTAATCAAATTAATATAAGGGAATGTGAAAATTGGAAAATAGTTTTAACATATGAATTGTATAGATGGTTAGTTATTTCTGTTAGATTAACTGATGCATCTAGTATTTTCATGAGTTATTTAAAACATGTTTTGCATGCTTCCATTGGAAAATTTGTAGTTAGTTATTTTGAGGGTAGAATCACCTTTATTATAAACTATGGGGGATATTTGATGTATGTTGAGTTAGTTTATGACTATGATATATATATTCTCGTTTTCATTGTGTTTACTTGCATGAAATTCATTCTAGGTTTTCTTATCCATATGTTGAGTTAGGTTTTCATGATAGTCAATCTTTACATGAGATGTCGTTAGTTGACAGTGGTAGTAATCATGTTATGTCATTAGAGCAATCTTAATTGCATAATTTGTTATCATATGGTTTTGATTCGAGAAGTGTTTATCATCAGATTGGATTAAGATATTGTTTACATGCATGTTTAGTTAGATCATTTGGATTAGCTAAGGCATGGCATACTTCCATGAGATTGTTGAATCATATTTTGCATTCGTTCATGGGAAAACTTGTTATTATATGTTTTGATGATATTCTAGTTTGTGTCAACAATGTGGGAGATTTTGTAGCATGTGTTGAGTTTGCTTATCATGATAAGTATGCTATTGAGTTTTTATTTTGTGAAGTTGGTTGTGACCTTTTTACTCCATTGACAACATTATTTGATCTTGACTGTGCTAATGTCAATGGGAAAGGAAAGGTTAAATCTGTTTTACAGGTTCCTGATGAGTTCATATTCATCAAGGAGGAAAGTAAGGATTGTTGGGGAAATCTATTCGGGCATTGCATTGAGAGTCTACAGGGAAGTGTTAAGATTTTTGTACTAGTAGACTATGCATGTGATTTTGAGTTGTTTGATTTCTTTGTGAATAGACAAAAAGAACTAGCTAATTTGTTATGTTTTGTGTTTAATCCAGGAATTCAGATCTATGGGCTTATGCGACGTGATGAGTTTCAAAAGTTGACATTTGACCCAGGATCATTGATGTGGTTTTGTTTGCGAATGATCGAGATCATCATAATGATTTTTGATCCAAGAATTTGTACATGGATGGCTATGTTGCGTGAAGAGTTCTTCATACTGATATTTGATCCAGGAGGAGATAGAATTTTTATTTGCATTGCATTCACGCTTATTTTAGTAGATAGTAGATTAGTTTATATAATTAGTGTTTTGGAAGTAACTGGTCTACGAGTGGAAGGGCATCGTGTTGTTTTATTCTTTAAAAGAGTTGGGGTTTTTGATGATTTTTCTCATATTCATACTTGTGTTGTTAATATTGTCTATATTCATTTACAAGTTGAAATTTGGGATTGTGGGTCGTTTGATGTTACTTACTTAGTTTGTTTTTATGTAGGATCAGATTTGTGGATAAATCCTTTTCAAGAGGAGGGGATGTTAGATTTGAGGACAAATCCTTTTCAAGAGGAGGAAAATGATACAATCCTAATCAGGCTCGCATCGAACGACATTCACTCAACTAGACTTCTAAGGACAATTCAAGTGATCTTAAGAGATGGGGCTCAAATCAACTCAAGGATGCTTACATTGGAGCTCAAATCAAGTGAACCCCGAGGAGAGGATCAATCATATGTTTTGGGATTGCTAGATACCATTTATTTAGCAAGTCCAAATCAACGCAAGTCAAGTCATTATGAACTGCACGGAACAAATGAGAGAGATCGAGGATGCATGACAAAGCATTTATTATGGGATATGTTTCTAAGTTCATTAACTTTGTCTATTCAAAACTTCAAGGTTGTCAGAGGAAACAAAGTGGACAAGGATTCAAGTTTGGGACTTAATAACACAGCGGAGGACATTTTGACCAACCGGCGTGCCCCGCTCCTGGAATGGGCTAGGAGCAGCGCTCCCTTCACTAAGAGGGTAGGAAATTCTATAGGTCCGGTGCGGGCCACGCCAAGGATAGGCTGGGACCGGCGCACCCCGCGCCAGGGCGACAGATTTTGGCGCATTTTTCGAGGCAACGCGACTTTGACTATTTGACCAGATTTCTTTTCATATTTTTAGGAATTTTTCATATCTTTTAGATTTCTTATGTAATTAGGGTATTTATTAGATAGATTTGATTCCTAATTACTTGTTAACTAGTATTTCTGTTCCTTTTAGGATTTAGGGTTTCTTTAAGGATTATTCTATTAGTATAAATAAGTTATATGAATGTAATTCAATCAACTATCAATAATATATTTCAGATTTATTATACTTGTGAGATTATTCTCTACTTTTGGTTTTTTGAAGAATTCCTAAGTAATTTCTTAGTTTATTCTTTTGAGATTCAATTTGACTTATCATACAACAATTCATAGTTATGTGTGACGTCTTTTACCGCATCAATAGTCGATTGTGTCGAGGTTCCTGTTTCATTATAAACACGAGGTTTAGGCGTTGTTGGTGTTCCATTCAACACGGATTTCATTGCTTGATCGATTGTACCAAGGTTCTCGTCCCTTTATAGGTGTTGGGTTACGGTGTCATGAGCGTTCCACCTTACGACTATGCTAGAAACGATCCGGGCGACGACCACCTCACGCAAGAGTGTCGTGGAATCTATCAGTTACCTTCCCCAAATCGATGGACAAACAGAAGTGGTGAATCGAACGGTTGAAATGTATTTGCGTTGCTTCATTAGAGACAAACCAAAGGATTGGGTTCGTTAGCTTTCTTGGGCATAATATTGTTACATCACTAGTGTACATACTTCTACAAGAAAGACTCCGTATAAGATTGTATACTGTCGACGGTCGACTTCCTCCAACTCTTTTGACTTATATTCTACGCGCAACTCAGGTGGAAGCCATTGACAAGGAGGTGTTTGATCGTGATCAGGTGTTAAAAGAATTAAGGATTCAACTCCAAAGTGCTCAAAACAGAATGAAGAAATTCTATGATGTTCACTGATCTGATAAGAGTTTTGATGTGGGGGATTTCGTTTATTTGTGTCTCCAACCATATAAACAAGTGTCTAATTTATCTCTTCAAAAAAATCTCAAGTTATCTCCACAATTTTATGGGCCATTTGAGATATTGCAGAAAATTGGGAATTTAGCTTGCAAACTGAAACTACCTAGCAACTCTCGTATCCATCATGTTTTTCATGTATCTTGTTTGAAGAAGAAAATTGGGTAGAGCGTACAAGTGCAAGAAGAACTTTCAGAAGTATTGGCCGGGAAGGAAACACAAGTACATAACAATTTTTCTTTTTCTTAGAAGGAGTGAATTTTTTATTTTTTCATATTGGAGTGAAATTTAACATTCTTATTATCACAACTTCCTGAGTAACGAGGGCTTGGTAAAGGTGAATGTTTTTAAGTAGTTAAATTATTTTTATGTAATATTTTTGAATTTACACCTCTCGTTGTCTCTCCTCAACAAATCCACCTGTCAAACGATGAAACGAAACACGTCCAACTTGTCGAAGACCAAATATAATACTCCCATATAATCTTGCATCGACAACTCCTAAATCCTCGATCGTTTTCCGGCGAGATTTTCACCTCTTCGTGGGAAAAGTCGTACTCGATCCGTACATTGTTATGCTGATCTACTTGTAGATCCTACTAATGGCTCCGGTTTCGGCTCTTGCGAAGTACAAACTCGTCTTCTTAGGGGATCAATCAGTTGGAAAAACAAGTATTATTACTCGATTCATGTACGATAAGTTCGATAACACTTATCAGGTAATCGATTCATTGTTCTAGTGGAGTGGATTTATATGATCGTTTCTGTTTTGTTAGAGTTTAATGATTTTGATTTCTGTGATTTTGATGCGGTAAGTGGATTTATATAATTCAGTTTAGCTGATCTAAATGTTTAGTGCCTATGTTATGAATAGTGAATTCTTAATAAGTGTTATGATTTGGGTGAATGTTGGCCTAGCAGTTGATTATTCAAATTTGGCTCATTTGGTAGCTCAAACTTGACTTGTTCCTCGAGAAGGTTTTTAATGGAGCTGATGCCAATGGCAAATAGCTAATAAAGAAATTGAGCTCTATATAGATTATAGACAAATACTTAAATATGTGCTCAAACTTGGCTCATAACTTACGAGCTGATCTTGTGCAAACTCTAAATGAGCAGAGGTAGCACCAGAATCTAGAATATTTTAGTTCATCTTATGGTCCTATCTTAAATTAGTAGCTCTGGATGTAAAACAATGTAATAATTGGTTCATGTATGCTTGTGCGCTCATTCTTAGTTGTTACTTTTGCTAGATTCAGTCGCGCTTCAGAGCGACAAAGTATATGAGTAAGGAAGTTATTGATTATTGGTAGATTCAATCACAGGTTTAGAGAGATAGCAAATGCACGACTAGAAGATTCCTTGTCTATTTTTGAGAGAAAGTGTTAATTAGATAGAACATGATATGAAAAATGAAATGTTATTCAATTGGAGTTATTTAACATATATTAGAATCAATACGCTGTTTTTTTCCCCATAGGATAGGTTTTAGAGTTGGTTTTAAGAGGAATTGAGTTAGTGATGTGATTGTGATGATGTTTAAGACTAATGTATCTTTCTCTGAGTTTTAACTCGCCTAGACAAAAAAAAGATTTAAAAATGTCACCATGTTTTAAATTTGTTCATATCATGGCATGCAGACCCATAATTAGTGCTATGCTTAAGATTTCTTCTGTTTGTCTATCAATTTTATTTTTAGCTTTATGTGCATTTTGGTACATAAGCTAGGATATTCCGTTTCATGCTACGTTTTTTTCCCTGTTTCTATTGTTTCTCTGATTCAATATGTATCTTCAAATGCTATTCAGGCTACAATTGGCATCGATTTTTTGTCCAAGACTATGTACCTAGAAGATCGAACTGTTCGATTGCAACTCTGGTAAGAATAGGAGTCCTTATATTTAAATTGAATCATGCAATGTATAAATGCTGTTAAAATTTTGTTTTATTTGGAAATCGCCCATGTGAGGTAAGATTGCCTTCTTATTAAATCAATTTTAGTAGTCAGATTGTGTTTTTGGTTTTGTTTTCCTAATGTTGAATTTTGGTTGTTGGAGTAGCCAAGGACTATAAAATCACTTGAATTCTGATAAGATACTCTGACTATGTATCCTTCACTATATCTTAAAACAACTTACTGTACATTATGAAGTATAAGATATTTTTCTAATCTTCTGGAGTGTAAGTGAATTTTGTCATAGTTCAGAAACAAATATTTAAAATTATTTCAGGAACCTAAATATGCTTATAACAATCATGTAAATGCTTCTTTTTTGAATATCTGCTATACAATCTTATGTTTCTTTAATTTTCACGAGCTGATGTTGTCCATCTGATTAAATTCTAGAGAAAAGAGGTTTGTGTTAGTTTGGCAGGCGAACATTTTACATTTCATCTTTCTAGAAATGAATATCTGCTTGTTTATAATGTTATTTTGTTTTTGTTTCTTGGCATGGTGTGATTCAATGAGCAAGGTTCATACTTAAATTATAATCGAACTTTATGCTACTTCTCCATGATCAGTAATCTTGAAAATGGAAATTTGGCCACAATAGAACTTTGAACAAGTGCTGTTGTACATGCACATGTTTTTTCTGATTCAAAGATTAAGCTTGAGGTTGCATCTTTTAAATTTCAATTCTAGGTGATGGTTTGAGTCAGGGCAACTTTTGGAATGTTCGTGTTGTGTCAAATGCTCTCATAAAACTTTCTTCATGGTCTTGTGGAAAGTGATAATAGGGATAGATTGTCATTGAATATTTGCTGCTAGAGTTTTCATGTTCTTGATGCTGTACTACTTAATTTATTTACTTAACCAATAATAGCAGGGGTACGTGATCTTCATCGGCGAAATCATGATGCCGCCTTTGCTTTTCTTAGTTTTCTTGTGGTGGATCCTCATCTAGGACTTGGGCTTAGTAGGGATACATTATATATAAAGTAGGGAAACTTGTTGTAACGAAAAATTTGTGGGGTTCAAGTGTAAATTGTACAAGGACTTATTAGGTAAACACTTGAAAAATACCCTTTACCCACCCCCATAAACCTGGCAATGGTCAAGGTACCATCTACTCCCCTTGTTCCAGTTTGAGTTCATGGTTCAAAAGCATGTTTGTGGCATGGATATTTTAAGACATTTCAAAAACACTATATCAAAATATTTTGTAATCTTTAGCATAAAGTTCAACTTTAAACAAAAAAATTATGAACAAATTATATCTAAATGTGTCATTGGCACTTTCTAAATTTTGTGCCACAAACATGGTTTTGTACCATGACACTGAATTTGGAGTGCAGGGTGTTGAAATTTGCATAAACCTGTTAGCAGTAGAATGCCTCTTTCGCTGAGTGGAAGGGCTATCAATTGCCATAGATCATATGTTTAATTTAATGTTCATAAAGACATAAACTTGATAAGCTTGGCACCAGTAAATCTTATTTACATTCTGTTAACTATCTACTCTGCAGTTACAGTCCTGTGTTTGATAATTTGGATTCTGTAATATCTGTACAAAGTTTAATTTAATAAAAAAATATATATATTTGTACAAAGTTTTAATCTTTAAATTCTTTATTTTTTATATTTTACAGGGATACAGCTGGACAAGAAAGGTTCAGGAGTCTCATTCCAAGCTATATTAGGGATTCCTCTGTTGCTGTCATTGTATATGATGTTGCAAGTATGCGATTCTCCCTTTTCCATTTATCCACTTACAATTATTTACTTGAGCTTGTCTAGCTTGGTGTTCTCCTCAAGTATGTTAAAGATTGATTATGAGTCGCCTGAAGAACATCTGATGTTACAATATAATGCCCCGTCATATTTATATTTTGAAATTATCATCCCAGAATATTTAAATTAAAAAAAAACTCAGTTTTTCTCAGACTTAATTTGTATGAATTGATTTTTCTACTTGATTGTTTACAATTATCGTGTATGCTGAATACCCAAAGAGTGTGCTAACTACTAGTTCCTTCATGCGTTTAGGTAGGCAATCATTCCTGAATACTTCAAAATGGATTGAGGAGGTTCGCACCGAGCGGGGCAGTGATGTCATCATTGTCCTTGTTGGGAATAAAACCGACCTTGTGGATAAGAGGTAATGTTAACATTCTTTCAATTGAGCTGCCAATAGTTGATTGTCCACTTTACAGTGCATTTTTTTGTTTATTTCTTGGCTCATATATATTTACAAATGTTAACTTGAAGTTTGAAGGATTAGAACTAATATGAAATGTAATAATGTATTCTTTGGAAAGTAAACGTAAGTCTTATTGGTCTTGTTACCGTTGGTCGACTTAGTTGTCCCATTAATCCTAGGTATTGTTTTATCCTTTAAGAAAATATTTGCATGTTTGTTAACTTTGTTTAGCGGGGGAGGTGGTATTAACTAGTATCCTTTTTGGGGTATTATTATCGTAGGGATGAATAATCCGGAGTACAACTTTGTTGCCAAACACAGGATAAGACTAATTAAAGAGCCATATAGTCCAATCCCCCCACCCCTTTCCTTTCAAAGTTAAATTAAATCAAAATTAATCAAAGAAATGTAGTGCTTTAGTCTCTTAAGTCTGCAGTAACTATGAGTAATAGGAAATGTCAATGACTTCATCTTATAGTCTACATGTGTTTAGTTAAATTACATAGAATTATTTAAGTAATTCAGAATTGTGCCAGCTAAAACCGTTCAGAGTTGGGAGTAATTCTTATATATAGAAAAGAAAAGAAAAAATGGACTAAAATTCTCTCTCTCTCTTGCAACCTCTATTCCACCAAAAGAGGCACATTTGCAAAGTATACAAACTTTAAGGATATATGACATGGTAATGAAATTATGATGGTAAATTTGAGGATATTTTGTCATTTTATACTATCGTCAAAAGAAATGAGACTTTTTTGGAACAAAATAATTTGGCAAATGAAACTCCTTTTGTGGAACGGAGGGAGTAATATATATACTTTTTAAAAATTTAGGTGGCAATAAGCAATATATTTTGCTTCAGAGTGGCTTAGCCTTTATTTATTGGTAGCTTAAATATTTATTTATTTCTCTAATTTTTCAAACTCAATCTTTGATATCTTGTTTTTACTATAGGCAAGTGTCTATAGAGGAAGCGGAAGCCAAAGCTCGTGACCTTAACGTTATGTTTATTGAAACTAGCGCTAAAGCAGGATTCAATATAAAGGTAACTGCCAGCTTTTCTCATCAATTTACTTTTCCAAGAATCAACTTCAACTTGACTAGAGAATGTTACACATATTTTGCTCTTGCGATTTGTAAACTATAATTGGGGTATGGTAATGAGTAGAAGTAACACCTTGTCGTGAAATGATTACAAAAGTTTTATTTATTATATCGACTGGTGAAGGTATACTTCCTTGCTAAAAGCTTGAAGTCCATGACTTGGACATATGTGCTATTTTCTGTCCATTTCTTTTGTCACGTTAATTTTACATTAACTGGTGGATACTTGTTTCAGGCATTATTTCGAAAGATTGCTGCAGCCTTGCCAGGGATGGAAACATTATCTTCCACCAAGCAGGAAGACATGGTCGATGTCAATCTGAAGTCAACCACGAGCGCATCTGAGTCACAACCGGGGTCGGGAGGATGTGCATGTTGATAGCTTGAACAGTAGTCTTCCCCTCTGCTTGGTTCTCATACTTCCCCGACCATGAAACATATTTGTAAGAATTCGTTGTTGACCCTAGTAGTATCTAAAGTTTGAGGGTTTACACAATATGTGAAATTAATATATTAGTAGTAGTAGTCGGGTGTGTACTGTGTTCTCATCTGTGTTAATTTTTTGGACTAGTACACGATAGTTCTTCAGGTTCTTCTTCCCAGAATTTTTGGTAGGCATATTTTGAAAATTTCTATTGTTGGTCATTGGTAATTTTGGGTGGTTAAAAATTTGGATAAATTATGACCATTGCATATTGAAGTATTATTTGTCCTACCTGAGGAGCGTTTGTATTGGGTATTACGTTATGATTGAATGAATGAAATGGAGGATGAAATGAAATGAAAAATAATGTATTTTTTCCTGCACAAAATGAAAATCAAAGGAATAGAATGAACTTTATTTTATTGGAATGGTTTATCTCCGGAATGATTATTAAATATGTTATTTTTCATTTCATTTTTTTTTCCTTTCTGTTCTTTCAATCCAGTAGTAAGTATGATTCTATTTAGGCCATGTTTGTTTGCAAGGATTATAATTCCGGGATTATAATCCATGAGATTATAATTCAGGACTATTAATCCTAGGATTAAATAATAGTCACATGTTTGTTTTTTACGGGATTATTTAGGGATAACTTAAAATAATCCCATGTTATGTTTGTTTTTTTCAGGATTAATTAAAGGATTGGATTAAAAAATATCGTTTGGACTTTTATACTCTTACCAATAATAACATATTTTAAACTATAATTTAAACTTATTTATACATTAAAAAATAATAAAAAATTAATTAAAAACTTTTAAAAAAGTAGTTATATCATTCATTAAATATTATTTTTTTTGAGAGGGGAGTAGTGGGGGGTGGGGGTGCGTGGGATAGCGTGGGTTAGGGTGGGGGTATATATATAATCAATAAATATTATTTTTTTAATTTTTGCATGGTGGCGTTGGTGGGTGGGTGGGTGGGGTGGGGTGGAGTGGGTGGCATGGGTGGGTGGGGTTGGTGGGTGGGGTGGGTGAGTGGGTGGGTGGGGTGCGGGGTAGGGTGGGGGTGTATATATAATCAATAAATATTATTTTTTTAATTTTTGTGGGGTGGGGTGGAGTGGGTGGGGTAGGGTGGGGGTGTATATATAATTAATAAATATTATTTTTTTTAATTTTTGTGGGGTGGGTGGGGTTGGTGGGTGGGGTAAGGTGGGGTGGGGTAACGTGGGATAGGGTGGGAGTGTATATATAATTAATAAATATTATTTTTTTAATATTTGTGGGGTGGGTTGGGTGAAGTGGGGTGCGTGGGGGTGGGGGTGGGGTGGGTTGCGTGGGGGTGGGTGGGTGAGATGGGGTGGGGTAGCGTGGGATAGGGTGGGGGTGTATATGTAACTAATAAATATTATTTTTTTAATTTTTATGGGATGGGGTGGGGTGGGGTGGGATAGGGGGGGTGGGGTGGGGTGGGGTAGCGTGGGGGTGTATATATAATTAATAAATTTTTATTTTTATTTTTATGAGGTGGGGTGGGGTGGGGTGGGGTGGGTGGGTGGGTGGGTGGGAGTGGAGTGAGTGGGTGGGTGGGGTAGCTTGGGGTGTATATATAATCAGTAAATATTATTTTTTTAATTTTTGTGGTGTGGGGTGGGTGGGTGTGGGTCGGGGTGGGGGTGTATATATATTCAATAAATATTATTTTTTTTATTTTTTTTGGTGATAATCAATCACAACTAAGACGTTCAATCTAATTTAAAGATACGTTAGTCATATTAGAAAAGACAAAGGTTAATTATGTCCACAAATTTTTAATCCCTCCTCATGGGATTATAATACCATGTTAGACATGATATTAAATAATCCCTCATTCTAAGTCATTTTGTTATCCCGGAATTAATAATCCGGAGTCTAATTTAAAAAACAAATAAGAGATTAAAGATTATTAGTTCAATCCCAAAAGTTATCCTAGTAAACAACCATGGCCTTAGAGTATTACAGTAAATACTGCTCTAAGTTGGACTGAATTTCTGAATTTTCAACCTAACTACTATGACAGACAAGTTCTTGGACCAAGTTTTCTCCTGATTGTCTTGTTTGGAGCACAGGGGTTTGCCTACCTTTCTAGTGACGTGGTATGTTCAGTATAATAACAAAATTATATGGAGAGATTAAATATCACCTTATGTAAATATATGAAATATTTAAAAAATAAAAAAGATATTTATATATTATTATTTTATATATGAAATATAAAAAATATATACAAAATACTCATATTTTATTATTTAAAATTTTATATTAGTCGTAATTTAATTTTATGGTAAAATTTGTAGACGTATATATGACTTTTCATTTAAAAAGACAAAGGACTAGACTCGAATATTGACAATGGCCAAATAAAGTGTGTGTAACAACAAAAACCTTAAAAAAAAGTGAAAATGTAAAATAAATTAAAATAAAATAAAAAGTGGGATCCTTGAACAATGAAAAACCTTAAAAAGGTGATGGAAATGTAAAAGGATTTGGTCTTTAAAGGGAAAAGCACTTGAACAATGCTACTACCACAAAAAAGGGTTACATAATGCTCGCATACACACATACATATTGTTGGTCATATCTGACATATGAAATTTATAAACATACATGTATGTATGTGAACATTATGTGATCCTTTTTTATGTGATAGTAGTATTGTTTAAAGCATTTTTACTTTGCTTCCAAAAATGGAAAAGGGGCCCAAAGAATTGCAAATTTTTTTGGAGTATGACTGTGTGACATAGTGTCATACTTATGTCCACTGATCATATTTAAGCCCCACAAGTACTTTTGAAGATTCTATTCTATTAAACCAGAATTCCATGAAAGTCAAATTGAATGGTAAAACAACCTTTTTAATTATATATTGGTCATTAATCGATACTTTATTCTGAAAATATTCATTAATGAATCTTTATGTCCTTTAATTAATCAAGCAAGTGGCTAAACAACTACTTGTATATAAATTTTGTAAAATGATTTTTAAGATTTTGTCCTTGAATATTATGGTGAATACTTTACCTCGAATTATATAATTGAATTGATATTGATAAATGCAATCTAAATTTTATAACTGCGTCTATTTATTTTTTAAAAGTCGAGCTAATTGTTCAGAAATAAAGAGTATTCATTAATTTCATAGAAAGTAAAGAATTCATTTATTTATGGGGGTAAATGTTGGATTGTTATCACTATGATCAGTAGGTATTTTTATACAATATGCTCATTCTATATTAATTATTTAATATTCGTATCCTAAAAAATAAAACAATAAAACAACAATGTATTAGTCTAATTCCTTTGCTTTTTTAAAACAAAAAACTTATTTTAATTACATATCAAAATCAATATTAGAAAAAGGGTTTTTAATCTGTTAAATAAATAAAAGTGATATCTTGCATTAAAAACTCATTTTGACCATATATGTGGAAACAAACGAGGAACTAACCGGTCTCCACCGCTCTAATCCCCTTAAATTCTCATCTCAGTCATCAATCGTCCGTTCTTCTATTGCTGCCAAACATGCCAGGTTTCTCTCTCTACCCCTCTTTCCCTCCCTCTCTCTCTGTCTCTCTCTCTATATATACATATTATATATATATATATATATATATATATATATATATATATACTTGTGTGTGTAGGCTGTAGCAATTTATGTGATATATAAACCAGAAATCACGGGTTTAAATTGTCTTCATGTTATTGGTGTATCCAAATTGAGCAGAAATTTGTGGGTTTTGTTGTATGCTTTCCTTTGTTTGTATATGATGACAGTAATCGTACTTTGTCGTCTTTTTAGCAAATTTAGATGGCAAAAAGAGTATGAAACAAGATAATTTTGATATATGCATACTTTTCTATGAGATGGGTTTCGATATTTTGAGCTATATTCTGCTGAAAAATGGGTTATTCTGGATTTTACTTGGTGTGAAGATTATGCCATTGTATTGCACATATATTTAAAATCTCAAATGTCTAGAAAGTCCAAAATTTGTAGTGGTATAAGGATTATGACTTTAACCGAATTTTTCTATGGCTGTCTTTCCATTTTGCAGTCTTGAAGTCCTTTTGGTATTTATTTAAATTAGATGAAGTGAAACTGTTAAAATTGTATTAGAAAATATTTTATCTTCTTTTGGCTAGAGGATACAACTTGTATCCTCTAGAGGCCGTTTGTATGGTATTGGGTGATTGTGGCCTAATCCACCTAAAGATGTTTTTTTATAAATAGAAGGTTTGGGAAAGTTTCTTTGATGCTTTAATCGATTAGTACTTTAGCTATAGGCTGACCATCTTAAAAACATGGTGGCTTCTATATGTAACATTGGTTCACAGTTAGCAGCAGGGTCAAATTAATTCTGTTCTTTGGGACAATAAATTATAATTGTATATATGGTCATGTTCATACAAGGAGATTTAGCAATTAAAATGTTTAAAGGGGATTCCTTTATACAAAAGTAACGAATCAACAAGCTTTATTATTTATTATTTTGTTACCAAGTAAATATAAGAATGTATCAATAGGTTCTAGAGATTCAGTTGCTGTTATATCCAAAGTTCTTTGTTGGAGAAAGGTTCCAAGTCCTTAAATTGGTTAGTTAATAGTTAGAACAAACTGGGGTTAGGGATTGTTTCTCATGATATCTTTGTCTATCTGTTTGTGATTATTGTTCTCCATCAGGTGTAGTAGGGCCTGTTAGTTGCCTATTAGACTTGTGTTTTATAGGGGAACGCCCTTGTCCTTGTGCCTTTGTACACTCATATATAAAATTATTAACTCAGGCTTACTTGCTCAAAATATTGTCTTCTTTGGGTAATATTTAGAAAGGCAAGTTGTAGGCAAAAATTCTGTACTAGTGTTGCAAAACTTGATAAATTAATTGATTATAACTTCTTTTTTTTGTGAATCATTCTACTGCATTATATTCCACCATAAAATGAGATTATGACACCCCATCTTTCGTTGGGTGCTAATTGTTTTTTGCATTGCACTATCTTCAATGGCAGTCAATGAAGCACCAATATTGGTAAACCATGGAACTTCTTCTGACCTACCATCTTTAATCAAGCTTAAACGCTGGCACTGGTGGCTTTTGGTGTCGCTTAACATTTTGTTTCTTCTTGCTGGTCAATGTGCTGCTGTTCTTCTTGGGAGATATTACTATGATAAGGGTGGAAATAGTAAATGGATGGCTACCCTTGTTCAAACCATCGCCTTCCCTATCCTTCTTATCCCATTCCTTTTTCTCCATTCTTCTCAGAAGCCTTCAACTCAATCCGCCTCATCTTCTATCGCTGTTATTTCATTTATATATTTCGCACTTGGCGTAGTTATTGCCGGGGACAACATGCTGTATTCTGCTGGACTACTATACCTCTCTGCTTCTACTTATTCCTTAATTTGTGCTACCCAGCTGGCCTTTAATGCAATCTTCTCTTACTTCATAAATTCTCAGAAATTTACTGCCTTAATCTTGAATTCCGTTGTTGTTCTTTCATTATCTGCTTCTCTCATTGCTGTCAACGATGATTCTGATGGACCATCAGGCCTCTCTAAATGGAAGTATATTCTTGGATTCCTAACTACCTTAGGAGCCTCTGCTCTTTATTCTCTTCTGTTATCCCTAATGCAACTTACATTCCAGAAAGTTTTAAAGAAGGAAACATTCTCTGTGGTTTTGGAAATGCAAATTTATACATCCCTTGTTGCTACATGCGTTTCTATTGTGGGACTTTTTGCAAGTGGGGAATGGAGGACTTTGCAAGGAGAAATGGATGGTTTTACTGCTGGAAGGCTATCGTATGTGATGACTTTGGTGGGTACTGCTGTGTCTTGGCAAGTTTGCTCTGTTGGTGTAGTAGGCTTGATTTTTGTGGTGTCTGCGTTATTCTCCAACGTTATCAGTACTCTTTCCTTGGCTCTTACTCCCATTGCTGCCGTGATATTCTTCCATGATAAAATGAGTGGTGTAAAGATAATTGCTTTGCTAATGTCTATTTGGGGTTTCGCGACTTATATCTATCAGAACTATCTTGATGATCACAAGGTGAGGAAAACTCGAACAGAGCTTGATGATATTCATAATGATTCTTCTTGCTGCTAATTTTGTGGGGATGTGTTAGAAAAGCACAGAAACTCATTATTTAGCGCCATCATTTATTCCTTTTCTTAAAGTCTGTCTATATCTGTATTTTTGGCGGTTGAATGTAGGGAAAGAGTCATTTCCTTTTATCTTAAATAGCTCTTTTACATTTTCTCATTAAGGGTAGAACTCATCAGTTATCACCCCATCACTGAGCATGGTTGGAACTTTATGCAATGCGAGAGTTTAGGATTACAAAGAACTGTCAGAATTCCGGATACGTTTTATAAAAATGCCTGATACTTTATGCAAAGTCTGGACTTATTACATTCCAACTTTTAGAAGCATACTTCTGGCTTAGATGCTTATGCATTTGGTATATAAGTTGCATCATCATTTAGTTCCTTGATCTTGGTGTATGCTATTTGCAAATGATATAGGTTTTGCTGGGTTATTACTTATTAGCATTTGGTGCATATGGAGCGTTTGGAAGTCCAGACTCACCGCACCATTTTGGTGCATTGTGTTTGGACTCTAAACGTTGTGTTTATGAGAGATTCGGTTAGTATGAAGTTATTTCTTTTGTAAGTTGGTCAATTGGCCAATAGAATGCTGACACACATACAACATCGCCTGGGTGTCAGTATTCTATTGGTCAATTGACCAATTTACCTCAAAATAAACTTCGTACTAACCACTTCCGTTTATGAGTTATATAACTTACTTTTGTAAGAGCATTAAATGCTCCAAATACTTGTAGATGAACAAGCACATAGTGTTGATAGATGAATACATAATGGGATTCAATTTTAGTTAAAACTCATCCCCCAATTTACTGCCAAAGATAAATTTGAGTTGGCTTTAGGCAAGCCAAAAGATCGAGCTTTGGGCTTGTTCGGCCCAATTGACACCAATGGTCTCTTAGGAATAGCTCTCGAAAACAATTTTTTTTAAAGTGATATTTGCTTAATATTAGTTAGTAAACACAATGTGCTAGGCCCAAATCCAGAAGTATTCAAATGGTTTGGGCTGGATCTTTGTTGATCCAAACTAACATATACTATACCATTCTGATTGAGAATTGCTTACTAACTTTTTTGGTTATTAGTTTGGATTAAGAGTAGGTTTGGGATTGCTTAAAAAAATGTAATTGTTGATTCTGATTAGTGTTTTTTAAGTATAATCAGTTTTAAAAAAGTAGTTTGTGTTTGGTAAATAAAAAACACTTAAATTAGTAATAAGTGAAAAATGTTTTGTATAAAAGAATTTGTTAATCATCACTTGTTTCAAGACTGAAATACTAAAAAGGAATGTTTTGAAAAGTAAATATGGGTAATGGTTGAAATTATTAAATTAAATAAGGATATATTAGTTATACTTGGTTAAACCTAATTATTAGATTTGGCAAATAATTAAAAGCTCTAAATTGGAGTTTCTAATTATTTCTATAAAAAGTGATTATAAGCAGTTTTAAAATCACTTTACTAAATAATTTTTTGCTTATTGAAACTGATTATAAGCAAGTTTCAAACACCTTATAATACTCACCCGTTTCAAAAGTTACATTTTGACTTTTTAAAATTTACACATGAAATTCTAAAATTTAAAATTAATACAAAATTATTTAATTTTTATACAAAAACTATAACAATTGTATACTAACTATAAGGCACTATTAATTATCATATTTATTTATCTTCAGAAGTTAAACAAATTTATATTAATTTTAAATTTTAAATATTTATATATTAATTTTTAAACGTCAAAATATATCACTAATTTTGGAAGAGGTAGTAATTTATAATGTGTGGAAGTGAAATGCATTCTTTCAAGTTGTATTATATTATACATGTCTTTATAAAATACACACTATATATTGAGAAATGATCCATAGCATGTTTTTGTTATGAATCAAAAATAGACATACATTGTCTCTATCGTTTAATATAAGAACTAATGACCGAGATTAATTCACGTCCGTTACAAATAATAGTGGATGGTGCTGAAAATAATACTGTCGTCCGCTACTATTAGTAGCGGTTCCTATATATATTGAATGATAGATATGTTGTATATCCATTTTGATTCATAAAAAATACATTTTATGAATCATTACTCTTTTATATATATATATATATATATATATATATATATATATATATATATATATATATATATATACACGGTCGACTCTCCAGCGAATTATAGGGAGCGAACAAAAAACGAACCGGCTATAGCGACGGCTTTTTCTGTCGCTATAGCATAATATACCTGTTTTCTATGCTATAGCGACGGAAAAAATCGTCGCTATAACCGATTTATTTTTAGTCGTTCCTTATGGTTCGCTAGAGAGATAGACCTTATATATATATATATATATATATATATATATATATATATATATATATATATATATATATATATATACCTTTTTAAAATTTCTCCCCCTTTTTAATGCCAAAAAGGCATGAACTTTTCATCATGCATGAATGATGAGGTTGAGTATTTGTCTGATTGACTTTATTAATAAGTCAAATATTTTAGAGTCACGTCATGGATGAGAAAAGGTGCATTTATTGTAATATTGTTAAATGTGTGTAACGATTACGTACCACAAATGGTATTACAACTATACCACCTGTTGGGGCCCGAATATTTAAAGACTAAAGATTCAATTTGGATTTGGCTGTGAATGGATTTCGATTCAAACTATGGTTGGGTAGGGGTAAGGTCGAGGGGCTATATGAGGAGAACACTCCTAATTATATGAAGAATTTATTTATGAAAAGAAGGATCTTGCAATGATTAAACTTTCAATATCCTGGGAGATTTGACACTATCCTATTATGCAAGGGATATACATGAGAATCCTAACCCTAAAGGGATGTGGACTCAAGCATGGATGTGAGGTATAAATACATGACTTAAACCCGGAAAGATACACTTACACTTTATTAGTCAAGCCTATGATGATTGGAACGCGTGGACGAATCTTGGCGTTAACACCACCTTTATCATAGAATACAACAAGTATCTCAATCTGGTTGAATAGTATTATTAAAAATACTATTTAAATAATAATTATTTGAGATTTGAGATTAGAAAGTTCAATAAAATACGTGCATGTTGCTCATAATCTTCAACCTCCCATTTGAATTTTTTTTGCCATTCATGTCTCTTTTATTTATTTTTTCTATTTTATTGTGCATTACACATTTATTTTATACTACTATTTCTTAATTTTATTATGTGGTGTGCATTTATTTACCGCATGCATTTGAATGCGTAAAATGTTACTCACTTTATTGCACGGAAATTCTTGTTCACAACGTGCATTCTAACGCGTAAAACGTTACTCGCTCTGTTGCACAAAACTTTCAGTATATGTGATTATACATTTTAGAACGTAGATAATTTTTTTTTGAAACATTAAAAAACCGAGAGTGGTTAGCATAAAGTTAAGTTAAGTCAATTGACCAATACAGTGCAGACACGCAGGCGGAAAGTGATCTCTCTTTTCGTGTAAGCAATGTAGTATTGATCACAAAATTAACTTACAGTGAAATTAACTTCATGGTAATCGAATCCTAAAAATCATACCACATTTGAGAGAAAAATGAAAATTTTATCTGGTATTTAAACAAAATTTTACTAATGCATGCATGCATCATATACATTTCTTTGCAGATTTATAAAAAAATGATTATCCTATATGGCATGTCTGATAATGAAATGGAACTTTAAAAAATAAAAAATAAAACAATAAATTATTTTTCTCAATATAAAATAATAGAGCAATACTGCTATCACATAATTTAGGTCACATAAAGTTTACATACACACACATGTATATTTGTGGACCCTGCATATCACGCAAAATCTATAATATGCATGTGTATGTGATTCAAAATTATGTGATAGTAGCATTATCTAAAATAATAAGCCGCCATCTTGCTGATTTCCACCATTTTGTCCAGATTAATTAACAAATGAGGGCTGCTTAGTACTTAATATTCTTTTAATATTCGTCCACGTCATACTGCTAGCTTCTTCATTTGAAACATGTTTTTCAATCAAATCCAAGTAAATAATGACGCTGACAAAATTAGTTTTTGTAGGCTGTATACGTGCTTTAATCTTAGCCATAAATAATACTCCCTCCCTCGGTTTCAAAATTAAATATACAATTTAAATTTTAAAATTAAATGACGATATATTAAATATAAAATTGATATAATTTTTTTAATTTTAATTGATATAATTGTTATATTGTATAGTATATAACAAAAATTATTAATCATAAAATTTATTTTATTCTAAATTGTTATAAATCATACCAATTTTAACAATAAAGAGATATGACAGCTACTTTTCTTTATAAAAAATAAATAAAAAAATATTGAGCAGCCCTCATTTATTAATTATTCTGGCGAAAATAGTTGAAAATTTCACAGCTCTGCATGCAGCCGAATTACGAAGCAAAAATTATTTACAACTTGTTATGAATCAAAATTCTATAAATTGGTTGGCATACACACACAAAATATATTCCTAAAATTAAAATAAATTTTCAAAAAACAAGGAAAGAGAACGAAGTGAGAGTACTCCTTATTTTATGACTTGTCATCAAAATGGATGATTAATAAGTACTACTTCGAGGCTGTTTGTTTAGGATTGAATACATCTGAATGGCTGAATGGTTGAATCGATCAGCCATTAAGTGCGTTTGTTTTGAAAAAAAATCGTCTGAATGACTGAATCGGTCAGATGATTGAGCTGAATAACTAAGTCAGATTTTTTTGGCTGAATGACTGAATGAGCAGCTGGATAAAGTAAAAAAATTAAAAAAAATATTAATTATTATATTAAGTAAATTTACAACAACTTTGAATTTTTTCAGATGGATAAAATAATAAAATTATGTCATTCAAATGTTTCAGACATGTTAATTATCAAATAATTTTTTTCATTCAGATTCAGCTCATAAAGATTCAAATTCATTCAATTTTTATCAAACACCCCCTTCATTCACTTCTTTCCCAGTCAACTGGCATCATGGGAAAAGGCAAACCTTTTGATATTCTTGAAAATTGAGTCATTTTAGAATTCAGAATTAAACATATTTATTTATATATTTAAATTTACGAAAAATTGGATGTGGTAATAAATTCGACGTAATTTGGTTATAGTTTATCCACCTATATATATTTATAAGAAAATAGCATAAATTTTGATTATAAAAATAATCAATTTAACTGATAAAGTTAACCTAAGCCAATTTTATACCAAATAGAGGGAGTACAAGTTTATTAAATTTTAGTTCCAATAAATAATATTTCATATTCTTATTTCAAGAATTTGTCGAATAAAAATATTACTACAAAATGAGAAATTGAGATTTGTTCTTTTTTGTGTGTGTGTGTGTGGGGGGGGGGGGGGGAGTTATTTTTAACAACATAAAATATATTCATCACTAAAAAGTAAAATTTTACCATTACAAAATATATTTTTACTAAAACAAAAATAATGTAGTAATAGAATTTGCTTTGACAAAAACAACAAAACATAGCAAAAAAAGTTTTTTAGAACATATCAAAGCTTCGTCAGCCTTTGAGGGGCCGTGGCCTAACAAAATTTTCAAACCAAACCAAATGTATAAGTGAGTCTTACAAAATTTTTAAACTTTGCGGGGATGGCCTCCTTCCAGTCTACATGAGGCTCGTCCCTGATTATACGTCACGGTATACTTTTTTTTTTTCCAAGTTTTTTTTATTTAAATTAAACACAATTCCCACTTGGTGAATCTCTTGTTTTGCAAGAAGCCTAATTCACCAACTGAGCTAAAACTTTAGTGTAACGGTATAATTTCTTCCTTGAGAGGGCACGTGATTAATTAGGATTTGTTTATATATAAGCGTAGGATTAAGGCAAACATAATTATATAACAGCCTAATAAGACAGAATTTGTCACCATCATTTGGTAGACTCAATAGAGTGGATGTGTTTAAACTAATAAAGTATTAATTAAAAGAGTATTACGTAGTAATTAAGCAGGCCTAAATAGTTGAAAATTTCACAGTTTCATGATGTGTATGCCGACTTCCCATGCGGCCGAAACGAAATGCCGAAAATAATATATATAACGAATGTTTACGTTGATATTTTGATTGTCTGTTATGTGGATGAATATTAGTGATAATATGTGTAATAAGTGTGACTCAAATCTATAATTCTTATCGATTTCATGTATTGATACGTCGACTTCATATGTAGCCAAAATGCTAACGAAGTAAAAAATATATACAACTTGTTTTATGAATTAAAATTTTATAAACAGTTTGAATATATACGAGGGCTGTTAGAATTATAACACATTATTAATATATTGTTTAAAAATAAAGTAGAGGAATTAAATAAACTACTTAAGAGAGAAATATTTTCTACTATACCTTAAAGGAACATTTAACTATTACTATTAAAGTATATTTTATATGTTTAAATATATATTATTAAAGTATGTTTTATATGTTTAAACGACAATCTTTTAAGAACAGAGAGAGTATTATACAAGATTCCATCAGCCGCGGTCAAATTAATTACTCAAATTCATGGAGAAAGAATTTAATTAAGAATAATGCTAGAGATATAACTTATTCTACAATTATTTTATAATTTATTGATGTGGTATACTACACATCAGCTTTTATGTGGGGCCGAAGACTACATTGAAGTAATTTGTTCATCAATATGCTGAGATGAAGTATACCACATTAACAAATTATAAAATAATTATAAAATAAATTATATCTCTAACATTACTCTTTAATTAAAATAACATTCTCCGCAGCTCATGGAGAACAGTATTTCCCTAATTTTTATAATTATCATTAAAATATGACTCCATGATTAATGTCTTCAATGTCTGCAACTAATATTGTACTACTTATTTGAAGTCAAAAGTCTTTAAAATCACTTGCAGTCAAAAGTCTTCTCATCATTAAATAAGCAACTATGATTATCTTGTTATTAGCAAATAGCAAATATAAATAGACTCAAGATTTTAATATTCCTTATTGTATGTCCAATAATATTAAATTTAAATTTAATAATTGGAATAGGGAATTCTTTTATTGAATGGGCTGCCCAACAAGTACCTTCTTCATCGGTTTAATTGGGGTAAAATAATTAATCTTGAAATTTTGAGGGAAAAAAATAAATTTTAAAAAAAAAATAACTTCAGTAAATATAAGTCTAATTATTTATACTTTTAATAAATCTAATATTAAGAACAATGTTGAAAAATAGTGTGCCGGATGGTTAAGAAGGTTTCAATAAGTTTTTATATTTAATTTGATTTAAGTGACATAATTATAGAAAATTCCTTTGACCCGCTATTTAATTATTTATACATAAATTGATTCTATATTTTTTCAAAAAAAATTAAAAGAGAGGGTAAAAATAAAGAATAAAGATAGTCCAAATCACATGCGGTTCCATCTGACTAAATAAAACAATTGAATCTAAAGAATATCAAATAATAATAATAGTACTACGCGAATATATAGGGGGTGGGGGGGGTGTGGGGGGGGGGGGTTTATTATACAAACTTCTATTCTTATTTATATGGAAAATAAGATGCTAAAGACTTGAAATCATTGCTTCTTATTTCTTACATTCATTACAGCCTGAGTCCACATTTCTTGTTTTTAGGTTGATCAATTCTTTTTATTGATAAAGAAAACATATTTTAAGAAGGCGGTTCATGTAGCTCAGCGCCTCAGCTAGTTAGAGCAAAGGACCAAAAATCCTTGTGTCCTTGGTTCGAATCCATTTTTAGGTGGGCGAAGGGTCCAACCGGGACCGAGCCAGATTTTAAAATGAAAGTGAAAGAGTAAGTCAAAAAATGTGAGCACTCCTACATTATACAACTAATTTTTGGCGTCGTCCTATCTTGTTGAGGACAGACTAAAAATGAAGTTGATTACTCGGATTGATTTCTGTGTCCCTGTGCTAAAAAGGATGGGCGAGTTCGATTTGAATGTTCATCGATCGAGTGAGATATCTCTCAATTTAATAATTTAGATAAAGCATTAATTAAAATTTGTAATCTATGTACTTCCTTTTGAAAAGTCAATTAAAAAGAAACGAGTAAGTATAAAATTTTGAACTTGTCTTTCTTATTTTGTGCCAATGATTATGTGTGGACGTGTATGTATGTGCTTCAGGCAGAAATCTTCGTTAAATTTGTTTATATTTTGTTGCTAGTGTAACACTATAATCACAATTAAAATTTTATTGTCCCAAAAAAAAAAGTTTGTTATAAAAAAAATACATTTTAAAAATGGGAAAAAAAAATGCCAATTTCACATCTGACCTCCTATGCCAATTTAATATCATAAATTGTTAGATAAAATCATAAAGGTAAGTTGAAAAATGATTATGAAACATCATGTAAATTTTTAGCCTATCTTTAAAATAAAACTCATGAGAGTAAAATGTAAATTGTCATTCGTGATTATTATTATTATTATTATTATCAATGAATTAAAAGAACATGTAGAATAATTTTTGGTGAGATTTAGATCAAAGTTACATGTGGTCAAGTGGAATTTTAAGTAAATCATAAGATATAATTTGAATATTAAACGTGTTTTCTTTACTTAATTAAGATATACTAAAAAGAAGTAGATGAAACTAATGAACTTGCATATATATAATTAAACTCGTTTTTGATATATGGAAGCATATATATATATGAGCATGACTGAGGTTAGTTAATTTCTAGTAGCTCAATTTGTGTTGAAACTAATAATATGCCAACTTCATCTAGCTACTAGCTACTAGCTATTATATATATATATATATATATATATATATATATATATATATATATATATAGGGATTGCATTCACAGCAACTGATTGCTGGGAGCACCCACTTTATATGGGGTTTGAGAATCATTATTATAATGAGGCCCACTATATTTGGAAGATAAATTGAGTCAAAAGCTCCTACAAGAAGTGGGATAAAGTGGTTGTTCCGAACAACCGGTTGCTGTGGATGCAACCCCTATATATGTATATATATTCCACACAAAGAAAGCAAATAAAAATTGAATACATACAGCCTAAAGCTGCAAGTTCAATTCAAGTGTCGCGGAAGTGGCTTTTTTTCTTCTCTCTTTTCCCATTATGATGTCCCCTCACATTAAATTCTCCACACAAAAATACATACATACATATATATATATATATATATATATATATATATATATATAATAAGTCAAAGACTAGACAAAGTTGGGATATTAGTTATAGCATTTAACTTGAAAACATTAGCCAATTAATTATTAAAATATCCATTTGTTTTAAACCCATTAGACAAAAAGGGCGGCCATTGTTTTATTTGATCTTTATGTGTGTGTGTATTCATGTGTCTATTTCTTCTTTAAAAGTGGGAGTGGGAGTGGGAGGGAGTTTGTAGTGTAGCATGCATAGGTCAAGCTGGTTTGCCAACTCAAAGAAGTGTACATGTACGTAGTTGAGTTGAGCCCACCATAGATTTAGTCGTACAGAAAGAGATCTAAACCTGCTTGTCAACAACATGCGGAGAGAAAAGAAGCAAAAGTTTAAGAGGAGTAGAAAAAAGTTAGACCGGGTTTGTGAACCAAAATGGACCAACACTCTTTATTAAATTAAATACTCCAACGGTATCAAATCTATGGTAGGAGTCGGAGTAGTAGTTTTTTTTGGGCCTCGAAAGTTGCACCATTACTGTACTAGATTTTGTAACCCTACTTTTCTGGCCTGGCCCTTCACAAAACTTTTCATATCCAATGGCCCCATTACACTTATTGTCTGCATAAATTATGTACTACCTCCGTCCATAATAAGTGATTTTTTAGGTTTAATATTTTTTTTCAAAATAAGTGATGTGTTAGAACTCCAATACAATTTTTATAATATTTTCTCATATGTGCCTTCAATGATATTTATATTCAGATACACGTTTTCTCATATGTGCCCTTATGCAGCCAATGATATTTATTGAAATTGAAAGGTTGAAAAAAGAGAAAACGATATTTTTGGACTTGTGTATTGGTATGTGTGATTTAAGCTAAAAAATCACATATTATGGGACGGATGTAGTAGTATTAAATAATACTACCTCCGTTCCACAATAAGTGCTTTTTTAGACTTAATATTTTTTCTCAAAATAAGTGATGTGTTAGAATTTCAATACAATTTTTACAATATTTTTTCATATGTGCCCTTATGCAACCAATTGTATTTATTGCGTATTTATTGGGGAGTTGAAAGGTTGAAGAAAGAGAAAGAGAGACCAAAATGCAATAAAAAAAAAGTCTCAAACAAAGTATATTAAGGGTATTTTTGTCATTTTAGCTTGTGTATTGGTATGTGTGATTTAAGCTAAAAAACACTTATTATGGGACAGAGGTAGTAGTATTTTATAGGTCCTTTTAACATGTGCCCTTAAGTCACATGCTAAGCACACAGTTCAATAGAATATTTCTTTGAATTGTGTGCATATTTTCTTGATTTCTGCATTTGCACCAAGTTCAAGAGAATATACAAACAATTCAAGGAAATATATATTCTTTTGAACTGTGTGCTTAGCATGTGCCTTAAGAGCACATGTACAGAAATTTCATATTTTATAAATTTTTAAAGATTAAATAAAAAAATAAAAAAAAAATGACCTAAATTCATCAAAAAGTGACGGTCGCTATACAACTATACCGACACTTTTCATATAAAAATATCAAAAAGTCATGTGAAAATATCATTTTTTTTATATCAATCATTAATTGCATACATTGTATCCTTAGTATATATATATATATATATACTAAAATTTGTGAAATTTTTTCCTAAAGACCCGTTCATGTACATGTTCCAGATAATTTCTAATTTTTTTGTATGTGTAGTATTTAATATTATTCATTTGGCATAAATGTTATTTATAAATTATCGCATTACTTGGATTAAAACTCTAGATCTTTCTTTAATTGTATGTATGCTTATATATATTATATGGAATAAAAGTCAAGTATTTTGTGAGGTTCTTTCAAGGAGTATTGTGTCGGCTAAATAGAAGTACTAAAATATTTTTTTTGGAAATCTCAAATTTTATGATCAGGAAAAATCTAAAATTTATTTAGCTTTTTCAATTGAAAATTAAAAAAAAAACTTTTTAAGCTACTGAGTCATCAAATTGAACTATAAAGTTGATTTCGGGACCAACCAAAATGATTATGTATTTATCTTGTTATATTTTGGTAGTGATTGAATTTGATTGGTCAAAGTCAATAATAATTAAAACGATTTGATATTTATTTTGTTATATTTTGATAATGATTGATAAAATTTTGATAGATCGAAGTCAGTAGTAATTAATACTCTAATTGACCCCAATACAGGAGGAGTCAGAGTAGTATAATGATGTTATTATCACATAAAAAAATAATCACATAAAATTTATATACATATATATATATATATATTTTTGTGCCCCGCCTAATATATAGAACTCATAATATACATATATGTATATAAATTTTATATAATTATTTTTTATGTGATAGTAGCATTATTTGACTAGTATGGTGCCTACGTCTCATGAATTGAATTTCATTGGCATTATGCACATACAAAATATTAAAAATTTAATACTATTCCGAATTGGGACCCACTTTCCAATCGCCTGCACCATTGTGTTCCTAATTTTTTTTGACTTTGTTGCCCTTTATATTGCCTCAAAATTTACGCAGTATGTGCTTCTTTGGGGAGATTAAAAATTTTTTATTAAAATTTTAGTAATTAAAATGATTATTTTTGTACAATTATTGGGTATCAAAATATTTTACAATATTCTTAAGGGAAAAGACATTAACCATGTCACTCATTCTTTGAAAATAAGATTCAAACATGTATAGGCAATAGTGTAGTGTTTATTCCCATACTTTCCCATAAAATAATTGCAATTCAAGCGAGTGTATTATATAAGGGGAAAAAATAATCAAAGACTTGTCTTAATTAAGATTAGCTAAAACCACTTAATAAAATTTTAGTAAAATGACGTAGTTTTATCCCATATAATTAAGTTTTTTCATTTTTGATTTTTATATAAAAAATCTATAATTATAATTTTTATTCAACACTATGTCGTTTTGTAAAATAATTTTAGCCAATTTTGACCTTTCCCTTTATATAATGCCTCATTCATGAATCATGATGAATTTTAGTAAAAAAAAAATCACTAAATATGCCTTAAAAACATGATGTTTATTGATGCTATCTCAATTCATAGACTACAAGGATATACTTCCTCAGTTTTAAATTATAAGATAACTATTAACTTTTAAAAGTTAAATATTTTTAAACTTATAATTAAAATAATTTATAAAAAATTATGAAACAATATATCTTATAATGAGTAGTATTTTTTAGATACTTCAAAATACTCATCATTGTATTGACTAAAATTAAAATAATTCATATTAATTTTGAATTTCAAAATTTCGCAAATTCAGCCATTTATAATTGAAAATTTAGGCTTAGAGACTGTTTATTTAGGACTGAATACATCTGAATGGCTGAATCGGTCAGCCATTAAGTGCGTTTGTTTTAGAAAAAAATTGTCTGAATGGCTGAATCGGTCAGCTGATTGAGCTGAATGGCTAAGTCAGATTTTTTGGCTGAATGAGCAGCTGAATAAAGTAAAAAAAAAAATTAAAAAAATTTATTAACTATTATATTAAGTAATATTAAATAAATTTATAACAACTTTAAATTTTTTCAGAGGGGCAAAATAATAAAATTATGCCATTCAGATGTTTCAGACATTAATTATAAAATAATTTTTTTCATTTAGATTCGTTCAATTTTTATCAAACACCCCCTTAATTATTTTCTTAAAGCAGTGTTTTACTAGCATGTGGTCGTTAATAGATTGGAATTTTTTTGACTGAAATATGCTCCAATAATGATTGGAAAAGAAACCACTAAGAAACACCCTCGTCTCATGAACAATATGTCAACTCACTCATGTGGCTCTAAACACCCACCCTTCAAAAATTCAACCAACTATATATATACTTGTGAATGGCAATCATAGTCCACCAAGAGCCACACCACTTGGAGATATATTACCTATCTCTTTCCACTTACCTTTGTTCCTTTGACTTAGAATTTAAGTATTTTTTTAAAAATAAAATGATAATTTTAGCATATATTGTCTACTTATGCTAAAAATGTAAATATTTACACCAAGAATACTAGGAACTTTTTTAAGACGTTTGAATGGTTGATATTACTAAATTAGCGCAAATGTATCAATACTAATTGTATTGCATTTAAGGCCGTAAAATGAACTAAACAGTTCGGGTTCGATTCGAGCTGGACTCGAAATATAAATGATTCAAATATGAGCAAATTTAAAAGTTCGATAACTTACTTAAATCTCATCAAATTGTAATTTTTTATTGATATTTGGATTATATTCGCTTGAAAAGTTCAAACTGTTCAAGCTCGTCTCGATACCTAAACGAGTTTAGCCTCAATCAAACTTTATTTCATATTCAATAAACCTTGTGAATCAAATATAAGCAACTCAATACTCGACTCGACTCGATTAATTTACGTTCCTAGTCCTAGTATGCATGTGTATTAGAAATAGGCTTGAGATGATTTCGACCACCAAATTAGTCATCCAACTGTGACTCAAATATTATAATAATATATAGTATTTGTTTTATTTAACTAATTTTATTAATGATATTAATGTTAATGTTGTCATTTCGTCATTTTATTTAATAAATTACGTCGACAATCAATATGTTGTGGCAATTATAATCGCACGTTTATCATTAAAACTATAAATTTGCTTAGATAGTCATCTTATGCTTTAAAATATCATTTCTTATTTTTTTTATAACTTCGAACATCTTTTGAACAAAAATATATTGATTTATTATTGAGAATAAATCCAGTGACATGATTTAGAAATTGATACAAATACATGCGAATTAATTAATTTATGTACTCAAGAAAAAAAAATTAATATATTTTTGTCACAAGATAGCACTTTCCTCTTTTACCATTTCATGCTCTACCACAATCAAGCAAATTCTAGGAGTATTGGATATTTTTCTTATTTTCATGTATTTAATCAGAAGTTTACAAAAGAAACTGATATTATTACAACTGAAATAATATTTTCATATGAAAAGTGTAGCTATAGATTCTATAGCGACGGTTTTCTCCTTCGCTATACATCTATAGCGACACTTTTCATGTGAAAATATCAAAGAGTGGTGTGGAAATATCAATTTTCTACAAAAATAAGTAAAGAAAAAAAGGAGAGGTTTCAAAAATAAAAACCTCAAAACAAGGGCAAATCCGTACTTTTGAAATTCAATCCACAGTCGTTAGTTGCTTTCAATAGTTCGGGTGAAATCTTCCGAAATTAGCAAGCTTCCGCGATCTGTTCGCGCGAAACGCCGAGGCAACGCCGAGGTGAGGCTTCACCGCCCTAACTTCGCCGGGAATTGCAATTTCAGGCGGTATTCCTTTCTGGTTCCAGTGCCGGTTTGGACTGGCACGCACCAACGGACTCAAACAGAAGACCAGCCCGGAGCCGTTCCGAGCCTGATTCAACCGTCTGCAGGTGCGCTGAACCGGTGGCGCGGCCCTCTGCGGCGTCTCTTTCCATCCCGGCGATGAATCCAACGTGCATCCACTCGATCCTTGGCCGCATTCGTCGTCCGATTCTATCGCCGGCGATAATCCACGACACGGTCTCTGAGCAACTCTGCTGGCGTTTGAATTATTCATAGTACACATCCTCAACTTCTTCCGTTTACCCGGGAAAATATTCGAAAACCAAGCCGGCGAAGACGCCGTCGTCGGCAAAGAAGCCGCAGAATACGATTCTCGAGATTTCAAATCCAAACTCGCATCCAAATCGAATTTATGCGTTTTGGATCTGAAAAAATTCGAGAACAGCAAGAATTTCGCTTGCTTTTTCCTGTACAAATTCCCCGGTATAATCCCTCCGTTTGGGCCTACTTGCGGTGTACTGTAAAACCTCTGATCGGAGAGACTATGGCCGTGATGAGTCCAGGCCGCGACGTTATCGGATTTCCGGCCACTGATGTAGGGCGAAACAGACCGCGGAAATTGTAGTTGCGGCGAATTGGCGTAGGATTTCCGGTGATCTTCTCTAGCTTGGGCTTGAACTTCAGCCTGTGCTTGTGCTTCAATTAGAGTGAAAAGACGTTCCCGGATACAAGATGCACAAACTCCGACCATGCTACTCAGATCGGTAAAGTGCTTCTTACACCTCATTTGCTTAATTATGCCTGTTTTCTGTGTGAGTATATATATATATATATACACTGTATATATTTATAATTTTCAATAGATTTTTGAGAGAGTTTTATCGGGACAGAAGAAGAAAGAAAGAAAGTTTAGAGAGATGGTAACGTTTTGGAAAATGAGAGAGAAGGTTCGGTCAAGGGATAAATTGGGCGAGACCCACGCGGTTCTTAAAACGTCTTATAAACGTCAGTATAAGGAGGATTGAATCTGCATTTTGAGCTTTATTATTAATTATTATTAATTCAAATATTTTAAATTATCCATAATTGGTGTTAACTTTCCTAAATACTACCTCTGTCCCACAATAAGTGTTTTTATAGGTTTAATATTTTTTCCAAAATAAGTGATGTGTTAGAATTCCAATATAATTTTTATAATATTTTTTCATATGTGCCCTTATGAAACCAATGGTATTTATTGGGAAGTTGAAAGGTTGAAGAAAGAGAAAGAGAGAACAAAAAACAATAAAAAAAAGTTTCAAAGAAAGTATATTAAGGGTATTTTTGTCATTTTAACTTGTGTATCGGTATGTGTGATTTAAATTAAAAAAACACTTGTTATGGGACGGAGTTAGTATATTCTAATATTTAAAGGATTAATATATTAATTTTGTATGGGAGAGGGATTGATATAAAAATAACTTGGAGGTTAATGATTTAGCTAGCTATCTATCTATAGGTCGGCCCAATCAAATACTTTTCTAATTATTTGTTCAAGTTTTTAAAAAAGTTGGTGATTTATTTTTCTGGCTTAGTCATGTATATTTGTACCAAGTCTCGAGCGTGTTGAAGGAGTTTTTAAATTTCATTAACAAATATCTGAATAAGTATTTCAATATATTAAAATGGTAAAAGGTGTATTCTATTTTTCAAAAAACAAAAATATTACATACTATCTAAATTACGTGAATTAGCGGTAATTTTTTTTTAGAGAGATGTGTAATAGTTGAAATTCTCTTATGTTGATAAATTTTATAATTATTATTTAATGTAAATTTATTATAATACATAGCATTACTCTTGATAGTAATATCGCATTTAATTCATATTTTTTTTAAAAAAAAAAATTTTATAATCGAGATTTTCTTTGAGCAATAATTGTAACCTTTTGGACAATTGTCAGCAGAAATAAGACACGTAGTCTCATCAAATATCTTATTCGTTAGGCTTTTGTTGATTAGACTTTTCCACTGAATTTCTGCTGACAGAAATCTCAGTCATAGTTACCTTTTCTAGTTTCATATTAGCTTTTTTTTTGTTGGACCAACTACAACCATACATATAAGAAACTATTAAATTCATAATAAATTTGTCTTCGTAGATCCTATAACGACGATTTTCATCGTTGTTATATATATATAGCGATATTTTTATTATAAAAATAATTAAAAAATATTATAAATTTAACAATTTGCTAAATATATCCGGTTTACTCGTTCACATTATAGTACTATTTGTTAAGTTTTTTCAATTTTTAACTTCGATTTTTACATGTGATTTTAAGAATTTTTTTGGGTTTTAATTCTCTAAAAGTTGTAAACAACTCCTTTTGTTCACAAAAAATATGAATTAAGGATAAATTTTATACAAATTAAGATAGTCAACTCAAACTTAAATTAAAATAATTTTGACTTCTTTTTCTTACAATCTATTATGATGCCTGAAATTGAGTCAAGTTTACATGAATAAGTTAAACCTAATTTTGGAATTTTCACCTAATGGCTGTAGCTTATAAGTTTTTCCAACATTGGCTTTCATAGAAGTAGATGTTTAGATTGTGCAAAACTCAAAGGGAAAGAAAAAAACAAGCAACTTATGTTAATTTATTGGCATAAAATCTAGAGACAGTTGCTTAACAATGTTGTTGTTTTCCAAAGACACTAAGAGATCTAGAAGTGAAGTTGAATAGATACTTTAAAAACTTTTATTTTAAAGAAGAAAGATTATCGGATTATAAATTGAACAAGTTAATTTAATTATGTACAACGTAATATTAGTTTGAAAAATTGTTTCAAATGATTAAGGAAATCTCAACTCTGAAATTAGTTCATTTGTAGAATTAAGACACAAACAGATATAAAAGATAATGAAGAAATATAAGTGCATGCAGAAAGTAAATAAACACATGAATTTTTAAATAATTCAGAGTACAAAGATCTTCTAGTACACTTTTCTACTTCACGAGTAGAAAATCCATTAAGGATACAGGGTGATCAACACTCAGATCAGTTCACTAAGAACTATTACAATAGACGAATCACTTAGATTCTTTCAAGTCACTCAGACATGACTGATGTTACTAAGACAAAAGGTTCACTAAGACCGACCAATTTACAAAGAACTCTTCAAGTCACTTGGACTTTGTAACAACAATTCACTAAGACTAATAAATCACAAAGAAGTAAGTGATTTTTGGGGTGCTACTAAGTAGCGTTATGCTCAGCTTCTGAAAGACTTAATAGTAAAACAAGTGTTCTTAATTTCATATAGTAGAGCTTTAAAAGGTGTGCAACAATTCAAATCTTGATCTTGTTCGTGATTGATTACTGTTGGATTGAATTTGCTATAGACGTTCTCGAGATTTTTTCATTGGAAAGTTTTCGTTGCTTCATTAAATGCTCCGATCCTAGAAGATATCTGATGTTGACTTTCAAGGTGGATGTGTCAGCCTACTTTTGGCTCTGATATGTCACATCAGACTGCAATAGTGAAAGTCACGTGGGCGGCTGTCATTTCACCGAACTAACTATTGGACACATATTGGTTTGATCTTCATTTTGAATCTTAAAATATTCAACAATTGTTTTAGGATCTTCACTCTACGAGTCTGGACGTTGTCAGTCCTCTGTCAGAACTGAAGTACTATACGATGTTCCTAATTGTAGACTTTCATGGTGATCGTAGAGTGTTTGTATGAACTGACTCTACGATTCTTCAAGCATTACGATCAACTCTACAATCTTTGATATGATATATGATTTTTGTTTTACCAAACGATCTCCCTACAGTATCTGCGATCTTGATTTAGCTTTTTTACAATTTACAGGCAAACTCTGCAATCTTCATCAAGCTCTATGATCTCTATGCAAACTCTGCGATCTTAAACTGAGTGTTCTACAATAGGTTGAACAACTTTACAATCGTTTCAACAACTCTACGATCATTTCATTTCCTATATTTTATACATTTGTTTATCTCAATAGATTAACATAACAAATTTGATCTTTTATTTTAAGTCCATGTATATTAATTTTATTTTAAGAACTTCACAAAAACTACTCTTTACAAATATATATTATCTCATCATCATCAAATTAAAATATACAATTGTCCTAACAGATGTTACTAGTATTTCCTAAACAACAAAATTGAAGATGAGTTTTGGGATGTAAGTATACCTAAAACCCCCAAATTTCCACATTGTTTCTCATAACGTATACGTTTACAACCGAGCTAAAACCAAGAGTAAAAAATAACCAATTTATGCCCATTTTGGAACATTATGGCTAGACATATATAGCTACTCAACAATTAAATTCCATTTCGAGTTCTAGAATTGAAGTTTGCCTAACATCCCCCAAATTTTCCAAACATTATTTTTCATAAAGTAGACATTTACATTGCGCTAAAATCAAAAGAAAAAAAAAATACAAGCATTTTTGGCTTATTTTATAACATAATTGCTAAAAATAGCTATTTCAGGATGAAAATTTTATTTCTTGTACACAAAAAATGCAGCCGAAAACTGGATTGTAAGTTTTCGTAATAATTTTTAAGCAATATTTTCCATGAAGTAGATGTTTATATTGTACTAGAACAAAAAGAAAAAGACAAGCAATTTATGTTGATTTTAGAATATAATGAGTAGAGATAGTTAGTGAAGATTTATATTTCTTATATACAATAAAGTATATATTGCGGTCGATTTTTTTATTGTCAGTTATGTGAATAAATATTAGTGATAATTTTTCTAAAAAAATATTTAATAAGTAAAATACTCTTATAATTTTTACCTATTATGCGTATTAATAAATTTGACATAAATTTATCGTAATACGTACCATCCAAATCAGTGTGTGTTTTGGGTAAAAGAGAGTGATACTCCCTCCGTCTCTTAATATAGGAAGTTTTAGAGAAGTTTTTTTGTCGTTTTAGAATTCCAAGTAAGCATTAATTGCTTAGTTTCCAATATTATCCCAAGTATTAAATTATAACTTTAGTTCTCTCACTATTTTTTGGTCAATAAATAACAATCTCTTTTTCCAATACAAGGACAATATAGACATTTGATATTATATTTAAGGCTATACAATCATTTCTTTAATGTTTGTGCACAACTCTAAAAAGTCTTATATTAAGGGACGGAGAGAGTACATGATAAATAGGTCTCTAATCATGTGGGTTAATAGATCTAATACGTTAAATAGGTCTCTAATCACCTATTAGAAGAAAACAGTCATTAGTCTTAATTAGGAATAACCTTTTCATTAGTTCTTAAATTATTTATATTTTTTTTGATAGTCTTCTAATTATTATTTTTTTGCATACTTAGTTCTTAAACTAAATTTGTTTTCATATTTAGTCATCAAATAAATGTATGTGAGCTAATGAGACTTACCAACTGGCCTGGCTCAGTTGGTACCCAGACCTCTTGCAAAGCAAGAAATCCTGGGTTAAACCACCCCCGAATTATCAAAAAAAAAATAAAAAATGAGACTTATCTTAGCCTTGTATATCATTTTATAAGGCAGAGCCACTTGGGCTTGGTGTGGAGCCTTTCCCTTGGGCTTTAGTCATGTCCATATAAAATTTTTTGGGCCTTGTGTATTAAGCAAACCGACTAACCTTGCTTGAATCAAAGTTATCTAATTACTGTGTTGTACTTGAATATCAGTTGAATAGAATTTATTAAGTTTTAGTAAATGTTGTAACATGTATTAAATATATATACATATAGTATCGCTTGAAAACCCATTTGTATCCCGTGGAAATCTCGATTGAACGATCTCCAGGAGAAAGAAATCTCAAACTTGATAATAAGAGTATAAGACGGTACTCTAAAACTTGAGAACTTCAAAAACTTTCTTTGAATCGGGATAGATCTCGAGGAGTAGAAATGACACTAACTTGAACTTGAATTTGAGAGACTTTAAATTGAAAAAATATCTTATACAGGTAAATCTTATAAAAGATATGAACTTGTTCTGCAGTAAGAAGAAAACGTTACAAATAATTACATGTATATTATGCAGCTTTCGAAAGTACTACGAAATTATTCTGATAAGTTAGATGAGGAATACATGTAACACATCAAGCCTTCCATTGTTAATGTGAAGGAAATTATTCATCGAAGGCTTTTGGCCCTAGTGGTATGATCCAACTCATGTTAACTATGAGGTTGGGGTTCAATACTTGGCAGTTGCCAAGAAAAGTGTGTGTGGTGAGGTGTGTGTAGCCTACAACATGAATGATTACCCAAAAAGTCATTAATGAAAGTATTATTGTTAATAATTTAATTTCTTATATACATGCAATTTTTTTCCACATAAATATCATAATTAATATTTTATACCACTACAAAATTAATTTATATACTTACAATATTGTTCTTGACTTCTTGTTCATACATAATACAATGAACCTTTTGACTATTTTGCCTAAAATATCCCAATGTGTACCTTTATTTTTTTCCACCGAATTCCATCGTCTCACTTTAGAAATTACTTGAGATTGTACCCAACTTTAAAAACTCACAAAGTTGATTATTCCTCCTTGCAATTAATATACAACTAATATAAAAATTTGTAAAGTAACAACACACAAAGAATGTAAACATCTAAAATGACATAGATGGATAAACACTTGAACTTCTCCACACTCCCATATCTTATCTTATCTTATCTAAAGACACATAACCACATTTCTTACTCTTTCTGGAAACGAAAAATCTTCTTTTTTTCCTTCCTTAGGGATATTGCAAAACAATGACTTTCAAAAATGAGATAGAAATTGTAATACTTCAATCTCACATCGAGAGATAGGGAAAAAATTTCTCTGCATATAAGGAAATAAGTTATTATCAATAGTACCTTCAGTCATGATTTTTGGGTGAGCCTGTGGTAGGCTAAGATGACTCAAAAAAATACTATTGGGTCAGTGGTTTAAGGCCTTATTTTGGATGGATTTGATTTGATTCGGACTTGGGATTTGACCCGAGATTTTTTTCGGACTCGGGATTTGGTCTGAGTTGTTACATATAGTATCAAAACCGACTCTCGAAAGCTCGGGTCGGGTTATCCAATTGGGTTGCCAGAGGTGAGAATACGAAGGCTGGTGTATTATCCCACAATGGCTAGAGAGACAAAGATTTTTGGACTATTATCCCACAATGGCTAGAGAGACAAAGATCTTTGGACAGTGTGTGTGATTGGTTATGACGGGGACGTCAAAAATTTAAGTGGGGGAGTTTGTAACACCCCAATCCCACATCGAAAAATAGGGGAAAAATTTATTTGCATATAAGGAAATAAGTTGCTACTAATAGTACCTTCAATCATGACTTTTGGGTGAGCCTGTGGCTATAGGCTAAGATGACCCAAGAAGATACTCTAAACCAGTGGTTTAAGGCCTTATTTTGGATGAATTTGATTTGATTCGGACTTGAGATTTGACCCGAGATTTTTTTCGGACTCTGAATTTGACTCGGATTGTTACAGAAATAGAGTTTTAATCTTTCGTAAACTACATAGAAATTGAGTTTGCACAAAAGGATCGAGCCTTGACATGCCAAGGTAAGTTGTGTGAGTGTATTTAAATTTCACTCTAATATAGCCAAAAAAAAGAAGAGTAAATTACAATTTGAGTTTGTGATTTGGGGGTCCTGAATATGTTCAAAAATAAATAGGGTCTCTTTGGTTATGGTGTCATGTTGATGAAAATATTCAAAAATGTTATGGGTCTGTGTTTTATATGAAGGAAACTGATATTTTCGTATGTTAAAATGATATTCCCATGAGTTCTCACATGGAGGTGAGACCCACTCACTATTCATGTGAGAGTGAAAATATCAGTTCCCTTCTACGAATTGTTGTTGTTCTTGTAGGTGCTTTGAATCTAAGGTTTTTTTGAAGAGGAAAGTATGGGTGTTGATTATGGATTCTTGCTCATGTTTTTCTTGTTTTTTTTTGCTGTTGGTTTGATAAGCTTGAGCCTAAAAATATGGTGCCTATCATCAAAGTTAGAAGAACAAATTTTTGGGCATGTTCATGGATTTTCCTTTTTTTTTCTTTTTAATACACGTGATTACCTCTCACACCCACTAAGTACTAGATTGTTCAACTAGACTATATTTATTTGTAAAAACTATGCTAACTATTTATCTTAATTTAACACTATTTCAAACTACTTTATCCCATGATAAGAAATTAACAGTCTTTTAAATAGTTCTTAGACTATTTTTTTTGTCATTCCTAAAGGGATTATATAATCACATATAAATGTGATATTAATAGTCCCACATTTTAATCAATCAAATGACTTTATGGGACTAATAGTCTCACATTAAAGAATTAATAGTCACTTGTCAAATAATTAAATAGTCCGAAATAGTGATAAATAGTCTAATCTCAAGCATGTTGTTTGCAAATGAACATAGCCCTGGAAAATTGTACAAGGAAAATTATGAAATATGAAATAAAAAATGTAAAAGGATTAAATTGAAACTAAAGTAAGGGTACATGGACAAAAAGGTCTTTTTGGGCATACTCTATTATCACAATTAATTAGCGGAGCAGCTGAAGTATCTATTATACCAAGTTCATGGATTAATTGCACCCAAGATAGCTCTATGCAGCACTGATTTTACATCGTCATGTCCAATCATTTTTAATTTTTTTCTCAGCAAAACATCAAATATATACTCAACTTTTTTTGGACAAAACTGCCCAATAAAATATGTTCTTTTAGTTTAGTTGATGACAAACTTAACAAGACACTGGATTGAGAAAGAGTTTCACCAATTATTATCGTTACGGTTGTCGTAGTACAATTGGTTAATAAATATTTTCTTGCCAATTATCCATATATACAGCGGGTTTGGTCTATTTGGTCTCACCAAATTTATTTCTATCATTCAATCCTAAACTTAAAAACTTTCCATATGTTACCCTCAAATTTCAACAATATTATTATTTTATCCTCTAAATTAAACTTTTAAAATGAATTATACACAAAATATGAATTACACACATAACGCGTGTAGCCGAAAACCTTACTTATTACACCCTCCTTCCATTGTTTTAGATTTCCTTTTTTCCTAATTATTTGTCATTTTATATAATCCAGAAGAATTAACTACAATATTTCTAAAATTACCCTTCATAGAAAAATATTGCAGATGAGAGAGAGTATGATAATTATAAAAATTTAAGAATATTATAGATAATTAATATTATATTTAATGTTATATAATTATATTTTTAATTTTTATACACAACTTTAAAATGACATATATTAAAGAACGAATAGAATATTTTTGAAGTTGTTAATTTTTTTTTAGCTAGAGACTAGAATACAAGAGCAACGGTGCAGCAGCCTAGATTGAATTTCAAAATTCAAAAATTCAAAAGGGTGGTTATGATTAAAAGACAATTGTTGTAAGAAAAGCGATTTTAGTTTTACACAAATGGAAAGGACAAACAAATGCGCACCCGGCGCATTATATCATTGCCCCGACCGTATTCCAACTGTGTGAACTAACGGACAAGTCCACAACGCTCTTTTCATTTTCTTTTCCAGTCTTTTTAACTCTTTACCAATTACCCCTCTCTCTATCTCTCTCCAAAATTTATTCTTGATTTGGATTAATTCTAGGGTTTTGAAAGAGCTCAGATCTGGTAATAAAGAGATTGATTAGAGAATTGAAATGGCGACTATGGAGAGTTTGATCGGATTGGTGAATCGAATTCAGAGAGCTTGTACTGCACTTGGTGATTATGGTGGGGGAGATAATGCTTTTTCTTCTCTCTGGGATGCTCTTCCTTCGGTTGCCGTGGTCGGTGGACAGGTACCCGATCCAATCCACTCCCTTAATTTTATCATGTTTTCCCACTCCTTTAGACCGGAAAAGGCGGCAATTCCACAGTTGTTTATAGAGGGAGCACAAGAAAAAATAATATGGATTATTTAATTTTTTTGAAATTTCTATATTTAGAGAAGGGTTTATCTGGGCTTTCAATTTATTTGAGCTGGGATGAAGTTCTTCAGCATTAGGATAGTAATTGTAGAGAGAGAAGTGGAGAGGAAATGTTAAGATAAAGATATGAGATCCGCAACGAATGATATTGAGATTGGATGGATATAAAAAATGAACTCTTGTTCTTTCTTATTTTTTTTTATTTGGGGTGTTAAAGTTGTCTGGAATGTTTATGCAATCTGAACACTATAAAAAAAGTTGAGCTTGAGAGAGAAGGCGGTAGTTTTGTAGTAGCTTTAGGGAGATATTACTCTGAAATATAGGGTTTAGAGTGAGGGAGCAGTGGGAAACATGGGGTTATAAGAGAGGGAGAAAAGATTTGAGGATTTTGAGCTGAGCTTTAAGAGAATTACATTTTGACGAGGATGCAAGGGAGTGCGGTAGTAATTGTCGAGAGAAACAGTGTTGAGTAAGTTTATAGAGACAAGTAAGAAGTCCCCAACAGAGTGGACAGATAGACAGATTAAAAATAAGACATTTATTATATTTTATCTAGTATTTCCTTGGTTTCAGTTTGTGGTGTTATTATATGTTTCTTTATATTTGTTGTAATACTGTAATTTTAATCTTATTTTCCTCGTTTTTTTTCTTTGTTCTTTTTCTTGGGGTGCTGAGAGCAGAGTTCTGGAAAATCTTCAGTGTTGGAGAGCATAGTTGGGCGAGACTTTCTTCCTAGAGGATCTGGTTAGGTTTTCTCATACTGTGGCTTATGTGTTTGTTTAGCAAAAAATATAAATTACGTTTGTTGTGATTTTACTAATAAACTCATTATCTGGCAATGTAGGCATTGTCACAAGGAGACCTTTGGTGTTGCAACTGCAACAGACAGATAAAGGACAGCAGGAGTATGCGGAGTTTGGCCATTTGGCCCGACGGAAGTTCACAGACTTTGGTAACTGTTATTTCACAATGGTCATTGTTACACAACTTTTTTTACATGTCTAGATCAGTTGGATATACCGATAATTTGCCGGTTTTTCCATTACATTTAATTTGCTTGTCATCCTTCAACCATTTGGGTTTTACAACGTGAATTTCTTTTCCAAGAAGCTATAAGAAATCGTATTCATGTATGTATGTCTAGTAATCTGATTATTAATTTGGAGATTTATTTATTTATTTATTACTTTAAGGTTCATCCATTTTGTCCATGTGCAAGTATTGATTAGTCTCTGGTGTTTGAAATGAATTTTCACAACTCATTTTCTTGTGCAGCCATCGTACGCAAGGAAATTCAGGACGAAACTGATAGAATTACTGGGAGGACAAAAATGATTTCTCCTGTTCCGATCCATCTCAGTATTTACTCTCCCAATGGTACATCATTCTTTCTTTTAAATTATTGTTTTTTGTTTAGTAATAGTAGCAGTACAATTAGTTTTTGTTTTTGTTTTAGTCTTGTGTTTGCTATTCAAAATGCATTATGGATCACATTTTTCTATTTATTTTAAAATACCTGGGAGATTATGCTAAAGGTTTCTTAGGAACATAAGGAGCATAGTAGTTTGTTGACCCATTATGTAACAAGCATTGTCACTGTCTCAGTTTGTTTGTAACTTGTGAAATTTAAAATCTCATACGCATATCCCACCTTTGGTAGATAGATGTCTTGATGTAAATTTCATTTTTTTCCCTGGTCTTGGATTTCGGTATATCTGTTCTTACTATTTTGAGGAAAAAAACTGCTAATGGTTCCGGATAACTTTAGATGTACTGCATCTGTGCTGAAAAGATTACTTTTTTTTTTGGGGGGGGGGATTTTTGCACTCTTAAAGTCTATGGCAGTAACAACACAAAAAACAAAATTTAAAAAAAGTTGGGGATGATGGTCGCAGAAGGTGGAAAGAAGGGGGTATGGATCTGCAACCTTTCAGAATGAGACAGAGCTGTATATATGAATTGAAACAGTGATTGAGTTATGATTTTTCTTTTTTCTCCTGCTCTTTTTATTTTAATGACCTTCTGCCTGTTCTCCTCTCTCTCTCTCTCTCTATATATATATATATACACACACACACACACACACACATATGTACTTCTAAGTACTACCCTAACACTTGATTATTTGTTTGCAGTTGTCAACTTAACCTTAATTGATTTGCCTGGTTTGACCAAAGTTGCTGTTGGTATGTTGGTGTATTTAGTTTCTAATTTTTTTAGAGATTAAGTGCTCTGAGCTTCATCCAATATAAAGGGAAATGTTCTTTGCAGAGGGACAAACTGAAACTATAGTTGAAGATATTGAAAACATGGTTCGATCTTATGTTGAGAAGGTGAGTAATCATTATCAGCTTAGCTCAATCTGCTTAATTAAAAATTTTAATGTCAAGAATTATAAATAAGTTTTGAGGAATATACATATTACCGTAACAAGGCTTGACCTCTTTCACTTCTCGCCTATTATGTTTAAACATAAGTCATCAAAACATTTCAAGACTGACTTATCCATCAAGTACTTTATAGAAGTCCCATCCTTGGCACGGGACAATCTGACTAGCAATTACTTTGGTTGGTGGAAGCATACTGGATAACGAATGTGCTATCATTGCTAGTTTACCGTTGTTCTGCAAGATAAAGCTCTAAATTTTCAACTTGGTTTCAGAGGCTTTGAGACATCACCGAGGAAATATATCATATCTTCTGTTCTCATTTATTTTTATGTGATTCCACAAGTATGAGTATGTTATGTCAAGTCTAATTGTGATTTTATATGGGATACAATATTTTGCCTTTCTGATTGATGTATATATGGTGTCTCCAGCCCAACTGCATCATACTGGCAATATCTCCTGCCAACCAAGATATAGCGACATCAGATGCTATCAAGCTTGCTAAGGAAGTGGATCCAGCAGGTAACCCTCCTTTATTCTGGTGGTTCGTGAATCTTTGGATAAAAGCTATCACATCAGTATCATGTTTGCTTTTCCTTATGGTTTTCTGTAACAATATGTGCAGGTGAACGGACATTTGGAGTATTGACAAAGCTTGATTTGATGGATAAAGGAACTAATGCATTAGATGTACTCTCACTCTCTCTCCCTTCCTCTCTCTTACAAAATTATCTTATTTTAGTAGGTGTAAATTGTTAGTTTTTTGGCATTTTGGATTCTGAAGTTCTTCTTCTGAAAGGTTCTTGAAGGAAGAGCTTTACGTTTACAACACCCATGGGTGGGAATTGTGAACCGCTCACAAGCTGATATAAATAAGAATACTGACATGATGTCTGCAAGAAGGAGAGAACGGGAGTACTTTGCTACAAGTCCTGACTATGGGCATTTGGCTAGTAAAATGGGTTCAGAGTATCTGGCAAAACTTCTTTCGATGGTGGGATTCTATTTGTTATTTATCTGACGTGTTTATCACAGTTAGAATCTTCATTTTTTTAATGATTTGTACTTTTAACTTCAGCATTTGGAGACTGTCATTAAGGCAAGAATACCAAGTATCACTTCCTTGATTAACAAAAGCATTGATGAACTTGAAGCTGAGATGGACTACCTTGGTAGGCCTATTGCTGTTGACGCTGGGGTAAGTGGAGTATATTTCTCATTACTATTTTCATATAATCTCCCTTGTTAAACAAAAGTTTGGGTTTTCAGGCTCAGTTGTACACTATCTTGGAACTTTGTCGAGCTTTTGACAAAATATTCAAGGAGCATCTGGATGGAGGGTAAGTGATCTCATGCATAATTGTTTTTTATTTAGTTTTTCTGGCATACCTTTTTCTAGGAATCCAGATATGGTGTTTTCATCTATGCTAAATCTTGGGAATCTAGGGAATCTCAACTCTCATGTTACTTTGACCAATCTCCCCCTTCACATTACTTGAGCACTTAACTGACTGGATCATGACAGCTATTTCGTGGGGAGACTGGGAGTTGATAACGAAGGCCTTAATACACCTATTGAACCTAAATTGACCAAAAAACTTGAACTGATTTGTCTTGGACCCAACCTTAAATTTAAGCAACTTCAGGGTAATGAACTAATGATATGTCAAACTTTAGATATTGGACTAGAGACTTTTTTTTCCAAGTAAGATGCATACAATAAACTACAACAAAGGGGGATACTAGACTTGCACTTGCCTGAAAAATCATGTATTATTTTTTCCATCAATAATTTGACTAGATTGTCCTTGTCTCTCCTGAAAAATGTTTTACATGAGTTCATCCATTAGGTATCCATCCATCTAATAGAAATCTATAAATTTTTATATATAATAACATTTACAATCAGATTCATTTTCCGAAAAGGGACTTCAAAGAAACGAGGACTTTACTACAGTTGATAGTACAATTCAACCTTTTTTCAGAAAAATAAATAAATTAATTAAACGGTCATATATATATGTATTTTTGGGAGGAGTTGGGAGAACACAAGTTTGAGCAGGGTGTTGGATTAATTTTAAATGCTGTTGGAATTAGGAGGGTGTAGAGGGATACCGATTGCCACAGCTGATGGTTGAAGTCACCTTCTTTGATGTAGCTGTCATTTTCTTATTAGCTTTATAAGTGTGTTTTATTAAGTTTGAATTCAAACTATGTACCATTAATAACTAAGCAAACACCGAGTGCCTTAACGAAAAAGCAATCATAATTTGGCTGGGCCTAGCATATGGGAATAACTGTCCTTTTACTCCCTCTATAACTGCTACCACCACCACCACAAAAACCAGTAAAAGGGGTGCAAAAAGAAGAAAAAGTCTTTCAAACCAGCAAGGCCACAAATGAAAGAGACAAGCTGAGTTGTTTTCTTCACTCTTAATAATATGCAGTTAAAGGCATTCATGTAGCAACTAGGCTTTCCCCAATGGATGAGCTCCTTCCTCAGGGCTCATTCACCAGCTAATGTGGTTTTTTGCTTTATCTAAAAGACTAAATCAGTTGATGTTTATCCTTAATGTATTTGTTACCTAATTTCAGGCGACCTGGAGGTGATCGAATTTATGGAGTTTTTGACAACCAGCTTCCAGCTGCATTGAGGAAACTGCCTTTCGATCGTCATCTTTCTTTACAGAATGTGAGGAAAGTTGTGTCAGAGGCTGATGGCTACCAACCTCACTTGATCGCCCCTGAGCAAGGCTACCGACGCCTTATTGAGGGATCATTAAACTTTTTTAGAGGCCCAGCTGAAGCTTCAGTGGATGCTGTAAGTAGTTTTGTTCTTTATGAGTCCAGACTTCTTTCAAAATGTTAGTATAATTTAGCTGAAAAATTATACTGATGATAAAATCACTATTTAGGTTCACTTTGTCTTAAAGGAACTTGTGAGGAAGTCAATTGGAGAAACTCAGGTGAGATTTAAGATGTGCATCCCAGAGTTTTATAATTAAGGGAGGCATCTGAATTCTTGTTATTAGCAATAAGTATTCCACATTTCACACACTCTTGTGGAAACAGGAGTTAAAACGGTTTCCAAGTCTGCAAGTTGCTATAGCTGGTGCTGCCAGTGAAGCCCTGGAAAAGTTTCGTGAGGAAAGTAAAAAGACAGTTCTAAGATTGGTGGACATGGAATCTTCATACCTCACTGTGGATTTCTTCCGGAAACTTCCTCAAGAAGTTGGAAACCCAGTAAACCCAGGTAACCCGGGTGCCACAAAAATGGAGAAAGGTGGAAACCCAGGTGCCACAAAAGCGGAGAAAGGGGTAACCCCAGCTGCTGTAAATGTGGACCGCTATGCAGAGGGACATTTTAGGAGGATAGGGTCAAATGTATCATCTTATGTGGGTATGGTGTCTGAGACTCTCAGAAGTACAATTCCCAAGGCTGTGGTTTATTGTCAAGTTAAGGAAGCCAAACAGTCTTTACTCAATTACTTCTATACGCAAATTGGAAGGAAAGAGGTACTTCTCTTTACTATATCTCATTCATGCATATGAGGCCTAACATTAATTTGTTTCCTTATATAAATGTACAACAATGAAAGGGTATGTTTATGTTAATTAGACCAAAGACATGATAAAATTAATGTGAAATACTATTACAATTACATACAAAACAACTGAATGAAGTTTTAGTAACACTGAAGTTTTAGTAACACTGAATGTAGCTCTGTTCAAAGTTCAAACAAGGAGTCTTTGCGGAGATTGGTTAATCCAAGATAGCTATGTTAACATACTCTACGGGTCAATTTAATGTTTCAGGGAAAGCAACTTGGAGAGTTGTTAGATGAAGATCCAGCATTGATGGAGAAAAGAGTACAATGTGCAAAGAGGCTTGAATTGTACAAGTCAGCGAGGGATGAAATAGATTCTGTAGCATGGGCTCGGTAGAGTGATGATGCATGTCGAAGATTCATTGTATGATATATATACATATATCACGGTTTAGATGATTCCAGATTGTTGCTGATTGTAAGATTATTTTGCAGCTGCTATTCTTTATATTATCATTGCTGTGCAATGATGTGCCTTGGGTGCTGGATTTTGTTGTGTATTACATATGTGGCTCTATAGGATGTTTTGTACATGTTTAAAACTTACTGCTTCAAAAATCTAAATTTCTTTTTGCGCCTTAGCATCTACTCGTCTCTTTCTTGTTCTTGAATGTTTGTAGCTTCGGCGTTTCCTTGATACTTTTCGCCCGGGGTAAACTATCATTAAAATTATTTGCGTACCTTTCAGGTTTAGCAGTATCCGGAATGACAGATTGAAGTTTCTTGAATATTTTTTTGGCAGTTTGTATGTGTAATTAAAGTTGATGTGAACATACTGTGGTTTTTTTCTTTTTGTGGTAGTACAGTCTGCTATTTGAAGAAAGTATACTGCAGATGCATATAGCAGATAAAGCCTAATTACATCTTTGGTGCCAAGTACATTTTACATTCAATAAGGAGATCAGAAAAGAGAACAAAAACATAGTGGTAACTTTTAAAACTGAAACCTAGTATGAAATTTTCTTATGATCTCTGGTCTAAGAGAGGGAGACAATAGAAATTCCATTCTAATACACAAACACACCAGTTGAAGGTTGTAAATGAACTGAGTCGAACCGAGCATTAAGTTGCTCAGATTTGGTTTATAAAATTTATCGAGTATAAAATAAGATTTGATTGAGTCTCGTTTAGCTACCGAATCGAACACGATCTCGAATCGAGGTCGAGCAGAACGAATATGATTCGAGTATCAATAGAAAATTACAATTTGCAGAGGTTCGGGTAATTTATCAAACTTTAAAATTTGCTCATATTTGAATCATTTATATTTCGAGTTGAGCTCGATTCGAACTTTTTGTCGAGCGAATACGAATCGAGCAATAACAGTTTGCTCATTTTACATCCTTACACGCCATATAGATTTGTGTAGATTTTTTTTGCATGGTAACAATTTATAGAGCCACACTGTAGATTAAAGAAAGTTAAAAAGTAAAAAATCATGCATTTATTAATTCAGAGGTGAAAAAAAATCAGCAAAAAGAATAACACAAAATTTAAAGAATAGATAAAATAATAATTAGGTACCTTTGTAGTGGACAAGAATTCCAAAAAAAAAACAATTGCAAAATGGTGCTGTGAATAAATATGAGGGCCAACACATAATCTGAAATTTTTAACTGCCATCCAACAATCATGGAGATTTGTAAGATTATTGGGAGCAGAATGTGGGTGGAAAGTTTTGAAGGAGTCGGACAAAATCGAAGAAACAAGTATCTTCTATGATTTGGATTTGTAACCCGTGGTAGATCGGCCGAAAGCGGCCCAAGATTACGGAGAAGCCCAATTCACCTATAAAAAAGTGATTTTTGTTTAAGCCTAATAAAACTTGGGTCTTTATGGCCCAACTCAGTTTTGTCCCAGCCCAAAGAAGCCCAACCCAAGGGTGGTCTAGCCCAACTCAACCTTTAATAGTAATCCAAAACTAATTGTACACTAATGTTTTAGCTAAGTTGGTGGACTAGTTTCTTGCAAAGCATGATGTCCTATGTTCAAACCTTAGTAGAAAAAAAATAAAAAATTGTCTAATTATATATTTATTACTAATAACATTATAGTGACCTTCTTTTTTTAAATTCAAACAAATAATTTAAAGAAATATGCAAAAACCAATGGGCCAGCTAGTCCATTGTGCCTAATCCAATAAAATTTAGGCTTTTTTGGCCCAAACCATTTTGACCCAACTTAGTCATGACCATTTGGACCGGCCCAACCCATTTGTCAAGTCCACCCGTGTTTCCAAAATAAAAAATTAATATTGATTTGTTAAAGCATAAGACATAAATTTATTTCACAATAAAAAAACAACATTACCATTATATTATTATCACCTTTAGTCTACATAAGATAAAGTTAGATTATTAATAGCATTTATTACTCATTTATTCTACAAAATAAGTCTTATTTTAAATTTTTGGTTGACTTGTGAAATTTTAAAATTTATGTAATTCAATTAAATTTTGGAATTTTTTTATGCAATTATATTAATTTTATAATTATTTATAACAATTGAACTAAAATCATATAAAAAAAGTTCGTGATTATTCACAGAACCTAATGAATCCAGCGCAAAACGATATATACTGATAAACCCCAAAAACCCCTCCAACGGTTTCCAAATTTGAGAGAGAAAAGAGATGGCAGCAGGAGCAGCAAGCTCTAATCTTTTACAACTATGGCAGCTTCCTTCCACCACACTGTTATTCAGACGCACCAAGTTTTCCAAAGGTCCTATCCATTTACAGTTATGTTAACATATATAGTGATTCATTTTGTATCAATATATATATATATATATATATATATATGTACACATTCGATTGTTTGTTGGAATTTTCATGGGATTGTATCCATATATTCTCCCTTTCCCCGCCAATTTGGTCCTAATTGAGCTGCTCTATTCTACTCCTGGTGGGACAAGTTCATCAGGAACTAGAGCTAAAAATGCCTTATTGAACCATGAGCTTGAGTGATGGGCCTATATCCCTTCTCGATTGCAAAAAAAAAAAAAAAAAAACTTTCTATCCATCATGTTAAGTGCCCAAACATAGAATTTGCCTACCTACACCTTTCTTTTCCACCTTTTAGAAATACGAAGAAAATGGTACTCTTTTAACTGTTTTACAGTTTGAAATTGATGTATCCAATTCGCTGGAGTCCTCCATTTGAGTCTTTGATTCGAAAATGCAAGCCCAATGTATATTATCCATGGTTTCTTTTGTTTTACTTTTCTTTTTATTGTCCTCTTTCACTAAGGCAAGTGATTTTGTATTTTGGGATGGATGTAGTATTACTCTTGCTGAATTCCATATTTATATTGATTCTTGGCCTAGGCATTTGATACTTTTTGCTGTTGAGAAAATTGTGGAACAGAATAAAACTTGATTACTTTGAATCCAAATACTAAGATTCATTCAACCAAACCAACTGGTTATTTAGGCTGACTACGTTTATAATTTTGGATGGAAAAGAAAACGAAGGAAAACTTTAATTTGAATTCAGTGCTTAAAATTTTAATGTTTTACCTTTCATAAAATCTAATGAACTAGTTTTATCAGAAGACTAATAGACCATTTGGCTATTTCATTTTGTTCTTTGATTGTTTATTTCGATGCTTACCTTTGAAGATATTTTATACCTGCACTATTACTAATAGGCTGCCGATAGTGCATGTTTGTGTGTAGTGCCCGGTATAGTAATCAATCCGACAATGGGATTTTATAGGGGTATGCAGACTATAGCCTACACAGTTGTGAATGGAAGCTATGTGCAGACGGCACAGACTGAACTACAGAACAAAGTAAAGATATTTTCTTTTTTATGTGTATATTATATTTGACATCTTAACTTAGAAACAAGTTGATAAATTGTGACTTGGTTCAACAGTTCTATGCAGAGTATGCACTTCAATAAAATATTTTTTGGTTCATTGACCTATATGTAAATTTGTAAGTGAATGGTATTTTTAACCTCAATTATATGGAGGATAACATCATTCATTTAAGTTCTCATCTTTAATTCCCATGTTCTTTGAACTCAAAATATTAACTGATTTATCTTAAATATATGGAAAAGGAAGCAAAAGATAAACAGGTATCTTATGCCCCAGGAAGTTTTTATATGGAAGCCCTTAGAATTTTAATAAAGTTCATATATTTGTGTGTACTGGAATTGTAGTAAATGTATAAAAAAGTTGCCTTCTGATGTTTTATCAGGTATCTAAACTGTGTGATTTAGTTTATTCAGCAGTTTGATGAGTATATTTGGTCATATTGGACTGTTTTGCCTGCAGGTCTGTAAGAAATTCTATTGTATTAAATGGATTTAGGCTTATCCTTGACTTGCTGAATTTCTATTTTCAATATTTTTTTATTGGTGTCCTGGATGGTTGTTTGACCGAGTTGAATAGCCGTAGAAAAGGGAATAATGTCATTCCTTTGTTTTACGTATAGGACAAAGCTTCAGCAACACTTGAATCTGTTGGCGCCTTTCAAAAGCTACCCATGGTGATGCCATCAGTTGATATTTTTTATTCAGCCTTAAAGAAGGCAAAGCGGGTCCAACCTACAAAGGGTAATGAATTGGTTTATTGTTTGCCATTTCCATTTATAAATTATCGATTTACCTGGTGCCAATTGAATTGACATTTTTATTTATTGAATGAACAGCTAACTGTAATATTTAGTTTGCATGTTTCATAGGCATTGCCAATATTGCAAAACGAGAGAGAAATAGAGGGGCAAAACAACTTGATGCTCTGATGAAGGTAAGGTCCCAGCCTTGATGCGTCATGCTATGTTTCATGGACTCGAGTGCGGGTGTCGGGTACGTTATGTATCTAGATGCCAGCTTCGGTAAATTAGTTCCTTCAGACATGTAAATAACTGAAAAGTGTCTAGTATTTGGATATGGGTACAACATCGATACCATGTTTAGATAAAAAAAGTTTGACAACTCGTGTAACTACATTGTCTTCTAAACTTAAAATAAGCATCTACATGAACTTGAAGACATCCATATGAGATCAAGCAAATTTTTTCTTCTTCTTTCGCAGCGTTTCTTCTTTCCGTCATCCCCCTTTTTATTCTTTTTTATTGGTGATGTGGCGTGCCCGACATGGATGCCATAGCCTCACACCCATGTCCGGGGGTCCGGTGTCCGACATGGGTACTTCATCATTTATAAGAATCCATCACGGACATCACGTTATAGTTGAACTTAAAAGCTTTTCAAATACTAGTAATTTTTCAAGGAACAGCTACACTTTCTGGTAAAATCTGATGCATTTGTTATTATACCATGTTTAAAAGTTTATCAAATATAATCACTATAATACGAATTATGTGTATATAAGTATATGATAAGAAAATCATTCGGAAGGTTTATCACTAGTGACAGAAAGGAGTTTAGAAGTTTTCTGTTTCTTTGATTAATGAATTAGGTGTTTCAGGTAAATATCAATCAGGCTCAGAAGTGTGTATATCATGTTCTAATTTTCTGGTGCTATTATATAGTGCTGTGCAAGTTTTTTTTGTTTCACAAATGACTTTAAATAATAGTTTAAATAGTTAATCATTTATTCTTTGTCAATGTTTGGGCACCTGTATATAAATGTACAAAAAATCTTTTACATTCATTTCTTATATGAGAAAAAAGTTTGAGGCTGATATTGTGGCTTCTTGTTTCCATCCTTAGGAACTTGCTGTCTCCTTGAGAACATACAAGGAAAACTTCCCAAACAAAAAACATTTACACCCTTATGAACGATCACTTATTGAGTTGACTCTTGGAGATGGAAACTACGAAGAGGTAAATAATAAGTAGTTCCCCTCTCCCTAACAAGTGTGGTATCTAAGAATAATTTTGTTGCCCTTGATCCATATATTACTCCCTCCGTTCCAGGATAAAAGTCTTCATTATTATTTTGGATAGTCCTAAGTTAAATGTCCACTTTCTTTAAATAATCTATTTTTTTATAAAAATTTTCTTATAATACCCTTGGTATTAATTGTTCCATATTTTCATTCATTCTCTATGCATATTTATGTAGCATTAATTATCATGTGCAAAAAACTATGCAATTAAATGAGATGATAGAATGACTTTTTGAAATAATTCAAATACTTTGAATTAGAAGTAGTATTAAATGCATTTATGGAATTGATCAATGCCGAGAAGTATGATTTTTTTTCAAAATAATTAATAAAGTACTATTATAATAAATTATATTTAAATATGGACAATCTTGTCATTTTATTCTCTTTCTTAATATGCGCAAAAAGTCAACCATGACTTTTATCTTGGGACGGAGGGCGTATAAGTTACTGGAAGTACCATAATTTCTATTCTTGAAATAATATAACGAGGTTCCTGTTTTCTTTGTTATTATCCCTATCATTGTTTCTTCTTGCTTTCAAAATAAGGGAAGGTTTTTTTTGGATTATTTATCATTTTTTATAATTTACAGGTGTTGGGAAAGATTGAAGCTCTGAGGAAGAAGGTGGTGTCGGTTGGAAAGGAACATGCCTCCCTCTGTGCTAAGGTTGGAATATCATAATCTTATCTTCAGTTTAGTGCTAATATTTCTGTACTCCTTAAATATGAGTTTTTTTCTTATTTTATTTTCCTTTTCTGAAGAGCTACTTGTCCTCTGTTATGTATACTCTTTCTCTCAATGGTTCTTATATTTTGATCCAAATAGAAAAGAAAAGAACATGGTTGTGTATTATTTGAGGAAATTAAGGGCTACAGTTTAGGTTCGCCAACAAACTAAATTATACTCTCATCCATCTCCCCTTGACACCCCTGTTAACATTTGGATTTTGATTTTGCATAAATGTGGATTTACCATATTAGAATACTGAAGGCTTATACACACGATGTCTCAATGCTCTCTTACATGCAACTAGTGCTGTTCTCAATGGGATGTCTTGTCTTGCATGTTTAAATTATCTTTCAATGGAGCAACTTTTTCTATTTTTATTAACAATGTATTATTTTAATTTTTTTATTAACAAGTATCATTTCATTTGTGGTTTTTGGCATTCTGCAATTTGTATGTTCTTCTTTTCAGTCTTTGACGAAACGAGAAGCAGAAGAACGATTAAATGAGGTCAGCTATTGTATGCATGTGCAGTGCATCACACATTAATGCAATGACTTTTTATTCTATCCTTCATTTGAAGCTCTTCATATCTATAATATAATGTGATTGTTAATCTGCAGGGGATGAAAAAGCTTGAAGAGATTTTCCATTGTGAAGGAAAAGCAGTTGATGAATTGTTGAACATAGCCAAGGTAATTTACCTTCTACACAAGGCATTCGAATAATGTTAAAAAGGCCTTAACTTGGGCTTTTGGCTTTGCTTAATATAATATTTCTTGGTGCTACACAAGGCATTTGAAGGATGTTAAAAAGGCCTTAACTTGGGCTTTTGGCTTCGCTTAATATATTATTTCTTGGTGCTTCTCTATTTCAACTTTTCAAGTTAAGTATGTATCACGTGGTTGGTGGCAAAACCATTCATAGAATTTTCAGATTTACTAAAGACCTCATATAGGATGCAATAAAGAGTATAAAATCAGAATATAAGACGTGGACCATTAATTAAGTTCATGTTGCAAATCCATTCATTGCAGAATATCCTTAGTTCCATGAATTCGACAGAACAATTTCAGATCTAATGGCAGCATGTAGACCTAAAACTATTTTTATACTTGATTGTAAAAGAGAAGTCTCAAGCATATTCCAAGTGCAAATCTCAGCCTAACCCTTCTCTTGATTCCAAGCTTGTCTTTTCTTCCTTACCCACAAGGTAGAGTAGTGCCCATGGAGGATGTGATATGTTAATAAAATAGCTTGGTCCATTTCAAACATCTTAAAATTCTCAAGTATCATGGTTGTCTAAAAAGGTTTTTTGTGGACCTGATGAAAATTCCCAGTATATATGAATTTTCAGCATGGAGTTGACATTATTTCAGTTGTATCCTGTTTTTATTGGTTGGTATTTTGGGATGCTTGTTGAAAATTCTAAGTTAGTACACTTTGTCAGGTTGATACTCACTTGTTAGAGCCTGCTTCTTTCATATATAATCAGTCTATGATGTTTCCATTTTTTTGGTTCACATTTTAACTGTCCAAGGTTTCTCGCTTCCTTCAGGGATTGACCTTTGATAAGACTAATTCATCTGATTAGTCACAGTGCAATGCATAATTTAACTAACACAATTTTCAGACTTTGCGGGCAATGCCAGTAATTGATTTGGAGACGCCAACACTGTGTCTTGTCGGAGCTCCTAATGTTGGGAAGTCGTCTTTGGTTCGAATACTCTCAACAGGGAAGCCTGAGGTATTCTTAGGGATTCCATAAACATGGTTTTGTAGTTTAGATTATATAATCTTATAATTTTATATGTGCATGATGTTGTTAAGAACAGTATTTTTGTCATCTGATATAGTTTTTATTATAAATGCACTGAAAGTTATTCAAACCACTTATCATGTGAAATTTTACTATATTGTTTTTCAATTTTTTTTGTTGCCTTGTTTTCTTTCCTTCCCACTTTGGGTGAGATTCTTATGGAAGAGGAGATGGTCTCATGGAGGATTGTAGACTGAGGGAGAATATTTTGGTGTCTCATCTTCAATTTGCTTGCGACACCATTTTTCCTTTGTTAGATAATGCGGCAACTTCTAAGAATGTTTTGAAACTTCTGCAGATTTTTGTGATTATTTTAGCATGAGATTAACATGATAAGGAGTTGTTTAGCTTGGTTTAACATCAATCTCAGGACTTCTCCAGTTGGATTCACCTGCTGGCGCTGCACAGGAGTGGCATCTATTGTACTTGGGTGTTCTTTTAGGGGGGTAACTAGGTTCTTACCTTTTTGGGTTTGTGAAGCGTTTAGGTTGGTGGAAGGTATCTTTGTTTCTTTAGGAGGTTGCATCACTTTGATTTAGGTATTTCTTTCTAGTTTGCATCTACATTGCTTGTCCTTTTCTAGGATTCTTGTGAATGTGGCAGACTGGGGAAGGCAGATAAACCAGAAAGGTTGATGTGTGAGATTTCTTTTGGTTTATTGTGAACGAAGTTCATGAAGAATAAAGCTCAGTATTGTGTTAGTTGCAATTTGGAGGGCTCCGGGGTGTTCTTATTGAAAAATCTCTTTCTGGAATGTGGTAATTATTGTAGATCAATTATTAAGGCCAGCTGTATTGGCCTTGAGCTTAATCTTTGTAAAATCATTGAAAAGATAACTTCATTTGATTTCCCATGCAATAAACCAGTGTCAAACTTTAGATATATTGGCTAGGATGAGTTGAACTTGAATAAATGTTAACATTCCCTTTATTTCCATGAAGTTCTGGTGTTGATGTTTAGCATTTATGATGCTAGTCGATAAGATCTAACTTGTTTTGAACAACATTCAGTGGTTGGGAGAGAATCAAGTTGCATGACTTGAGAATACTATAATTCAAGAACACCTTTTGTGTGTATACGTGTGTAGATATCAAGAATTCAAAGTGTTCTCTTAATTTGATAAAACTAAAGGGATTTGTGTTCGGGTGTAAAAGTTATTTAGCCTCCTATGGAAAAGATTACTTAGGCAACTGTATGTAACGATTTTTAAAAAAGGATAATGGAGTGCTTTAGTTAATTTGATATTAAGGTCTTTGACTTACTTTATATTTAACAACTCAACTTAACAATGGCTTTTTCCCTAAGATATTTAAATTATACTTAAATTATTGACACATTTTTATTTTTGATGCTATTACTTGTTGATTATTCATCATTTCAAATGTTCAAAGTGCTGTTATTATACGATCAACTTAATGGTTTGGTGTATGTGTTATCTCTTTTCCTGCTGCTGGACAGATCTGCAACTACCCTTTCACTACTAGAGGAATTTTAATGGGTCATATTGCTTTAAGCTACCAGAATTTTCAAGTAAATCATCAGTTGTGAAATTATTTATTTATTTATTCATTGTTTTCTTCTTGTTGTCAAGTTCTTGAATTTGACTGCAGGTTACGGACACACCAGGTATATTAAGGAGGCGAGATGGTATACTTTTTCCTCTATTTTCTTATTATTTATTATTTCTTTTTCTCTTTCTAATTTATTTTATAATATTGCATGAAAGATAAGACTAGACATAGGTCTCTCAAACAAGCTGGGCTGTTTTAAATATGACAGTTAATTGGTGAATATTTAAATTCATTTAGGACTTTTTTGTTGCTTGAGTTCACTAAAGAAGTAACATTCATATTCATGGGGGTAAAAAAGGCAAGTCCATGGAAGTTGAGCTAGTAATAAACTTAGATGCAGTTCTTGTGGGTTTACTGCGGTATAAATGATCGGAGATGGTGACTTGAATTGACATTGTTTTGTCCAGCTTCCATATTGAGGTCTAAAACTATGTTTCACTCGTATCGTCATCTGGAATACTTGTACAATCAAATTACTATAACTGTTTCTGTTGACATAGAAAATTGGAGGAATAATTTTCTTACAATCTTATTGTTTGACTTAAATATCTCATGATTCTGTTGTTTGAGAATAAGGAAAGGTTTAGAGTTTCAAACTTTCAGTTATTATGTAGAAGGCCAATTTGTAGGCTGTCTATTTCTACATACTTTACTGAATCTAAGAACATTATAGTTTTATAATGCAATTAAATTACTAAAACGTTGATACTATATATTGAACTTGGGCCAAGATCTTTAATTTCTCTCTTAAGAATTATAATATCTTTTTCTTGTTTGCAGAGGACAGAAATAATTTAGAGAAGTTGACACTAGCTGTACTCTCTCATTTACCAACTGCCATACTATATGTTCACGATCTATCTGGAGAATGTGGGACCTCACCTTCTGACCAGGTATGTTTGCTTCCATGTATTTTTTGAGCAATTATTTATATGAACTAAATTTGGATACCAAGTTGTTCCAAATGTACATTATAAGATGTTTGGATTAGAAATTATGTGGAAGTAAATCTACAAATCAGTCCTTGCTTATTACCTAGTTATATATAAATTAATTTTTATATTGTGCGCTCGTGTGGCTGACATACACCTGCATGAACTGTAATAAGTATTTTGGCACCTGGAAATGAAAGCACTCATTTCATTTTGTTAGCATAAATGATTGCAAGATTATTGCCTCTAGATTTATTAGATAAATATTTTTAGTAAGTACGTATGGGTGTATATATCCATAATATGGCAGATCAATAGGAATATTTTTCCATGAAGAGTTGGACACTTCGACTTGCTAATGGTATTTTAAAGTAAATTCTATATCATATAGGCTTGGCCATCATAATAGAGGGAGTGGTCCTATTTTGTCTGTATTAATACAATATATCAGATTCAATGTGACAAAAACATTATTGTTCTGTATTCTCCGCTTTACTTTGCTAACAATTGTACTCGTTGACAATCAAATATGCAGTATATCATATACAAAGGAATTAGAGAAAGGTTCAATGACCATCTCTGGCTTGACGTTGTGTCCAAATGTGATCTGTTACGAGAATCTCCAGTTGTTTACATAACTGAAGATAGTAATAATGATGATATTGAACTGGCAAAATACCGGAAAATGGGACCTGATGGATCCATACGTGTGTCAGTAATGAGTGAAGTGGGGATTGATGAGGTTATCATTCTACAACCTTTATTATAGCAGTTATATAACTAAATATATTCATGATGCCTTTTCTATTGAGTTTGCTTAGGATAAAGATTATCTAATTATCATTAACAGAGTTGGAGTGAATTCTTCTTCTGCATGTATTAGGAGAATTACTTCATTTGGGCTTCCCGTATTGTTCTAACAATTTAAATTGTAAAACCTCAACTGCTCTGAATTCAGTGAGCCCCCTTGACAAATTAAAATGTCATGTGCTGAATATAACTGGATAAACTAATTATCAAATCCTATCTGAACATGGATAACAGCCTAAAGTCTGGTTTTCAATTTGCAAGTCATAATTAAGACACAGAAGTAAGTTTTTGTTATGTCTGCCATTTCCTTTAGATGGATGTGCAAAATTGGCAGTCACCCTCTTTGTTTTTATGCCGGTTTTTGCACGAAACTTTTTCCCCCCACGTAATAGATTATGAGGCTAGTATTGACCAACTGTTTTTCTTCCTTTTTGGGTTGAAGAGAATGCTCCCTTGATCTTTTGTTTTTTTTTGGTATTTAGGAGTGAGGAGCAAAATGCCTGTTGGCTTTTTAATTGTTGATGCTATTTTCCCCAAGTCATTAAAAGTTAAATATGTTTAACTAGGAAATAGGCTCATGGACAAACCGTCATATTGTCACATGGATGATGAAACTCCAGCAGCAGACGCTGATGCTGTGGATTAAATATTGGAAAAGTCTAGGGGGACTGGGAAAGGGGGACCGGTCTAGTGACCGGTCCAATTTTTTTATATTTTTTTATTTGTTTTGACTCTCAAAAATGTATAATATTTATTCCAATTAGAATTTTTACAGAATACAGTGATTTAGGTGTATTTTGGATACATATAAAAAAAAGGGTTGTACAGACTTTATAATCTTGTTTTTTGTATGTATTCAAAATACACCTAAATCACTGTATTTTGTAAAAATTCCAGTTGGAATAAATATTATACATTTTTTGGGATAAAAAAAAAAAAAAAAAAAACCCGGTCACTGGACCAGTCCCCTTGCCCCAGAAGGGTTGCTAAATATTTGAAAGGATGAGTTTATAAATTAATTTTCTCGTACTTTCAACCATTGCACAGGATAATTTATACTTTTCCCCTATAACTGCCAGTGTGTACATAAACACCAACCTTGTTTGATAAATTATCAGAGCTTCTGCCTCTTGGATTCATTCCCAATATTTCTTAGTATACAGTCTTTTGAAATCTTGCTTGTCATTTGCAGCTGAAGAGTAGAGTGCATGAAATGCTGGTTTCTCAATCGGCAAGGATCAAAATCGAGGATAGTGACCAAGAAAATGTTGAAGTTCCGAGATAAAATGGTTCATTTAATGTGAAACGGTTCGATTATGACACGGGGCATTCTTTTGTCGATCGCCAAGTTTTATATGTACATGATTCTGTATTCTAGATGTTATGGTTTTCTAGTTGTCTGATTTTTTATGGCATAATTTTATTTTGTTTTTGAATAGGAAGGGGTTTGTTTTGGGCCTATGCCAGGCGGTATTTTGCTACTTTTTACATTTGGAAGTGCATATACTACAGAATTCCTCAAATATTTCATTACCATGTTAGCAGTACTAAAAATACATGCGTAATATTTATATATTTTGTAAATGAGGTCTCTTCCCCCCCCCCCCCCAAAAAAAAAAGAAAAAAGAAAAAAGAAAAAGAAAAAGGAATAAAAAGTGAGCCAAGTGTTAAAGCATGAATCAACACCTCTTCCATTTCTATGCAGAATGTGGTACAAGACTTGCAAAGGGGAACAAATCTATCCAATCCCCACCTTAAACCATTAACAAAGGAATCCCTAAACATTCGGCTTGCAGCAGGCATTGGCGAAGTCAGAAATTTTTGTCAGTGGGTCGAAATTATTACTAAGTTGTATGTGGCTTCGCCACCGTGTGCAGGGGCCATTGCCATTTCAAATTGTTAAACATGACATGGTTGATTCGGTCAATTCCAATATCGGACATTGGCTGAATGGCCGGCGGCTCATCTTCATCCACTGAAGGGGCCAAGCTCACAGGTTCTCTGCTGTATTCATCTGTCAAATGCAAAAGAATATACAAGATAAGAGTCTTACTATATATGCCGAATAATTCATATCGATATTAAATACCGATATATGAATACATGGGGATAGGGGGTATAAAGAAGGGATCCACATATTACTGTTTAGTTTATAGTTCCGCGTTAGTCGCAATCCAAATTCGATATAAAATAAGTCAACATATAAACCGTTTTCGAAAGATAAATTCATATTTCAAAAAAAGGGATAAGATTCGGAGGAATTAAGCCTCACCAAACATTGTGCTGAAGGAAGTTGGAGGACAGGTCGCCATGAAGTTGAGGCCAATGTAAAATCCAATTGCCAATACTAAAGTCACCATGGAGTTGAATATTTTGTTCATCAAATATTATTAATATTATAAATAATTAAAATTCTTATATTTATATATCTATATATTTTATACACTTATACATAAATTAACAATACAGTTATATAACCATATAATAGTAATAAATAAGTATATAAAATAAAGAAACAAGGTATCTATTATTTATGTAAATTCGAATGGTATGACCCAAAATAAATATAATGAAAGATATGGAAAAGGCCTAATAACAATACTAGAAATAATGAAATATGGAAGAAAACGTGAGCGCCCATAGAGAGAAAGTAGTTACCGTTTAAAACACGCTCTATAAATATATAAAGAACATACCTCAAGCTTCTTCCTACTAAGCCTCCCTCTCCTCGGATATCTCCTTTCCCTCCCTTTCTCTTCCTACAGTTTTTCAAAGGTGAGCCTCATATATGTTCTCTCTAGTCTCTTCGTTAAATTAGCTCAATTTTGATGAATTTTAAGTATGCTTCATAGAAGTTTGTATCTTTAATTTGTTTAAGTTCTGATTTGCTTGATCTTTGTTGGTTTATTGCTTCCATGTATTAGATCTTTCGAAAATTGAGATGGGTTTTTGTTTTTATTGTCTAATTTGGTAGTTTGGAGTCGTTTGTTCTCAATTAATTTGGAAATTTGGGTTGGAATTGGATTTTATGTTGAGTTTAAGAGAATTTGAGATCAGTGTCTGCGCGTACAAATTAGTAAGTTTTGCTATGCCCTATGTATTTGCTAAAGTTAGTTTTAAATTTTTGAATGGAATGGAATGATCCATTCGGCTTTTTTATAGTTGATGATTTCATATCTTTTTTTTTTGGGCTCCAATTGGTTATGTTTCTCAAGAGAGTTCCTTCATATATACTGAAATAACCATTTATTCATTTACCATCTCTCTCTCCCTCTCCCTATATCTATATATTTATGTATATATACCGTCAAAGTTAAGCACAACCATAGTACCAAGATTGAATTTTTATTTGGTGTGGGCGTTTCAACTCTATATCAGCCACCATCTTCTGCATTCTATGTTCTTGTGCATTCTATTTTTATATATCTCATTGTTAAAAATGAATAACTCATTTTGGTGGTGTCACTGTCACTGGTTTTTAGTGGGAAACCTGGACAGTTAAAGGTTAAGACAGATATGAAAATGTATGTGAAGTAAGTTAATCAACCACCATTTTGTGAAATGATGTGTGATTGATTAAATGTTTTTACGAACTAGATCTTTAGATAAGGGAGTACTATTAACTTATATTCCATTTGTTCTGTGAAGCCTATTTATTCTGCAATTGAGTTTTCATGCACCTGATGCTTGTTACGATTCACTTTTAAAACAAAACTTCATCTAAATATCTGTGAGTAATTATTCCGTCTTTTGACACTTCTAAAAAAGAAAGACAGAAAGAAGAAAAGACAAATCTTCCAGTTTTTTGGTCATCATGTTGTTTAATACCATTCATGGATTATATGCAGAGATAATTTCAACGCATAACTTCGTTCACACATGGTGATTGTTGTTGATGCTGCAAACAAGGTAGCTCTTTCTTTTGCTACCATTTTTTTTTGTTTATGTTTTTGTTTTGGAATAATTGAGTAAGAGCCTAGGTGGTCTTGTCTGGAATCATTTTACTGTGCTCTCAATTGAAACATAGATTCCAATATACCTGATCCTATGAATAGTGGTCTTCTTTCTTGGGAATTGAATACCTTACTTCATCATCTTTAGAAGGGATGAATTCAGTGAGTTTCAAGTTGAAATTGGATGTTTGAGTACTTGAACTTTTTGAATTTTAATTCAGAGATTTATAAAAATTATTGTTCACAAGACTTTATGAAATTTGCAAGTATCTGACCAAATTATTCCGGTTTCACTTTTAAGCACTGAATGTTTCCAACAGATTAACCTTAAAGTTTAAACTTTTGTACTCTGACGAGCGAGCGGGCGAAGCCTTCCATTTAGTTACCTCAGGGTTTTGATGGAAGTAGAAAATATGGGTTAAATGGTCTATTACCAACTAATCCAACAAAAATTCATTTAGTTGCTGATAAATATTCATAATGTCTACTAAATTCCTAAACACAAGCCATTCATACTTTTGTTACAACCTATTATTGGTCATTTGATGATAACCACATACACAAACTGTTTAACTGTTACTTATGATTTGGCTTTATTACTGGTTTCAGGAGGCAAATGGAAGCGCCTTGACTAATAAGAAGGTCACCGTCGTTTTTGTTTTGGGTGAGCAACATCAAAACCTATTTTTTTTTTGTTGGATTCTGTTTTTATTTATATATTCACAAATATAATACTGATGCTTTGCTTGTACATACTATTGTATATTGATGCTAAAATTGTTTGGCTGCTTTCCAAACCCTGTAGATGGGGTAAATTCCAAATAGGAACATTATTCTCACTTCTCTGTGTCTAGTGCATGTTATAAATATTCCCCAAAATTGTTTCCTGGCTTCTTTGTGTACTCTGGTGGTTGCATTAAGAAATTTTATTATCAGTCCTCTGTATAGTCCTATATCGAGTGGTAACTTGGTTACCAAACTGAACTGTTTACTGATCAATATGATTTTACATTTTCTCATTGCACTAATCATTTCAAAAAGTGTCATTTTCTCAGTGCGTATGTATCCACATACATACACGCAAACACACTTAAGATTGGTTATAAAAACTTCTGGTGTGACTACCTAGACTTCAACCCTGTTGATTGAATTATCCCAAAGAATGCATGATATGTATGTATAAGAAGATTCCTATCATGTTGCGTGACTGCTACTACTACCTAGTAAGTGGTTAAAGTGAGTCAAATATGCCTAGTCTTAAATTTGCCAGTATCTTTGTTAGATTTATAAAATAGGCCTAAAATCTAGTATTATATGAAGACATCAAGCTCAATAACTCAAAACCAATTAGCAATGAGAAGAGTTGACCCAAATCATTGTATACTAGACATATTTTCAGTTATTCAATGTGGGACAAGATATATATTCTAACACTCTCCCTCATGTGTAACCCGATATATTGAGGGTTGCACGTGGACCTGATGAATATGAAGACCTACACAAGATATACAAGCTCAGAAGAATCTAGTCACAAGACTAGCCTAGAATAAATCTAGTAAACCACGGACAACTATTGACCCAATGATAAGTGGTACTAATTAAGAAATGGGTAACTTTGACCTTTAAGAAAGGGACTGCAAGTGGGTAAGAATGAAGGCTAAGAAAAGTTTTTAATTAGGCCTAAGGATAGCCCGCTTTGATACCATTAAACATTTATAAAACAGGTTCAAAGTCTATTATATGAAAACATCAAGCTCAATAACTCGAAACCAATTGGCAATGAGTAGAGTTGGCCCAAGTCATTGTATACTAGACATATTTTCTCAAGGTATTCAATGTGGGACAAGATATATATTCTAACAATCTTTTTACCCACACACAATATTTTAACCTCTTGATGCCTTTGAAATGATGTGGCTTTTAACTTCTTGTCATTCTTTTCTTTTTGGTGTATTATTTGTTTTTTATGATCAATTCCAATTTTTTTATATTTTCCTTATTTGTTATTCTTGCTGGTCAATTTTCTGCTGGATTTTCAAGATGCATTTTGAACTTCTCAATAACTTTGTTTTCTCCTTTATGATGATTAATTGTATTTTTATTTACTTTTATTTGAACTGAGCAGGTGGCCCAGGCAGTGGTAAGGGTACCCAGTGTGCAAATATTGTTCAGAATTACGGATACACTCATCTCAGTGCTGGTGATCTTCTACGAGCTGAAAAGGATTCTGGTTCTGAAAATGGGTACGTTGTATCATCTTTTAGCTAGATAAAGTTTGCAAATATTGCTCCTTCAAAGAAAAGTAGATCTCACAAATTTATTAGACCCTTGTTTGGTGTGCTAACATCGTTTCTGGAAATTTCTAAGGTGGTTCCTGTTTTCATATGAATTTAATTGTGGTGGAATTATAGGTGTGGCGTCTGAGTTCCTCTCTCTTTTATCTAGTATACTATTTTCTCCTATTAAGTATACTGTATACTCCCTTTGTACATTGGTTTCTGCCCTATTGGGCCGTTTATATAACTTTTTCTTACCTTTAAAAAATTAGGCATGAAATGAAGTCTTGGGTTGCCATATTAATACATTTGATGCTTATGGAATGTTTAGACAAAGATGCTTAACGGCAATAGACTAAACCTCATGCTTGGACTACTCTATCCCTTTTACTGTATATTAGGTGAAGTAGTGAAATCAGTTCTTATGGAATTTTATGAAGTGATGCATGATTCTGTTTGTAGGTGCTGGAAGTCTCAGTTCATTGAAATTTTTCTTTATAAAGTTGTTCTTTGGAACTTAGTGCCAGGATTTCCTTGAGACAGAAGAAATACTATTTTTTTTGTTTCACTAGGACACGAGGAGTTAAGTGTGTATGTAAGTAGATGAGACTTTGTTGATGAATAGTTTGGATAGTTTATCACGTAAACTAAATGACGGCCAGAAATCCTCTAGTAAATCTTGTACATGCAGTATTATTTAGGCTTGTCACTGCTTTAATAGATTATGGGTGTAGTGTACATCCATTGATTTGATTCTTGATTTTGTGTATGAGCAATTTGTTATGCCTCATGTCAGTTAATTTTCCTTGTCTTGCATCTGAATTTAAAAATATAGAGGTTGTTGATTATTATTTACTGATCTGGTATTGTTTCTTGAAACGCGTGGAACATTAATTGTGCAATTGAAATTTCTTTCAACATGAACCCAATTTTTAGAATTTTTCCCCCATTATTGCCAAAAACTGATTCTAAATTCTCTGTTCTCTGATATTAGGACCATGATTGAGACCATGATTAATGAAGGAAAGATCGTTCCTTCAGTGATAACAGTCAAGCTCCTAGAACGTGCAATGCTGGAAAGTGGTAATGACAAATTCCTAATTGATGGTTTTCCCCGTAACGAGGAAAACCAAGTAGCATTTGAGTCTGTTGTAAGTTTTCTACACAACCACCGTAGCGAGATGAAAATTACTCTATTTACTTATTGACAGTTGATAATAGAAGTCTAGAATATGCAGACCATTGATTTACAATAATCTCGAATATTGCAGACCGGAATTGAGCCAGAATTTGTCCTTTTCTTTGATTGTTCTGAAGAAGAGATGGAGAGGCGCCTTTTGAGTCGAAACCAGGTTATTAGACATATGAGTTGTATTTAAACTAAGAATTTGTTTTATTTCACGCGCCATCCTGTTTCTGATTTTTTTTTAAATTTAATTTTTTGAAGGGAAGACAAGATGATAACATAGACACAATAAAAAAACGGTTTAAGGTTTTCATGGAATCTAGTCTACCAGTGATTGAACATTACAACTCTAGAGGGAAAGTTCGGAAGGTAATATTTTATTACTAATCTCTGAAAATATTATATCCTATTGCAACCATTGATGTGTCTTTTGCCCTTAGATTGATGCTGCAAAGCCTGTCGAAGAAGTTTTTGATGCGGTTAAGGCCTGTTTCACCCCATCTAGTGACAAGGTACAGCACTACTATGGCAAGGCGATGCAGGATGAGGTGTATTCAAATTAGTTCTTCTATAATTTTAGTGTGAATCAAATGCTTGATATCCAATAATCCATTAATGAATCCTTATGAAATTTCTGAGGACTCTGCACTTAGTCCCCGTGGGATAAGGGCCCTACCAATGGAGTCTGCTAGGAGCGAGGACCTGATTTAGTACATTTGTGGGATTTCTGAATATTTTGTGTTCTTGAGCTTTATTGATACTCCACCAAAATGTGCCTTAAAATTGCCAACTTACCTGTGCCAATACCCGCGGTATCATACTAGGTTTCAATGGAGTGAGAAAGTATCCATGACGGACTTCTTAAGAGATTATGATATAAAAAGTTCTCTACCCATCAAACAGTTTATTAGTTGATTTAAGCACAGCCAATTCCTTAGTGTTATTTCTTCATATTGTAAGTTTTATAGTAAAATTATTTTGTTGTTGCAATATTATGGACAAGGCATTGACTGCGGGACAAAGTACATTCTTTATTTGTTGGTATTATTTTTAGGATTCCATGCAATTTCATCACTTTTGGAGTTGATACACAAACATTGCTAGTTCAGTATTAGATATACAACTTGGTCATTTGCATTTTGCAGTTTGAAACACCCTTTTTTGAGCTGAAATTGCACAGTTAATGCATGTTAACTTGGGCTTGTTATGCCATCACAAGTTTTATACTCCTTGGTTCTTCTAGGCTGTAAAAGTAGTTGAGAATTGAATTGGCAGAAAGAGTGGTAAATAACTGAAATTTTGAAATTTGTTTTGTTTGTTACTCAACTATTAGTCAGTCCTGCAGTGCATTTAAAGGAGTTGCTTGGGCTGTTAGTAATCCAAGCTTTCACCATTCATAGTAGTATAACATATGCTACGTTTGGATTGAAGGAATGGAATGAAGAGCGGAATGATTCATTCCATTCTAGTTGGAATGAGTTATTCCATACTCTTCCTCAATGAATAAAATTCATAAATTTGGGAGGAATAAGAATGATTCAATCCATTCCAATCGCAACCAATCACAATTTTTTTCATTCCATTCCCACCTTCATTACTCCAATCCAAACGTAGCAATAGTGACTTAGTAGGACAACACCATTATCAAATATACACAAGTTCTGCATTATGTTGCCTGAGAAACCTTCAATTGTTAAGTAATACAGTTCTATATCCTTATTGCTTTCTGGCTAACCTTCTTAATCTCTCTCTCTCTCTCTCTCTCTGTGTTCCTCTCTCTCACAGGTGGCTTAATATTTGGCAAATTATCGTACTGAAGTCAAAAAGCTATTCATGCACCATGTTTGATCTTGTCATAGGTTCTGCACCGCAGAATGAAACAGTTTATTTTTTATTTAATTACTTTTAGAAAGAGGTTAGTTCCCTCTATGATGTTATTGTTAAGACCGAATAGGATCCACCTTATATAGATGGAACAACTAACAAGTTAAAGTATAAGAAACCTGTTTGTTGGAAGCAATACTCTTCACGGATAATGCCATCTATTATGCATGGTTTTTACCTAAGAAAGTCTGCCTGTGCAAAATACTGCTGAAATAGTGCAAATGTCCATCGACTTCGGTAAGATTTTGCAGTGTTCTCCAGAATTCTCAGATTTGTACAACATTCAGAAGCACAAAATATACTAGGGGATAATTAAGCAATCACCACTATAATTCTGAGAAAGCCTGGGGTAAAAAGATTAAACAAATATAATACCATTCTCCTTGATCGTATCTAGAACAATCCCTAGCCTCCCTTCAATTCGTTCATTCTTCTTGGCCTCATAAGACATGGCAAAAACATCAGCTTCCTTTGATCGCTCAGCAATCAACTTCCCGATAACTCTGCAGGCATTGGTATCAGTCAGCGATGGTAGCGTGTTCCTCAGGTCCTTGGAATTTGTGGTAGCGACCGATATTACTTTGCTGGTACCCCGGTGCATCACTTTTGCATGGACAAATCGCTTTGAAAAGAAAACATTTAGCAGAAATGGTCTCATGTACATATCTGTCTTTTGTTTCCATGATTTTCTGTTGGGCTTTTTAGCAGCTTCACCTCGAGATCTCCGAGTCCATGCGGCTTGAACTACAAAACCCTACGAAAAATGGAAGAGAAAATAAATTATTGTTCGTGGACAAGTGTTTGAAATTATTTGAATCGAAACAAATATTGATGAAATAACGAGTTCACCATATTCTATAACACATTTCAACGTGGAAGGATACCCCTCATTTACAGAAAAGGGTTCCATCTAAGTGTGAAGCAACTACAAATCTACTAAAAGAGAACTAGTAACTATCACTATAACACTTAAATAACTATGCAACATTAGAATAAATAATTGCTGAAAGTTTGCCTAGGACTGCTAGATGTCTCATTTACAATGGTGAAGCTACCTGCTTGATAAAATCCTTTCAGAGAACTAACAACATAATGAGAAAATGACAATCATCGGGGCCACTACTGAGCACTTTTTTGAAGTTATTTGAAAATAGATGTAGCATTAGTAAAATCCTTCACTTGATTCAAAATGTTCATAAGGAGATTTTCAAAATCAATATATAAGTTAAAGAAGACTGTTTTATCTCATTCTTAGCTTAGCTAAGGCTTTGTATCAAGTCTATTGATTAATTTTACCCAATTTAGATAAAATCACTTCAGGACATTGTCTATCTCGGACATAGAAATAATTTGTAAATTACATTTACTCCTAATCTATGACCACTTCAAGAGATAATAGTTTATTAAAAAATCCTTGATCTTAGAAAGAAGTCAAATTATATGGTACATTTTCAAATAAAATTACTCCCTCCATCTGGGAGAAAATGGCCCTCTCTCTTCTGCTATGTACATTTTCACAATACACTACGGCCTGGTTTATTCTTGATGTCGAAGTTTTTAACTACATACTTGTAAAATTTATTCCTTCGATCAAGACTTTCACTACTTTTCGTTGTAAGATCACGACTAACAGAGAGTACATAAAATATTTATTTTTTAGTAAAATTTTTAGGAGTAAATTGTTTATTTTTCTATATACTTTATTGTTTTGCAAAATAGTTCTCTTATGACATCTTGAGAACAATGTTAGCCAGAACATCCATTTAGTTGAGAGTAACATAAGCAACTTTAGTATCCCCGTCAAAATTAGAAAAAAGCACTTCAGAGACCATGGCCCAGGGGTAATGAATAATGATCTAGCTGGGCCTCCTTGAGTCCAAAATCCAAATTTGTATTTCTACTACTAATCTTCAGTACAAAAAAAAGAATTCTCAAAGGAAAAGACAGCAAAGAGATAGCTAGAGAAATTACATCTGCATTTCTTATTTACAAAATCGAGCAGGCATAGATATAGTAACAAAATATACCGACTGCAAAGTTTCAAGATCAGAGATCTTGCACTCTTTTCAACACGAAGATTAGAACTCATACATGGGTTAAATCCACAGGCTACATGAATTTTCAATTCAGGATTTTAAACTTATGCCAACTCACAAAAAGTGTTCTCTTTGTTCAATGCACATAATCCCCACATCAAAATCAAGAATTACAAATTGATTTTCAATTCCAATTCACACAACAAATGTTTAGTGTGCCTGTGCTAGTTATAGAAACCTATATCGAACTTATACCTCTTAGCTATAACCAATTCATATCAATTAACATCAACAAACAAAGATTTCAGATTCTATTTCATTTGTGTACGGAAGTAAGTTCAAACGTATATAAAAATCAGTAAGATGGGTTTAGCTAAAAGAACACTAAATATCAACTTTAATGGGGGGAAATACAAAATTGAAGAGTTTTGAGAAGTATTAAAAAAAGAAAGAACGAAATTTAGAGATGGGTAGTTAACATACCTGGTTTGGAGTAAGATTAGAAGGGTATGAGGTCGAATTGATGGATAAATTCAGCTGCGGGAAAGAGGAATACCATGAGAGTGAAGTGGGTCTCTCACCACGAGCACCAAAGAATTCAGAGGAGGGAATAAGAAACGATGATGTTGTTGGTGTTGAAGATGTGCAGGCGGCCATTGATGTTTTTGAGAGAGGGATGCAGAAACTAAAATCTTCAAAGCCATAAAACAAAATCTTCAAATGTCAGTCCCCAAAGTTTTTTTTTTGTGGTTAATTTCCACACACGTCCCCGAGAATTAAAAGAATTAAACATTGACCTCGTTAAACCATAAAGTAAGAATTTCCGTTGTACCAAAATTTTCACGTTTTGTCCTTTCACTTTTTATTTTATTTTATCTCGAGTATTTTATCCTCAAATGTTATAATTTTGAAGGTATGATTTAAAATTTTGAATAATAAATGTGAAAATAGTTGTAGTTTGGATACTAAACATAAAAAATATCTACATTTTAGAAATTAACATAAAAAAATTATATAATTTGAGTATGAAATACATAAACAATGAGGAGATTAAACATGAAAAATAACTATAATATGAAAATTAATATAAAGGTTATTATTAAGACTTTTTACTTTTATATCAAAGGATATAAGAGTTCTTCGACGAATTGTTTTAGGACGGAATAAAATAATGGTCGAGATTAGAATCAGATTATAATAGAATGAGACTCAAATAATATTTTATTAATGTGTTTTGTGGATTCGGTTATGTTGAAGTTAAAAATCAACTTTATCATAATGAGTCGTATGATTTTACCATATACAGTAAAACTTCTATTTAGGAATAGACTTGGGACCAAATTATTTGTTTTCTAATTGAGAGGTTATTACTAAATAGAGGTATTGGTATAAAATGTAGTCTTTTATAGAAAATGTAGTTCTTTATAGAAAATATAGTCTTTTATAAAAAATATAATTTTTTAAAATTAATATCGTCTCTCTCTCATATATATATATATATATAAAATTATTACTATATAGAGGTATAGTTTTTTTAATACGGGACTTAAAAAGTATATAACATATTACAATTTAGAGGTTATTCCTATTTATAACTGGCCCAAATTGGGACCAAATTTTTTTATAATATTGTAGAGGTTATTCTTACATAGAGTATTCCTAAATAGGGGTTTTACTGTAATTTTAATGTATTGGTAACACATTAGTGCAAAACCATACAACTCACTATGGTGAAGTTGATTTTTAATTTCATCATAACTGGATCCGTGTTTTGAACGTTATTTGAAAATTATATCGGAATAAAATAAAACAAAACAAAATGACTAATGATTATTAATAACTTATAAATGTATTATATTGACAATAATTGAATTTTGGATAAACAAAGATTCTGAACACTTCATTAATGCAATTTGATACGTTACTTGAAAATATTATCCGAATGAAATAAAATAAAATGAAGTGACGGATGGCTATTAATAACTTATAAATTTATTATATTGATAATAATTAAATTTTGGATAAGCAAATCCAAATAATTTTGAAGTTATTTCAATATTAACAATGATTATTTATTTTATTGAAATCTAAATAATGCAAATTATTGAGAGATTTATTGTAACACTCCAGTCCCACATCAAACGATAGGAAAAAAATTTGTCTGTATATAAATAAATAAGTTACTATCAATAGTACCTTCAAGTCATGACCTTTTAGGTTAGCCTGGAGTAGTGAGCTAAGATAACCTAAGAAGATACTATTGGATCAGTGGCAGAATTAATCCCTTATTTGGATGGATCATTTGATTCGTTTTACCCAAGATTTATTCCGAACTCGGGATTTGACCGGGTTGTTACATAAGGTATTAGAGTCGATTCTCAAAAGTTCGGGTCTGGTTATACGATCGGGTTGCCGGAGGTGGAGACATGAAGGCACATGAAGGCACGATCGGGTTGCCAGAGGTGGAGACATGAAGGCTAGTTTAACAATTTAACATGTCTGAAACATCTGAATGACATAATTTTATTATGTTATCCCTCTGAAAAAATTTAAAGTTGTTGTAAATTTATTTAATATTACTTAATATAATAGTTAATATTTTTTTTAATTTTTTTACTTTATTCAGCTGCTCATTCAGCCATTCAGCCAAAAAAATTTGACTTAACCATTTAGCTCAATCATCTGACCGATTCAGCCATTCAGATGATTTTTTTCCAAAACAAACGCACTTAATGGCTGACTGATTCAGTCATTTAGCCATTCAGATGTATTTAGTCCTAAACAAACAGTCCCTAAATAAATTACTACCAATAGTACTTTCAAGTTATGTGACCAGGATCCTCTCCATTTCAAGTGAATGGAGACTCTCTATTTCATGGTCCAGATTTAAAATGTGCGAGATTTAAAATGTGTTGAGAGCGCACATTTTAAATCTGGACCAAGAAATAGAGAATTTCCATTTGCTTGAAATGGAGAGTCTCCATTTGTTTGAAATGGAGAGGATCCTAGTCTCAAGTCATGACCTTTTGGTTAGCCTGTGGTGGGCTAAAATGACACAAGAAGATATTATTGTGCCAGTAATTTAAGCCCTTATTTGGATGAATTTAATTCAATTCGAACTTAAGATTTGACCCGAATTATGTTTCGTACTCATGATTTAACCTGAATTATTACATTTATTCATCTTTTGACTTTATGAATTTCTTTTTTCTTTTCTTTATGATAGAACCCAGTAGCACTATAAAGAATGTTTAGATGTATTTAGTTGGGCCCTTAATGGATTTTAGCAGGCTTAATTGCACATATGGGACAATCAATCTATATACACACACCTTAAATAAATGTGAGATTGACACTTGAGATTGCAAACTTTCAAATTCTCATTCTTTTTCATCTTCCAATCCTTTCACCTTCCAATCACTTTATTTCTAATAATAATCTATCTATATTAGTTCATCACAAAAAACGATTCAGAGACCGAGTAATCTTTGACCCACTGATATGACCCAACCCATGATAACAAATTAACAATGAGGTTGGGAGTTCGATCCTTCTATATCTATATTTATGGTAAAAATACACTCACTTTATCCTCGCATGTTTCACATTTTTACAATATATATATACACACACACATACAGACCTCTTCCAACCAACCAACCATGGAAAATCTATCTATATTAATTCATATATAAATGTGAGGTTCACACTTGACATAATTAAGATGGATGGACCATGGATAATAATAATAATAATACACTCACTATTTCATAACATTTATACAATATATATAGAGACACTACAAGAAAATCGACTATTTTCGACGGACCTAACCTCGACGGAAGAACTTCCGTCGATATTAACCCTATTGTTGACAGAATATATACTCTGTCGTAACTAATTCCCTCACAAACAACATAATTCCGAATGAATTCCGTCGAAAGTAGTATTCTCCCGTGGCGCGAGCTTTCCCGCTAGTGCGAGCCCTAATTTCGACGGACCAAAATTATTTCTTAAGTACTTGTTCGTCGAGATTAATATACTTCCGAGGGAATTATTGCCGACTGATTTCCGTCAAAAATAACGATTAAAATCTAATTCGTACGCCTCCTTTTCTTTTTTCATTTCTCTCTATTTCTCTCTCTCTCAACCGGTCCCCCTCCCCCGGTAGAGCCCCCCTCCCACCGGTCCCCCCTCCCCCGGCATATATGTATGTATATCTATATCTACATCTACAGAGAGACCTCTTCAAACCAACCATGGAAAATCAAGTTGAATTTGTAACACAAATTTTAAACTCCATTTTCATGATAACAAAAATAAACAAAAGCACCATTATTATGGTTTTCGCCAGCTTCTTCTTTTTCCTTGGCCTTTTAATGCACTTTCTTCATCATCATCACCATTACCTCCATGTCTTAACCTTCAATCCTAAGAAACCTAATGATCTCAAGACGACGACATTATTATTATATTGTGCTGTTTGCCTACAAGATGTCGCCGGCGGCGAGAGGTATCGGAAGCTGCCCAAGTGCAACCATTGCTTCCATGTTGAGTGCATCGACGCATGGTTTCAGTCCCATCCAACCTGCCCACTTTGTAGAAATCAAATTTCTCATAAGATGAACCAACCATGTTTTTTCTCTTATTTCCTCGTGGAAATTGGCAAGTACCCTTTTACTCAGGAGTTTGCCTTGACATTGTGCGAGAGCTTGCTGTGTTTGATATATTTTTCATTCCTTTATTGTGTAAATAATTTGTTTTACCAGATTTCATTTTCTGTTTTCCTCTTTAGCTTTTGGATACTTATGTATTAACGCTCTTATATGCTGCTTAGGATCATTATGGAATTCCATATCTACATAACTTATAAATTATTAGAAAGAAATTTTATCTCTTATATATTTTCTTTCATTTTCTCATAAAATATTCGTTATAATTTAAGTTTTGTTATTCATAAACAATTTTAATATTTGATGTACTTTTATTTATTAATTAGATTAACCTAGTAAATTTAATTATTTTTGATCATGTTAATGTATTGACCTTATTTTTAATTTTTATTAGACTTTGTTTATTTTTAGGGTTTAGGTAGTGCTAATAGTCTCCTAAGTATTATTTTGGAATAACTTTTATTATTATTTCAGAAATATTACTGTTTGACCATCCTTGTGTTCTTCAAGGATTTTGCTGAGATTTCTTGTGTTTCTTCCGGTGTTACGCGTCTTTGGCTATGTCAGTTGGCATTCGATGTTCAATAATGCTATTATCACATAAAATAATCACATACCGCTCATATACTGCTGACGTGACACTCATGAATTTGTTGTTGAGTTAAGTGGATGTTACGTCAGCTGTATGTGAGCGGTATGTGATTATTTTATGTGATAGTAACATTATTGTTCGATGTTACCTACTTTCCATTACATTTCTCCTCAATTTTATTTCATGAATGTATGGAAGTTCAAATAGTAAATAGTAAATCAAAATCACTAAAATATCCGCTTTAATGGGGAATTAAAATACAAAATTGAAGAGTTTCGAGAGATATAAAAAAGAAAAGAATTTCGGAGATGGGTAGTTAATATACCTAGTTAACAGAAGTAAGAAAATAATTTCTGTAAGAAAAGAATTTTGGTCAATTAAATATTAATTTCTTTTTGAATATTTCATCCCTAAACATTATAATTTCTGTAATTTCAATTCCACCTAATCACAAAACATAACAAATGGGACTTAACATAAGAAACAGTGAGGACTAGATGTGAAAATAACTTCTGTTTAAGGCTAAACATGATATTTCGGGATTCACATGAAAAATTTATATGGTTTGATGAAATTAGCAGAAAAAAATTAAGTTAGCAAATAATTGTAAAAATAATTTTAATATGGGTAGAGGTTATCTAAAAACAATTGTAAAACTTATAGCGTTCAAGAATATATAAGAGTAATTATTACTAATAACTTATAAATGTATTATATTGACAATAAATTAATAGAAAGAATTAAATACTTAGAAAGAATTTGGAAGTCATAAAATATTTCAATCTAATTTTTAATTATTGTTGTTAAACAAACTAAAAAAATATTATTGTTGTTAGAATTTATTATGAAATTTATTTTTACTTGTAACGATATCTCTGTTAATTACGGTGTACGGAATTAAGAAATAAATGAAAAAATAGTACTGTAAAATTTTAAGTAACTAATAATCTTCTTGTGGTCACCTTTAATTTTGTTTATTATATACAAATGTCCAATATAAGCAAAACAGGAAAATTATAAAATAAAAAAAAGAAGAAGAAATGGAGTAAAATTTTAAGACCTTCTTATGGTCACTTTTAATTTTGTTTATTATAAATAATTGTTCAATAGTACATGTGAAACGGAAAAATTACAAGATATTCTAAGAATACAATATGAGCACAAATGTTGTTGTATTCTAATATTCGTATGATGATATTTTTATTTGTGGTTGTTGTATTCTAATCTTTGTATGATGATATTTTTATTTGTGGTCAAAAATACACTCACCTGATATTCTAAGAATACAATATGACCACAAATGTAGTTGAATTCTAATCTTCCTATGATCGATATAGGTTGAAATTCATATTTAAAAAACTAACTATCCAATTAGGGGGACGATTCAAAGCTATATCAAATTCACATTGTTATCTCATACTACCGGCGTAGAATCATAAGCTCACATTGAAATTCATAACAACAACATATAAAGATATATATATATAGGGAGCATTTCAGGAACATAACTCTTAAAAGACATAACAAGCATAACACCTTTAGCGACGGACCAAATCGTCGCCATAGGTTCGTCTGACGCCATAGGTCTTATCCGACGGACAATATATAGCGACGGATGGACCTATGGCGACGGACGGACCTATGACGAGGCATTTAGTGACGGTTTGGTCCGTCGCTAAAGGGGAGTTATGCTCCTTAAGGAGTTATACTCTTTAAGAGTTATGCTCTTGATCATTGTTCTATATATATATATATATATAAAAGTTATATACGGTCCGGATCTTAACCTTATCCTTTATCCAACATACCTTGCTTATCTCCCTCTCCCTTTAGCGACGGACCGGGCTACGGTTCGGTCCGTCGCTATATATACAACCGTCGTCTATATGTTGTCCGTCGCTAAAAGCTAAGACGACGGTTGTATATATAGCGACGGACCGAACCGTCGTCCAATCCGTCGCTAAAGGGAGAGGGAGATAAGCAAGGTATGTTGGATAAAGGATAAGGTTAAGATCCGGACCGAAGTTATATATATCTTAGATCAACCTAAGATAAGTTATCTGAGGTTATTTTTAATATAACATCATTTGATTATCAATTTAATAATCTGACCGTAATAATGTGGATAAAATGTAAAAATAGGATAGAAATTATATAAAATTTGTTTACATCTTTGTTATTCCAGATCATATGTAATATGTCAAATTTGGTCCATTATGTTGTCCAACAACCAACATCATGTCATTTTAGGTTTGTTTATGGTGAAGCACTATTCTTTGTCGTTTGTTTCTCTTTAGCATTCGTAGAGGAAAGAGAAGTACTTCAATGTTCAGAAGAAAGTGCCAACCTTTCAAGGCTATGATTACAAGGGAAAGAGTGAATCTTATATAGGCGTATACTTACTTCAAATTGATTTTCTCAAACAACAATGCTACTATCACATAAAAACTCTTACATAACTCTCACATACACACACATAAATATTGTGGACCCTGCCTGACATATGGGGCCCACATTATTTATGTGTGTGTATGTGAGAGTTATGTGAGAGTTTTTATGTGATCCTAACATTATTTTTTCTCAAATTCCATAGAGTTACGATTCTAATTGAATTCCAAAAATATTTATCCAAACACGCTCTTAATTTTTTCTGGGTTGTGTTATGGTATTAAAGTTTGTCAGTTTAATAGCCAGCTTTCTATAAAATTTTAAGAATTATAATGGTGATATTAAATTTGAGGGAATTGATATTTCTACGTAATTTTTTAATATTTTCACATAAAAAATGTCGCTATAAATGTGTAGCGAAAATCTCGCTCGCTTTTTGGGTGAATGCCCTCTTCATCAGTTGTAAATGTATTATATTGACAATAATTGAATTTTGGATAAACAAAGATTCTGAACACTTCATTAATGCAATTTGATACGTTACTTGAAAATATTATCCGAATGAAATAAAATAAAATGAAGTGACGGATGGCTATTAATAACTTATAAATTTATTATATTGATAATAATTAAATTTTGGATAAGCAAATCCAAATAATTTTGAAGTTATTTCAATATTAACAATGATTATTTATTTTATTGAAATCTAAATAATGCAAATTATTGAGAGATTTATTGTAACACTCCAGTCCCACATCAAACGATAGGAAAAAAATTTGTCTGTATATAAATAAATAAGTTACTATCAATAGTACCTTCAAGTCATGACCTTTTAGGTTAGCCTGGAGTAGTGAGCTAAGATAACCTAAGAAGATACTATTGGATCAGTGGCAGAATTAATCCCTTATTTGGATGGATCATTTGATTCGTTTTACCCAAGATTTATTCCGAACTCGGGATTTGACCGGGTTGTTACATAAGGTATTAGAGTCGATTCTCAAAAGTTCGGGTCTGGTTATACGATCGGGTTGCCGGAGGTGGAGACATGAAGGCACATGAAGGCACGATCGGGTTGCCAGAGGTGGAGACATGAAGGCTAGTTTAACAATTTAACATGTCTGAAACATCTGAATGACATAATTTTATTATGTTATCCCTCTGAAAAAATTTAAAGTTGTTGTAAATTTATTTAATATTACTTAATATAATAGTTAATATTTTTTTTAATTTTTTTACTTTATTCAGCTGCTCATTCAGCCATTCAGCCAAAAAAATTTGACTTAACCATTTAGCTCAATCATCTGACCGATTCAGCCATTCAGATGATTTTTTTCCAAAACAAACGCACTTAATGGCTGACTGATTCAGTCATTTAGCCATTCAGATGTATTTAGTCCTAAACAAACAGTCCCTAAATAAATTACTACCAATAGTACTTTCAAGTTATGTGACCAGGATCCTCTCCATTTCAAGTGAATGGAGACTCTCTATTTCATGGTCCAGATTTAAAATGTGCGAGATTTAAAATGTGTTGAGAGCGCACATTTTAAATCTGGACCAAGAAATAGAGAATTTCCATTTGCTTGAAATGGAGAGTCTCCATTTGTTTGAAATGGAGAGGATCCTAGTCTCAAGTCATGACCTTTTGGTTAGCCTGTGGTGGGCTAAAATGACACAAGAAGATATTATTGTGCCAGTAATTTAAGCCCTTATTTGGATGAATTTAATTCAATTCGAACTTAAGATTTGACCCGAATTATGTTTCGTACTCATGATTTAACCTAAATTATTACATTTATTCATCTTTTGACTTTATGAATTTCTTTTTTCTTTTCTTTATGATAGAACCCAGTAGCACTATAAAGAATGTTTAGATGTATTTAGTTGGGCCCTTAATGGATTTTAGCAGGCTTAATTGCACATATGGGACAATCAATCTATATACACACACCTTAAATAAATGTGAGATTGACACTTGAGATTGCAAACTTTCAAATTCTCATTCTTTTTCATCTTCCAATCCTTTCACCTTCCAATCACTTTATTTCTAATAATAATCTATCTATATTAGTTCATCACAAAAAACGATTCAGAGACCGAGTAATCTTTGACCCACTGATATGACCCAACCCATGATAACAAATTAACAATGAGGTTGGGAGTTCGATCCTTCTATATCTATATTTATGGTAAAAATACACTCACTTTATCCTCGCATGTTTCACATTTTTACAATATATATATACACACACACATACAGACCTCTTCCAACCAACCAACCATGGAAAATCTATCTATATTAATTCATATATAAATGTGAGGTTCACACTTGACATAATTAAGATGGATGGACCATGGATAATAATAATAATAATACACTCACTATTTCATAACATTTATACAATATATATAGAGACACTACAAGAAAATCGACTATTTTCGACGGACCTAACCTCGACGGAAGAACTTCCGTCGATATTAACCCTATTGTTGACAGAATATATACTCTGTCGTAACTAATTCCCTCACAAACAACATAATTCCGAATGAATTCCGTCGAAAGTAGTATTCTCCCGTGGCGCGAGCTTTCCCGCTAGTGCGAGCCCTAATTTCGACGGACCAAAATTATTTCTTAAGTACTTGTTCGTCGAGATTAATATACTTCCGAGGGAATTATTGCCGACTGATTTCCGTCAAAAATAACGATTAAAATCTAATTCGTACGCCTCCTTTTCTTTTTTCATTTCTCTCTATTTCTCTCTCTCTCAACCGGTCCCCCTCCCCCGGTAGAGCCCCCCTCCCACCGGTCCCCCCTCCCCCGGCATATATGTATGTATATCTATATCTACATCTACAGAGAGACCTCTTCAAACCAACCATGGAAAATCAAGTTGAATTTGTAACACAAATTTTAAACTCCATTTTCATGATAACAAAAATAAACAAAAGCACCATTATTATGGTTTTCGCCAGCTTCTTCTTTTTCCTTGGCCTTTTAATGCACTTTCTTCATCATCATCACCATTACCTCCATGTCTTAACCTTCAATCCTAAGAAACCTAATGATCTCAAGACGACGACATTATTATTATATTGTGCTGTTTGCCTACAAGATGTCGCCGGCGGCGAGAGGTATCGGAAGCTGCCCAAGTGCAACCATTGCTTCCATGTTGAGTGCATCGACGCATGGTTTCAGTCCCATCCAACCTGCCCACTTTGTAGAAATCAAATTTCTCATAAGATGAACCAACCATGTTTTTTCTCTTATTTCCTCGTGGAAATTGGCAAGTACCCTTTTACTCAGGAGTTTGCCTTGACATTGTGCGAGAGCTTGCTGTGTTTGATATATTTTTCATTCCTTTATTGTGTAAATAATTTGTTTTACCAGATTTCATTTTCTGTTTTCCTCTTTAGCTTTTGGATACTTATGTATTAACGCTCTTATATGCTGCTTAGGATCATTATGGAATTCCATATCTACATAACTTATAAATTATTAGAAAGAAATTTTATCTCTTATATATTTTCTTTCATTTTCTCATAAAATATTCGTTATAATTTAAGTTTTGTTATTCATAAACAATTTTAATATTTGATGTACTTTTATTTATTAATTAGATTAACCTAGTAAATTTAATTATTTTTGATCATGTTAATGTATTGACCTTATTTTTAATTTTTATTAGACTTTGTTTATTTTTAGGGTTTAGGTAGTGCTAATAGTCTCCTAAGTATTATTTTGGAATAACTTTTATTATTATTTCAGAAATATTACTGTTTGACCATCCTTGTGTTCTTCAAGGATTTTGCTGAGATTTCTTGTGTTTCTTCCGGTGTTACGCGTCTTTGGCTATGTCAGTTGGCATTCGATGTTCAATAATGCTATTATCACATAAAATAATCACATACCGCTCATATACTGCTGACGTGACACTCATGAATTTGTTGTTGAGTTAAGTGGATGTTACGTCAGCTGTATGTGAGCGGTATGTGATTATTTTATGTGATAGTAACATTATTGTTCGATGTTACCTACTTTCCATTACATTTCTCCTCAATTTTATTTCATGAATGTATGGAAGTTCAAATAGTAAATAGTAAATCAAAATCACTAAAATATCCGCTTTAATGGGGAATTAAAATACAAAATTGAAGAGTTTCGAGAGATATAAAAAAGAAAAGAATTTCGGAGATGGGTAGTTAATATACCTAGTTAACAGAAGTAAGAAAATAATTTCTGTAAGAAAAGAATTTTGGTCAATTAAATATTAATTTCTTTTTGAATATTTCATCCCTAAACATTATAATTTCTGTAATTTCAATTCCACCTAATCACAAAACATAACAAATGGGACTTAACATAAGAAACAGTGAGGACTAGATGTGAAAATAACTTCTGTTTAAGGCTAAACATGATATTTCGGGATTCACATGAAAAATTTATATGGTTTGATGAAATTAGCAGAAAAAAATTAAGTTAGCAAATAATTGTAAAAATAATTTTAATATGGGTAGAGGTTATCTAAAAACAATTGTAAAACTTATAGCGTTCAAGAATATATAAGAGTAATTATTACTAATAACTTATAAATGTATTATATTGACAATAAATTAATAGAAAGAATTAAATACTTAGAAAGAATTTGGAAGTCATAAAATATTTCAATCTAATTTTTAATTATTGTTGTTAAACAAACTAAAAAAATATTATTGTTGTTAGAATTTATTATGAAATTTATTTTTACTTGTAACGATATCTCTGTTAATTACGGTGTACGGAATTAAGAAATAAATGAAAAAATAGTACTGTAAAATTTTAAGTAACTAATAATCTTCTTGTGGTCACCTTTAATTTTGTTTATTATATACAAATGTCCAATATAAGCAAAACAGGAAAATTATAAAATAAAAAGAAGAAGAAGAAATGGAGTAAAATTTTAAGACCTTCTTATGGTCACTTTTAATTTTGTTTATTATAAATAATTGTTCAATAGTACATGTGAAACGGAAAAATTACAAGATATTCTAAGAATACAATATGAGCACAAATGTTGTTGTATTCTAATATTCGTATGATGATATTTTTATTTGTGGTTGTTGTATTCTAATCTTTGTATGATGATATTTTTATTTGTGGTCAAAAATACACTCACCTGATATTCTAAGAATACAATATGACCACAAATGTAGTTGAATTCTAATCTTCCTATGATCGATATCGGTTGAAATTCATATTTAAAAAACTAACTATCCAATTAGGGGGACGATTCAAAGCTATATCAAATCCACATTGTTATCTCATACTACCGGCGTAGAATCATAAGCTCACATTGAAATTCATAACAACAACATATAAAGATATATATATATAGGGAGCATTTCAGGAACATAACTCTTAAAAGACATAACAAACATAACACCTTTAGCGACGGACCAAATCGTCGCCATAGGTCCGTCTGACGCCATAGGTCTTATCCGACGGACAATATATAGCGACGGATGGACCTATGGCGACGGACGGACCTATGACGAGGCATTTAGTGACGGTTTGGTCCTTCGCTAAAGGGGAGTTATGCTCCTTAAGGAGTTATAGTCTTTAAGAGTTATGCTCTTGATCATTGTTCTATATATATATATATATATATATAAAAGTTATATACGGTCCGGATCTTAAGCTTACCTTTTATCTAACATACTTTGCTTACCCGACCCCTTTAGCGACGGACCGGGCTACGGTTCGGTCCGTCGCTATATATACAACCGTCGTCTATATGTTGTCCGTCGCTAAAAGCTAAGACGACGGTTGTATATATAGCGACGGACCGAACCGTCGTCCAATCCGTCGCTAAAGGGGGATAAGCAAGGTATGTTGGATAAAGGATAAGGTTAAGATCCGGACCGAAGTTATATATATCTTAGATCAACCTAAGATAAGTTATCTGATGTTATTTTTAATATAACATTATTTGATTGTCAATTTAATAATCTGACCGTAATAACGTGGATAAAATGTAAAAATAGGATAGAAATTATATAAAATTTGTTTACATCTTTGTTATTCCAGATCATATGTAATATGTCAAATTTGGTCCATTATGTTGTCCAACAACCAACATCATGTCATTTTAGGTTTGTTTATGGTGAAGCACTATTCTTTGTCGTTTGTTTCTCTTTAGCATTCGTAGAGGAAAGAGAAGTACTTCAATGTTCAGAAGAAAGTGCCAACCTTTCAAGGCTATGATTACAAGGGAAAGAGTGAATCTTATATAGGCGTAGACTTACTTCAAATTGATTTTCTCAAACAACAATGCTACTATCACATAAAAATTCTTACATAACTCTCACATACACACACATAAATATTGTGGACCCTGCCTGACATATGGGGTCCACATTATTTATGTGTGTGTATGTGAGAGTTATGTGAGAGTTTTTATGTGATCCTAGCATTATTTTTTCTCAAATTCCATAGAGTTACGATTCTAATTGAATTCCAAAAATATTTATCCAAACACGCTCTTAATTTTTTCTGGGTTGTGTTATGGTATTAAAGTTTGTCAGTTTAATAACCAGCTTTCTATAAAATTTTAAGAATTATAATGGTGATATTAAATTTGAGGGAATTGATATTTCTACGTAATTTTTTAATATTTTCACATAAAAAGTGTCGCTATAAATATGTAGCGAAAATCTCGCTCGCTTTTTGGGTGAATGCCCTCTTCATCAGTTGTTCTCATCAGTCATCATTTGATTCATCATTTGTTTAAAGAAAATTAGATTATTGTGAAGTTCAATGCTCAAGGTTAATAAGACTTTTGGTATAAGAGTTGAATTTTAACAAGTAATACATACAATGGGAAAACTTCAAATGAAAAATATTTAACTTCTTCCGTTTCGAATTATAAGATTACTATTAACTTTTTAAAAATTAATTTGAAATATTTTTAAATTTTAAATTGACATAATTTATTTGAGTTTTTAAAATAATTAATTTTATAAGTGTACTATTTTTAGTTAGTTTATGATATTATTATATTGACATAAACTAAATGAATTTATGTCAATTTTGAGATTAAAAATATTTAAAATTAATTTTTTAAAAATCAATATTTATCTTATAATTTAAAGGGTACTTTACAATAATATACAATATTTAGAAATTAATTACAACAATAGTGCACTCATAAAATATTTACACAATTAATACACTTTTCATATTTATTTACAATATTAGTGCAATTAGGATTCCTTAATTTAGGGAATTAGTATAGGATTCAATTCATAATAATAAGGAAATCTAAAATCAAGGAGAAATAACTGCCATAATTAATAATTCAAATTCAAATATCTTGGATCTAACAACAAAAATAAATTCAAATTCAAAAATAAATTCAAATTCAAATATTCAAAATTTGGCAATGTCATCTTCCTCCTCCCCTTCGCCGGTCATCTTCCTCCTCCCCTTCGCCGGTGAGACCCAATTTCATGTCAAAAAAAATAAATAAGAACACTACATAGGAAAGAGAGAGATAAGAGAGTGATGTGTAATGTAATGTTGATAACCAAACATTCGTACCAAGGTAACCAAACGTTTATACCAAGGTAACCAAACTTTTATATCAAGATAACCAATCTACCTCCACACCTGCAATATGAATTGGTTACCTTGGTATGAAAGTTTGGCAACCAACTGCATGAAGGTTTGGCTACCAACTGCATTACATTCAAAATTAAGATTCGGTTACCTTGGAATGAAGAGTTGGTTACCTTGGTATGAATAATTGGTAACCAACTGCATGAAGTTTGGTTACCAACTGCTTCACATTCAAAATAAAATTGGTAACCTAATAAAACTGAATTGGTTACATTCATACCAAGGTAATCAACACAGTCATACCAGTATGACTGTTTTGTTACCAATGTAGGAGGTTTGGTTACCGGTGGAGTTGGAGAATGGACCGGTGGTGGAGGGGAAGTAACGGTTGGTGGAGGGGCCTCCACCGCGGCCAGTGGCGGGGCCTCCACCGACGGCCACCTTGGATCGATTTGGGGGAGGAGGAGAAAGTGGGGCGGGAGGGGGAGGGGGAGGGGGAGGGGGAAGGGGTGGGTGGGGCGGGGGTGGGGTGGGGCGGGGGTGGGAGGAGGAGAAAGGGGGGGGGGGGAGGAGGGGATGGCGGTGGTAGGCGGTGGGGCGTGGGCGGGGGGAGGAGAAGGGAGGCGGAGAAAGGGGAAGGGGAAGGGGAAGGAGAGGGTGTGGGTATGGGGCTGGGGCTGGGGCTGGAGCGGGGCGGGGGCGGGGAGGAGTAGTGGCGGTGGCGGGGGTGGGGCGGCTGTTGGTGGAGCAGTGTCGGGGGGCGAAGGTGATGAAGAAGGTTGCGACCGAAGAGGAAGAAGAAAGAGGATGGAGGTTGATAAAAGAGGGAGAATATTTAAATCCCTACAATCATGGGCCATTATCAATAACTCATTAAATCAGTCAACTAAATAAAAGGGATAAGATTGCATTCTTTTTGTAATTAAATATTGCATATGCACTCTTTTTGTAATCATTTTGTTTGTGCATTTTTTTTGTAATATTTTAATAAAATATACTATTATATGTAATTGTCCCTAATTTAAAACATAGGAAGTATTATAATCAGAATTACAACGGTGGAAAAGTGACTAACTGACTAGCTTGTTTTCAAGTTATAATTAAATACTTCCTAGCTCCGTCCCAAAAGAAGAACAAAATATAATTTGCACACATTAAGTGATTAAGAAAAGAAAATAGAGGAAAGAGAGTAATTTTTTTTAAAATTTATCCTTAATGGTCTTACAAGATTATATAAAAAAATGAGTACTTTTATTTTTTATACTAATAGACTCCACTAAATAATATATTTACTCATCACTTTATATACCTTATCTTATTTTTTGGGGACAAAAAAATCGTATATTTAGTCATCTTTTGAGGATGGAGGGAATAAGGTGGTGTTTGATAAAACTGAGCAATTAAGATCTGAATGGTTAGTATATCTTAATAAATTATATCATCTGAACTTAAAAAGTTGTTTGGTAACTAAAAAGTATAAAACATTAGAATGACTTTTAAATTTTAAAATATCAATTTTAAATTTTAAAATATCTCAAATTTTAAAATATCTCAAATTGACTTTTCAAAACTCAATAATGATATTAAAATTTGGAATGAAGGGAGTATAATATTTATAGAAGCTCCATAAATTTAAATTTTTCATTAAGAGGCAGTTCTTAATGATTTATATTTAAATCTTTCTCTTATTATTAAGAAATCTTTCTCACATCAAGCTCATGTAAAGTATGAATAAATTTAAAAATGATTTATTGTGTATTTTTTTTGCTCAAAACATTATGTATACACTATTTACTGTTAGATTTTTTTTATGAAATTACTTTTTCTGATTGTGATTGGATATTAGAGATAAAAGCATTTGTAAATTCTGTGTGATTGGAATAAAATAATCAGTAACATTTTTAATACATGTGTTATGTTGGCATTAAAAAAATATATTTACAACTTGAGAAATTGATCAATAGATTGAAAAAAAAATACATACATCTTCATCCAATAGAATAGCATTGATGTTGTCAATCTTGTTTGCTTTTGTATTTACTCCATTCCAAATTCTAGTGTCTCTCACTTTGATAGTAATTTTTTTTGAAATATAGTTGATTCAAAGGAACTTGATGAACCATAGTAAACTTGTGGAATTTTTGTGTTTAATTAGGTGTTTAGGTAGGTAGATTACAATTTATAATGAATTTGGGTGAGTTGAATTAGATATTTTCTACTGATTAGATTCATGAATCATGAAATATCACGAGTCATCAGAATTATATCAATCATTAATTAAATACATTGTATCTTTAATAGAAAATATGTACTAAAATTTGTGAAAATTTTCCACTTTTTCAAGCCCAATGTTCGATTTCTCAACTTTTTGAATGTGTATTATTAATTTTTATTCATTTGAAATAAATATTATTTATAAATTATCACATTATTTGGATTAAAACTTTAGATCTTTCCTTGGTGTTATATATATACGGTTCGTCTCTCCAGCGAACCATATGGAGCGAACTAAAAACGAACCGGTTATAGTGACGGTTTTTTCCGTCAAAAGTCGATTTTTTATAGTATGTGATAGAAAAAATGATCGCTATGGCCGGTTAATCGTATATATATATATATATACGAGGTAAAAGGCAGGTATTTTGTGGAGTTCTTTCAAAGACTTTGGAGTCGGCTAAATAGAAGAACTAAAACAATTTTTTGGGAATCTCAAATTTTATAATCATGAAGTTAGAAAAATTCAAAAAACTTTTGAGCTTTTTCAATTAGAAAAACAGAAAAGTAAAAAAAATATTTTAAGCTACTGAGTCATCAAAGTTAAAGTGAGGAATTAATTTGGGACCAACCAAAAGGTCTAATAATTGGGTTGTTATATTTTGGTATTGATTTAAAACTCAGCGAGTTTAATTGGCTGCATTTTAGTACTGTAGTTGTTAGGCATTACATCCCAGCCAACTAGCGGAAAGCAACAATTCAGTTTTAATGCATCGCCGGCAACTGCCAACCAGCAATAGCATTCACTTAAGTTTGTATTTATAGCCACAACTAACCCATATTTATAAGATGAGGCAAGTACCCAAACAGCAATCAATAACCATATACAAAAATAATAAAATAAAATAAATTAAATTAAAGATACAATTTGACTTTTAAAATTAAATAATATCATATTAAATTTTAAATTAATATGAATTTATTTAATTTTAATTGATATAATAATTATAATCATATAATATATAATAAAAAATATTAATCACAAAATTTATTTCATTATAAATTTTTATAAGTCATATCAATTTTAAAGTTTAATATGTCGTTGTTTGACCTCAAAAGATAAATTGTATCTTTAATTTTAGAGTGGAGAGAGTAATATAATACTGTCTTTGTCCCGCAAAGACATACTTAGGGGTTGTTTGATAAAACTGAATGAAATAGTTCTGAATGTTTAAACAATCTGAATGAGCTGAATAAAACTGAATATTGAATGAAAAAAATTGTTTGATAATTTATATATCAGATACGGTTGAATAACAGTCTTTTACTATTTTAGCTTTATCATCTATACTTATTTTCACTATACACCCTCTTTTATACACCATTAATATTATACTACCTCCGTCCCACAATAAGTACTTTTTTAGGCTTAACATTTTTTTTCAAAATAAGTGATGTGTTAGAATTTCAATGCAATTTTTATAATATTTTTTCATATGTGCCCTTATGCAACCAATGGTATTTATTGCGTTTTTATTAGAAAGTTGAAAGGTTGAAGAAAAAGAAAGAGAGACCAAAAGACAACAAAAAAAGTCTCAAAGAAAACAAAGAAAGTATATTAAGGGTATTTTTGTCATTTTATCTTGTATATTGGTATATGTGATTTAAGCTAAAAAAACACTTATTATGGGATGGAGGTAGTATTTATCTACTTTACATCTCTTATTCAAAGTAATTGTAAAGTTACATCTCTTATTCAAAACGAATAATTTTATTCAACCTCTATTTATTGAGCATTTCAAAGTAGGTACATTCAATCAATTTCATTATAACAAGTCATTCAGGCTTGGTACAAGCTACACTTAATGAAACGATACACCTTTTCTAATCATATCGCTTTTCGAATCTTCGTTGCTATGATCATCTAATAAATCAACTTTCATCTGCAAATTGTATATTTTGCAAGGTTGAGCACGATGATCCAACAAGTCTAACAGTTTTCACATTTCATGTTTCATACATAATATGCATGTTAGTCATGCATCATGTTCCTCATGCTATGCATTTCATACATGCATCATAAATCTTATGCAATGTGTCTACACGATATGCTTCATACACTCATAATATGCATGCCTATTAAATTGTTTGATCTCAAAAGATAAATTATATCTTTAATTTTAGAGTGGAGAGAGTAATATAATACTACTGTCTTTGTCCCGCAAAGACATACTTAGGGATTGTTTGATAAAATTGAATTAAACAGTTCTAAATGTTTAAACAATCTGAATGAGCTGAATGAAACTGAGTATTGAATGAAAAAAGTTATTTGATAATTTATGTCTGAAACATTTGAATAACAATCTTTTACTATTTTATCCCTATTAAATTGTTTTAGTTTCTTACCTCACATGCCTATTTTAAATTCTCACTTCTTGAGCCTCTTTTTTTTATATAAAAAAAATAAATAATCATAAAATACTTATAGCAAAATAATCATAAATTTTTTTATGTTAATTTTAAATTTAAAAATATATTAAATTAATTTAAAAAAATCAATAATGACCTTCTAAATTGGACGAGGGAGTATCAATTTTCCAATAATGGCAGCTATTTTTGTTTTTCACTTCTTTCTTTCTCTATGGGAGAATATCTGTATATTATAAGATTACAAAGAAGGTGACTTCACTTCACCATTTGAGTCAACGATTTTAGATATTTTCCATTATAAAGTCAATTAAACAGACAATACCACTGAGACTCTTTATCTCTATTTCTCTGAATTTCTTCGTTTCCTCTGTATTGGCACCACATCATTAGTCCCCAATTGATGGCCTACCTATTCATCATAGTAAACCCCACAATAAGAAATTATCAGGTGATGACGCAGTTCTCCCATCGTTGGCTTTAAATGATCTGTAGCTTTCCATTAAGATATCTCAGGCCATTCACATGGAAGATCAAGAGAAGATCATCTGATTAGATGGGACGGTAAAAGATATGGCGTGTGAATGAAAGATGAAAGTCTGCGGGTAGTTAAGTAAAAATGTCATTCAGTTTTTGCTTTTAACTATTCAAACATAGAAATCCAACTTATTCGCTCAACTCGTTCATATCAATTTTGATGATAATTTTTTCAAACCAAACAAGCTGAATGACTTACCGATTCAGATTTTATGTCATTCAACTCTATTCAGTGCTAATCAAACAGTCCATTAATTTGACTTTTAAGATAAAAAAATTTGATCAATTTTAAAATCGTCAATTAAACAAATTTATTTATATTTTTGTATTTCTAAAAATTAGAAGCGGTAGTAAATTAAACGTAATTTATTATAGTTATAATCTCTTTACCTATATTTAAAAGAAAATGTGATAAAATTTAATTTTTAAATTGGTCAATTTGACTTCAAAATTCAAACTAAACTAGTCTTTATGGGACGGAGGGAGTATAATATTATATGTTGTCAAATTCATGAATTCACTTGGAAGTAGGGTTGAACAAAAGACGGGTAAAATCAAATAACCAAACAATATTTTTTAACTGAATTATTTCGATAATTCGGTCATTTTGGTATATTCGATTATAACCGTTTTACAATTCGGTATTCGATTTCGATTTCGGATATGAAAATTAGACTTTTCGGATAATCGATTTACCGAATTAGAAATTTAAAAAATAAAATATTATTTTTAATTAGATTTTGATAGACTTTGTCTCATGGATTATGTACTTTAGTATTGTTAATTTAAAATTATTAAATTAGTTTATGAATTATTATGGTTGCGAATTGTAGTTAAATATATTATTTGGAAACTCTAGTATAAAATTTGAAATGAAATATTTTTTTTGGTAAAAATAGGTTCATATTTCAGTTATATATTGAATAACAGAATAGTATAATTCAGTTATTTGAGTTTTGGTTATTCGGTTAGTACATATGTCAAATACTTGTTCAAATAGTGAAATTATATAAAATTTATAACCAAATACTCGCCTCTACTTACAAGTACTACATATTTCACCATATCACTAATTAAGGGAGTATATATTACTCCATCCGTTCGCAAAAGGATGAACAAAATATAATTTGCACACATGTTAAGAAATTAAAAGTTAAACGAAAGAGAGTAAAATAGTTTCAAATTTATCCAAGGTGGCCCTGCAAGATTATATAAAACTATGAGTATTTTTATTTTTTTTCATACTAATGGATCCCACTAAATGACATATTTATTTTTCACTTAATATACTTTATCTCATTATTTTGAGGGAAAAAGGAGTAATACTTTTAGTTATTATTTTGAGAACGGAGGAAATACATATGTAAAAAACTTTCTCACTTCATCCATACAGGACTTTAAGTACGCTTAAAATTACTCCTATTCTTTTTTATTTGTCTTTTTAGAGGGAGTGAGAAATTTGTTCTTTTTTATTTGTCGTTTGTAGATTTCAAGAAAAATTAATGACTAATTAGTTTACCATATATATTATCCATACATTAACTATTAGCTATCCATATATTATCCATACATTAACAATCTTGGACCATCACTCCATTCCCTGGTTAGTCCCTGCTATATTCTCATTTCTTGAAGAGAATAATACAAGAAAAGGGTAAGCTCAACTAGACCAGTAAAAAATATTATGACCAAGATAATGAAGAATAAATTATCTTTAGCCTTTAACAATAACAAATCAGATAAAATATGATGGACAACAAGTTTTAGATCAACAACTACAGCGAAATAGCAATTTATTAGAAAAGTCAAGTAGAGTATGATGTCTATTATCTTCTATGATTTAAAAATTCATCATCAATGTTTTATCCCTGTAACATCAATCAATAAATATTTCAAATCAATAATTTATCTTTGCACTACGGCCAAAGATATTCATTTGTATCACCAGTGGTCATGATCATGCCAAACACCTATCCATCTTTGCATTACGGGCGCCCAAAGATATTTATCAACCAACAGTTCATCTTTACACTACGGGCCAAAGATATTCATCAATCAACAGTTCATCTTTACACTGCGGACCAAAGATAACTTTCACCATAATTTAAGAATGAGGATGATATGAAAAATGATATAAAAAACGAATTAAGTGAAATAAGGACAAATATTAGAGATTTGTAATTTAATTTATCCAAGTTCAAGAATGCTCAAATTGTCAACATAATAATCAATTGTGGAGTAAAATTCAAGAATAATATTCATATATCAAAAATAATTTGGACAGAAAAGAAATCAATTTTTATCGTGAATAGTACTCCGTGAATAGTACCGTATGAATAGTACCTCGACAGTAAAATATTAAAATTTGATAAAAAATTTCAAACCAATATTCCGCTGAAATGATATTAGATAAAGCACAAAACTCAAAGAATTTCTAATCATTTCAGGAGTTATAGAAGCAATACTTACCATAGTAAGTTTAAATTTAAGAATATGAAATGAAATAATATCACTTTCATAATATAGAGTATGAAAGAACATAATATCATTTACGAATATTGAAAGAAAATAACATCCTTTACCTTAGTAGAAAACTAGATTTGACTGGTATACGTACTGGATATAATCTTGAGAAAATCTTGCACTATAAGCTACACTCAAAGTATTCTTATACTTAAAAAAAATATTCACAATATTGTAGTAGGAACACTTATGTTTTCTGGTGTGTTTTGGATGAAGGGGTTACCTCCCTTTTATAGTGCAATTCGGTAGGAAAAAATAAACTGAGCTGTCTAACTTTTCTCTTTCTCCGCCTAACTATTCTTTTTTTTCTTCCTTCTCTGCCTAACCGTCCTTCCTCCTAATTTTCTTTATTTTTTTCTTTCTTTCTTATTGGTTGAGAGAGCCCACACATTTAGAAAACATGGTTTGCAGGAGAAGTATTTCACTCATTAGGAAAAAGGGAAGTGCACGGGAAGTTTTAAAAAAAAACTTAACAATCTGACAAAGTTAATATAATATTATAATATTATATTATTATAATATTATATTAAAAAAACTATACTATTATAATATAATATTATAATAATATATTTGAATGAATATTTTATCGGAGAAGATAATTATAATTCTATAGAAAAATATGCCAAACTTTCAACAAATAACTCATTCTAAATTCCTCCATTTGTAACAAAAATTGCACAAATATCCACCACATAATAATTATTCACAATTAATATTATAAGCTCACAATATTGACAACTAAATCGTTCCCAGCAAAGAGGGGGTTTTCCTATAAGGATTTATCCTTATTGGCGTGCAATTATATAACCTAACCCCTTTCCTTGACAGAACTTTCTAGACATTGTCAATAATGCTATTTAATAATATCATTTCAATAATACGAGTTACTGTGTTGTGACAATTATTGATTTGATAATATAAAATACTATGCAATTATCATTGTAGCAATTATTGAATGAAATACTGAGTGACTTCTGTTTGAGAATGATATGCAGAACTCAATCGTAAATCAGTTTACATAGCTTTCTGCAAGCTGACCCAAAATCGTGAAGTGAATCTTGGGTTTCGATCAGAAACTATGGATACTAGCATACCATGCAGTCTTATAATCTTATTTATGTACATACGAGCAAGACGTTCAAGTGAATAAGTTTCTCGTATAGGCAAGAAATGAGCAGACTTGGTTAATCTATCGACAATAATCTAAATTGCATCTATGCTTTGAGAAACTTTAGGAAGACCCGTAACGAAATGGACCTTTTGGCATTTGATGCTCTGCCTTGACACGTTAAACACCTCGAGATAAACTCCGCGAGATCTCTCTCTTCATATTGCTCCACCAAAATGTACGTCGAAGATCACGATACATTTTGGTACTCCTTGGATGGATTTCAAACGGTGTGTTGTGTGACTCTAGCATGATTTTATACTTCAAATCAGAGTCGTTAGGAACACAAAGTCTGGACTTGACTCGAAGTATTCTCTCTTCGTCGATTTTTGCTTCTGGAATAACACCTTCTTCTTCATATTCATTAGCTCTAGGGATCTGTAGCTTGAGCAACTTTAACTTTATTAATTAAAGCTGGTTCTACGCGTATATTTTTCATCTTCACGTGGGTTCCTGGAGTTTTTAACTTTATATATTTTCATCATTTGTAAGTCATACAAAATGGGTCTTTGTGTTGACAGCATCACACTCGTTCGCGCATATGATCTTTTACTCGTTCCCGCATATGAATGGAATAATTTATTCTATTCCAGCTGGAATGAGTCATTCCATATATATCCTCAGTTAAGGAATAAGATTCATAAATTTGGAAGAAATGAAAATGGTTCATTCCATTTCAATGAAGCAACCAAACATAATTTTTTTCATTCCAAAGAAATGAGTCAATTCCATTTCCAAATCCCAAACGTAGCATTAGAGAGATGTGGATATTAAGTTTTCAAAATAGAGTAAGTCGAGTAATATTAGTTGATCTTGTCTCTGTTGGAATTAGATGGTTAGATGGTAGCTGTAAGAACAAAGTGAAACCACACCTGTAAATCTAGTGTAGAAAAAAGAAACAACACCCTCCCCTCCATAAGAAGGTACCATTCGAATTTGATTCTAACTAGTTTGAGCAATCTGAAATTCAAATTTTAATGTAATTTTTTTTGTTTTAAACAACAATTCTATACTTAACGATAAATGTTAAGCTGTTTATAACATAGTTGCCAGATAATTTTATTGACCTAACGAATTGTGTATTAGTATTTGCGTACTTAAGTATAGTATTCTTACGTACCCAAGTATAGTACTCTTACGTACCAATACTCTAAATTTAGCGTACCAAAAATTCCTTTGTAACTTTTCCTATAATTGCACAAATATCAATATTCTAACTTAGTATTAGATGCTAAAAATTATACTTGTACTAAATTATTTATAAAACAATCAACTTACTGATTCAACAAAAAGATTAGCTACAAAACTTAGGTTTATTAATCTATGTAGCATACCACGTATCCGTATTTGTACCGTGTACCAAAACGAACTACGTTTCAAGTAAGATTGGTTTATAATATTAACTATTACATTCTCCAAAATCAAATATATTCACACCAATTTTAAATTTTGTTCATAGATTGACTAAAAAAAATTCAAATAAAACTCTTTTTTATGCAATGGAGAGAGTATATATAAACATTGGTGAGTTGCTTTGATCTTTTTTTTTTTTTTTTTATTATTATTTTTTAAATATGTTTGTATTCTTATTTTAACTAGTAATAACCAATTTAAGGTGCTATACTATAATTTCAAAGCATGTAAAAATGTTCTAGAGGTCTGATATTTTGGTTTTGTTTTTAATTTTTCAGTTACAGCAGCATGGCCGTCAGGTGGTGCGTAGTACTCTCAAGCAAGACCGTGACGTGGGGCGTATTGCTATTTATCTCAAATCGCCCTTCTTCTTTTTTTCCTTCTTTTTTTTAAGTGCATGCACAATGCCTTTTTTTATTGTTATTTTAATTCTTGACATCACATGCTGCACTTAAAGCTACTCATTAATTCGTTGTGTTTGCCAACTATATATACAGAAATCTATTTAATAATCTTGTATGACATTCTTTCACATGAAAGTAGGGTTTGCTTTACCTTCGCAGAGAGAAGATCATGCGGTACATAAAACTTAAATGAGAATTGTGTTTCGTCAATAATAATATAACCATCCCAAAAGAGTAATACTCCCTCTAAATTCAAGAATTAGAGATGCATTTTAACCTTTTTATGTTAATTTGTGAAATTTTAAAATATAAAATTACCTAAAACTTATTTACTCTTAGTATAAAGAAATAGAATTATTGTATACCAACTAAAATTTAAGTTACAAATTTTACCACTTGAAAGACTTGAATGAAATAATATTAATATTGAATTTTAGGATTTCGCAAATTAATTTTAAAAAATTAATATATATATATATATATATATATATATATATATATATAAAAAAAAAGTTTGAAACGAGATAGTAATACTCCCTTTTGTCTGCCAAAAAAAATAATATTAATAAAATAAAATAAAACAATTCCATATGTAAAACCTTTAAACAATATGGGATTAAGATTCCAGACAATTCAAATGGACAATGCACTTGAACAGTCTATAGCAGTCTATAGAAATAGTTTGAATAATTTTATATGGTAGATTATTGTTGGATTTGTATAACAAAAGTCATCTAAAATTCAATATTTTCATTATATAAAAGCCGACATATTTTTGTAGACTATCCAAATATATGCAACTTCTTGGAACGAGTGGAATTAAAAGTTTTGTCGTGCATAATTGTGCATATATATAGTAGCTCCCATGTAGGGAGTTCCATCACTTCTAATTACTTGAGCTAGCTCTCTTAAACGAAGTGTTGCCACCATTTACAGCAATAATGGAAGCAATAGGCTATTTTGAAATTGTTCTAGCAGTTATCTGTTTTCTCTATTTATGGAAATTACGGTACGACGATGGCCTCCCATGGAACTGGCCACTAGTTGGAATGCTGCCATGGCTTTTATCCGTAATCAACCGTATTCACGAAATTATCACAGATATTATAGGGCCAGCTGGGGGTACTTATCTCTTCAAAGGCCCTTGGTTTGCTAACATGGACATGTTACTCACGGTTGATCCAGCCAATGTGCACTATATTTTGAGTTCCAATTTCTCAAATTTTCCAAAAGGAGCCGAGTTCAAGGAAGTTTTTGATATTTTGGGAGATGGGATTGTCAATTCCGACGCGGATTTGTGGAGGAACCAGCGGAAACATGCTCAAGTTTTGCTTAATCATCAGGCCTTCAATCATTTCTTGGCAAAATCAAGCCGAGATAAGTTGGAAAACGGGCTAATCCCGGTCCTTGAACATGTATCAAAACAATGCCTAGTGGTGGACATGCAAGAATTGTTCCAGAGGCACACTTTTGATACAACTTGCATGTTTGTCACCGGCTATGATCCGGGGTGTGTCTCCATTGAATTCGCGGAAGTTCCATTTGCAAAGGCCATGGATGAAGCTGAAGAAGTGATAATTAACCGGCATGTTATGCCTCAATGTATTTGGAAGTTACAAAGGTGGCTACACATTGGTTCAGAGAAGAAAATGAGCGCAGCGAAAAAAATCATAGACAATGTTCTATATACTTACATATCAAAGAAGCGAAAAGAGCTTTGTATTAAGGGAATAATCAAATGTGAACAACATGTTGAGGGTGCTGATCTTTTAACATTGTATATCAATGAAGATGATGAGACATTAGGGTTAAAAGGCAACGACAAGTTCTTGAGAGACATTCTATTGAGTCACTTAATAGCAGGGAGGGACACAACTAGCTCAGCTCTTACTTGGTTTCTTTGGCTTGTTATCACACATCCAGAAGTGGAAGCGAAGATTCGAGAAGAACTGAAAGCTAATATACCCAAAAATGAAGCTGAAAAATGGCGGATTTTTGGCGTACAAGAGCTAAGAAAACTGCCTTATTTGCATGGTGCATTGTGCGAAGCCATGAGGCTATACCCTCCGGTTCCATTCCAACATAAGGAACCTATTAAACCTGACATTCTTCCAAGCGGCCACCATGTTCATCCGAATATGAAGGTGATTTTTTCCTTGTATGCAATGGGAAGGATGGTTTCAATATGGGGAAAAGATTGCTTGGAGTTCAAGCCAGAAAGATGGATTAATTCGGAGCATGGAACGATCAAACATGTGCCATCTTACAAGTTCTTGGCGTTTAATTCTGGACCTAGGACTTGCCTAGGGAAAGAATTGGCTTTTACTCAAATGAAATTGGTTGCCGCTGCTATAATCCATAATTATCACGTGGAGTTGCTGGAAGGCCACCAAGTGGCTCCCAATCTTTCTATGATTCTGTATATGAAGTACGGCTTAAAAGTTAGGGTTACAAAAATATGGTCCTAATTAGAGAGTAGTTGAAAACAAGTTTGTAAGTGTGTTGTGGTATGTTAAGAGTTGTTACAAACTCTGGGAAATGTTTGCTATTTTGTTGATGTTGTACGTATTCTTCAATTTAATAAAAAGGAGAAAATGGTAATTGTGTATCGCTATAATACTTCTCTCCATTTAGTCAATGCTTATAATAATAGTTCAAATACACTAAAACTTGAAGTTTTTTACTTTTAACAACTTTAACTCTCATCTTTCAATTTTGAGGCATTATGTCGACGTCGGGATAGTTTACATGAATTTCATATCGGATAAATTTAAGAGTGTAAATGGATTAATAAGTATGGTGGAGTCTCAACCAAATAGGTTAACCTTTTAGGTGAGTAGGTGGTCCAACATGTTTATTGGGCAAGTCTGATGAGAATTGATATGGGTTGTGGATGGAACAATAACACTATAAAATGGTATCAGAGCTCATGGTTCGATGGCACAAAGGTTTGATTCGGGTGGAGCGGGCTCGGGAGATGGCTCTGGAAAAATACTTGAATCAGGAGTCGAACGGGAAGAGCTCTTGAAGGATTCAAAGAAGGTGTGCTTAAGTGGTGGAGTAGTGTTAGAGGTGGAGTAGTACCTTTTAGGTGAGGAGGTGGTCCAACATGCTTATTGGGCCAATCTGATAAGAATTGATGTGGATTGTGGATAGAACAATAACACTACACATTAAACAGTTGAGTCCAAAGTGAACTTGGGTGAGCTAATTTGCAATCACAAAAAATAGCCAAACATGTCGAATTAACAGCTACAATTTGAGTGAATATGAACAAACCCAGGGTCGGTTCTAAGAATTTGAAGGTCCAGTGCGAGAAAAAAATAGGGGCCCTCTCGCATATAAAAATATTAATTTTTTTATCAGCACCAATATATAAAACACAATTTATATCAAAATTCATCATTAATTAAAATAATAAATGTCAACGTCGAGTAACAAAATTATCAATTAGAAAGAAAATATAGCTAAAACTTCAATAAATTATCAATTAAAAAAAAAGGTAGCTAAAACTTAAATGGACAATAAACTTCACACGATCGCTAGCATCATTCTTGCATTTTTTGCTGCAAAATTATCAATCAAATTTTCATAATTAATTTTCTACATATACAAAAATAAATAAATTTGGAGGCCCTCCGAATTTGGGGGCCCTGTGCGGTCGTCCCTTCTGCACCCCTCAGGGCCGGCCCTGAACAAACCTATATATATCACATTTAAAAACTAGAATATATAAATATATGTATAGTCAAATTCCTTACATTATCTTTTGCTTTCTCTCTTTAAAATTTTGTAAGACTATATTCTAGATTTTTGTACAAGTTTTTCTCTCTAAAATTTGACTTCAGGCACTCTTGCTAGAATCTTAGATCACTTTCTCCCTCGTATTTTTTTTTCTCTCAAATTCTATTTTCTCTCTCTAAATTTTTCTGTAATAACAACTCCACACTAATATTAATCCAGTGTGAGAAGTATATTAGCAACCTTGTCATGGAAGTTGAGGTGGATTGTTAAGTGACCTTGAGTAGAATATTCTAATAATTTGTGAAAAAACAGAACAAGACAGTTCAATGAACCAAGCCGGAATATTAAAGTACATATAAAGTAACTGATACAGTGACAATTACAACTGGAGCATGAAACACCATGAGAAGCCATAGCCCGATTTATATCCATGGGACAAACGACGTCTTACTTTTCCCTCTCAAAGTATGCAGTAACCATGTGTACATGATGTTAGGTGGACTTTATTTTGAATATATTTATGGCCGAATTTCTAAACTGTACCTCCAAGTTATCATCCAATTTCGATATGGTCCCTAAATTGTTAAAAATCTTAATATGCCCCAAAATCGGATAACATATCAGTCCTCCGACTGAGTTGGGACTTTTTTTTAAGGACAGAATGGTAAACTCATATTAATATTTACAGAACAAATAATAAAACAAAACAAGGAAAAATTAAAATTAAAATTAAAATTAAAATTAATTAATTAACCATTCTTAATTAACTGAAAGTCGGTTAAAATTAATTAATAACCTTAACAAATCTTCATATTTCCCAGAATCGAAAATTTTGAAAATGAAAATGAAATCAAGTTCTTAATTTCATTGTCTGCTCTTCCTACTAGTTAAATATATATATTTAATGAACCGAATTTGGGTCTAGCCAAGGTGTAGCCCAATTTATTTAATGAACCGAATTTGGTGTTGGTCCATATACATTTATTTTGATAGTTTGCTCAAATCGTGGGAGAGTTCTTATCAAAGTAAAATTGTGTTTCTTATTTGGTGGGATAAGGAAATCTAATTTGATAAATAATCGATCAGCCATTAATTACGGTTATAAGCTGATTCCAAAAAGGACTATTAAGATATTCACTAGGGCTGAGCAAGGAACCAAATTGGAACCGAAACCGCACCAAAAACGGCACAAACCGCACCAATTAAAACCGCACTAACGGTTCCGGCGTATGTTGCAGTTTTAGGTGGGTTGAATAACCAAATTTATAACCGTACGCATAAAACCAAAACCGCACCCTGTGTGTGTATGTATGTATGAAGAATGAAATTGACAAATTGCTCAGCGAAGTTTCAAATTGCCCAAATTGTGTTTTTCCGGTTTGGCGCCATTTCAAATTGCTCAAGGAAGTTTCCTTGTCACCACAAGGGATGAAAATATACCAAGTATCAATCTGAATATAGGGTTTTCTTGTCTATTCTTACTGTAGTATATCATTTTTTTCTTTGACCCTGTAGAATATCTTCTAATGCAACTCCGTTAATTCCATTCTTACCTCACTGCAATCTATGTTACTTTCAAGGAATTTGCTGGACGTTTCCTCTTTTCTATAGTTGGCAAAAAAAATTGAATTCTTATATTTAATACTGCAGTTTCTTTATAAGTATCAGCATGCTTGATGAATATATAATTTAACAGTAGTTATTCTTTACATTTTTTAATTTATTGTTACTCTTTTTGGGGGTGGGGGGTTATGAGTAGGACAAGCTTTGTATGATTTGATGGACCACATTTGGGGTGGAGGTCTTCTGGTTTTAATATTTCATTCTTGCACTAGTCAGTTATTATTGCATTTATGTAATTGTTGTCTGCTATAATTAAGATGCTTTGTTACTTATTTTTGCTACCCATTAGTCCTGTTGGGATGTGATGAAGAATTTGTGCATCTGAATAGTAGTAAAACCCACAGGAGGAGCAGCCTCAATATCATTGTAAACACCATCATCTATCTAGCTTATTATGTATTAGGTGTGGAAGTGTTAAATTCTATCGAAGGCTTAGATATTTTTTTTGTTTCAATTAGTTTTGGAACCGAAACCGTACCAAATGAAACCGCACCGCACCAATCACAAGCGGTTTCATGTGCGGTTTTGGATTTGTCAAACCGCACCTAAGCGGTTTCGGGTGCGATTTGGGCTTCAAACAGCATCAAACCGCGCCATGCTCACCCCTAATCACTATTAAACACACTTTTTTTGAGTCTTTCAAGAACTTTACTCGACTTTAATACTACTACACCATGCCAGAGCCAAACATGGGAGTACAAACTTGGTCATTGATTGTGAACCATTCATCCTGAGCAATTTCCCAGAATCATCTTGAGTCTGTTCCATTCAACTCAAATCATACTTCACTGCGTAGTGGCAAACATGAAATGATCTCTTGCTCCACGTGACTCAACTCTATTTGCTCCACCGCATGGAAACCTTCAACCTTGAGCAACAGCTTCCCACAACCATCTTGAGCCTGCTTTATTCAACTCAAATCATATTTCACATGAAAAGGGTAATATCTATGCGAATGCAAAGTGATCTCTTGCTTTACCAGACTGGACTCTATTTGTTCTACCACATGAAAAGGGTAATATATATGCGGTCTGCGAATGACTCCACTATGGAGTATCAATCTAATACTTGAGCCCATCGAACAATGAGCTCTGATACCACTTGTAGCGGAATTAAACGATACATCCCACATCAATTTATCACTAATGCAACGCATACATGTGTAAATTTGCTCAACAAGTATATTAAGTCAATTCCTTACCCAAAAGATTAATCTATTAGGTTAAAACTCTATTATACTTATTAACCAATTTATACTGTTAGAATTTTTTTTGATGTGAGATCAATGTAAAATATCTCAAACAAACTTATAGATTGCACAAATACTCTCAAAATTAGCATGACACCAGGAATAGAACGTATATTTAGATTCTAATATTGGTTGTTATATTTTCATTAATTGATTCATTAGTCTATTACTTCACTCGTGATGCTCACAAATGACCTCATGTAATATTGGTCTTCAATATATTCCTTCCTTCATAACGTTTTACAATTATAATGGAGTACTATAAGAAACTTAAGAGTTAGAGATAATTAGATCAGCAGAGTATTTGAATAATCAATTAATTATGAATAATAGCAAATCATAAATCAGTCAATTCACGCTTACGAATTTCAAACTACCTTTGGGAAAGAAAGAAGTTTATATTGGTTTTGCTGAACGTAAAAACAACATGTTTCTGTACATCTACACAAACATTTGGACCTAATTTTTGTCTATCGGGATATACTACTCGTCTGATATAAGCTGGACTGTTGCACCTAATTATTGTTATCCACTTGCTAGATTGACTATGGTTTCAACACTTATTTGTTATTGATAGGGAAATGTTAATTTAAATGCTATTTATTCAATTTTTTGAACTTATTTGATGGTGGGACTCATTATACGGACACCATTGTATAACTATAAAAAAAACATTTGTAAAAATAACACTCGGTATAAATTAAATAAGTTGACATTGATAAATATATTCGATATACTTTTTTATGATAATAATTTTGTATATAATTATATCTTATAAATTTAAGAATAAATTTTTGTTCTAAATACGATTAATTTGATTATAAAAAGTCAATTAAGACAAATAAAACTGAATGGAGGGAGTATATCCTTTGTCCTTTTAAAGAGTTTCAATATTCATCAATTTATTTTATTCAATAAAAATAGTGATAGTAATATAAAATTGCACAATATCTTTAGATTCGTTATTAAATGTCATAATTTTATTATCATGTTACCACTACTAAACAAACAAATTAACTTAAATTTTTAAAGGTAATATGAAATAGAAATACATCCTAAATTTTTAAGAGGATTCTTTTGTAGAAATTGAGGGAAAATCTTTGGATGGGGTCTTTTTTTTTTCTTTTTTTTTTTTTTTTTGTGTTTTGAAAGCCTCACTTTTTTGGCGAATACAATATAATTTCATAATCAAACACATCATCAAAAACCAATCAAACCTCACCAATCACCAAAGGAGGAAAAAATAATCGAAGAAATAAACTCACCAAAGGAGGGAAAAAATAATAGAAGAAATAAACTCACCTAAGTGAGAATTGAACATCACCAATCACCAAAGAGGAAAAAATAAACTCGTAAACAAAACTCACATAAAGAGGAAACAAACTTTTCATAAAAAACAACAATAAGAAATAAACTCACCTAAATGAGAATTGAACTTGAGACCTAAATATCACAATACCACCTCAATCTAAACCACTAGACTAAGACCTCGCAGGCTTTGGATGGGGTCTCTAATACTCACACTTGCCGCAACTTATTTCAAGGGATCAATGAAATTATATAACAACTTAAATGACAATACCAAAAGTAAATGTACATAAACATTTATCATAAAAAATTATGCACAAGTCTGAATGCCTAAAAACCCTATCTAAACCTTCTTTCAAAAAGAGTTTCATCTAATTTTTGACCCTTTTGTAATACTACTTATAAGGTGCAACAAACTTTCAAAAAATTTGAATTAATCATTTATTTAAACAAATTTTAGTATAAATATACCCAAGAAAAGGAGAGCTTGGGGATACGAAATAGATATAGTCCATTCCAAATAAAGAGTATATAAGGATCCATATGTACTTGCATTGTTGCATTAAAGCTATAACACAAATTATTTATTAGCTATAATCCAAATCAGTTTGTATTTTCTCATAAGCTTTTACCTATACAAGCTCACTTAAAGCTACAAATTCAAACAACATGATGAGATCAATTCCTTGACTTAGTCTCTAAACCTTGCTCTTTTAATATTCTCTTTCTATATATATAGGATAAGGCTCTAGAACGAACAGTTCGTTTACGAACATATGTAGAGTCCAGTATTGAAGGTTGTTGATTGGATAAGAATATTTAACACTAATTACGAATATATGATAGTACATAATTGGGCCAATCAATAACCTTCAACACTGAATCTTACATATATACACAAACATATAGTTCCTCACAAAAAAACGAATCATAGGCCGACTACATCTAGATATCATCATAATTATATTTGTTGTTAAAGTTACGCTCACCTTATCTTTACATGTTTCATGTTTTATACAACTTGGATATATATATATATATAGAGAGAGAGACCTTCAAACAAACCCATGGAAAATCAAGTTGATTTTGTAACACAACTTTTAAATTCCATTTCAATAACAAGCAACAAAGCTACCATTATTATCGTTTCCGCCTTCTTCGTATTCCTTCGTCCTGTCATGCACTTTCTTCTTCATCATAATCACCTCCATGTCTTAACCTTCAACCGTAAACCTAATAATCTTAAGACACTATATTGTGCTGTTTGTCTACAAGATGTAGCCGGTGGCGAGAGGTACCGAAAGCTGCCCAAATGCAACCATTGCTACCATGTTGAGTGCATCGACGCGTGGTTTCAGTCCCATTCAACCTGCCCACTTTGTAGAAATCAAGTTTCTCATTATCTTCCTCAGCATAAGAATCAACCATATTTTTTCTCTTATTTTCTTTCATTTTCGCGGAAAATTCTTATGAAAATTGGTAACCCTTTTCCTCAGGAGTTTGCCTTGACATTGTGTGAGAACTTGATGTCTTTCTCTTAGAATTATAGTTATTTTAACCTGGTTACCTTCAATTGTATGTTTTCATTCATTATTGTAAAAGATTTGTTTTACCCGATTTCATTTACATTTTCCTCTTTGGCATTTGTGTATTTAGTTTTGTATTGAAGCTCTTAGCTGGGTCTGTATGCTACCCTTAGGCATCATGAAATAGTATATTTAATAGGATAAAAAGTATTTTAGATAAGTATTTGTTGGGATTGACTCATACTTATGCAGGTTCAACGAATAACCACTATAACAGGGTAGTCGGGGGTCTCGCTCATTGGTGAGCGAGCGGTTGCCCAGCTCGCCGGTGAGCTGGGGTGAGGGGGGGGGGGGGGGGGGGGGGGGTTGCAAGGGGGAAGCGCCCCCTGGAAGCTAAGCGCAAAATGCAATTGGGCTTGAGGATTTATTAGTAGTCCGGTTTTGAGTTTTATTAATGTATTGGGTCTCATATGTTTGAGCTCATGTTATAACAGCTAGGGTTTTCTAGTTACTATAAAAACATGGTTTGGTGTGTGGATATTGTAGAGTATGTGATGCATTTAACGAATACATCAGATAAGTAGGACTAGCCAAATTGGTGAACCTAAGTATATCGCGTGTTCTTACTTTTCTGTCTTTTATATAATATCTGTGTGATTGCAATATTATTCGTTATTAAATTCTAACAGTATTTTATGTCACTTTTAATGCAACATCATGTGAGATTGATAATTTTTAGCAATTGTTGGTGTGGGTAAGTAGTATGATCCATTAAGCATGTCATTCTTCGGTGTTACAAGTTGTGGAGATACAAATATTTAAAGCTTAATGGAGCAACTTCATTTAGCATATATACTCAATTTAGAAAACTAATTGGATGTGGGAATGTTCAGTTTGATCTACAGTTCAACCAGGTGACATTGAGGTTTTCTCTCTGCTTATAAAAAGCTTCTGGTTGTTGCTATGGAGTTTTATTATTGTTTTATGATTATGATTTTGATGCAGGAGGGTCTGAGACCGAAGAGGCTGAACTATCGAAAAACATGTTGATGACTTTGGAATATCATGAGTTGGATGATCGTCGCAGACGTAGAGGTCATTGACGCCTTCGACTTCGGACTAGAAGATTAGCTTCGGGAGATTGTACGTCTTCGGGCTCGTGGCATCCTGACTCCGGGAGATCAATATATTGGTTTATTTGCTATTTTCCTTATTTAGTTCTTTTATGGTAATAGAGTTTTATTAGGAAATAAATCTGTTATAATAAGTTGTTACCTAATAGGATTTTTATTCCCATAGATATAGAAAGTTTGTTAGGATTTTGTTTCCATATTTTTAGGATTTTTGTTACGACTTGGGCAATTTGGACAACTCGGGCAGAAAGTTATGACTTTGAGAGAAAATTTTGTTAAGCTATAAAACCCGACTTGTGGGTTGAATTTCATAACTTTGATTTTGATAAAACATAATTTACACATTAGAGAGATTTCTCTGTGTTTTGGTGAATCTCTTGTTCCTTTGCCTGTAAATTTATTTGTTACCTAGCCTGCAGGATAATCGCTATCCCGCCCCGGCGTCAGTTGGTATCAAAGCTCAACATCTTTCTGGGAATAGACTTCATCGGTTTCAATGGCTGGTGGTCGTGGTCGTCGAGGGTAGATTCCGGCTGAGAAAGTCCTGCATCGTGATCGGAACGTCTAGGACGTAATGATTGAGGATTTACAGAGAAAAGTTGCAGAGTTAACCTAGCGCCTAGCAGCGCAAAATCTGGGTCGTTGTGGACAGGTTCCGGAGGAAGAAGTCTCGCACCTGGGTCGTCGTGGACAGGTTCCGGAGGAGGAAGTCCCACACTTGAACACGATGAAGAATCTTATGATTCTGAATCAAGTTTTGATAATCCTTATCGCCATAGGAGACAGCTATGGGAACGACGTGACCGCTAGGATCGTCATAGTGATCTCGGTTTAAGAGTGGAGCTACCGAAATTTTCTGGTACGCTACAAGCAGAAGGATTCATTTACTGACTGAACGAAGTAGAGCGCATCTTCTAGTATAAGGAGGTATCAGATAGCGCTAAGGCGAAGTTGGTTGCAATCAAACCGAAAGGCCGAGCATCTTCTTGGTGGGAACAGATGAGGCGTTCAAGGGAGAGACAAGGAAAGGCTAAAATCACCAAGTGGGAGAAGATAAAGAAAAAAATACAGAGTCACTTTCTTCCTTTCGGATACACCCAGTCTCTGTTCAAGAGATTGCATCTGTTAAGACAAGGCATTGGATCTGTGGATGATTATACCTAAGAATTTTACCAGTGATAGCACGAAATGATCTTTCGAAAACAGAGGATTAATTGGTAGCGAGATATTTGGGAGGATTAAAACAGCAATTGCAAAATACCCTCAGCCTCCATTCACTATGGACTGTCTCTAAGGCATATCAGGGAGCGCGTGAGGCAGAGCAACAACAGAACAGTAGGTCGATGCCGAGGAGAAATCCCCCTAGCAAGCCAAACCCACCTCCACGATTTCGTACTACACCACAACAACCTCAGGGTAACTTTAATTCTATCATCAAGTGCTTCAGATATGGAGAACCAGGTCATTGAGTAACAGAGTGCCGAAAGCCTACTAACCAGAAAGGTAAGAACCTTTTGATCGAAGAAGGTATGATCGATGAGGAGTTCAGAGAGCCTATATCTGATGAGTACGAGGATGAAGATGTGTTATATGGATATGGTCATGAGACCCTTGTCGTTCGTAAGACTTTACTAACTCCTAAAGGAGAATCCGAGGAGGATTGGTTAAGGTTGCACAGTGGCAGATAAGGTCTGTAAGATGATTATTGATAGTGGCAGCTGCGAAAACGTAGTATCCGAAGAAGCTGTTCAAAAATTACAGTTAAAGACGGATCGGCATCCGAAATCGTATAAGCTATCATGGCTAAATAAAGGTAATGAAGTAATAGTTAATAAAAAGTGTTTAGTGTCATTTTAAATAGGCAAGAAATACTTTGATAATACGTGGTGTGATGTGGTGTCTATGGATGCATGCCATGTATTATTGGGCCGAACTTGGCAGTATGACCAAAGAGTCATTCATGATGGTCGGAAGAACACGTATTCCCTTAGTATAAAAGGGAAAAAAATTGTGTTAGCCCCACGGAAGGAAGAATCCGGTTCAGCTAAGGAAGTCAGAAATCCGAACCTCTTATCTATGGCGAGATTTCTAACAGAGGTTGAACGTGAAGGTGTGATATATGCTTTACTTCCTTGTGAGAGAAGTTCGGCTGATGGATACGCCGAAGTATCGACCGCTACACAGAAGTTCCTATCAAAATATGCTGATCTCATGCCCGAAGAGCTTCCCCCAGTTGGATTACCACAGTTGAGATATATTCAGCACGAGATAGATCTTGTTTTAGGGTCAAGTCTACCAAACAGGCCAGCATACCGACTCAGCCCCAAAGAGTCCGAAGAATTACAGAGACATATAGTTGAGTTGATGGAAAAGGTTACATTCGTGAGAGTATGATCCCGTGTGCCGTACCAGCTCTGTTAGTTCCGAAGAAGGATGAATCATGGAGAATGTGCATCGAAAGTTGAGCGATCAATAAGATCGCCGTGAAGTATCAATTTTTGATTCCTCGTCTGAATGATACGTTAGATCAGTTGTCCGGTGCAAAAGTCTTCTCAAAGATTGACCTAAAGAGTGAATACCATCAGATAAGGATAAGGCTTGGAGATGAATGGAAGACGGCGTTCAAAACTCAGCAGGGATTATATGAATAGATGGTTACACCCTTCGGACTCTCCATTGCTCCCAGTACATTTATGAGGTTCATGCACCAGGTTTTGCGGCCTTTTATGGGAAAATTTATGGTTTTCTATTTTGACAACATTTATTCATAGTCCGACATGGGAGACACATCATGAACACCTTCGAGCTATTTTTGAGGCGTTGAAAAAAGCATGTTTGTTCATCAATTAAAAGAAGAGCTTATATTTCACGTCATCGGTAACCTTCTTTGGCTTCGTTGTATCTACCGAATGTGTTCACTCAGACTCGACCAAGATTGAGGCAGTCTTGGCATGACCTTCATCGAAGGCTATACATAAGGTCAGAAGCTTTCATGGGTTGGCATCCTTTTACAGACGGTTCATCAAGAAATTCAGCACATTGGTTGCGCCTATCACCGAGTGCCTTAAAGGAAAATTATTCCAATGGTTCTAGGAGGTCGAAGATAGCTTTTAGTTGGTCAAAAAGAAGATGGCCAAAGCACCAGTACTGACACTTCCTGATTTTGAGAAGGTCTTTGAGGTAAATTGTGACGCAGCGGGAGTTGGTATTAGTGACGTTCTCAGTCAAGAGGGTCGTCTAATGGCTTTCTTCTGCAAAAAGTTATCGAGATCGAAGAAGAATTATTCTACTTATGATCTGGAATTATATGCCATAGTCCAGACGCTGAAGCATTGACGTCATTGTCTGATACAGAGGGAATTCATTTTTTTCACTGATCATGAGGCATTAAAGTATATCAATTGTCAACATAAGCTGAGCCGAAGACATGCTAAGTGGGTAGCGTACCTACATGAATTCACTTTCACTTTGCAACATCAGGCAGGAAGTTTGAACCGTGTTGCCGACGCGTTAAGCCGAAGAGCGTTACTCCGTAGTACTATGCAAAATAAAGTTATAGGGTTTGAAGTCTTTACTGATATGTATGAAGGAGATCCTTCTTTCGGAAAGATAGTTCAGGAAGTACAAGAAGGACAACGATCTGACTTTGTCTTACATAATGGGTATCTGTTTCGAGGACTTCAGTTATGCATTCTAGATTGTTCGTTTTGGCTGAAGATAGTACGTGAACTTCATAATGAAGGACACTTCGGGCGAGATAAGACATTGGCCTTAATTACGGCTGACTATTATTGGCCGAAGATCTCAAGCGATGTGGCTCGCTATGTGAAGGGGTGTTACGTTTGCCAGAAGTCAAAAGGAGTTCTTACCAATGCAGGATTGTACACTCCCTTACATGTTCCTGAAAGACCTTGGTGTGATGTAAGTATGGATTTTGTGTTAGGACTACCCCGAACTCAGAAAGATCCAGATTCTGTTATGGTCGTAGTTGATCGATTTTCTAAGATGGCTCATTTTATTCCTTGCCGAAAGACAATGGATGCTAATTGGATCTCTCACCTTTACTTTCAGGAGATTATACGTTTGCATGGCATTCCCCGGTTTATTACCTCTGATCGTGATACTAAGTTTATGAGTAATTTTTGGAGAAGTCTGTGGGAAAAGCTCGGGACACAATTGAACTTTAGCAGTGTCTATCATCCTCAGACAAATGGGTAAACCGAAGTGGTGAACTAAAGCTTAGGTAACCTATTAAGGTGTTTGGCTGGAACCGAAGAAATGGGATCTGGCGCTTCCTTAAGCAGAGATTGTTTACAGCCGTTCGAAGAATCGGACTACTGATATGAGTCTTTTTGAGATAATTGGTGGTCAGAACCTCTATGGGGTCCTAGATTTGGTTCCTATTCCTCAAATTGGTCGAGTACACCCTAAAACCAAAGAAATGGCAGATCATCTTCGAGTTATCCATGATCAGGTGCACAAATCCATTACAAAAAGCAATGCTAAATACAAGGATCGGGTTGACAGTCATCGTCGTTAGTTTTTTTAAAAGTTGGTGATCTTGTTTGGGTCGTACTAACCCGAGAACGTTTTCCTTGTTTGGGCCGTACTAACTCGAGAACGTTTTCTTGTTGGTGATTATAATAAACTTAATGATCGAAAAATTAGTCCTTATGAGATTCTATAGCGAATTAACGACAATGCTTATCGGCTGCGCATTCCTAGTCATCTATGGACTTCTGACGTTTTCAACGTGAAGCATTTGAGCCTTTGGTTTAAGTAGTCTGCTGATACAATTGTGAACTCGAGGACGAGTTCTTTTCAACCCGGGGTGACTGATGCAGGAGGGTCTGAGACCGAAGAGACTGAACTATCAAAAAATATGTTGATGACCTTGGAATATCATGAGTTGGATGATCTTCGTAGGCGTAGAGGTCATTGACGCCTTCGACTTTAGACTAGAGGATTAGCTTCGGGAGATTGTACGTCTTCGGGCTCGTGGCGTCTTGACTCCGGGAGATCAACAGATTGATTTATTTGTTATTTTCCTTATTTAGTTCTTTTATGGTAATAGAGTTTTATTAGGAAATAAATCTGTTATAATAAGTTGTTACCTATAAGGATTTTTATTCCCATAGATATAGGAAGTTGGTTAGGATTTTGTTTCTATATTTTTAGGATTTCTGTTATGACTTGGGCAACTTAGACAACTTGGGCAGAAAGTTATGTTTTGTTTAACTTTTGCCTATGAATTTATTTGTTACCTAGCCCGCAAAATAAACGCTATCCGGCCCCGGCGTCAGATTTCTTTTCTTGGATGTTTGTTAAGAGTTGAAGCTTTGTAATTCTCTTCTGGCCTTATCCAAATCTTATAATAATGATGGACGAAAATATTAAAATGGTAAACAAACTAAAATTAATAAGTTGTTTATATTCAATCAAGATTTGGTTCATTCAAACAAATCCATAAATCCTATATTAAATTAAACTAGTAATTTTGTAAAGCTCTCTCTCGTGATAAAATTAAATAAATAATAATGTAATTTATTACCTCCAATATCTTATGATTTATACCATAATTTTGATCATATCCGGTGTTGGAATGAAAAAACAATATTTTTTTGAAATCGGGATTCCCTGGATATTTTCTCATCCCATTCCCTCTGCTCTTGAAGGCTGATTTGGTCTTCTCTTGAAGTTGGGACAACTCTAGGGGGAGTGATAGTTACTTGCCCCTGGCGGACCTGATTGATCAATTGCCTCGTTGTCTGGTGTTGGTACACAATTAGTTCGGCCAACTGTCTCACTTGTAACTTAATCGCGACCATCTCTTGTTTAACCGTATACCTTTCAGTCGCATACTCCCTTATAGAAAGATCGATCCTCTGCGGGATTTGATCTAATTTCTTTAGGTATTTATGATTTTCTGGATTCCCCATACCGAGCAAATTTACTCCCTCCGCATTGTGTCGAGGTAAGAGGTTGTTGTTGACATTGGGCTGATCTGGGGTTTTGGCCACTATCTCCCCGCTATCAATTAAGTTTTGGATTTTGTGTTTTAAGGTCTAACAGTCCTGCGTATCATGCCCTGGGGCCTCAGAGTGATATGCGCACTTTTGCTCGGGTCGAAGGATCTTCCCTTAGGGTCAGCAGGTGGAGCCGGTTTATTGATCTTTTTTCTGGGCGATTAGCAGTGCCAACACATTTTCTAAGGAGTCTCCTAGCGAGGTGAATGTCCTTATTTGCCTATTCTCCCTGTTGTTCCCAACTTTCTGGGCAGTGGGGCTTTGAGGATTTGCGGGTGCATGGAACTGAGGGTAATTGCCCTGCCTTCGTATAGGTGGATCGTTGGCATTATGCGTAGACTGTCCTTGCAAGATCAAGGATACATCCTGCTCCTTCCTTTTATGGGCCCTTTTGGGAGCATTGGCATAGTTTCCAGATTGAATATGATCGGTAACTGTCTCCAGGGCAGAGAGATCTTTGATCTTATCAGACTTCAAGCACATCTCGGCCATTTCCTCGTGCTTGATCATTTCCAAAAATGGCTTGCCTATTATGGCCAAGACTCTCTCTTAGTAGGGTGCCTCTTGGACATCTATAAAGGTCATCACCATTTCTATTTTATTCATCGATGGGTTGACCTGAGCGGCCATACGCCTCCACCACTGGGCATACTCCCTAAATAACTCGCTACCTTGCTTCTTGATTTTAGTGATCTGGTAGCGGTCTGGGGCCATCTGGGATTGAAAGCTGTACTAATTTAGGAAGGCATGGGTCAGTTCCTCCCAGCTATAAACCTTTGAGTTGTCCAGCCTAGCATACCAAGTCCTAGCTTCTCCGGTAAGACTCTTCTGAAATAGTTGCATCCGAAGGCTTTCATTGTCGATGTATGAACCGAGCTCTCCAATATACACCTTTAGATCGGTATAGGGGTCTCCCAGTCCGTTGTATTTCTTAAACTCTGGGAATTAGAATTTATCTGGGTACTTAGCCCTTGGAAATATGCAGAGGTCAGAATAATTTACATTGCCGTGGGAGCCGATCCTTCTGATGGATCGGATAGCCTCCTCCATCTGTTTGACTTTGCTTTGGATATCCCCGATTTCTCGGTCTTCTTGAAGGTCTATGATTTCCTTCACTGGACCTTTGTCTACGGTCTCTTTGTTGGAGCTGATATTGGGTTGTGACACATGAATGGGTATTTAACGACCACCCTCTTTATTGGATGCTTGAATGTCTTTTTGAGCAGAGGACTCAGGTTGAGTTTGCATTTTAGGCTCTATAGCTGTTTTACTCTGCTCCTTTAATAAAGCAGTTATCTCTGCGATTTATCAATTGAAATCCTCAAATTCCTCCCAAAATACGTGTATAGGTTCCGAGGAGCTACTTTCAACCATCTCAATAAGTGGCGGTGGTGCCTTCTTGGCTTGAGATAAGGTTTTAGGACCAATCTTGCACATAAACATTTACATAGTTTAGTTTCGATATTGGCAGAAGGTGTGGATTCATGATATGTTATGCATTGGGTTTTGATGTATTTTAATCTTTTTCTGCAAAACTGGAGTCAGTTGTTTTAATGACATGCTAGTAAGATATAGGATGTGAGTTAATATGTATGACATTTGTACATATGAAGGAGTAACAGGGCATGAAGAAATTTTCCTGTTTCGTTTTATTTTTCTGAAGCTGGCCTATCTTAGGTTACTCTTACGAGCTTTTTGCAATTGGTTCCCAGATCTTCGCAATCTACTTGATTGATATGCCTCATCTTTCAATTAGAGCGGATCTGAGTGGTGCCTTTCCTGAGCCTCACAAGGGAACGCCACCTTAGAGTTCAGTAATAAACAATCGGCGGGTCATAACATACATTCATACATCGCGTCTCACCGTTATGCAAGTGATGACATTGTGTGATGCACTAACATAAAGCATTTATCACACACAGAGATTTAATCACACGATATGCAAGACGAAAAGGAAAATAACAAGATTGCATGCGACTTAAGCCCTCTAGATCCCCAGCAGAGTCGCCACCTGTCAACGACGAGATTTTTTTATAGAAAAATAAGTGTTATATAGTTATTTTGTTTGCTTATTCCCTTTTATTGATGCTTTTCCTTTATTATTTACCCTTTTGTATTTCACTTGATTATTTTATTTTAAAGGGTGAATTTTAGGAAGATATCGACATTTATATGTCGACGACTTGAAAAGATTGATTTTAATATTTGGGCCGAAATGACAGGGTCGCCAGTTGGTATGTATTTACAATGGATGTACCAACACATCCGGGTTTGAAAAGTTTTCAAAATGTGGCTCAAAATAAGATTCTATAAGATAAGACTGGTTTTGAAACCCGAGATTCGAGGAATTCAGGGGCTTGATTAAGCGAGGGGGAAGGTGTTAGGCACCCCCCGGCTTCTATGAAAAACACAGTTACCGTGTCTTGTTAATTTTCCTAATCATAAAGTGTGTGTGTGTGTGTTTTATATTAGTTGTTTTGAGTTTGGTTTGCGTATATGAATGACTTTTGCTTTTGAAAGTAGTGTTGTACCTCTTTGGACCTATGCACGAAGGATTTGATTTATTGAAAAATCCAATTTTAAACAAAGTTTATTGAAAAAATGATGTTTTAGCAAACAAGGTTTTCAAATCCTTCGTCAAATAGGAATCAAGGTCCTTTGATACTTTCATTTTATTATCTTGACATTTATGATGTGATTCTGAAAGTAGTGCTGTACCTCTTTTGACCTATGCCCAAAGGATTCGATTGAGATAAAGGTTCATTTTTAGAACATATCATATATATAAATGACGTTTGGGAAAACAAGATTTTTGAATCCTTCGTCAAATAGGAATCAAGGTCCTTTGATACTTCCATTTTATTATATAAATTGATCTAACCTCGTATCGCTTTGCAATTTAATTATAAAAGTTCTTTGCTATTTATTTTGAAAAGTTATTTTGGTGGTGATGCATGTAAAAGCATTAAATAGGGTCAGATTATATCCAGGCATGAAAGCCGTATAGACAGATCCGAACACCTACAATTAAAGGTTCACTATCACGAGATCTTAAATCCAATCTATCGGGACGAACCCCGAGAAATCGTTTTAAGATCCGATATTTACATATACATTGGTTTATGTAATTAATATTACATTTAAAAGCAAAAATGTCCATCGTGGAAATCTAGTCGAGATCCGATAGTGGGATCTCAACCCCTAGATTCCAAGGCTCACATTTATAAACGTAAAAGCATTTATAATACTCGATATTCGCTATAAGATGATCCATCAGTTGGAATCCCTTATACGAATGAATTAGATCCTGTTCACCGTTAAATATAGATCTAAGGCTTTACGGAACCTGACATCGATTTACAGTGACTAGATCTATCCTAGATCTATGTAGGTCTAGCATGGGAGTTCGAGCTTTGATGCTCCAGAACCTCTCAAAAGCTAGATCCGACTAGATCTAGGTAGATCTAGTGCCCAAAATAGTTTTTAACTGTATATATGCAATATATAATCAATTTGAACAGTTAAATATGTAAATCTACCTACCCAAACACAATAGATGTGTTTCACAATAGGTTTATCTATAGATTTACATTATAAAGCAATGAATCTAACAATTTTAACTATATAAACAGTAAACTGCACAAAATACCGCTTATTTCACATTGGGAGATAAAGAACAAGCTTGTGATCACCGTGGATCGATACTACAATGCCGTGGGAGTAATTTCTCTTAGATATATGAAAGATTCAGTACAAATATGAGTTAAAATGCTTAAACCTGAACTCTCTTTCTAAAATCTAAGCTTTTGATGCAAATTGTCTAACTTCTTGAATTGTAAGCTGTTGCCCCTAATTTATAGATCTGGGGGAATGGCTCAGTTGCACCTGCGCCCAGGCTCAATTACACTTGCGTTTGGCCCTTGTAGGTCCCATAGGCTTGAAGTTTGATCCTTTGGTTTTCCTTCGGAGAAAGTTGAGCTCTGTACCCAAATATCTCACAAAGGTTCTACTGAAGGCTGCGAAATGAAGTTGATTTAGACTGATTTGGGATACCGGGAAAATGATGCTCATAGCTGAATGGTATCTTTCGATTTCCACGGGTCGTCAACTCATCTCGGGCAATTTGCAAATCGGGAGTTGCTGTGGAGGCTTTTAGTGGCCTTTTCCTCAGCTTTACGACCCCCGTTTGGACCAAGTGGTGCATTGGGTGCTCTTGCACTTAGGTTTCCCCCGGGGTCGTCTCCAAGGTGACCTGAGGTCTTTGTCTGGTCTTGGGGTCATCTCCGAGGTGATCTAGTGCCTGGTTTTCTCTCGAGGTGGTCTCCGGGGGAAGCTGCTACTTTGTTTTACCTCAGGGTTATCTTCGGGGTGGACTTGTGCCCTGTCTTGCCTCGGGGTTATCTCCGGGGAAGGCTTGAGCCTTGTCCATCCTCAGGGTTATCTCCGGGGTAGACTTGTGTCATGTCTTGCCTCGGGGTTGTCTCCGGGGCAGGCTTGTGCCTTGTCCGTCCTCGGGGTTATCTTCGGGGTGGACTTGTGTCCTGTCTTTGTCAGGGTTGACTTCGGGGCAGAATTACACATTTACCCTCCTGAAAGGTTAGTCCAAGGAAAGTAAAATTTCGTGTGCCTACAATAACTTTGCTTTCCTTAGGAATTGGTCACTTAACTTAGAGACTTAGCAATCTCTTTAAAAGACTTAGGGTATTCAAACCCTAAACCCTTAGGTTTCATCGGATGAATGGTGCATATTTTGTCTTTTTCTCAGACAAAATTTTGTTTTCGTCTTAAAAATTCTTATACATTTATTCTAGCCTGTAGCCAAAATCCCAACATTTTATGTCATCCTAGGTTATGGAACGACTAATAAACACATAACACATAATATTATTAATAAAAACTCATTTTATTAAATAATATTTCTTTAAACTTAATTTATAAGTCTATCCGATTTCTCGGGTTGTCACAGCCAAACCTCAGCTTTATGGTCCTCGTTCGAACCACGATGGGGTTGGGCGTCGTAGCACTGTGATTTCCCCACGGGGTGGTCTCCGGGGTAAAATCATACCTTTGCCCTCTCGTGGGGTCGTCTCTAGGGTGAAATTACGCTTTTACCCTCCTGTAAGGTTAGTTGAAGGAAAGCAAAATTTTGAGTGTCTACACATTGCTTAATTCAATTACTGTAATGCCCCCAAATTCGGGTCCCTTGAAACTCAGACCTGGTACGTCACGGTACTACCTTCATCATCTTTATTCATAATTTAATGAACACAACATCGCCTAGATACTAATTAATACATTAATTCTTCTATTCCAGAATCTGTAACCTTCACAATCGGCTATTACATCTATAGATCTTTCATGATCTCTTTTATAAATCTAAACTATAAACAATATGTTTCATATTAATACATTAATTGCGAGTATTCATTAGCTCACAATCCAAATTTAAATATTCTTCTGTGCAGTGTTCTTCAACTTCACATTTATAATAAAAAATATTTACGTTCATCTAACATAGCTAGAGACTACGCAAATAAGTGTTCTAGCATTTAACATTTCTAAGTATAATTACTCTAAAGAGATTACACCAATGTTTTAGTTTGTTACCATAGCACAAACCATCTTCAATCACTATTTCTTCTTGTGATCCTTTGTCTATCTTGAATCTTTTGACATTATGGTCATCTGTTAATATCAAACTTGATCTGCAAGATTGAGCACGACGGCTCAACAAGTCCAAAAGTCTACATATTTCATGCTTCACATAGCATACATATTACATATAGTCATGCATCATAAGTTTTAGCCAATGCATCTACTTATGCTTCATACTTGTCATACAACAAATAATAAACTTCATGTTGTATAACTAACACATACTTCACAAATTTTATACTTTGCATTTAGTCACATAACATTCATATAGTCAATGAGTTCACATAAGACAACTTATTTCATTAACTACCATAAACACATGGTTAAATACATATTATCACATAGTAGCAAGTTACTGAAGAACTTACCTTAAAGCATTAATTCCTTGTGAAGTTAGGAGATCTCGTCCTTCAAAATGTCCTACACGATTAAGTGTACATAAGAATCATAATTAGCCACATAATGACGCTTGGTAGTCATTTTAGTTAACTCTACTATACATTTCATCATTATTCCCTTTTAAATCTGATACACAATGCTCAATTATGTATTTTAGACTTACTAGGATACTTTATTGTCCATTCGGTTTACTTACATAAAACTTCATTTGAATGATAACCTACATCGATCCTCCATGAGAATCTAATTGATTAGGTTAATCATCACCTCGTAATTAAATCTGATAATCAATCTTAAACTCTCGTCTAATATTATTAATCATTTAATAATATTTTAATCACTTACTAATATTATTAATTATTTAATAATATTTTAATCACTTACTAATATTATTAATTATTTAATAATATTTTATTCATTTATAATTATAAACAATTTAATTTAATTATTTATCTCTTGCTATTTAATTCATTTAACAAACATACCATGCCATTCTTATAACATTTTAGTAAAAATAACAAAATTACCCTTATATAGTCTTAATATATCATTCTCATGATCATTAGTCAATAAAACTACATTATAGAATTTTATGACTTAATTTCCTCAATTATTCTTTAACTCATTCATAGGCATTAAAAATATCTAATTAACTTATTATTTTTATATCTTCTGGAAAACTTTAGTATATAACATTTTAGTCAAAAAATAATTTTCTTGTAATTTTTCAACTTCATTTCCTATTTTTAAATAGGTCATTTCTATCCATAACTACCACATTCAGTAAAAATTATTTTTAAATCAAAAATTCTAAAATTTATACAATAGTCTCATATCATCATACACTGATTCCACTACAAATTTCATAATTTTCTAAGTTATGGATTCTGATGAGTTATAACAGTTTTTTTCAAAAATCACAAAATCTTTGATGGACCATAACTCCATCTCACGATGTCGAAATACGTTCATTTTTGGACCATAGCTAGATAACTTCATATATTAACATATCCCAGAAGACCAGAATTTTTAAAGCTCTCTAACTGGCCTAAAAAGTCCACGAAAAAAATCTGGGCAGTAAGGTTTTTAATTTTTCCAAATTTTGCCTACTTTACCAAAAACTGTCCATACGAAAATCTACAACATATTTTTCAGAGATTCCACTTGGAGGTGTTAGGGGACTCATAGATCTAACTCCAGGACTTGACCACACTCAAAATTCGAAATAGAATGAGAGATATGATCGTTTGAATTTCATGTTTCGTTTTCACGTAAAACAGTTTTTTTAACTTTTAAGTTTTTTAAGAAAACTTTAATAATCTCTTGATTTATCATACATTAGCCATCATAAACCAACATAATACATACTAATACTTCTTATACTCAAAGATCCACCATGATCCCTTATCAATTTCATCAAACTCTCACAACAAATAACAAGAACATAAGCTAAGTTTAGAAAACAAAACTAGGGTTAGGAAACTTTTAAACCTTCGAGGCTCTTCTTCTTCTTACTAGGTGGTTGATATATGATCATCTTACATGGATGGACATTGCTAGCTTTCTTTCCTCCTTCCTTCTCCCTCCAAACTGTGGGTTCTCTCTCTCGCGCTCTCTCTCTCTCTCTCTCGACTTAGGAGAAAAATGAAAAGCAAACCATTTGCTAGCTTAAGAGAGGATATCTATTTATAGTCCCCAAAATATATACTTACATACTATATATCTACATATATTCATTGCATATCCTTCTCTTTTTCTTTGCAAATCCTCATTTTAAGGGATGCACATTTATTTAGCTAGGCTAATTAGGGACAAAGGCTAAAGAGTTGGTCACCAACTAGTAATTAGGGAGAAGAAATAAAATAAAGCAATTAAAGCCCTTTATGACTCCCCCCTAATCAATTCGATAGCCCCTCCCCTATAACCACACTTTAATTTTTCCTTTCATGATTTAATGCTCATTTAAACCTCTAAAAGATCCACCACAAAATGAGTCATGGGTTGGGCCATTTACTACACACATTTGGGCTACCATTTAAATTATTTGGGCCACATAAACTAGCACATGTCCAACACATTAAATACCATACCCTTTTTATTTAATTAGGGTTACTAATCCACTTACATTGGACTTTAAATAACTACCCACATTGGTTTAATTATATAACCCAAATAGACTTGCTATAAAATAAAATAAATAGAGATAATAAATTAAATCTCTTAGCTAGTACACTAGTGAGGAATTAAATAATTGGACTCTCTCCCAATATGCTTCGCATTAGGGTTTGACAACTAGGTTTACTTCCTTAACGTCTTTTGTTTACTCACTTATCCATTTAATTATTCATTTGACTTCTGAAAATCAACTTTTTCATGCTTACAACTGATTCCTACTAAAATCGACATTCCCTACGTTATGGACATATTCATTTTCTCAAATTCATCTTTGAATTCCTAATTTGACTTTTCTCCAAAAAAGTCAACTGTTGACTTTAACCAAAAAGTCAACCCCCGACACATTGTGTGCTTACAGTCTATTCGTATTAATTTCGATGTACCCGACCCAAATATCTAATCCGCATCTCAAGGTTCTATTCCGAACTCCAAGTTTGAGTTTTGACTTACCTCTCTTAATTGCTAATCATTTTATACTTATTCATCTCCTCATTTGCCATTCAAGGCAAACATTCAAGCTATGTTAATTCATAACTTAGTTTTATCTTGCTTCTCATATACTTAACTCAATTAATCATATTGGCTTATATTTTCATCCCTTAGTTATTACGTTCTTTCCCATTTGCAAAGATCCTATCCCGGAATCACTACTACCAAAACATTGTAGTTTAGTTACTACTAAACTCTTACACAATTTCTCTCATCGATTAACTTTATCGAATTACCTTAACCTAGGTATTACTTTACTACCTTTTCCCTTTATCCTTTGCTATCCAATTCATGGACAGAAATCTATTCTTAGCCCAAGTCTTAACGGACTTGCTTTGGTTCATGCCTACCTGCTATTTTCAGGTATTAACATCTTCGTCCGCATATCTCGTATACTCGTACAATACTTTTATTTTTAATACTTTTTTATTATAGCCAATTTGACATAATACATTTCTTTTAGTTGCAAAATTTCATACATCACAATATTCTCACTTCTTTCTTCATCTTCTCATTTCTTACTCTTCAGAATTTCAATCATTCACATTTAATTCTCTCAACGTTCTTTCAAATATCAAACCGTATAGGTTCTTCTTAAAATTTTTAATCATTCCTCTACTTCCAATTTAGGTTTTAAACTTTAACCTTTAATTTAATCATTCAAGATCTTATTTACAAGTCATATAAATTTTTGGGATATCACATGTACGGATTCCATACTCCTTCAGCAACCCTTTTAATTTTGTTTTGTTCGTTTTGCTTTTCATTTAGAAGTTGGTTATTGTTTCACATGATTGTTCATTCTCAAATTCATGTGATATTTTCGTCTTGACATTGATATTTAGAACTCATTTTTGTACTCTTTGATCTAGTGTATCATGTTTAGTATTTATTTCAATCCTTGTAGAGAAGTACATGTTAATATATTTTTTTGGAGACTTTTAGTTGATGATTCTTTTCTGTGTTACATGTACACTTCCCTTTGTGTTGATATTGTGTTGCATGTGTCGTGGCATGATATCTTTGTTAGAATATACCGTATGATATAACCACCTATGGGGGTACCACATGCATGTCCTCTTGGCACCGAGGCATGACACCTTCCATGTCGGTGTGATTAGTCCACATAGTCTCCGTTTTGTGCTCCGGTGGGAGTTGGCCAATTGGTGATTTTGTTGTGGGAGGCGTATGGGTCGACCCTAGTTTTCTGTTATGCTCTGTTATGCGGATTAATGATGTTTGTGCCAAACACGTCTTTCGATTTTACAAACATTTGAATTCGCGGTCCAATGTGTGTGACTTACTTGTGTGGCATTATTTGACTTGCCTCTGTGGCAAGGTATATTTCTATTTTGTTTTGAGCTCGATATGAAATAACACCCAACCATTTGATTTAGCATATTATTTCGTTGTGTTAATTTTGTTCGTTTCAGTTCAGTTTATTTAATTGAGTTAGTTATTTCGTTTCATTGTTCTTGTACTTTATAATCCTACTGGGCATTTGGTTCATGTTGTGTTTTTATTCCAGCAGGTAATCAGGGGGATCATGGGCAAGTATGATGAGAGCTCCCTTCTTTCCAATGGTTTAGATATTTTGTTTAGGCGATGATACATTAATTAGTTTGTTTTGAGTTGTATTTAATATGTTAGATTGTGGTTTGAGCCAATTTGACTTTTGATATGAATTGTCTTTTCATATGTATTGTTTATGAAAACTATTCTATTGTGGCTTAGAACTTTATTATATTTTAATCAATTTATTGTGTTTTATATAATCTTTCTTTCTATTTCGGAAAGGAGTATTACATACAAGGTACAAGACATGGTGCACTTTTTAAAGATACTATGCAGGTCCTGTATCAGCTTTTACCGTTCCATTAACAGGGAACAAAACAAAAATAATAAATAAAAAGGAAAGGAAAACAGGCGATGCTTCTGTTAGTTTTTATTATTTGTAATTTTAATGATGACAATATGCTGATGAATTTAATGGATTGCATGGATTATGTTTTGGGTTAATTTGATATTCGTCTATTGAATATGATATTGTAATGACCCAATTTGGATATAAATCGGATTAAAGAATCCTGTAGGATTGCATGAAGTATTCCTTTGCCCAAGAAGCTTAAAATTCATATCTTTATTGCTGGAAATTTAATTAATATATATTGTTAATATAGTTTGCTTTTATTGGGGTCTCTTAAAGAATTTGGTTCTACTATGCCATCTGTTTGAATTAGAGTCCATCATGGAAACTGTTTGACTAATTCAAATTCGAATGGAAATTGATTAAGTAGTTTGTTTAGCTGATATTACAGTCTTTTAACGTAACAAGCTATTAAATCTACATGGACTCTTTTACCTTATCATGAATATCTTTTAGCTCCTTTATTTTTGCCTGGGTTATTATCATATCTTTGTCTTACTGCTTTTGGAATATATTATAGCCGTTTATTATAAGAGATTGCAATCTCCTATTGAGCCATTCATGCTAACTGACTGTTATAGCCGTTACTCACTAGTCTTTATATATTCATCCTGCTGGCAAAAGGAAGGACAACATTTGAAGCTGCAAAACATTTTATAATACTTCAAAGAGCTTATTTTGTGTTATTCCAGCTATTGATTGTATCACTTCTAAATTCTTTTGAGCTAGAAATTTATTGTACTCTCTAAATTCTATCTCTTGTAAACGAAAAACAAGTCTAGTTTGGCTTGGGTGTTTTTGTAATCGTTGGTCTGTTCAAAGAAAGCTTCAAAGGTCTCAGTGGTGAGAAAGGTTGCAAAGGTGCTAAGGAGGCATTGGTGTCCAAATCAGAATTGAAATTCTTTGAATAGGGAGTTTTTCTGTGTAATCTTTTGAATATTAATTTAATAAAGTGAGTCTCCAATACTTTTTGGTATTGGACGTGGATGTAGGCCGCTAGACTAGAGGTTTAAGGGTTGAACCACGTATATGGTGTGATTTCTATTCTGCATTTATTGTTTATGTGCTTTAGTATTCTGCACTTTCATTTTGAGCTCGTGCTAAAAATTTACACTAAAACAGACAGGTATTAGCTATCCGTTTATAACAGACGAAGAACATATACTAAAACAGACAGGGTTAACCTGTCCGATTATAGTCTGTAGCAGTAAACTTTAAAATTGACCACTGTAGATCATTTGTGGGTATTTACACCTTTTCACCCCCCTCTAGGTGTGCTTATTTACAGAATTACATTTGGTATTGATCTTTGCAAGTCGTAGGGAAAGATCCTATGGCACACCTTAATTTTCAAGAAGGTCAATCCACAAGCCGGCCACCTCTATTGATAGGAAGCGAGAACTTTTACTTATGGAAATTCAGAATGAAGATTTATCTTAAGAGAGACCCATAGGAATGGTGGGTGGTTGATAATGGACCCTGTGACGCCCCCAAATCCGGGTCCCCAGAACCTCGGACCTGGTACGTTACGATACATCATTTCTATAACTATTGCGGAAGATATAAACATAAATTGTTTATACAATAAACTTTTACACATAATCTCCAAGGTCGATAACCTTAACGTATTACCTGAATTCAATATTCTACTCGACATACAATGTCACTAGCATATAATACTATTACCATTTTAACCGTATAACAATTCCATCCTGGAACTTGTCTTTGACTTTTCCTGTATCCGACGTATTCATCCTAATCTGCAATGTTTATCATGATATAGCAAGGGTGAGCAACAAGTTTGCCCAGCAAGTTTAAGTTCAAGGAAAGATATATCATGATTGAAAGAATGAACAATAAGCTGGCTGACTTTCAACAATATAACAATTGTGAAATAACATGAATCAATTTTAGTAACTGAACGACCGAGACAATAAAAATGAATGGTCAATAATGAACATGACTTAATCAACTGGACCAAATGATAATGAAGGTGATCAGCCTTTCATACCTGATGAACATATGCAACATGCACAACGTGCGAATCAAAAATTCATAGATGTGATGTAATCAATAATGATTAACCACTAGCATACTTAAAATAACAACTCGAGTTCGAGTTAGAAAACTTGCCTTGATTGGAGATTACCGTTATAACATAATTTAGCGTCTCTCCACAAATCCTACACAATTGTGTTTACATATACACACATATTAGGTAACTATTTATGACACAAAAACATGCATGCATATACATTAACCATGATTATTAGTTTATATAACTATAATCTTTTATTCTCATCTTAGAATCATCTTTGGTTTCTTTGAAAACTTTGTCTGTTTCAACCTTTTATGTTTAATAAGGCTCCCTCACGGATTTAATATAAAAATACCTCACATCTTGAAGCATAAACTATGGATATCCCATAAAAAATATCTTTTGCCTTTATTCGAAAATTCAAAATTTAATAACTTTTACAGTAAAATACGACTTATTATATTATTTCTTTGATCCAGATTTTTTTTTTATACCTTTTTGACAGTTCATGAGTTAATGGCCCCATTGTCTCGTACACAACAATTTTATTCTATTAGCTCATTAGCTTCACGTTTCGTTTTACGAATAACTCGCATTTTCGCTTCAAATACATATTAAGTATATATACATCATTATATAAATCTTAGCCCAAAACCTTCGTTTTGAACCCCGGAACCCTTCTTTACGTCACCTTTATGATTATAATATTTTTTTAACGGCTCCATACTTTTCGTTTCGTTACAAAATTAATTTACATACCCTCGCCGGCTTCTGCTTGCTTAAAAATGAAATTTCATATTTTTATTGCATTATTTATGCCCGTAATAAATTTTCGTGGCATAAATTTATCAAAAACGTCAAAACTCTCATATTGGGACTTTATTAGACTTAACATTGCTTAAAATCTCGCCCGAACGCGATTCGGAACGATGAATGTCCAAACAGCTCGTGGCGGCCAAGTTCGGCGTCGCTCGACTAACTAGTCTTAACATGCTCGTTCGCCCATTTTTTTTTCAAACTACAAATTCAATCACGTTAAATTTTGAATATGTTATATTTTGAATATGTTATAGGTTGTATATCCACCTATTTTTAGAAAATACATACTTCGCCATTCGGATAAACCACGCGAACCGAGACTATGCCAAATAGGCTAGTTGGCCAGCTGCAGAGCAGCCAGCGCAGGCATGCTTGCTGCTGCTCTGTTGCTGCACCATAACGAAACAGCCACTTCGCCTATTTTTCATTCCTTGCTCGCTCAACGAATTACTCCCATTTTTAAATATGTTATTCGTGGCAAATGAGGCTATTTTTTTTAAAGATACAAACCACTCAATTTGGGCCCGCTAAGCAGTCTTGACAGCACGTCAAAAATAACCGCACGCACTAATTTTTACGTTTTTCATTTTTTTTGTTACAAAGCGTCCCGGCTTGGTTTAACGCTACGAGGCGCTTAAGTTAACCTTATATAGGTTGTACAAAGCTATCTTAGGTTACGGCTTCATCAAATTTTGTGAATTTAGCGAAAATGGCTCTTTTTAGCATTTATACCCGCGCAACCTATTTGTGGACTGATTTCTATAGGTTGGGGCTACGTAATCAAACCATTTTCGCCAACCTTATTGCTCCGCACAACAACAATTATTCTCCTTGGCTCTACCTCAATCCACAACAAGCAATATACAATATAAATCATTCATATACACAACTATTTCACAAGTTAGTTTACTAACTTATGAACTTTTAATTCATTTGCAATTATTATACAATACTTCCATTTCTATTACTGAACCATATGATCATAGCCCATATCACAGTAAAACCCATTTAATCCACATGAATTATTAACTGATTTGCACAATAAATTTCATTCAACTAACCAACTAATTATCCTCACATATAATTAATTGAAATCAAAGCAATTATATATATACCTCTTGTTCGCTATAGCTTGATTATAGCTTTTAATTTCCCTTCTTTAACTTCGTTCCTTGTTCTCACCGAACCAAATGGAATTAAATTGGGAGGGAAGTGGTTCGGCTGGACTTCTTTGGGCAAGAAGGGAGTTCGGTCGGCTGGGGGAAAAAGGGAGGGGAGGCTTCGGCAGTGAGGAGCAAGGACTTCAACTCTCTCTCTCTCTCTCTCCCATCATGTGGGATTCTTTCAATTTCCTTCTTTTCTTTCCTTTACCTTTTCTCTTTCTTCTGCCCTTTTCTTATCCTTATCCGTAGCTTCCTTTTATTTCCTTAATGCTGATTTTTCATTCTTCTTTCACTCACCCATTTGTCCAATTTTACAACTTGGATCATGGTTGGGCTTCACTTTGGGTATTGGGTTTAGACTTGATAAGAGCCATTCTTTGGGCCTCTAATTAAATTAGCACATGACTTCCATTAACAAATAAGTTGGGCCTCAATTATTTTCTTAGGCTATGGAAAATTATCATAGTCCAATCCTTTCCATCTTATCTCACCCTAAATATTTAATTAGGGTTTACATTCCATACAATTAAAATTTAAATCATCACTCTTGTACATTAAATTTTATAACCCAATTAAATTACCTTAATTAGGTTATAAAATTAATTAATTAAGATATATAAAATAAATCTCATAGAATTAGTATATATTATAAATACTATTATTCTCCCATCTCATAACCCTTAAGTTATCCAATCCTTCATTCCTAATATATAATTAGGATTACATTAGTTCTTTCTATTTGTTTATATAATAAACAAATATAAACAATTCACATAATATTCATATTCACTTACTCACATATTCGTACAAAATAATTTAATAGATTGAGACATGATCCACACATCTCTTATATTAGGTCACTAGTATATAATTAAAATACTAGAACCACTAAATAAAAATAACCATTTAGGTTATTAAATACTCATACCTAATTTAAATAACTTATTTAAATTATACAATTTATATTGTATAATTAAATTTAATTTCCTCATTCACTCCATAAATTGTTTTCAAACAATTTATTTATATATTAAATATATAATTTAATATATTCAATCATTTATTCAAATATGAATTTAATTTACTAACTAGTTGATACCAATATACATATTTTACATATTGGGTCTCATCTCATATTTTTACTTTACATCATTTGGTATAATATTAAATATTATACCATTATCCATGTAACATAATATCATATATCCAATTATTTTCTTTCCTTTCTATAAATTGTCTTCACCATTTATCTAACTGTAGTAAATATATTAATATATCCACCACATTAAACACATGCATACATTACACTTAATAATGTAATATATGATTTCTTCCATAAAATAGTGGTTATACATGAAGTATATTTAATACCACCAATTTACCACATTAAAATAATTTAATATTATAAATTATTTTAATTTTACCCATCTAATTCTCTTTAATAATTTACTCCTACACTTTACTTACATATACTAAATATATAATTCCAATATATTTATTATACACAACATCACATATTGCATAGCACATATTCCTTTGTGCACCACAATATCACATAACATATCATCTAATAAGATTTTTTTTTTTTTTTTAATTCTTATTTTAATTTTACCCAATAATTTGGGTTATCACATACCAACTGTGACGCCCCCAAATTCGGGTCCCCAGAACCTCGGACCTGGTACGTTACGATACATCATTTCTATAACTATTGCGGAAGATATAAACATAAATTGTTTATACAATAAACTTTTACACATAATCTCCAAGGTCGATAACCTTAACGTATTACCTGAATTCAATATTCTACTCGACATACAATGTCACTAGCATATAATACTATTACCATTTTAACCGTATAACAATTCCATCCTGGAACTTGTCTTTGACTTTTTCTGTATCCGACGTATTCATCCTAATCTGCAATGTTTATCATGATATAGCAAGGGTGAGCAACAAGTTTGCCCAACAAGTTTAAGTTCAAGGAAAGATATATCATGATTGAAAGAATGAACAATAAGCTGGCTGACTTTCAACAATATAACAATTGTGAAATAACATGAATCAATTTTAGTAACTGAACGACCGAGACAATAAAAATGAATGGTCAATAATGAACATGACTTAATCAACTGGACCAAATGATAATGAAGGTGATCAGCCTTTCATACCTGATGAACATATGCAACATGCACAACGTGCGAATCAAAAATTCATAGATGTGATGTAATCAATAATGATTAACCACTAGCATACTTAAAATAACAACTCGAGTTCGAGTTAGAAAACTTGCCTTGATTGGAGATTACCGTTATAACATAATTTAGCTTCTCTCCACAAATCCTACACAATTGTGTTTACATATACACACATATTAGGTAACTATTTATGACACAAAAACATGCATGCATATACATTAACCATGATTATTAGTTTATATAACTATAATCTTTTATTCTCATCTTAGAATCATCTTTGGTTTCTTTGAAAACTTTGTCTGTTTCAACCTTTTATGTTTAATAAGGCTCCCTCACGGATTTAATATAAAAATACCTCACATCTTGAAGCATAAACTATGGATATCCCATAAAAAATATCTTTTGCCTTTATTCGAAAATTCAAAATTTAATAACTTTTACAGTAAAATACGACTTATTATATTATTTCTTTGATCCAGAATTTTTTTTTTATAACTTTTTGACAGTTCATGAGTTAATGGCCCCATTGTCTCGTACACAACAATTTTATTCTATTAGCTCATTAGCTTCACGTTTCGTTTTACGAATAACTCGCATTTTCGCTTCAAATACATATTAAGTATATATACATCATTATATAAATCTTAGCCCAAAACCTTCGTTTTGAACCCCGGAACCCTTCTTTACGTCACCTTTATGATTATAATATTTTTTTAACGGCTCCATACTTTTCGTTTCGTTACAAAATTAATTTACATACCCTCGCCGGCTTCTGCTTGCTTAAAAATAAAATTTCATATTTTTATTGCATTATTTATGCCCGTAATAAATTTTCGTGGCATAAATTTATCAAAAACGTCAAAACTCTCATATTGGGACTTTATTAGACTTAACATTGCTTAAAATCTCGCCCGAACGCGATTCGGAACGATGAATGTCCAAACAGCTCGTGGCGGCCAAGTTCGGCGTCGCTCGACTAACTAGTCTTAACATGCTCGTTCGCCCATTTTTTTTTCAAACTACAAATTCAATCACGTTAAATTTTGAATATGTTATATTTTGAATATGTTATAGGTTGTATATCCACCTATTTTTAGAAAATACATACTTCGCCATTCGGATAAACCACGCGAACCGATACTATGCCAAATAGGCTAGTTGGCCAGCTGCAGAGCAGCCAGCGCAGGCATGCTTGCTGCTGCTCTGTTGCTGCACCATAACGAAACAGCCACTTCGCCTATTTTTCATTCCTTGCTCGCTCAACGAATTACTCCCATTTTTAAATATGTTATTCGTGGCAAATGAGGCTATTTTTTTTTAAAGATACAAACCACTCAATTTGGGCCCGCTAAGCAGTCTTGACAGCACGTCAAAAATAACCGCACGCACTAATTTTTACGTTTTTCATTTTTTTTGTTACAAAGCGTCCCGGCTTGGTTTAACGCTACGAGGCGCTTAAGTTAACCTTATATAGGTTGTACAAAGCTATCTTAGGTTACGGCTTCATCAAATTTTGTGAATTTAGCGAAAATGGCTCTTTTTAGCATTTATACCCGCGCAACCTATTTGTGGACTGATTTCTATAGGTTGGGGCTACGTAATCAAACCATTTTCGCCAACCTTATTGCTCCGCACAACAACAATTATTCTCCTTGGCTCTACCTCAATCCACAACAAGCAATATACAATATAAATCATTCATATACACAACTATTTCACAAGTTAGTTTACTAACTTATGAACTTTTAATTCATTTGCAATTATTATACAATACTTCCATTTCTATTACTGAACCATATGATCATAGCCCATATCACAGTAAAACCCATTTAATCCACATGAATTATTAACTGATTTGCACAATAAATTCCATTCAACTAACCAACTAATTATCCTCACATATAATTAATTGAAATCAAAGCAATTATATATATACCTCTTGTTCGCTATAGCTTGATTATAGCTTTTAATTTCCCTTCTTTAACTTCGTTCCTTGTTCTCACCGAACCAAATGGAATTAAATTGGGAGGGAAGTGGTTCGGCTGGACTTCTTTGGGCAAGAAGGGAGTTCGGTCGGCTGGGGGAAAAAGGGAGGGAAGGCTTCGGCAGTGAGGAGCAAGGACTTCAACTCTCTCTCTCTCTCTCTCCCATCATGTGGGATTCTTTCAATTTCCTTCTTTTCTTTCCTTTACCTTTTCTCTTTCTTCTGCCCTTTTCTTATCCTTATCCGTAGCTTCCTTTTATTTCCTTAATGCTGATTTTTCATTCTTCTTTCACTCACCCATTTGTCCAATTTTACAACTTGGATCATGGTTGGGCTTCACTTTGGGTATTGGGTTTAGACTTGATAAGAGCCATTCTTTGGGCCTCTAATTAAATTAGCACATGACTTCCATTAACAAATAAGTTGGGCCTCAATTATTTTCTTAGGCTATGGAAAATTATCATAGTCCAATCCTTTCCATCTTATCTCACCCTAAATATTTAATTAGGGTTTACATTCCATACAATTAAAATTTAAATCATCACTCTTGTACATTAAATTTTATAACCCAATTAAATTACCTTAATTAGGTTATAAAATTAATTAATTAAGATATATAAAATAAATCTCATAGAATTAGTATATATTATAAATACTATTATTCTCCCATCTCATAACCCTTAAGTTATCCAATCCTTCATTCCTAATATATAATTAGGATTACATTAGTTCTTTCTATTTGTTTATATAATAAACAAATATAAACAATTCACATAATATTCATATTCACTTACTCACATATTCGTACAAAATAATTTAATAGATTGAGACATGATCCACACATCTCTTATATTAGGTCACTAGTATATAATTAAAATACTAGAACCACTAAATAAAAATAACCATTTAGGTTATTAAATACTCATACCTAATTTAAATAACTTATTTAAATTATACAATTTATATTGTATAATTAAATTTAATTTCCTCATTCACTCCATAAATTGTTTTCAAACAATTTATTTATATATTAAATATATAATTTAATATATTCAATCATTTATTCAAATATGAATTTAATTTACTAACTAGTTGATACCAATATACATATTTTACATATTGGGTCTCATCTCATATTTTTACTTTACATCATTTGGTATAATATTAAATATTATACCATTATCCATGTAACATAATATCATATATCCAATTATTTTCTTTCCTTTCTATAAATTGTCTTCACCATTTATCTAACTGTAGTAAATATATTAATATATCCACCACATTAAACACATGCATACATTACACTTAATAATGTAATATATGATTTCTTCCATAAAATAGTGGTTATACATGAAGTATATTTAATACCACCAATTTACCACATTAAAATAATTTAATATTATAAATTATTTTAATTTTACCCATCTAATTCTCTTTAATAATTTACTCCTACACTTTACTTACATATACTAAATATATAATTCCAATATATTTATTATACACAACATCACATATTGCATAGCACATATTCCTTTGTGCACCACAATATCACATAACATATCATCTAATAAGATTTTTTTTTTTTTAATTCTTATTTTAATTTTACCCAATAATTTGGGTTATCACAGACCCGTCATTCCTAGACATGATGATGGTAGACCCAAGACTCTCATGGAAATGGATGCAAATGAAAGCTACATGTTTTCCTACAACTCAAGAGCCATGAACACTTTGCTAAGCGGAATTATCCAAACTGAAATTGATAAAGTATCATCATACAACAAAGTAAAAGAAATATGAGACACTTTCTTGATGAGTCACAAAGGTACTTCCAAAGTCAAGGAGGTGAAGTTGAGTATGCTAATGCAAGATTATGAGCTATTCAAATTAGAAAAGGATGAAACAATCAATGAAGCTCAAGCGAGGTTTCTCACACTAAAGAACTCACTCAACATGCTAGGGAGAAAAATTGAACAAAAGAACATCAATAGAAAGCTGTTGAGAATCATGCCTAAACGATTCGCACCAAAGGTTACAACTCTTCAAGATTCAAAAACAATCAGTACCATGGAAACTCTCACTTTATTTGGAGAGCTTGAAGAATTTGAAAATCAGCTAAGAATGTATGATGTAGAAGATGAAGCACCAATAAAGAAGACATTGGCAATTCAAGTCGAGAGCAACAATGAAGGTGATAACGAAGATTTTGATGAAGAAATTGGAAAACTCTCAAGAAAACTCGAGAGACTACTTCAAAGGAAGAAACAAAGGAAGAATCAAAAAGGTAGCTCAGCTCCAGTGAGTAAGTCCAAAACAGAACAAGAAGAAGAAAACTGCTTATTTTAAGAATTGCGTAAATGAGCTAATGAATGAAGTTAAGTCGCTTATTAAAGAGCGAAAAAAATGAATATCTTAAAAATGAAAATGAAGTTTTAAAAAAAAATTAAAAATGAGATATGCATGCATAGATGCTTTTAATGATGGAAAAATGATGAATGTGCAACATGATGATAATGTCACAAATGCAGAAATATCATATTTAAAAAATGATCTTGCTAAATTTGTGCAAGGAGAAGAGAACCTAAATGTTATGTTCGGGGCACAAAGGTCCAGTCTTGATAAATAAGGGATTGTGTATAGTCCTATTAAAAATGTGAAAAATAGGACTAATAGTAATATTAGAATTATTAATAGTAAATCAAGGCATAAACCACTTTATTGTTCACCATTTGTTACTTGTAAAAAATGTGGTTCCAAATGTCATTTTGATTCTAATTGTAATAAAATTAGAATAAAGCAAATTTGGGTAAAGAAATGTGATTTATATGCTACTAACCCAAAAGGACCCAAGAATATTTGGGTACCAAAAAGGTAGAGACGATTTGTTTATTTTGTAGATATCTCAAGGTCAGAATGGAGACGAATAGTACTTTACTTTGAGAGACTACACTAAGGAGCACATATATCAAGCTTACTACTGGTAAAAATAACAATGTTGACATATAGGTAACAAAACACAAATGTATGATTATTTTGTTTTCTTGCTATATGTGATATTATTCTAAGTTTGCATTAGTTTCCTTCTTTATCTTTGCACTTATTTTTTGATGTAAAAGGGGAGATAACTAAATTGATATTCAACTTGTGCTTAATGATTAATGTGCATGGTCTTATTTTTTTTTTTTGATAATGACAAAGGGGGAGAGATATTTGGGTACTGTGATTGAATATGATTGTCTGGCTTAATCATACTTGATTTGTGATGGATATGCTCAAGTATATATTGATAGTTTATAGTTTATTTGCTCAAGTCATTTTTTGCTCCTTAATATGCATAATCTTAGGGGGAGCCATATATTTAGGGGGAGCATGTCATTAAAGTGTATAATATATTGTCATCATCAAAAAGGGGGAGAATGTTAGTTTTTATTATTTGTGATTTTAATGATGACAATATGCTGATGAATTTAATGGACTGCATGGATTATGTTTTGGGTTAATCTGATATTGGTCTATTGAATATGATATTGTAATGACCCAATTTGGATATAAATCTGATTAAAGAATCCTGTAGGATTGCATGAAGTATTCCTTGCCCAAAAAGCTTAAAATTCATATCTTTATTACTGGAAATTTAATTAATATATATTGTTAATACAGTTTGCTTTTATTGGGGTCTCTTAAGGAATTTGATTCTACTATGCCATCTGTTTGAATTAGAGTCCATCATGGAAACTATTTGACTAATTCAAATTCGAATGGAAGTTGATTAAGTAGTTTGTTTAGCTGATATTGCAGTCTTTTAAGGTAAAAAGCTATTAAATCTACATGGACTCTTTTACCTTATCATGCATATCTTTTAGCTCCTTTATTTTAGCCTGGGTTATTATCATATATTTGTCTTACTGCTTTTGGAATATATTATAGCCGTTTATTATAAGAGATTGCAATCTTCCTATTGAGCCATTCATGCTAACTGTTATAGTCGTTGCTCATTAGTCTTTATATATTCATCTGCTGGCAAAAGGAAGGACAACATTTGAAGCTGCAAAACATGTTATAATATATCAAAGAGCTTATTTAGTGTTATTCCAGCTATTGATTGTATCACTTCTAAATTCTTTGGAGCTGAAAACTTATTGTACTCTCTAAATTCTATCTCTTGTAAACCAAAAATAAGTCTAGTTTGGCTTGGGTGTTTTTGTAATCGTTGGTCTGTTCAAAGAAAGCTTCAAAGGTCTCAGTGGTGAGAAAGATTGCAGAGGTGCAAAGGGGGCATTAGTGTCCAAATCAGAATTGAAATTCTTTGAAGAGGGAGTTTTTCTGTGTAATCTTTTGAATATTAATTTAATAAAGTGAGTCTCCAATACCTTTTGGTATTGGACATGGATATAGGCCGCTAGACTAGAGGTTTAAGAGCTGAACCACGTATATATCTTGGTGTGATTTCTGTTATGCATTTGTTGTTTATCTGCTTTAGTATTCTGCACTTTCAGTTTGAGTTCGTGCTAAAAAATTACACTAAAACAGACAGGTATTAGCTGTCCGTTTATAACAAACGAAGAACATATACTAAAACAGACAGGTATTAGCTGTCCGATTATAACAGACGAAGAATATATACTAAAACAGACATGTATTAACTGTCCGATCATAACAGACGAAGAACATATACTAAAATAGACAGAGTTAACTGTCCGATTATAGTCTGCAACAATAAATTTTAAAAATTGACCACTGTAGATCACTTGTGGGTATTTACACCTATTCACCCCCTCTAAGTGTGATTATTTACAGAATTACAGCTTCAAATTCGTTTGAAAAAATCTGAAATAGCCAGAATACTCTCCGTAGGAATGCCTTATGCTAGGTCAAATCAACTTAATTGCCAATGTTCATACAAGAAGAAGCCGATAAATATTAATATCCTTATACTTATAAGAAAACATGCACAAGGGAACAGCATTAGGTGACAATTTGCCGTCATGCTTGATTTGAGCACAAAACAGGTGAAGCGATGAATGTGATAAATTAATCTGGTGAAGTTAAATGTGTCAATTCAATATATAAAAGTTGTTTCTTGACCTTAATGCTGAAAATTAATAAAAGGAAATGTCCAAATTTATTCAACTTCCTCTTACATAAATACAAACTTTTTTTCTGTTAAATTGATCAATAAAAAATGCTTAAAACAGTTGGCACTCCTTCAAAAACTAAGAGTTGAAGAATTGTCACAATGCTCTTTTTCAAATGTTAAAAATAGATAATACTCCATCTGTTCTAAAATACTCCCTCATTTCTAAAATATAAAATTATTATTAACTCTTTAAAGTTAACTTGAGACATTTTCAAATTCAAAATTGACATTAATTTTTTTTTTAATTTTAGTCAATACAATAATGAATATTATAAATTATTTAAAAAAACTAGTCATAAATTTTAATAAATCATATCAATTTTGAGCTTCTAATTTGGAAGGACCATAAAAAATTCCTAGACAAACAATCTTATAATTGTGATCATCTCATGCTCTCACAATTGAGGTTTCCCAAGGTTCATTGCATCCCATAATTAAATACAAGTTACTGATTTTAGGTAATTGTTTATTCATTAAAGAAAGACTAGTGCTGATGGCCTAACTATGTTGTGGTATGCTGAAATATCTTATGTTTTTTTTTTTCTTTTGGGCCGCACCCTAATACCAAATAATACTATAAACACGTACTAATATTAAATTTTTCTATTTGTTTTTCTACGTAAGAGAATTAAATAATTCAATATCAAGAAGACATGCAGACCGCTGCCGGCTAGTCATGAGGCTAGAGATATAATCATACAGAAACGACATGACTAGACCAACACCAACATATCTGATATCACTGCATGCCATTTGTTTCCACAGTAATATTATGCTTTATGCGCACAAACTTGGCTTGGCTCATTTAGAGCTCGATCTACTTCTACATAGTGACTCACTCTCACACTTCTACTACATTTAGTCATACTCCCAAGCCCAAGTTATATAAGAAAGAACATCTCTACAACATATGTTTCTTTGCATCCTTGTTAATTTTTCAACAAATTGAGAGGCTCCCACATCACAAAAAATGGAGTTCCCTTCAAACCTCCTACCAGACGAGGCGAGCCCCGAGTGGATGAACAAGGGCGACAACGCGTGGCAACTCACAGCAGCCACACTTGTCGGCCTCCAAAGCATCCCGGGGCTCATGATACTCTATGGAGGCATGGTTAAGAAGAAATGGGCAATAAACTCCGCGTTCATGGCCCTATACGCATTTGCAGCCGTTATGGTTTGTTGGGTTGGATGGGGTTTTCGTATGGCATTCGGTGAAAATATTGTTGATTTTTGGGGCAAACCCGATGTTTCTTTGGATCAAAAGTTTCTTCTAGACCAAGCATTTTTAGGGTATTTTCCTAATGCTACAATGGTGTTGTTTCAATTTGAGTTTGCTGGAATAACGTTGGTTCTAATTGCTGGGGCACTTTTGGGGAGGATGAATTTTATTGCATGGATGTTATTTGTGCCTTTGTGGCTTACGTTTTCGTATACAATTGGAGCGTATAGTATTTGGTGCCCAGATGGGTGGTTAGCCAAGCTTGGTGTTATAGATTTTGCTGGCGGGTTTGTTATTCATTTATCTGCTGGTGTTACTGGCTTCACTGCTGCTTATTGGGTAAGAATCAAAACCTGAAACCAATAATGTGTCATTGTTTAGATTTTTTTGTAACAAAATAATTAATACCACCATAAATAGATTATTGAACCTTCAAGTTTTTTTGTTTCTACACCTTAAACCCTACTATATAAAATTTAATATTTTTAATCTTAATATCTAAATTCTTATAAATTAAACATTTTGGTCACCAAATTTAACATTTCTTACGGTAATATGTCATCTGACTTAAAATAAAAGGGCACTAAAGTTTTCTAAGCATTATATTATCTCCAATTTATCCTTCTTTATTTTTTTATCAACACAAATCACGTCTAATATTTTTTCTTCTTCCAAAAATAATTAGGAGTGAAATTACTAAAAATACTACTGTCATTCAAAAAAATTATTAGGCGCCGGTGGCAGTAAGGTTTTATTTATAAAAATTTAGAGATTTTAAGATTTAATGTCTTAAATTCAAAATATTGAGGTTTAAATTATAAAACGTGAAAAATATAAATGATTAAATTGTACTTATGCCTTTAGTGGTGAAGATTCAGGTTTAGTATTAGTGTATACGTGTTTTCTTGAACATCCTATTAAATTTCATAATTTTTTATTCTTTTCTTAGTTATAATTATTATCTCATAAATAATCTTCAATTTATTTCCAACTCCAAAAAATGATTTACAATATAAATAACTTTCAGTTACAAGTATAATTAGGATCAGGATCATCTCCATTTTTAATTTGAAATGGAGATTTTTCATTTAAAAGTTCAGATTTAATGTTATTAGATCTAAGGTCTATAAGTTGTCATCTCATTTAAAAGTCACAAATTTAACTCTAACCACCTCATTTAAAACTCACTAATCTAACTCTAGTCACTTTATTTAAAAGTCACTAACCTAACTCTAGCCGTTAATTTAATATAACACTATATTATTATTATTATTATTATTATTATTATTATTATTATAACACTAATAATAATATTAATAATAATAATAATAATATATTAGTGTTATATTAAAATAATAAATAATAATAATAATTTGTTAAACAATTTTATTATTGTAATAAAAATAATAATATATTAGTGTTATATTAAAATAAATAATAATAATAATAATAATTTGTTAAATAATTTTATTATTATTATAATAATAAAATTAATAATAATAATAATAAAATTATTATTAAAAAACCAATGAGGGACATAATAAAGTGCTCATAATAATAATAATAATAATAATAGTGTTATATTAAATTAATGGCTAGAGTTAAGTTAGTGACTTTTAAATGAATTGACTAGAGTTAAGTTAGTGAATTTTAAATGAGGTGATTAGAGTTAAGTTAGTGGCTTTTAAATGAGGTGACAACTTCTAGACCTTAGATCTAATAACTTTAAATCTGAACCTTTAAATGGAGACTTTCCATTTTAAATTGAAATGGAGAGGATCCTAATCCGTATAATTACGGTTGGAAAAATATTCTGAAAATATGTTTAAAAAAAAAAAAAAACTAGGATCGATCATCTTTATGGTTTTATGCAAAACAACAAATCTATATATCACGTTTGTTATCTAGTTGAAAATCCGTAGTCTCTAGTATCCTCGAGAATCTTCCATCCTATGACCTTATGCTTAACCTGAAGTGTGGTATCCAAAGCAATTTCTAAAAAAACCTATAGCTGTGTTTTTTCTTTGGCTGAAAGAAATTTTTTTTTTAATATTTTCTTATTTAAAAAAGTTTCAAATACGTTTCTGATCAATAATATATATAATAACATTGATCATTACCCTATCTTATGAATCTGGTCCATATTAGATTAGGAAGGGATCATGAGGGACTTCTCTTCTGACTCCAATACTTTTTCTAGATATTATTATCTAATAATAATATTCAAAATAAATAATAATTACAATTAATTCCACTAAATAATTGTAATTGTACTTCAGTCCATGAATTAATTAAATAAACTTTTTACTAATAAACTAATATTTCCTCTATATGTACATAAATATTTCAGAATCAATTAATATAATTCCAATAAATTTAAACTAATTTTATAAGTCCATAATTTATCTTTATTTGATCATAAATTGATTTAACAATTAAATCAATCCTTTTAATAATAAATATTAAAAGACTCGGTCAAGATGCTATGATCAATGATAAATTATCATATGAAAAATCTTATAGATGTTTTGACAATAATTATGTTCCTAATATTAATTAAATATATTAATCAACATTCCGATATATTAATTTAATGCAATGTAATCTCACTCATTGGAACATCAAATTAATATATATATAACAATATTAAGTACATTATTATTTCAAAATTAAGAAATTTCACAAATTAGTATTTATGTGAAAATATTTTATAAATAAAATATTATCGAATGCACACCGTTAATGCACTAGCTAGTACTTTAATTAAAAGTCCAACTTTCATGATCAAGATAAATCATCTATGTTAAACGTATTATAACCTACAAAATAATATATCCAAATCATCATAAGTTATAAACTATTATTTATTTATTTATATATTATATAGATTTATATCTTCTATGTATAACATTTATTTATACACATAAACGATAATATATATAATATGGAGTTTATATAAACAAACTAAATAATCATTTAATGAATGATGAATGACGTACTTTTATTAATAAATAAATGTCTAACATAAATAAATAAACATTAAAAAAATAGATAAATAGAATTTTTATAGCAAAAATTCAACAATTGCAACTTTTTGTTACATAAAATGCAATATATTTTATAATATTCTTATTTTGAATTATTTGGAACGAAGATATAGATTCGGTCATTTGACAAAAAGTGAAGTGTTGAAAATAACATATTTTTTCACCATTCATTCAAAGAAGTGTATCTTACTGATGTCTGTTGTGGTGAAAACTTGTAATTATGTTTATATGTAGGTAGGACCTAGGACTGAAAAGGACAGAGAAAGGTTCCCTCCAAACAACATACTACTGATGCTAGCCGGCGCTGGCCTGCTATGGATGGGGTGGACTGGCTTCAACGGTGGAGCCCCTTACGTTGCTAGTACAGACTCGGCTCTGGCCGCCCTAAACACCCATGTCTGCACCGCCACAAGCCTCCTCACTTGGCTCATTCTTGACACCTCCACCTTTGGCAAGCCTTCTATCATTGGTGCTGTGCAGGGCATGATCACTGGGTTGGTTTGCATCACTCCTGCTGCAGGTACATAATTCATCCGTCCAAAAATGAGAGTTCAATTTTAATTTTTCACTTTTGTTTATTTGTGCATATATACATATCAATAATCTATATCATATATATATATATATATATATATATATATATATATATATATATATATATATATATTATAGAATTTAAAAAATTATACAAAATTTTCATCCTTGTGCCACCATTAGTAGCGGATGGCATTATTTTTTATTTTTTCTTTAAATTTTGGTCGTACATGTATATAGTCCACAACTGTTGGCTATTGGTTTTCTAATCGATGCATTAATAATAATAGGGTCCTCTTAACATGTGCCCTTAAGACACATGCTAAGCACACAGTTTAAGAGAATATTTCATTGAACTGTGTGCATATTCCCTTGATTTCTGTATTTGCACCAATTTTAAAGAAATATACACATAATTCAAGATAATATTCTCTTGAACGGTGTGCTTAACATGTGCCTAAGGGCACATATTAAAAAATTCCATAATAATATCACTATAGGAGTTAAGAGGGATTATTTGTAAAGCGCCTGATCTACATTCCATCTTCACGTGGACGGTCACAGGCGTATTGGCTAAAGCCAATTCATAAACAACGTTTACATCTAAGACACTTCATTATAATATTCTCTAATAATATTCCCAATAATGGATTTTAATCTTTATACTTAAAAAAATTTAAAAAAAAATCAGACAAAATGTAATCTATATTAAGTGTCTCTCGTAGACAAACTTTAATTTGACATAATTATTAAAATATAAAATGATGTCTATGCTAAGAATCTAAACTTTAATGCCTCACAGGAGTTGTACAATGTTGGGCAGCTATGATCATGGGAGTAATATCAGGCTGTGTTCCTTGGTACACAATGATGATACTCCACCATAAAATCAAATTCCTAAGGCATGTTGACGACACTTTTGCAGTGCTGCACACACATGCCATAGCCGGAAGCCTAGGAGGCATCCTCACCGGCTTTTTTGCAGTACCTAAACTCAGTCGCCTCTTTTTCTTGGTACCTGACTGGGAAAAATATATCGGTCTAGCTTATGGCCTCCAAACGGGCAAAAGCGCGGCCGGATTTAGACAAATGGGAGTTCAACTTGCAGGAATAGGTTTTATTGTATGTCTCAATATTGTGACTACTAGCGTGATTTGTTGGTTCATTAAGTTGATGGTTTCACTTAGAATGAGTGAAGAGGAACTTGAAATTGGTGATGATGCCGTGCATGGAGAGGAGGCTTATGCGTTGTGGGATGATGGGGAGAGGTATGATATGTCGACTAAGCGTAATTATTTTTATGATATTGATGAGATTCCTTCTACCATATCAAAGACTGCTAGTCAAGAGCTTAGAGAAATGGTATGAAAATAATATTTTTCAAGTTGGAAAGATGATGAAGTTTGGAGGTGTTTAACAAGAATAGTTTCTGAATGCAGAGTTGTGATTATTTTTCCACTTCTGTATTGTTATAAAAGGTTAAGTTGCCTGTTTATTTTGACTGAATTGACTAAGACTAGTCTAACGCTCGTGGTATGATATACTCCCTCCATCTTAGGACGTTTTAGATATTTGTCCCTAATTACTTGATGTTTGTTCTAATTTAGGAGAATTAGTTATAATTTTTTTAAAATTAACCCCTCATTACTCTGCTTAATTTTTTTATCTTTATTCACAATTGCTGATACTTTTAATTTTTTCTCTCCTTATCTCAACAAAACTCTTCCACTTTTTATACGTTGTTTTATGGGCATGGATGGAGAGAGACTAATGAATAAAGAGTTCTTCTACACAGACAAAAACATTGAACAGGAGGTGTATTGGACTTTAATCTATTTGTATTTTTACCCCATTGGGGGTCAAAACATAAATAATTAAAAGTTCAATACACTCCTGTCGAATATTCATGTCCTATATTCCTGTCTGCTTAGACTTTTTGATGAATAAATGAGACTAATGAGTTTTTTAGGAGAGAATTATGGAAAAATGTGTGAGAGAGAGTATGAGATAACTATGATAAGATGGGGATTTAAGGGTATTATAGACAATTGAGTACTACATTTAATGTTTTCCAATTATTATCTTAATTATTGTGCACAACTCTAAAATGTCCTATATTAAAAGACGGGGAGTATAAATTATTGTGTCGTAATTTATTTTACAATATGTTGTTGCATTATACTTCCTATTCAATTTTCTATAGGATCAATATTTGATATTTGAAAGTCAATTTAAAAAAAAAATCAAATTCCAATTTTATATGATTCATAAAAAAATATGAAATAAAAAATATTGGAACTTAATAATACTTTTTAGACAACTTACAATATTCATTGTTGTATATTAAAAGAAAATAAAACTATATTAATTTTAAGTTTAAAAATATTTCAATTTGACTTCAAAAAGTCAGTAATGATTTTATACTTTGGAACAACTATATATGTTTCTAAGATATTAAAACTATGGTTGAATTACATATTTTATACTCCAAGTTGTTATCGAGTTTTAAAGTCAGCCTTTAATTGGTAAAAGTGACAATTTCGTCCTCCATGTTGGCATTTCGGTTTATTTTCGTTCCTTTGGTTAATTTCCCCCAAATTTCAATTACATGCGTTGCACGTGATTTTTTTATGGGGTTATTTTAATATTTGGACTATTTAACATATCCTAAAAATCAGTTATAGTAACATGTAGGACCGAAAAATGTAAAGCGTGATTAAATAACAATCGAACATACAACATTAACTAATAATTGATGTTTCCGTTAATCATTGATCTTTTTAAAACTTTACAAGTGTGGGACACAATACAATGATTTCATATACTATTACGCTTCCTTGCGGTGTGGTTCGCTAATTGATTGGGGTTGAAGCGAAAATTCCACAAAGCATCTTCACAGATTAAGAACTACGAGATGAGATTGATGAAGACTTGGAAGAGGGAGAAATTATAGGCAAACTCGTCAAGACAATATAGGCAGAAGAAATAGAACCGTTGTGTTAGGATCGTAGGTGTATGTGTGTGCATTTGAGTATGATTGGGTCATGCCTCTTAACGAATAAAAGACAGTCCATTAAGAAACAATCAAATGTAAACAAACAGCACCTAAGTCCTTGGTGTGGAACTTAGCAAATCAAAACAATAAGTTATGGATCTTGGTGCGCTAGTAGCTTGGTACTTATGATTCTAGAGAGAGAAAATGAGTTCTAGGGAGAGAAGCTCTCAATAGGCTTCACGAGGATGCCTGAAAGTAGTATGCATACAAGTCAATTATGTTTGATGATAAAGCATATATTTTGTAACAATCTTATTCATTTATTAATAAAAAAAATTATTTATTTAAAGGCATTAATTTATCTACATAGTACTGTTTTTATAATATGTGATAAATTCATAGTTTTAAGTAATGATTTTAGAATCATGATGATGATTATGTTAATGTGATCTAAATTCTTAGATAGCTTAAAAACTAAAATTATTTTCAATCGTTGGATTACTAAAAAGGGGATTAATTAGTGAATCCGGATAAATTGGTACATACATTGCTTTCTCATTGGATGACATAAATCATTTGTGTAAAGACACTAAAACAAGTATGTAAGTGTTTATTGGAGAATAAGTTAACTGAACGTGGCTCGCTAATGAATACCTAATAGAGTTTTACTTACATGTCAATAGAAATTCCTGTAGTGATAATAGTCAAGTGATCCTTAGACTTGAGATCATCATAGTATCTTGTGTATAATAAATTATACTTTGAATTATGTGTCTATCATTGTTATTATTCTTTCTTATTGTTATACTAATAAAAAGATGAGTCCTTCTATGGGGGGACATGGAAATGGGACATGGAAATTGGACATTTCTATTTTTTATTTTTTTATTTTTTTTTGTTTTTGTTGTAACTCTAAAAAAATGTATAGTATTTATTCTAACTGAAATTTGTACAAAAAAAATATTTTAGGTGTAATTTGGATACATATACAAAAACAGTGTTGTACAGTCTGTATAACATTGTTCTTGTATATGTATCCAAATTACACCTAAAATATATTTTTTTTTGTAAAAATTTCAATTGAAATAAATGCTATACATTTTTTAGGAGTCACAACAAAAACCATAAAATAAAATAAAATAAATTAAAAATATCTAATTTTCATGTCCAATTTCTATGTCTGCCAATACTTATTGTAAAAAGATTGTACGAGTATGAAAGTCTATATATGTGCTTCAATTACAAACTGTTTGCACTTATCCTCTACAACAATAATTACTAGTAGAAGTGACGCACATTGCGTGTACAATTATCGAAAGGATATAATAGGAGTTTTTTTTTAATTTTGGGGATAAAATAAAAAATAAAAAATAAAAAATAAAAAAGAATTAAGAAGGATGAAAATATAATAAAATCAAACTTGTAAGGACAAAAAAGGAAGGAGATTTGTGACACGACATCAAGGAGCAGTTATTTTTCTTCAGCCTCGTTAATAAAATAAATAATAAAAGAGTAGTGATTACAGTAAAAATAGCCATGGTAAAAGATATTTTCACATAAATTTTAAAATGATTCAAATGTATTAGACGAAATTATTATATGTCAATTTTAAATTTAAAAATGTATCGATTTGACTTTTAAAAAGTCAATAATAATCTTATATTTTTGAACGGAGAGATTATTATGTGATTATTTGAAAGACATAACTTTAATTTGAATTTTTTTTTTTTGCCGTAATTTTTCTAATGAATGTTGCCATAACTAACTCAAAATCTTGGATCCGCTCCTGATTATTGTTGTTAAAATTTCGTGTATTGACTCTAAAAAAGTAAAAATATATCCCTATTTCGAGACTGAGGGAGCATTAAGTAATAATAAACATTAGGATTGCACTTTGGTATGGTTGCATTTAACTTATAGTATATTTAGTTAATAGTTGAACTCCTTGTTACTCATATATAATCTACCTACATAGTTTAAAAAATGTTTTGCATGCATGTGAATTATATCGTGTTGAAGTTTTGCTAATTTTTTCTGTGTACAGATCCTTCTATTTGTGCATGTTTTGCTATTATTGTCTGCTCCAGAAGCGTATTATATGTCCAACACATGGTAATTGTGATTTTTGTGGATCTCTAGACAATTATACTTTTATTTAATTTCAATCATATGTAATTTTTCCTTTGGATATTACAAGAAACTAATTATAGGTATGCAAAGCTCGCCTTTTTTTTATAATAATTTTTTTTATATCACATTACAAGACGAGCAAGGTAGTGGTGGGTTTTATGGGATTTCCATACCATTTTGTGAGCTGAGATTATTTTTATTTGTGTAGCATTACTCATATGGTATTTCAAGTCAACAAATTGTTTGTTTATTTTCAAATACCTGAAGGCCGAAGCCACACTAATTATATATATACATATATATATATATAGGGCAAATAGATCCAATACCGTCCATTTCAAACTCGAACACTAAAAAATAATTCCCGTCATCCGTCACTAATAGAAGCAGTTGTAAAAATTAGATTGAACCGTTCACTAGTAAACTAGTGGACGGTGATAAACCCACATGCCCACATTCATATTGGAGTTCTAGCTGTAAGGATTCATTAAAGCAAGTAAGTTTAATCTTTGCATTATTATATATGAGTAATAAATAAACCTTAAACACTAAATAATAAATCATAAACCACAAATAATAAATAGTAAACACTAAATCCTAGTTAATAAACTCTAAATTCTAAATAGTAACCCTAAACACTAGTTAATAAATCATAAATCCTAAACAGTGAATAAATTCTAAACCCTAGTTAATAAACTCTAAACTCTAGTTAATAAACCTTAAATACTAGTTAATCATTGTATTGCCTATGACTTCTTGTGGGGTAAATTAATCCAGATCTTATTATTAATCCGTCCGCTATTATTAGTAGCAGACGTCGATTTTGCCTTTTTAATCATGCTCGTTCGATCAAATATTATATGTTAGAGATGGTGTAGTTAATACACGTATTATACCACAACAGACTCAAGTACTTACAGCTGCAACATTACCTAAACTGGTGCTCAGGAACAAAGTGGTTGATGCTTTGACAGTCACAACAAATAATAAGGGTGTATGGATTTGATTATATTACCTGAGTGAATTTTAGTTTATCAAACTGTACCTACTTTCCTAGAAATAAGGAGTGACACTGATAGCTATTGGATATATATGTACATCAACATTAGGTACTGCAACAGTGTGGCTAGTTTTTTATTATTCCAGTAATGAAACTACTTTGTTCATATCTACATTTGTGGTTCTTCGTTTCATCTTTTGCTTTCATTCTCAAGGTTGAATAAACCTAACATGGTATCAGAGCATATTATGATCTGTTCACGTTGTTTCCGTAAGATCAATACATAAGATTCAAATTTTTTGAATCAAATTTTATTTTCTATATCAGAATTTCTAGTCAATTCTGGTTTTATTTTCGTTCAGATCTGGTTCTAGATCTAGTTCCTTTTATTTCAAAAATGGTGAATTTGAGCTATGCAAATGTGGTTCAATCAAACATTCCAAATAATCAACATCATGGACAAGGTTCAAATAGCAACAATCAAACAGAATCAGGTCATGATGTTAACTTTGCTTCAATAGATTCGAATACTCATCCTTTGTTTTTACATAACAATGATCATCCAGCACTAGTCTTGATATCTAAAAAGCTTATAGGAGCTGATACTTTTGCTTCTTGGAAACGGTCTATACAAATAGCTTTAAGTGCTAGGAATAAATTTGTTTTAGTTAATGGTAGCTATCCAAAACCTGCTGTGGATTCTTCTTTGTTTGCAAAATGGGAGAGAGTAAATGATATGGTAATAACCTGGATTTTGAATACTGTGAATGATGATATTAGTGATGGTATGAATTTTGTGGACTCAACTTATGATGTTTGGAACTCAATGAAAGGTTTTCAGGAATCAATGGTCACAGAATTTACCAAATTCTAAAGGATACTCATATTTTAGAACAAGGTGATAAATCTGTTGAGATCTATTATCACAAACTTAAGAGTTTATGGGATGAGTATGCAGTCTTAAAGCCTACTTTTGATTGTGTATGTGGAGCACATAAAGTGCAAGAAGAAAGGGAGCAGAGAAGGAAATTACTTCAGTTTCTAATGGGATTGCATGAAAGTTACTCTACTATTAAAGGACAAATCTTGATAATGTCCCCTTTACCTACTATATCTCAGGCCTATGCCTTTATTAAGCAAGATGAGAAAGCTAGGCAAGGATATGTGAATTCTACTGAAAGTATTGGTTTGTTTACTAGTACAAATCATGATAATCCTACAGTTCTAATTGTTCATAATGCAGGGAAATTTTCTGGTACTACTCAATTTTCTGCACAACAACATGTGAGTCTTGGAAATCAAGGAGCATTTGCTAAACAGCCTCTTAAGTGTACTTATTGTAATGGAGACAATCATGTCAAAGAAACTTATTTCAAATTTAATGGATATCCTCCAAAGAAGAAGAAAGGAAAATTTAATGGCAATAATAGTCAGAATTTCAGACCTTTTCCAAAAGAAAAATAGTCTACAGGAAGTGCAAACATGACATTTACTTTTCAGGCTTTTCAGCCTAATAGGGGTTCTCATTCTGACTTTTCTTTTCAAGCGAACATTGGTACTGTACCAGGAGCTCATGTGATACATGGTTACCCATCTATGAATAATCATATGTCAATGGAGTAGATGCAGAATCAGTTGAATCAAATGAATTACATGATGAATATGCTTATGATAAATAAAGGTGCTAAAACACCAGAAGATCACATTGCAGGTATGGTTTATTCCATGTTTTCTTCCAGTATATACAACAAGTTTTCTTGGATTATTGATACAGGGGCAACAGATCATATGTGTGCACGACTAGAACTTATGCATGATATTAAAACCTTATTACAACCAATTTACATTGCTTTGCCAAATGGTAATACCATTCTTATAAACAAGATTGGCACTGTTGTTTTGACACCTCTCTTGACTTTACACAGTGTTCTTTTTGTTCCAAATTTTAAATATAACTTGTTGTCTGTAACCAAGGTAACAAAAGACTCAAGTTGTTCAGTTCAATTCCACTCTCATAAATGTGTTTTTCAGGCCCAGAACCAGATAACAGTTCTGGCCATTAGTAAGGAGCATGGTGGTTTATATCATTTGCATATTCCTCACTCTATTGATCAGTCTACTGTTCAAGCTACTGATGCAGTTGATGTTCAATCTGCTGATGCAGTTGATAGTCTTACTTTTGCTCAATCTTTTATTCAGCATTCTGTTCATTCTAGTATCACAAATAAAGCCAGTGCATTGTGGCACATGAGGGTTGGGCATGCTTCTACTACAGTTCTTCATAATATTCCATGTATCACATCCTTTGTATCTGAAGATTGTAACAAGACTTGTCCTATATGTCCTGTTTCCAAGCAATATAAACTTTCTTTTCCTAAATCTAGTACAAGTCATGCTACTTCAATTTTTCAATTGTTACATATTGATGTTTGGGGACCATATGCTTTTGAGACAACAAGAGGTTGCAAATATTTTCTAACTATTGTAGATGACCATTCTAGGGCCACATGGACTTTTCTAATGTCCACAAAACAACATGTTTTCCAGCTTCTTCTTGATTTCTTTTCTTATGTTAAGAATCAATTTCATACCACAATTAAAATGATCAGAACTGATAATGGAAGCGAATTTTTTAATAAGTATCTATCACCCTTTCTAGCATCTCATGGTGTTATTCATCAAAGTACCTGTGTGGATAATCCTCAAAAAAATGGAAGAGTGGAAAGAAAACACAGAAACCTTTTAGAAATAGCTCGAGCTTTGAGGTTTCATGCTGGTCTACCTATCAAGTATTGGGGGGGATGTTTACTCACTGCCACTTATATTTTAAACAGGTTACCCACACTTGTGTTAAAGTATAAAACTCCTCATGAAATCTTGTTTCTTAAACCACCCAACTATAATCACTTAAAAGTTTTTGGATGCTTATGTTATGCCCTCAGTTCATTTAGGAAACAAATTTGCATCCAGAGCCATTAGGTGTGTTTTTCTTGGGTATCCTCATAGTAAAAAGGGTTATAAGGTTTTAAATCTTCAAACCAAACATGTTTTTATCTCCAGAAATGTAGTTTTTCATGAAACTACATTTCCATTTTTAGAACAAACACCTCATAATTCCCAGGATCCACATCATTTTTTACCTTGGCTTCATCACAATCACTATGAACCAAATAGTTTCTCTCAGGAACAATGTAAGAACCGTGAATTTCATGAATAATTAAAATTTTTCTTTTATTTGATATAATAAGAAAACGAATACGTATTGGAATATAAATATTTATGAGTTATATATTAAATTGAATTTATGATAATTGAGGAAAAATGGAGGAATTCAACGAACTTGTAGAATGCCTTGTGTGGCATGGGATTGGAAATGATTATGTTTTAATTAATTTAAGAGAAAAATCAATAAGTGAAGGATTAATTAATATTACATGGTTAATTAATTGTTGTTAATGAGTAATTATTAATAGTATGTTACTGAAAGTAACAAAATATTTACAAGTGAGAAATCGATGAATATAATAATAGTTATATTTATTTGATTATTTGTCGAGTGCAATACTTGTGATAGTTAATCGTACAATAATGTTATTAAGTGTTATTATGAATAATAATCGGTTAATGAGTAAATGAATTATTAAGAGAACAATTAATCTATATTAATTGCTAATCGTTATTATGAGAAATATAATAATAGTTTGTTGATTTATTTGCAAGTAATAGTATAATAATAAGTAAATTGTTTATAAGTATAATAAGATTTGTATATGGTAATTAATCTTATGAATATTAATTAGGTATTATATGAGGGATGTAACGACCATGAATTTTAAACTTCTCATTAATTTAATATGTGATTTAAAATTTTTAAGAGTTAGTTTTGTGAATTTATTTAAACCTTATGTGGCTATGTGATTATGTGAATCGAACCTATGCGAATAAATGCTAGGATTTTATTAAAGGAAATCACTAATGGTAATTTTTAAATTAGTAGGTTAACCTTGAAGCTTTTATATCAGAGTAATGATAAAAAGTGTTAGTAATTACATATTCAAAATTTCGTGAATATAGTGTAGAGATTTAATCGTGTTTGATTTATTTCAATTGGGAGTAATTAATCGATAATGTATGAAATTATTATTGTTGAGGATAATAAAACATAAGAGTATAATTTAATTACTAAGTAAGAGATTTATAAATATAATAATATTATATTTACTTGGTTAATTATTTTATACAAACATGTGGTAATTAAACCTTTGGTATAAGGTAGTTACCTTTATATATTGTATAAAGTGCTATGTGACATATTAATATGGCTTGTACTGTATGTATGGACTATATGGTAAGATTAACTGTATTAGATAAGTTAGATATATTATTCGTTATGTAACATGATAGGTATGGATAGACATTAGTATGTATACCTATTACATTATATCAATAAACGATTGTTATTTGATAATGATTTTTAATAAGTTATGATAATAATAACCGTTGTGATAATAATAATACCCAATTACTATATATTTGGTATTAATAGAAAATGTACATGGATTATATGTATGTACACTACTTGACACATTATATCATTATTTGCTCATTTGATATAACGTTGTAGCACCCATTTACATGTAGCTTAAGTATATACTATATGTACATGACATTAGTATAGTAAATTTGCAAGTTGCTGAGTTATTATTGCTAAGTCTCACATTGAGTGCCCATCTCATATACACACACTTGAACTCCCACATGCTACTCTATATCTTCCTCAAATTCTTCAATAAGCTAGCTAATGATTGTATGAGATGTGGAATTCATGATGAGTTCCACCCACATCTCACCAACTCTCTCTTGCCCATTGAACAATCTTGCAATCCATTGTTTTGATTTAATGAACAAAGTCAAGAACTGGATATCCATTTGCCTATATAAGAAGCTATTCTCCTTCTCATTTTCACATTGCTGGGATTTTTCATATATGTGTAAGTTATCTAGGGAGATATCAGTAAGGGTGAATTAGTATAGCAGCAAGTTCAGTTCATTTACAGAGGTATAATCACTTACCTTCTTGTTCTTCATTCTCTGTAAAATCCCATTCATGCTGCACATTGTCAATTTCTTGAGTTTTGTAATCTAGATGTTAATTGAGCTATAGAATATGTTTTGATAAGTGTTATATGAAGTTATATGCATGATAGGATTGTATTATAGCTGGTATAGGAAGAATTTTGTAAATTGATTTTGAGTTGTGCTAAGAACTACCGAAAACTGCACAACTTTTGGTCTGGCCGCCAGCCTGCGCAGCTGCGCCAGTATTGCACTGGCCAGCGGCGCAGCTGCGCCAGTGCCTGTCTGCAGATTCTTGTTTTCTTTTGCAATCTGTTCATGCTAACTTATGGTACTAGTTTAGAATGAGCATGCTAGCATGAGTGATACTTATATATGTGTTTATTGAGATAGCGTGGGTTATTTTAACTTCATTAAAATCCCTTGCTAAGTGAACTTAGAATTTGAAAAGGAACTTAGAGCTTTTAAAAGTAAACTTTGGCATGTGCGTTACATATCTATGTTCTGACTTTTGATGCATGTTAGTATAGTTTAGAACTGCATGAAAGACGTATTAACCTATGTATATGTGTTTCATAGTATAACTTGAACATGTCGGACCTCGTTAGTGAACATTTCTAACGAAACATATAAGTTTCAAAGGTGAACGTTAGCATGAAAGTATTGTATAATGAGCATGTTAGTATGACCTAGAAAGGCATGACAAGCACATTTGAGACGCCCCCAGAATAGGTCCAGTCAACCCGACCCATTCTGAGTCGTCAAATACATGGTACAGAATTCAAATACAATCTTTTATATCAAACGGTCGTGCAAAATACGACCACACAACTGTGAGTGTCAATACAAATGTGTAGAAAATATTAACATTCAAACTAAGTCCTCATTACAATTATTATCACACTATTTATCAGAAATAGTGAGTACTACTACTGCTCTAACTCGGACCATCACTCTGTTCCCCGACTAGTTCCTCCGACATTCTCATTTCCTGAAGAGGACAATAGATGAAAAGGGTGAGCTCAACTAGCCCAGTAAAGAATATTATGACTAAAATAATGAAAAATAAATTATCGTTAGTCTTCAACAATTCAGAGAAAATATTATGGACAACAAGTTTTAGATCAATTTTCGCAGCGGAAATAACAATTCATTAGAAGAGTTAAGTAGAGAATGAAGTCTACTATCTTCTATGATTTAAAAGTCCATCATCAATATTTTAGCCCTGTAACATCAACCAATATACATCTCGAACCAAATATTCATCTTTGCACTACAGGCCAAAGATATTCATTTGTATCACCAGTGGTCATGTTCATCTCAACACCTGTTCATCTTTGCACTACGGGCCAAAGATATTCATCAGGTAATCATTCATCTTTGCTCTACAGGCTAAAGATATTCAGTTATATCACCATTTAGGACTGAGGATGATGAAAAATAATATAAATAACGAATTCAATGAGATAAAGGACAAAGATTAGGGATTCGTAATTTAGTTTAACCAAGTTCAAAAATATTCCATAATAATACTTTGTGGAGCAAAAATTCAAGAATAGATCTCAAAACTTGGATCCAATCAAAGATAGGAACCTTAACAAGCAACTTGGACAAATAGAAGAAAATTTAATTTTTTCGTGAATAGTGTCGTATACGTGAATAGTGCCGTACACGTAAATAGTAACCCCCGACGGAAAAAGTAAGAATTTCATAATAAAATCCATGACAATATTTTGGTATAATGATATTGAAAAGAATAACATCGTTTACGAAAGAAAATAACATCCCTTACCTTAACCGGAGAGTAATTTTGACTGAAATATCGAATATTATGTGGACAAAAACTTGCACTGTTATCAACACTCAAAGTATCTAAATACTCACAAGAAATACGCTCGATATTATAGAGAGAAAATTTTCTGATTCTGGTGTGATTTTCATTTCTAACTAAGCACCCTATTTATAGGAAAATGCCAGGACACCAAATCTGACTTTTGCGCCCGGCGGCTTCTCTCAGCACACCTCGTGAGATTTTGAAAAAATTCAACATTCAACAAGCAAATGACAAAAATGGGGCCCACTATTTTATTTAAAAAAACATTTGTTTTTGAAACTTCAATAATTCATAATAAATAGCCCTTTTATCAGAAAAATATAAATTATATGTCCTTTCCATGGGAAATTTAATTCTCTACAACTTTGTAGAATGAACTTTTTCCAAAATTTCAAATCGAAAATAGCTGAAATCTACAAACGGATGATTTTTCACACCAAAATACTGATAAAAATACCTCAGCACTAATTTCTTCTTTTATATCCACAAAATAATTATTTTTTTATCATATAAATCAATAATTAATTATTCACAAATAATATTACAAAACTACAATATTGACAACCAGGTCGTTCCCAGGAAAGAGAGGGCTTTCTGATAAGGATTCCTTCTTACTGGCGCGTAATTAAATAACCCCTCCTAGACAGAACTTCCTTAGACATTGTCAATAATGCTATCTAATAATATTATTCAAATAATAGGAATTATTAATTTGATAATGTGAAATACTGTGCAGTGACAATTATTGAATCAATAATACAAAATATCAACGGTAGCAATTATTGAATCAATCATATAAAATATCAACGTAGCAATTATTGAGTCAATAATATAAAATATTGAACAGTAATTACTGTAACAATAATTGAGTAAGTGCCTTCTTACGTAAGAATCAATAATTCAAAATACTGTGCAATACCGTGTGCTACTGTGCATAACGCGTATTACTGTATTTTTATCACCGGGTATTTCAACAGTTTAACCGTAACAGTTTTACCATTATTTATAAAAAGGTTATTTCTGTCGCTTTTTATGTCCGACAGTTATTCCGTCGTGGGGCTCACAAATGGCTGCGCCGTCGTACGAATATTTCCCGACAACAAGAATATTCCACGACCAAACGAATATTCCCCGACAACAATGAATATTTTATAACCACTTGCTCATTTTGAAATATTTGCGCATTTTACCCACAACTTATTACATTAATTAAATCAACCCCTTACTATTTCAAAATAATATATAAAGAAAATTAAATCTTTATTTATAAAATTCGAGGTCTTACAAAGTTAATTAGTATATACATGTTTAATCATATGCACAGTCATGTTAGACCTCATTAGGGAAAAATTTATTAACGAAACGTAAGCGTTGAACATGAACTTGACATGTTACATTGAGATATGAATTCTGATTTTTCAAACATGTTTATAATGACGTGAGATGCATGTTAAAAGTACTAATCAACCACTAGCATATATGATTGAGAGACTCAAACGTTTTCAAAGAAGAACTTAAGACTTTTTGAAGCAAACTTGACCAAAACTATGTCTTATACATTCTGACCATTTGAACATGTATAAGTGGTTTATATATGCATTCTAATACATGTGAGTCGTGGCTACGAGACGCTTTACATGTGCTATGTTACCTTTGTCGACTTAGTGCAATTTTTATGAAAACATAGAATGTGAAAGTTAATAACATCGAGTACCATGTGAGTCATGTTGTGAGCATACAAGCATGAGTATTAAAATTTTATTATGACTATAGATATGTTGACATGAGCATTATATACAGATTTCACATATGCACGCATATTCATAGAAAGTGGATTTCTAAGGCATGAACTATGTGGTTCGAGTATGCATGAGTAGTATTCACACAAGCATGTTTACTAAGTGTTATTAGCCTCGTTATGTGATATCATGACATAATATGGCCGTAAATTTATGTGAGAAGTTAATCTTCGACTTATTTCGTAAAGGGTTGAATTTAGAACGATTATGAAAGCATGAAAGGATCCTTTAACATGTATATATGCTATGTGATATCATATGTTGATACTTGAATCCGATTATTGACAGTTAACTTATTGAAATACCATAACTTATTAAAATAACATATATTTAGTATTGATTGTGGTCTTATGTGATATTAATGATATGAGAATGATTAACTCAAAAAGAGGAACGTTAAGGATAAAAGTTATATTAATATGATGCTATATATGGTATAACTGTATAGCTAGGTTAAAACTTAGCTTATGTGTTGATCGTATATCCAAGATAAGATATGATGTTATAATATATGACTAATGGATATCATATATATACGTAACTATATTACGATAGAAATTCAAAAAGGGTTGAACTACTTTACGTGGATAGACTACGCTTAAAGCAATTATCCGAACCCTACTTTTATTGTGTTGCAAGTATCCTATCCTTGTGGTTTCTTTATTCGATGAATATCGTAAGCAAGTCTCCTCACTTACACAACTTTGGATTTTGTGCAAGTATCTAACCCTTATCTCTTTAATGCAAGTTCTTACCCTACTTTTATCAAGCAAGGTTCCTAACTTCATTTGATTTATATATTGAATGCAAGTGTCTGACTACTCTTTTTATTGAGCAAGTATTTGATTCATACTCCTTATTGAACACATATTTGAGCTTGTACTATTATTGATCGTACGAGTAAATAGGAATTAGAATAATTCTTGCCTTATAAAATTATATTTCATAACTTGATTTAAATCATGATTATATTCTTTGAATTATTGTTGCAAGTACTGAACTCATAAATTGTTCTTATATACGTTGTTGAAATTGTCTACGCCATTTGATTCGGCTAGACCAATATCATGAATTGGAAAGCAATTCACACCAATTGCCTTGGTGCGGACTCTTATAAATTGACTGAGATGAACAACCCTCGTAAAAAGGGAAACTATATAGTCGGGGTGCCGACAGTAGTGTGGTAGGTTATGCATAACACCAGGTACGATAGGCTGATCCCCTAATTGTACTTGTTTAGGTTACCAGAAATATTTTTGGTGATTCTAGTAGAAGTTCGTGGTTCTTAGCGACCACTCAGTATCCAGTATTTATTAACTTGAAACTTTGAATTCTTTGGATTCTTTTATTAATTCTTGGTTCACAGCGATACTCAGTGATGTCTATTCATTCACTTGAAATTGTTGAAACTTTCGAAACCTTTAATAATTTCTCGACCCGTAGTGGTCCTTATTCAACTTCACAGAATATATTTGGATGTCATTGCTATTTATTTTTTTCACAACATTCTTATTTGAAATCCTGAGCGATTAATTATCGTGTTACCCTTGAGATTTAGAACCGTATATATTCCTGTTCACATTTATTGGCATATTACTTGCTGAGCAAATTTGTTGCTCACTCTTGCTTTCCGTAAACATTTCAGTTAGGTCAGGGCAAGGTGGAACCCCAGGACAGGACAAGTGCGAAGGCAAAGCTATGAAGTAGTTGTGCTTCTCTATATTAGGATGTTTCCGTTATGTTGTATTAAGACTTAATTAATGTTATGTATTAAGATATATTTGGATTAAGTTATGCAGTGTATTAGTAATAGTTTCGAGACTTGGGACGAGAATATTTATGTTATATCAATGTAAATTATTCTGTTATTCCATTGTTTGAGATTTTAGTTGTTATTAGAATTAGTACGTGACAACCGAATTCGAGATCAGTGACGGTCTGAATTTGGGGGCGTCACAAACAAAGTGGTTCTATTTCCATTCCTGATGCTAGTTGTCTTGATCATAATTCTTTAGTTATGTCTCCTACATCTTATGTCTCTAATCATGAACAAAGTGGTTCTAATCATGAAGAAAGTGGCAATACTCATACTAACATTCATTCCTCTGTTGAACCTTCAACAATTGTTCCTGTTTCTGACCAAACAATGACTAGACAATCTTCCAGACCTAGACAGAGACCATCTTGGTGGCATGACTATGATATTCCTACTAAACACAATTCTGGTGTTTTTACATCTAATGTATCAAATGTTCATCCTAAACATCATCTTGAGCATTACTTATCATATTCTAATTTTGCACTTTCACACCAGCTCTTCATTGCTAATCTAGCTTCTGTTAAGGAGCCTGCTCATTTTTCTCATGCTGTTAAGGATCCACAATGGATCACAGCTATGAATAAAGAACTTGACGCCCTTGAATTTAATCACACCTGGGAATTGGTAGAGTTGCCTATTGACAAGCAAACAGTTGGATGTAAATGGGTTTACAAGATCAAATATCATGCTAATGGGCACATTGAAAGATATAAGGCTCGTTTGGTGGCTAAAGGTTATACACAAGAGGAAGGAGTGGATTACCATGATACTTTTGCCCCTGTGGCAAAAATGGTCACAGTTAAATGTATCTTAGCAATTGCAGCAGCTAAGCAATGGATTGTTCATCAATTAGATGTCAACAATGCTTTTTTGCACGGAGATTTGTTGGAGGAAGTGTATATGGATTTACCACAAGGGTACATTGTCCCATCAAATTCAAAAAAAATTGTGTGCAAATTACAGAAATTATTATATGGTCTGAAGCAAGCCTCTAGACAATGGTTTGCAAAGTTGACTTCTTCTCTTCTTCAAGATGGGTTTTCTCAATCCAAAGCAGATTATTCTTTATTTACATACCTCAAAGATGGATTATTTATAGTAGTTGTGGTTTATGTTGATGACATTCTTATTACTGGCAATGACATTTCTATGGTTAATCATCTTAAAGCCATGTTGGATAATAAATTTAGTATTAAGGATCTTGGAGAAGTCAAGTATTATTTGGCGCTAGAGGTCAGCAGATCAAAGGCTGGAATCTTCATTAGTCAAAGGAAGTTCATTTTAGATCTTTTACAGTCTGCAAATCTGTTGGATGCCAAGCCACTTACTATTCCTCTCGATCAACATATCAAGCTTCATGATAATAGTTTTTCTGGAGAGCTTATCTCTAATCCATCTGATTATAGAAGCTATGTGGGTAAGCTCTTGTATCTCACATTTACCAGACCAGATATAAGCTACTCAGTTCAGTTACTTAGCTAATTCATGCAAACACCTTGACAAAAACATCTTGAAGCTGTTCATAGAGTTCTACGGTATCTCAAATGTACAGTTGGACAAGGGCTTTTCTTTTCTGCAAATAATGATTTGGTATTAAAGGGATTTTGTGATAGTGATTGGAGAGGCTGTCCCACCAGTCGACGGTCTGTTACTGGGTTCTGCTTTATGTTAGGACCTTCTCTTGTTTCTTGGCAGTCTAAAAAGCAATCTGTTACATCTCGAAGTTTAGCTGAAGTTGAATATCGTGCACTTGCTACTACTACTTGTGAGGTTTTATGGTTACATAACTTGTTACAAGATTTACAGGTCCCAATTCCTGGTCCTACTTCTATATTCTATGATAACAAGCATCTAATCCTGTTTATCATGCTCGCACCAAACACATAGAGATTGACTGTCATTTTGTTAGGGAAAGGTTCCAGCAGGTATTATTCTGCCTCTTAAAGTTTCTTCTAAAGATCAAGTTGCTGATTTTTTAACTAAAGCTTTGGGTCGTACTAGTCATTGGTATTTAGCTTCCAAGTTGGGCTTACATAACCCATGTATGCCTTCAACTTGTGAGGGGAGTAATACACGTATTATACCACAACAGACTCAAGTACATACAGCTGCAACATTACCTAAACTGGTGCTCAGGAACAAAGTGGTTGATACTTTGACAGTCACAACAAATAATAAGGGTGTATGGACTTGATTATATTACCTGAGTGTATTTTAGTTTATCAAACTGTACCTACTTTCCTAGAAATAAGGAGTGACACTGATAGCTATTGGACATGTATGTACATATACATTAGGTACTGCAACAGTGTGGCTAGTTTTTTATTATTCCAAGTAATGAAACTACTCTGTTCATATCTACATTTGTGGTTCTCCGTTTGATCTTTTGCTTTCATTCTCAAGGTTAAATAAACCTAACATATGTTCAATTTTGATCCATGACAACTAATTGTTATAAATCATTTTTCATATATATATATATAAGAAAAGACACAAAAAAGAATTTGCATAATTTTCAAGTCAACAAAGACGCGCGGAATAATAGAGACCATGTTATATTACGTCTAAATAAATATTTTCTTAAACAAATGAGAATATATATATATAACATGCTTAATAAATTTAAGTTGTGACAGATTAAATTAATAATATACTTCCACTACCATATTTTGTTTTGTTCAAAACAAACAAGAACGTCAACGTAAGAACTTAATTACCATGGCGTGCTGCCCGGACCTTTATTCAATCTTGGCATGCGGCGGCCTAATTCAAATTTATAAGTGCTACTTTTTCATAGGCTTAGGGGCTGTTTGATAGCAGCTTAATGGGTCTGAATGAATAAAAAATTGAGCGAATCAGCTAGTAAGAGTGTTTGTTTACAAGTTTGAAAATCTGAATTGGGCTGAATAGGACTGAGCGATTCCTTCAAAAAATTTGGCCTGAATGGGCTGAATAAGGTTTTTTTACGCAAATAGACATTCTCTCCAATTCCATCCCTCCCTTACTATTTTAAGAGGGGTAAAATAGTAAAAGATTGTTATTCAGATGTTTCAGACATATTAATTATCAAACAGTTTTTTTTATTCAGATTCAGCTCATTCAGATTCAGATTCAAATTCAGTTCATTCAGATTCAGATTTAAATTCATTCAGTTTTTATCAAACACCCCCTTAGTTTTTTAAATAAATATATAAATTGTCTAGCATCTCATTGAATACACATTCCGCCCATTTTCATTTAATATATAATTAAATAATTGATGAGCTATAAAAGTAGACTTTAATGACCAAGCAAGCCATTTTAAATTGGATTAAATATATTTACGTTACACCAAGTTTTACCTCTTAATAATTTAAATCTTAAATTATTTAATTTCACACAATGTCCTCTCCGAATTTATTTTTCGGATGAATTTGACAAAAATACATAATTTTCTGACAAGACAAATATTTTTATATGATTTGACCATATTAAAATATGATTTAACTTCATTAAGTAATTAAATATTATTATTATTAAAATATAAAAAAAACTAAACATACAAATTAAAATATAAACAAATTCAAACACACACACACACATCAAGAACACACACCCTCACATCTAGATCTGAATCATCATTCAGATGATCTGAACCTAATGTCTTACATTATAACATTAATATACTAAGAACACACCAAACCCCAACTATATTCAACTCATGAAAACAGATTTAAAAATAATTAAATCAAGCACTTCCGTTCTTACTTAAACTCTAATCTTATCTCGAACTTCATAATAGTAACACAATGTTCAAAATTTTCACTTTCAAATAAATAGATCTGAGCACAAAATTAAGATCTATGTTCTGCAAATCAAAACGAGAAAGGGAAAGGGAAGGGGCCACCTTTTAATGCAAATCAAAACTCATTACAACTAATTCGCTAGAAAAAGAAAAAGTAAAGAACAAAAAAATTTACCTTTTTGTAAATCGTTCCTCCGTCTCCTCCACGCCCACCATCTCCTCTGTTCTATAATAATTGACTTTTTAGAAGAAAAAAATTTATTTCAATTTATTTATCGTTTATAATTTTTTAGAAGAATAAATTATTTATTTTTATATATCACCCATAACTTCTCTCGTTGTCCCAATAAATTTTCTCCCTTGTATTAATGTTTTCAACTTCTCATAAAAGGGGTAGTGATAAAATTTCATACAAATTTTAATTCTTAAATGATAGTAGTAGTATTAACTGACTTTCTTAATTCATGTGCATAAAGTTAAAACGACTATTATTATGGAACCGAGGTATTATTGTGATACTATACGGTATTGATTAATGTTTTTATTTTTTTTAATATGTTATTTTTTGTTAAACATTATTTGGTATGGTTTTAATTTTATATTTTTAAAGTCAACATTGTTTGGGCTTAATTGTGTTTACATGTATTTTAATTTGTATTTAGAAGTATTTTAATTTTTCAATGAAATCAAACCGTACCCAAATACGGTCAAACCGTATAAAACCAATTATGTCCAATTAGGTTGTCGGTCGAGTCGGGTATTCCTGTCAATTTTTGTCGGAAAATGAATTTGGGGGGACATTGTGTGAAATTAGGTAGGTTAGGGGCTAAATTATTAGCCCAGTTAGTTTGAAGGCTAAATTATGAGGAGGGTGGAACTTGATGTAATATAAGTATATTTCACCCTTTTAAATATATTATCATTGTAAGTTTTTAGTACAAGTTCTAAATTAAGAAATATAATTAATATTTTGCCTAATCGATTGAATTGAATACAAAAATTTGAATAACACAATTATAAATTCATTGGAAGTTGGAAGGATGATTTTTTTTATAGCATTTATTGTTTAAGGATAATATGAAAAACTAAGACCATAATTCTTCCTTAAAATTTATATCAAATAAAAGAGAGTAAATTTTTCTTTTTCAAAAAAAAATATAAAATGGATTAGAGGAAGTAATTTATTTTGGATTATCTTGGTCATTTTAATTTACTTTTATCACTTGTCATTTATAGTAAAATATAGAGACCCTCATTATAAAGTAAAATCCAACTGCCATAATTACTTCTTTGTGAATTATAATACCAATAAATATCCAACACCATAATTTGATAAGAATAACAAAGCCATTATTATTGAATTTTTACAAGATGATCCCTCACAATACATATCAGGAAGACATTGCACGATAGCATGATCTAAACAAGTAATCAAACAGCCACATGAAAGAATGCTTCAGCTAAAATGGCCAAAGGCTGCAAACTCTTTTGTCCTTTTTTTGTAAGTCTTATTTCCAATATTTCCTTGTCAAGCTCTCTTAAACTTTAATATTTTGTATGAAATAATAACAAAATGATGGCCATGGACTAATATGGAGTAGTTAAAGGTTGGAATCCATGTTTAAGGCTGGCTTCCCAAACTTTTCCAATGTCCAAGATTGTGCTGCCGCATTCATGTTCTGTCCATCCTTCCAAGGCATGCACCATCCCAGCTACGCGCGGAGCACTCATCACTCTTCTTGGCAACCAATTCTGTTTAATAAAACATTAAAAAAAACATTAATAATATGCAACGCTAGGAAAATGATACTAAATCATAAAAAAATGGAATTTCTTAATATGTGCCCTTAGAGCACATGTTAAGCACACAGTTCAAGAGAATATTCCCTTGAACTATGTGCATATCCCCTTGATTTCTGCATTTGCACTAAATTCAAGAAAATATTCTCTTAAACTGTGTGTTTAGCATGTGCCCTGGGCACATGCTAAGAAATTCCATCATAAAAAAAATATGTTTTTGATATTGGTAGAGCAATAATGATACTGCCACAGCAAATATACAATTCGGTGACATTTTGAGACATACTTATTGTTCGAACAGCATAATTTTTGTTTTGCAATATCAATCGCCTAAAATAACGTGATTGTCGTAGAAAAATACTAACCTCACAAGAATCAACGTTTTCGACAGATACAGGGATCACCATTGCTGGTGTATGGTGGTACAAGCAATCGTCGCGAACCTTGATAGGAGGTAATGTTGAGAAAGGAATGATAATTGTTCCTTTATCCGCCCTCGACTGTTCTTCATCACTCAATCCCTCTCCAACTAACCATACTTTTTGTTCATAACCGCTTGTCCTTAGCAAATTATCATGAGACTTGGTGGCAGCCTCAAGTAGTTGGTATTCTTCGCCATCTGCAGCCACTTGAATGCCCTTTTTGCACAAAATAGAAACTACAGATAAAGCAACTTTAGTAAGTTTTCCCCTAAGGAGCACCTGGGTTGTTCCTTGTGGAATGTTGTTAAGGACGATGGCAACTGCCAAGCTACTCCCATCAACCACTCTCAGTTTTAGCTTAGGGAACTTTTGGATGTAAAATTCCCCATTTTGGTTAAGTTCTTTACTCTGCAAAGAAAAAATAAATAAAATTAGTCAAAGGCAGGCGAGGAAAAAAATAATCTAGAGAAAAATAGAGGAAAAATAATAATATATTTATTCGCTTACCTGGTTTAAAAGGCCTAAACTTAGGACCTTAGTGCCTCTTGCCTCTGCTTCTAGTATGGCATTTTCTATCAATCCATTGATAGCTTTTCTTTGCCATTTAGAGAAATACTGCATAAGTGACATAAACCAATAATATTAACATCGGCCCGCCTTCAAATCATCATTTTACAAATACAAGTAACGCTATGTCTGGCAACTCAATTTCAAGTTTTGAAATTGGAATTGCCGTCAAATTTTAATGGAACAGAAAATTTTGCTTTTAGTTCCAATTCTAAAACTTGTATCGAGTTGTTGCCAAACATAACGTAATTTATTTCTAAAATACATACTTGGATATTGAATCTTGGGATTGCCCATGATTGGAGTTTGAGATCTTTGAAGCTGTTCCTCTCCGCAACCATTGTTTTGCCATAAATGGTAGTCATTATCACGGACCACCATGTCACGGGTGACATTAGCCTTAGGTACCATTTGGACTTTTCGGGTTGGGATGAAACAGAGGCAAATCCTAGCCGTAAATGATATATGGACTCTGCTGAAGTTAAATGAGTAAGATGAACCACATCCGGTTTATCTTCTTGCTTTTGTAGTGAAGTTTCATGCAATACTTCACTTGACTTATCCATTGTCCCATACATGTAGTCATAAATCGGCATGAAGAGCGATAGATTTGTCCTGAATTGAGTGTGGTGAAGAGAATGGAATGATGGTGTGTATATCAAGTACTTCAGTGGAGGAAAAACAGAGAATAGCCATGATGGTATGAACTCGAAATTGCAGTGTCCCAAATTGTTAAGGAAATCGAAGACGAAGAGGTAGCCAAAGGTAGTAACTATTGAGGAAGTTCCTGTGAGATTTGTTATCACCATTGGGGATCCAAAGAGCGCTAGGTACGCTAAATGCTCCATAAATGGATGAACGACGGCTGAAGACAACAAAAATTTACTACTATTAGTTTTTAAATAAAAATTTAGAGCTAGAAAAATAATCTAATTTTATGAATTTAGTTTATGTAGTTTGGAAGATATTGTGATCTTACATGTTATGGGCTCGGTAACAATGGAAGAATGGTGGTGGGAGTGGTAGCGAGAGTATAGATAGTGGTGGTGCAATGCCCTGTGAAGCCAATAGTAGAGGAACTCGATAGGGCCAACATGAAGCAAAAATGTGATAATCGCACCATCTGCTCTCCACACGGGCATTTTAGCAACTACAGGATCCAGCATACTAACTATGTAGTATACAAGTCCAACCATAATGATTTGATCATCCCTACAAGTTCATAAACAAATTTCACATAAATATTTGGATATAAGTATTGTCTGTTGTCGGGCGGATCCAAGGGCGGAATTTTTTGGACTGAAGATTTAGAAAGGTTGAAGCTATGCTACGTTTGAATCGAAGGAATGGAATGAAAACTGGAATGATTCATTCCATTCTAGTTGGAATGAATTATTCCATATGTTCTCCTTTTCCCAAAGAACCCAACACAATTTTTTTTATTCCAATCGCAACCAAAAATTGTCTAGTTGGAATGAATTATTTCATATATTCTCCCTCTCCCAAATAACCCAACCCAATTTTTTTGATTCCAATCCCAACCAAACCCAATTTTTTTCATTCCATATGAATGAATCATTCAATTACCACTTTCATTCCTCCAATCCAAACGCAACGCAACATTAGCAAATTAGCGAGAGTTTGAATCCAACTTAAAATCAATGGACAATAAGCTAAATAAGAACTGCTCGACTTGAAACAAAAACATGCAAACAATTTAAATTAAACTTACCAATCTCGTTCTCTATCAACTTGTTCAAACTCAATATTCTTGTCGACGATCCTAAGCTTGGCCGTTCTGTAACGAGAATACGAAATCCAAAGCTGGCTATGCAACATTCTCCCCAACATAAACGGAAGAACTAGGAAGCTAAACAGGCTTCTTTCCCCGGGTTCGCTTGTAGCAAACGAGTAGATGCTATGAGCCACAAATGGCGCCAAAATCGAGTACTACACCAAGTAAATTCAACACCACAAAAATTAGTAAAAACCAATCAATATACCCAAAAACATGACAAAATTAAATATAATGAAGGTCCTTAAAATTTGAAGAAATTATCAACTTTATTTAGACCCAAATCAAAAAAATGGATACCTTAAAGTTTCCCAATGGCTTCCATGGCCAATCAGAAAGAAACCCTGGTTTTGAAGCCATTTTCCCCTACTCTTGTTTATGCTTCTCTGCTAGAGAATACCAACACCCCTTTTGCTTTATGAAATGGGAGGTGATTGTTTAGGGTCTTATATAAGTGTAGTTTTAAAAAATTTGAAGCAACCAAAAATATATAAACTTTGAATATAATATATTTGTTGGTATATTTTAATACTTTTTAAAGTCAAGAAAGATGTACTGACTGGATTAAAATTATAAATAAATAAAAAATGCGCACACCATATGATGAAGAGTATTTTGTTTTATTTCCTTCATCTTTCTCGATTAGCTCACTGGTGGACTGAGCAGCGATGATACCCAAATACATTTGACCACCTTTTATTTTATTAAAATCAAATTAGACAGCTATTTTTGTCGTTTTCTGGTAAAATATTTTGCACAAATTAACTTTCTGACAAAAATAATTGTACCACCTTTACCGTACAATAATGCAAGGATCATATAAAGGCTCACATAATATTCACATACATATGTATATTTATAAACTCTATATATCATATATATATATATATATTACGAGTTTCACGTAATATGTGAGATCCACAAATATATATATATATATATATATATATTTGAATATTATATAGACATTTTTTGTACGACAACAACATTATTTTTTACCGTATACAACCCGTCTACAGTCGAGATGTCAGAAATCCTGACATAGGTGAATAAACTAGTACTCATTTTGTTCACATTGCAAAATTTAGTCTTTTTGAAACAATATTTTTTATTATTACGTTATAACAATAAAGTAATTTGGTGTTCTTAATTTGTCATTAATTTTTTTTTATTTTTTTAATATCAAACCACCATAATTAAATTTCTTTTTAATTTTTTAGTTCTTTTTTAAAATATAAAATTATTTTTTAAAATCATCATTTTATAAAATACAAATGTATTTTAGAAGGGAGGGAGTAATTAATATTAATAGAGAGAGTGGAATAAATATTCAGAACTGTTTCATTCAGTTTTATCAAACAACTCCTAGTAGGTCTTTGCGGGACAAAGACAGTATTATATTACTCTCTCCACTCTAAAAATAAAGATATAATTTATCTTTTGAGGTCAAACAAACTTTAAAATTGTTATTACTTATAAAAAATTATAATAAAATAAATTTTATAATTAATATTTTTTATTATATATTATACAATTATAATTATTATATCAATTAAAATTAAATAAATTCATATTAATTTAAAATTTAATATGATATTGTTTAATTTTAAAAATTAAATTGTATCTTTAATTTAATTTAATTTTTTTAAATTTTTTTTTGTATATGGTTATTGATTGCTGTTTGGGTACTTGCCTCGATCTTATAAATATGGGTTGGTTGTGGCTATAAATACAAACTTAAGTGAATGCTATTGCTGGTTGGCAGTTGCTTGTTGCTTTCCGTTAGTTGACAGGGATGTGAGGCCTAAGAACTGCTCACTCCTATTTTAAAAGATTGTCGTTTTAGATAAAGCTGTAAATAAGTCAAACGGTTCGGGCTCGATTCGGTTTCGACTCGAAAATATACGAGCGAGATTCAGATTCGTTAATAATATAATCCAAATCTGAGCATTAAAAATAGTTCGAATAAAAATATGAGTAGAATTTGAACAAGGTTATACTCGACTCGTTTAAGATTTAAACTACTCGAATTCTTGAGTGTGATTCGATACATGCTCGATTGATACAAATTCGATTAAATACTCGATACATTCTCTTATAATATATACAAATTTAAATCAAATTAGAATAATTAATTATTATTATTATTATTTTAATTTTAATTGTGATTTTATATTTGTAAAGTGTAATAGTAAATATATTTTCTCATTTCTAAGTAAAATAAAAAATTCAATTTATAATTATATTTATTATAAAATTAGTTATTATGTAGAGACTCGAATTTTAAATAAATTTTAAAATAAATTTTACTAGTATTAAATGATAGAATTTTAAATAAATTTTAAAATGACTTTCTTAATTTTAAATAAATTTTACTAGTATTAAATGACTTTCTTAATCCATGTGCCAAAACTTTAAACGACAATCTTTTAGGAACGGAGGAAGTACAGTACTAGTAAAATGCAGCCAATCAAGACTCTTCTTAACATGTGTCTTTAGGACACATGCTGAGCACACAGTTCAAGAAAATATTCTCTTGAACTGTGTGCATATTTTCTTAATTTTTGCATTTGCACCAAATTCAAAAAAAAAATATACACATAATTTAAAAAAATATTCTCTTAAATTGTGTATTTAGTATGTGCAGGTGTTGAGAAATTCCTAACTTTTATTTGAATAACACTTTTATTATTAAATTAAGTGAAGTGATTGATTTGAAAATTTTATTCTATTACGAAGTGGAATTTGGATGCAGGAAATTATTATAGTATTAGCTACTTTATATAATTATTTACTTCATTAAACATAATTAGTTCATGATTCTGTTGTTTGAATATTCAGTACATACTGTTGTTTTGGGACAGATTTTATTTTTTTTAGTGGAGTTTTGGATCCATCTTTATGTTATTTAGCGACTGCAAATCACTTTAAATCTAAAGTGATGATTTTTTTAACTTAATAATTGTGATTCCATAAATCCGTCTACTAGCTATAGTAGACTTGAAGTTCACTATTTATCTATATTCATAATAATTAGCTATTAATATAAGTTAAATTACACATATACATCTTATTAATTATATAATTTAGTCTTATAATCTCAGTCTTAATTACATTACATGAACTATTATATCAGTTCCAAAATATTACATTATTAATAATTTGTCTTGCTTACTTTGTCTTTTTCTTTGTCATTTATGCCCCTCGGGCCCCTTGTTTTAGCTATAAACATAAAATTTTGCAAGTGTAAAGCAATCAAAAACACAACAAAAAACCAAAAATCTATTATAATAAATAATAAATAAAAATTTATAAAAGTTTAGAAAATAAATAATTAAAACTTCAGAAAAATACTAATTAAAATTAGATAAAATTAAAAATATTAATTATACTTTGACGGAGAAAGTATGATTGTGGGACATCTTTTGATCTTTTTGTGAGATTAAAGATAATTTAAATAATCAGCAAGTATGGCTGCATTTTACTCTATTTCTTAGTCATCTCTGGCAACTAGCAGCCAGCAACCGCAGTGACTCTAGTTAGTGCACTTAAATTCTTAGTCATCATTGACACACTTAACCCATACCATATATATATATATATATAGAGAGAGAGTCATAAAAGACAACTAGCCAAACAGCGATCAATACCCATATAATATTGTAGTCAAATTCATGACTTCACTTTAGTAAAAATTTTGGTTAAAATAAATACTATACATTTTTTAAAAAAATTAAAAATGTCTAATATTCCGGTCCAAAAAAAATTATATGGCAAGACTTTGTATTAATTTATTATTTTATTTATGGGTTTGGTAATTAATTGTGTGGCCCATAAATAATATTAATAATGTTATTTAGCATAATGGGCCATAGGGTTTCATAATCTTGATGGACGATTTTGACCCTTAGCTATTCTATAAATAAAACAGATAGGGTTTGGTTCCAATTGTTGTCTCAAAATCTTTATACACACCTATACACCCATTATAAGATTGAGAGAGACAATTGAAGACCTTTACCCTTACGCACAACAAAACGTGATACAAGATGTCTTCTCTCAATTCATGTAAGTACTTAATTGTTTATTTGATTTTATTCTATGCAATAGCACGTTCCGTTATAATTATATAACAATTCCACCACTACGCAATTCATGGGAAGTTGAAAACCATTAATACAAGATAGAAAATTTATTGGAAAAATGAGAGAAGTTAGGAGTGATATAGAAAAATAAATATTTTATTCTTCTAAAAAATTGTAAACGACAAATAAATTGGAACGCATTTTTTCTTCTAAAAAGTCAATTATTATGGAATAGAGGTAGTAAAAGTTTTTAAGAATGACAAGTTTTTAAGTAGTATTATTAATATTGTTACATTTCAGATACCTCGTAGCACGCAGTTTCAACTAGGGCCGAATCTACATGTAGTATTGTGGGGTCAATTGACTCTAGTGATTTTTTTATGTGATGTAATAAATTTTTTGCGAGTGTAATTTAGTAATTTTACCCTACTGAAATGAGTAATGAAAAAGCTTCCTCTCTTAGTTTTCACAAGCCACGATCATCAATTTTTTTGCTTTTGTAAATCACAAATGGTGGAGGTACTGGAAGTTATATATTTGAGTCGTTTTTTATTATTATAATTATCAATTTTGATTTATTATTTGATACTCTAATAATTGATTCCATTGCCAACAATTTCTGAGTTGGCTACTGGTTCCACTGGTTGAGTCGGCCGAAATACATACTTATCAACCACAAAGGATTGGAGTAATATAGTGGTAACAAGCAAATATCATTTATCATAAATCTGGATTACAGCAGCTAATACAGCGTTGAAAGCTACATGATTCGCATGCAAAGACCGGTGACCCATCAGGAATATCATCACCACAACTCCGACATTCTTGATAATAGAAGTTATGTTTTTCCATACCAACAAATGTGAGTCTATGTGGGTGAACGTCAACTTTAATTTTGGCTGACCCAAATTTGATATTCGAGTAAGCATAATATGGATAAAGGCATTCAGTATGAAAGGATTGATCACAAGTATGACAATGATAGAGCCAATAGTTTGGGTTTATTTCCTCTTCGCATATCTCACAATAGAATTCATCTGGATGATTTTTGACCGGCGGATAGAGTAATGGAATTGGGTGAGGATCCCATCTGTGCCTAACCATACTTGGTGGAAAAGTGCATGATTTCGCTAGCAGGAAATCACAAACTTTGCATGCAAAGGCGTCCGTATCAGGAAATTTGTATCCGCATCCCTTGCAAAAACCACCTGGTACTTCGAGTTGACTAAGAGGGTGCTTGTGACCTTCATGTTTAATTGTATTTGGTAGCGAAGCACACCTGAGATCAAGGTAGAATTCGCAGGACTTGCAATAAAAGAAAATCCCATTGCATAAGAATCCGCAGTTATAGCATTTGATGTAATACATAGGTCTGGCGTATTTATGTCTAACGAGCTCGTGTTCTGGGTGTGATGCGTGTTGCAACTTTGGTGGCAACTCAGCACAATATTTGTGAAGGAAGAAATTACACCGAACACAACCATAGTGCTGCTCATCAATTAATATAGGTCTCACACAACCGTCACATAGCATTTGATCATCATCTCGATTCACCATCTCAATAGTGTTGCTCTTTTTGAGTTGGTCAGAAAGTACTAGTGGATGATCTTCATGAGCCCAATGGTCCATATAATCTGGTGCTATAGCTGTATCATCTGTGAGACTAATTGCCTTGATAAATTGTTTCTCTATGGCATCAGTCAGCGGGAAGTGTACCATATTAGACTCATCAAGATGATTTTTCTCAGCATCTTCAACATTCTTAATAGATCTGAAACCAAAAGTTTACGAATATTAAAATGGCCGTGCCTGAATAGAAACTAAACACACGGAATTAATGTTCAACGAGTAGTACTAGGCAACTAGACAAAACATTTCGTGGTAAACTACATATTTTTATGAGTCCTTCTATGGGGACATGGAAATGGCACATGAGAATTGAACATTTCTATTTTATTTTTTATTTTTTATTTGGTTTTTGTTGTGACTCCTAAAAAATGTATACTATTTATTCCAACTGGAATTTTTATAAAAAAATATATTTTAGGTGTAATTTGGATACATATACAAGAACAGTGTTATACAGACTGTACAATACTGTTCTTGTATATGTATCCAAATTACACCTAAAATATTTTTTTTTATAAAAATTCCAGTTAGAATAAATACTATACATTTTTTAGGAGTCACAACAAAAACAAAACAAAAAAAAAATTGGAAATGTCCGATTTCCATGTCTAATTTTCATGTCTGCCAAGACTTATTGTATTTTTATCTAGATACAGACAGTGGTGAAGCCACATAGACACTTGTGGGGTCAATCGATCCCACTGAAGAAAAAAAATTATTTTATAATGTAAGGTAAATTTTAAAAATTTTAAGAATTATATATATATTGCCCCCACTGAAATTTATAAATTTTCTATTATACGGGGTCAAATTGAAATTTTATAACTTTGTCAATCAAATTTATTCACATATGACTCATATCCTCTCAATATATGTATATCTCTCTGTAATATTTTAAACTAAATAATAATCTAATTTATATTATTTTTAAAAATAAATAATGAGTTACTTACTTATAAATTAAAAAAGTCTATTATGAGTCAATATAGTATATACATACCATATATTATTATTTATTATATTTTTATTGTAATATAGTGTATATATATGTGACCCGAAAGTATAAAGTATTTAAAAAAATTGTCTCGGAGGCGCTGCCCCCGAATCCCCGCCAAATTATTTGTAGCTTAGTAATAATTTCGCCCCCACTGCCACAAATTTCTGGCTTCGCCACTGGATACAGACAAATTTTTTCATGTTTTAATAAAGAAATAGTGGTGGTCATAAAACTCACATCAAAGATGACTCTATCTCAGTTGATGTAGCACATTTGATATGCGCAAAAAATCTGCAATTGGCACAATAATAAAGCCACTTGTAATGGTGCACTTTGCCACCGCAGATGCTGCAGAGTTGCTGAAAAGTGCGAAATTGTTTGGGAAGAGAGTAGGCCAGGCGGAGAGGGTGATCGTGGAATCTACAATACTCCATGGTACTCGGAGCAGAAGCACAACTCTTGTGAATCCAAAATGGACAAGTGGTACATACATAGGACAAGTCATCATCTTTACAGTCGCAAGCATCACATTGGAAAAAGGCTGTCCTTTGTAGAAGGGTTAATGTGTGCTGCTTGTGACTTTCATGTCGAAAGCTGCGTTCTTCTATAGATTGTTGTTTAAACACATACTCCTCTAAAGCGCATCTCAAGCAGACGTCAAACTCGCAAGGAATACATTCATAAGTGAACCATTTCCAGCTAGATTCCCTACATATGCTACAAATGCAAGATTTGTTATTATAATGTGGGCGGGAGCTGAGATTAACTGGGTGTTTTAGGTGCATAGGGTGTTCCACTGTTTGCGGCAATTCTGCGCAGGTTTTGTGCAGAAAGATATGGTCACAACTACCTTGACTACTACTACTATTGCAAGTATAAGTGAAGCTGCCTTTGGTTATTGTTGTATTGCACCCATAGCAAACAACATCTGCCTGAGCATGATTATTGAGCTCAATAAGGATCAGTGGATGTTCATGGCTAAAGTGGTTCAGCTGCTCCATCTCACTATTTGAATGTGGTTGTGAGAGAAAACTCTAGGGAGATAGAGAGAGAGGTTGTTGGTTTTCAGAGAAGGAAATCGGACGAGTTCTTGGAGGGGTAAAGGGATTAGCTCTGAAAATAATTGAAGAGAGAGAAAAATAAATTATTGGTGTGAGGTGGGCGAAGGATAAGGGAAGTCTTGGAAGGCTTTTCGCAGCCGGACAAGCTCTCACGCGCTGGAGCCATCAGATCTGACTTTTCGTGACTGGGGAATTCTTTTCTGATGTTAGTAGTAGTTAGGTTGTGCTAATCATAAGCTATATTATTATTTTGTCTTTTTTATATTAATTAATTTATTTATTTATTTATTTATTTATTCTTCTAAATTTTATAAAATTTAATTGATGTGCCCAATTTTTATTGGTATGTGGATCATATATGTGGAAATATCAAAAAAGTGAGATGAAAATATCAATTATCTTATTATTTTGTCTTTTTTTTATATTAATTTTGTTATTTTCTATTTAATGTTCTAAATTTTAAAAAATATTTATTTTATCCAACATAATTTATTCACCTAACGTGTGTGCCATAATGTCAATAGCTATAAACCAAAGTCTAATATAAGTACAATACTAATACATTATTAAACAAAAGTGATAAGAATTCCCTTTTAGATCAAAAGGATGAACCTGGGCTTTTCAAAATTTAGCTAGAAGGTTTTGTGGATATATAGCTGTATATACTGTGATACAATATCACATACAGCGACCTCTTTAAAATTGTTAGAATTTAAGAACGAATAATAGACAATTATAACACATAAATTAAAAAAAATAGGAAAAAAAATAACACACAATATATTCAGGTTTATCAATTTGAATAATTTTGTGTGTTTGATATATTCTGTCACACACACTCTACAATGATCCACATATCAAACAATGTTTTAAAGTAGTAATTAAAAAATCCTAATTGTTATAAGATTGACTTAAACCTATGAGACCTAATATATTAGTAAAACTCAATAGCGGATTAGTAATAAATTGTCAGACCTAATTAAATACACATTACGCTTAGCTTTCAAGTGCAACAACCCTCGTCTGTTCACGAGAGAGCAGTACATCAACTCTTGTATGTTCATGAGCGAGCAGGGCAGTCACTCGCTCACCGGTGAGTGAGACCCCCAACTTATACCCTATTGTAGTGGCTATTCGCCGGACTTGCACAAGTATAAGTCAATCCCAACAAAAACTGATACAATTTTAGATAAATTATAATTATTTTTGTTAAAAATTAATTTTATTTTTCCTAAGACCATAATTGAATTGGAAAATGCAAGTTACTATTTTTTTTATTTCGCTTGGAAAGTTAAATTCTTTTAGTAGATAATTTAATAATTGGTTTCATTAAAATTAAAGAGTCTATTGGGGTTTTGGCAACTCCTATTGTTTCCTTGTTATATTTAAGGAGTAGAGATGTAACTCTAATCATATTCTAATTTGATTAGTTGAATTCTCGGGTAGAATATTTATACGCACTACAACCTATTAAAAAAATCATATATAATTAATTCATTGAATGTTAGAATTGAGTGAATCCAAAGTATGTTTATTCATTTTTTTCATCCTTTACAATTATGAAAAGGAAGATCCACTACAAGAAATTACCCAAAAAATGACGCTAAAATTTGTCATATAAAATTTATTTTTCGTCACTAAAACATTTGATGACGAGTGTTAATCGTCACAAAGACCGTCATCGTATGAGCGTGGTAAAATGTTTATTTGACAATATTTGATGTCGTCACTAAATGTTTTAACTTATGGTGACGATCTACACCATTTTCACTATAATTATTACTTTTAGTGACGTTAATAGCGTCACTATTTGAATGAAACTTTCGTCACTCTATATTATGTTTCGTCATCAAAACTTAGTACATTAAATGACGAAAATCTTTTTTCGTCATTAAATGATATTGTTTTAGTGACGAAAATATGTCACACTATTTAAATCATCTAATTTTAATGGCGACAATATTATCATATTTATGATTATTCTTTCGTCATGTTATTGTGTAATTTATCGTTACCAAAAATAAGAAAATAAATGACGGTAGAATAATTCGTCACCTAATAATATATTTAACATGACAATTATGTCGTTGTGATTTCATATTTTAAATAATATTACAAAATAATTTGTCACCAAAGTGTTACTTTCTGTGACACATTTTTCACTGTCACTAATTAAATACTTATGGTGACGATACATCTCGTCACAGAAAGAGTTATGAATAGTGACAAAATTAGTTGTTGTGACTAAATGAATATATAATAGTCACAATAATATTAATTCTAAAGAGTTAATATTATTCGTCATTAAATTTTAATTTTCATTGACCAAATATTATTTTTCAATAAATGATTATAAATTGTGATGATGTGGTGGTCATATTAAGTTGTTTGACATTCTAAATGTATTGTTATATTAACAATTTTCAATAAAAATATATAAACTATATATCTGCTTATACAAAATTATTTTTGACTTACACTTAAACTAATTCATCTGCTTAATCAAGAAGCATATCTACACAAATATAAAAGTTATAAACTTTTATAACTGAACATAAATTTATATCTGCTTGCATAGAAGCACATTTCATATATATAAAGGTCATTGAACTTTTATATAATTATTTGAACTTTAATTCTATCTGCTTATGTTAGAAGCATATCTCTATTAAATCTGTTATAAAAAGGAAAAAGGGTAGAGTTAGTTTATTTTATATACCTGTGAGAAAGACGAGTAATTCTAAAAATAAAAATAGTGTCTTAGAGAGGTCAGCTGAGAGTTGAGTCTCTAGTGTACTTGTGAGGTGAGAAAAAGAATGTTGTTTCAAGAACAGATCATAAAATAGAACGGAACTCAAAATAAGGTACAATTAAGCTTGAGGAGAGAGCTGGGAGCTTGCTGTCCAAGATAGTTAGTTGAGAATAGTTGTAAGTTTGTCTATAAAACTTTGTAAAGGCTTCTCCGCCAATTGAAGGGAAAGTTATAGGATCTCAAGACATGGAAAGGAGCTTGAGACTGGACGTAGCAACATACTCGAGATGTATGTTGTGAAATAGACAAATCTCTGTGAATTATGTGATTGAATTTTTGTTGTATTACATATTAATACTGTAAATTAATTTATTAAAAAATCAAAAAAGACCTTAGATAATTTTTTAAACAGTAATAATCTATTTAACCCCCTTCTAGATTATTATTGGACTTTCAATTATGATACTAATTAATATGATATTATTTTATTTATTTATAGTAGTATCATTTTACTTTTAATTTATTATGATACTAATTATTGTGTAATAAATATTATCATATTAATTAGTACACAATAATTTTATTTAATATGGCAGTTGAGTATGGAAGTCCTTAAGGGACCAAAAAGCCGATATGGTTAATTATGTAGTGTAAGCCAACTCCAATTACCTCCTGTCGCTACCCAAAAAGCCAAATTCCATGTCGCTAAAGCTTCTTGCGGCAGGCAAGTCCAAGCCAAAAGGGGCATTTTGGTAAATTGGATTGCTGCTAGAACCTCTAGTGGCAGGGGAAATTAGGATTATTCTCTGCCTTTTATTATCTTGATCAACCGCTATAATCATGGTTGCTGAAATAATGTTCGTGGCAACCGGTTGCCACTGATGGGACCTAATATATATATATATATATATATATATATATATATATAAATATTCTACACATATACTCTATAATATTCAAAATTATAATTTGAACTTTAATAATATTTGTATTTATAGATACATATATGTGACGCCCCCAAAATAGGTCCAGTACACAACCCATTCTGAGTCACCAAATACATGGTACAGAATCCAAATATAAATCTTATTACATAAAACGGTCATGCAAAATACGACCACACAAACTGTGAGCTCAATACAAATATTATGTCGTATATAATACGAAAATATCAAAGCTAAAATTAAGTCCTCATTACAATTATTATTACACTATTTTACAAAATAGTGACGACTACTATAGCATCATCTCGGACCATCACTCTATTCCCCAACTAGTCCCCGCTATATTCTCATTTCCTGAAGAGAACAATGAAAGAAAAGGGTGAGCTCAACTAGCCCAGTAAAGAACATTATGACTAAAATAATGTAGAACAAATTATCCTTAGTCCTCAACAGAAAAAATATTATACAATACAATAGACAACAAGTTTTAGATCAACAACTGCAGGGGAAATAGCAATACATTAGAAGAGTCAAGTAGAGAATGATATATGCTATCTTCTATATATGATTTAAAAGTCGATCATCAATATTTTATCCCTATAACACCAATTAATAATTATTTCCAATCAACGAATTATTTATGCACTACGGGTCAAAGATAATCGTTTGTATCACCAGTGGTCATGATCATGCCAAACATATGTCCATATTTGCACTACGGGCCAAAGATATTCATCAATCAACTGTTCATCTTTGCACTACGGGCCAAAGATATTCATCAATCAACAGTTCATCTTTGCACTACGGGCCAAAGATAACTTTCACCACAATTTAAGACTGAGGATAATGAAAAATGATATAAAGAACAAATCAAGTGAGATCAAGAATGAATATTAGAGATTTGTAATTTAATTTATCCAAGTTCAAGAATGTTCAAATTATCAACATGATAATCAATTGTGGAGCAAAATTCAAAAATGATATTCATATATAAAAAATAATTTGGACAGAAAAAGAAACCAATTTTGTCGTGAATAGTATCCCGTGAATAGTACTCGAATGAATAGTATCCGAATGAATAGTATCCCGACATAAAAAGATTAAAATTTCAATAAAAAGTTCAGAACAATATTTCAGTGAAATAATATTAGATGAAGCAAAAACCTTAAGCAATTTCTAATCAATTCAGGAATTATAGAAGCAATATTTACCATAGTAATTTTATATTTAGGAATCTGAAATGAAATAATATACGAAACTGCAAATGAATTTTCACCAAGCATGCGGTAGTCCGCGTAGACAGGTTATTCCCACAGATTAATAAAGAATGAATATGAAGGGTTATTCACCATGAATGCTGTAGTCTGCGTAGAAATGTAATTATTCCCACAACTTAATAAAGGATGAATACGAAGGGTTATTCACCATGCATGCGATAGTCCGCGTAGACAGGTTATTCTCACATCTTAATAAGGAATAGAATTACAACCTTTACGAGTATTGAAAGAAAATAACATCCTTTACCTTAGTAGGAGATTGAATACTGAAATAGGGTAGTAGTAGAATACTCTTCTTCTTTATCTCTTATTTTCTCACTATAACTTGTGATTATAACTTTGTTCTTCAAAATGGTAGGACATAATGAATTGATGAAGGAGTATTTATAGTCTAGAAAAAGATGGCAAATTACAAGGTTAGTTACACTTTAGTACCTTCATCTTTACCTCTATTTTTAATTTAGTCCCTCAAGTATTATTAATCTTGCACCACCTCCCCTAATAGTACCAGAATGTGAACCAATAGTTCCTTGCATGTGAACCAATAGTTCCTTGCATGTGAACCAATAGCAATTAATTACTCATTTATCCGATTAATTGCCCGTTTGGTCAATTTAATATCCAGAAATCAACTATTATCGAAATAAATGTCAATTTTCACTATCATTAATATTTCCAACACAATGAAAATATTTATATCAACAATTCATCATTAATATTACAACTCACAATATTGACAACCAGATCGTTCCCAGGAAAGAGGGAAATTTTCGATAAAGATTTCTCCTTACTGGCGCGCAAATAAATAACCTATCCCCTTTCCTTGACAGAACTTTCTAGACATTGTCAATAATGCTAATAATGATATGAGTAACTGTGTCGTGCCAATTATTGATTTAATAATATAAAATATTGTGCAGATGATACTGTGACAATAATTGAATCAATAATATAAGATACTATGCAGCAACTACTGTGACAATTATTGAATGAAATACTGAGAGCATCAATAATCAGAGATACTGTGCAATATCGTGTGCTACTGTGCAACAATGCATATTACTGTACCTTTATCACCGGGTATTTCAACAGTTTAACGGTAAAAGTCTTGCCGTTATTTTTATAAAAAGGTGATTTCTGTCGCTTTTTATATCCAATGGTTATTCCGTTGTGGCGTCCACCAATGATTGTGCCGTCGTACGAATATTCCCCGACAAAAAAAAATATTCTCCTACCAAACGAATATCCCCTGACACAACGAATATTTAATGACCACTTGCTTACTTTGTAAAATTTGAACATATCACCTTACTATTCAAAATAATATTTAGAGAGAATTAAATCTTTATTCATAAAAGTTGGGGTCTTACAACCTCCTCTCTTTATGAAATTTCGTCCTCGAAATTGATGTACGTACTTGGTATTTCTAAGAGGTGAGGATTCCTTGCTTTCATTTCAGATTCTAACTCCCAGGTCATTTCCTCAATATCATGGTTCCTCCATAAAATTTTGACTTGAGGTATAACCTTTGAGCGTAGAATATGTACTTTTTATCCAAGATCTTGACAGGTACCTCCTTATGCGTTACAGCTATCTCATCTGGTTCTAATTCAATGATGTGATTTGGGTCTTTCACATATTTACGTAGCATGGATATGTGAAAAACGTTATGAACACGAGACATGCTTGGCGATAAGGCAAGTCTATAGGCCATAATTCCTACTCGTTCGAGAGTTTCAAATGGACCAATAAATTATGGGTTAAGTTTTTCTCTCTTTTCGATTCTCGTAACTCCTTTCCATGGAGCAACACGTAACAATACATGGTCTCCGACATTAAATTCCATGTCTCTTCGATGAAGATCAGCATAACTCTTTTGTCGATCTTGTGCTGTTTGTATACGTTGCCGGATTATTTGAATCTTTTCTGTAGTCATACGTACTAACTCCGGTCCCAACAGTGTTGCTTCACCCACCTCGTCCCAGCATACTGGAGAACGACACTTTCGTTCATATAACATCTCGAACGGAGCCATGCCTATACTTGCTTGATAACTGTTGTTGTAGGAGAATTCCACCATTGGTAAGTACTTGTCCCAACTTTCTTTGAAGTCTAGAACGCAGAGTCTCAATAGATATTCAAGAGTTTTAATAGTCCTTTCAGATTGTTCGTCCTTTTGAGGATGATATGCAGAACTGAATTGTAAATCTGTGCCCATAGCTTTCTGCAAGCTGAACCAAAATCGTGAAGTGAATTTTGGGTCTCGATCAGAAACTATGGATACTGGCATACCATGTAGTCTTATAATCTCATTTATGTACATACGAGGAAGACGTTCAAGTGAATAAGTCTCTCATATAGGCAAGAAATGAGCAGACTTGGTTAATCTATCGACAATAACCCAAATTACATCTATGCCTTGAGAAACCTTGGGAAGACCCGTAACGAAATCCATGTTGATATGTTCTCACTTCTATTTTGGAATCTCAAGTGGTTGCAATGGACCCTTTGGCACTTGATGCTCCGCCTTGACACCTCGAGATAAACTCCGCGATCTCTCTCTTCATGTTGCTCCACCAAAATGTATGTCGAAGATCAAAGTACATTTTGATACTTCCAGGATGGATTGCAAACGGTGTATTGTGTGTTTCCATCATGATTTTATACTTTAAATCAGAGTCGTTAAGAACACAAAGTCTGGAGTTGACTCGAAGTATTCCCTCTTTGTCAATTCTTACTTCTAGAATAGCACATTCTTCTTCATATTCATCAGCTCCAGGTCTGTAGCTTGAGCAGCTTTAACTTTATCAATTAAAGCTGGTTCTATTTGACATCTTCACGTAGGTCCTTAGAGTCTTTAACTCTATCTCCATTATCCTTTGTAAGTCATACAAAATGGGCCTTTGTGTTGACAGCATCGCGCTCGTTCCCGCATATGATCTTTTACTCAACGCGTCAGCTACCATGTTCGCTTTTCTAGGATGGTATTGGATGGTATGGTCGTAATCTTTCAACAGCTCAAGCCAACGTCGTTGCCGCATGTTGAGTTCCTTTTGAGTGAAGAAATATTTAAGGCTCTTATGTATCGATCTTCACTTTCTCCCCATACACGTAGTGTCTCCAGATCTTCAACGCAAAAACGACAGCTGTCAACTCTAGATCATAAGTAGGATAATTCATCTCATATTCTTTGAGTTGTCATGAAGCATAGGCTATGACTTTCCCATGTTGCATGAGAACACATCCTAACCCTTTGCCTGATGCATCGTTGTAGATGACAAATCCCTCCGAACCAGATGGTATTGTCAGAACAGGTGCTGAAATGATTCTCCTCTTAAGTTCCTGGAAACTCTTCTCACATTTCTTGCTCCATCTGAATTTTGTATCTTTTCGAGTCACCTGAGTTAATGGAGTGGCGATTCGAGAAAATCCTTCCATGAATCTCCAATAATAACCAGTTATGCCCAAAAAGCTACGTATTTCGGTTACTGACTTAGATTGCTCCCAACTTTGTATTACTTCAATCTTCGCCGGGTCAACTGATATTCCATGTTTCGATACCACGTGCCCAAGGAATGCTACTTTCTCAAGCCAGAACTCGCATTTCTTCAACTTGGCATATAGTTTGTTTTCACGAAGCTTTTGGAGTATCAGCCTCAAGTGTTGTTCATGATCTTCAAGGCTTTTGGAGTAAATGAGGATGTCATTAATAAAGACAACCAAAAAATGATCCAAATATTCCTTGAATATCCGGTTCATCATATCCATGAAGGCAGCAGGAGCATTAGTCAATCCAAAAGACATGACTAAGAATTTATAATGCCCGCATCGAGTTCTAAAAGCAATCTTTGGAATGTCATCAGTTTTAATCTTTAACTGATGATATCCAGAACGAAGATCGATCTTTAAGAAGAATTTAGCACCTTGCAACTGGTCAAATAAGTCATCAATGCGAGGTAACAGATACCTATTTTTGATGGTGACATGGTTCAACTCTCGATAGTCAACACAAAGTTACATACTCCTGTCTTTCTTTTTTACGAATAAAACAGGAGCACCCCAAGGCGATGTACTAGAACGAATAAAACCGATGTCTAACAATTCCTGTAGTTGGACTTTTAACTCCTGAAGTTCAATAAGAGCCATTTGATATGGGGTTCTAGAAATGAGTTTTGTACCGGGTTCAAGGTCAATAAAAATTCAACTTCACGTTCCGGGGGTAGGCCAGAAAGTTCTTCGGGAAATACATCAGGGAATTTATTAACAATAGAAATATCATTCAAATCTAACGTATTCTTGTTTAAATCGGTGACATGTGCTAAGAAGGCTTGACATCCGTTTTTCAATAAACGAATAGTTTTATGACTTGAAATAACAGTGATTGATTTTAGTGGTTTGGTTGTTTGAATTCGCATAATAGGTTGGTTAGGAATATAAAAGCTAACAACCTTACGAAAATAATCAATTTTAGCATGATGAGTGGTTAACTAGTTAATTCCTAAAATCACATCAAATGCAAGTATTTTCAAAGAGATGAGATCAACAGGTAATGTGAGGGTGCCAATTTGAATCAAACAAGATTTGTAAACTGTGGATGTAACGAAGGTTTCTCCCAATGTAGTTTCAACAGATAAATCAAAGTCTAATTTCTCAGGGGTCAAGTTCAAACGTTGAGCACAAGCAGGTGAAATAAAAGAGTGTGTAGAACCGGTATCAAATAAGGTATAGACTTCGCAAAAGTTTATGATTAGCTTACCCGTGATAACTTCGTTCGGGTTCCTCGCTTTTTGGGCAGTCACGCCAAAAGCTCTCCCCTGAACCACCGATTTTGACTTATCTAGGATAGCCTTTGGTGTCATCGTCCCAGCTGGACTTGACTTCGCTATAGGGCACACTCGAGCTATGTGACCTTCCTTTTCGCAATTGTAACACACTTTGGATTGCTGGATATAATTTGGACTGATGTGTCCCTTTTTTCTGCATTTGTAACATGCGACCGGTGGTCGTTCCCCTCCCCTAGAGCTGGTGCTGGTGCCGATGTCTTTCCGTCGTCATTGTTGAATCTTCTCCTTTTGAAATTTTCACCTGAATCACTTCTTCTATTATCTTGGTCATGATTACCACCTAAGTGGTTACCATTTTTGGCATGATAATTTCCTCCACGCTTGTTATGATGACTGTTGCCACCGGTACGACTATGATTATTGTCCTTTGGTTGAACAGTCTCATTATCTCGCTCCAATAATTGAACCTTATTCACAACATCTGAATACAAACAAAGTTTATGAGAAACGAGGTATTGAAGAATTTCAGGTTTCGAACCTCTTAGAAACATTCGTGTCATTCGTTCCTCATTATCCACCAAATGGGATGTAAATCGAGATAATTCTGCAAACTTGGCCTCGTATTGTGATACAGTCATATTGTTTTGTTCCAGTTTGATGAATTTCTCCTCCTTCATATGACGAATACTTTCTGAAAAGTACTTGTCATTGAACAATTACTGAAACTTCTCCCAAGACATCTTAAGTACGGAAAGCTGAGTACGTTTCACAGATTCCCACCAGTAATCTGCCTCTCCATGCAACATAAAGGTGGCGAAGGGACCTTTTGTGACGTCCCCAAAATAGGTTCAATACACAACCCACCTATTCTGAGTCGCCAAGAAATATATGGTACAGAATCTAAATACAAATCTTTTATATCCAATTGTTGTACACAATACGACCACACATAAAGTGTGAGTTTTAATACAAATACAGTACCCACACTCCTTATCAATGATACGTTACATAAAGGTACAATCTATAACTGTTTTAGGAATTAAAATCTTTGGAAAATACTCAAGGAAATCTTCGTAGATGGGAGGCCATGCATCTAAGTTATAATAGATATCATAGGACTTGAGAATTAACCTTAGTTGACCCAATAGACCCCAAAGAAGAACGAGAAGATTACTATCTTGTTCATTCCAATGGTGGGTATTCTATTGCCATATAATTATCTCAATTGTCTCAAACTGAGAATTGTATTTCAACCATACTCCAAGATTATATAGGTAGTGCTCATAGATATAATCAGCAAGTGGATGCGCACAACTGTAAGACCCCAACTTTTATAAATAAAGATTTAATTTTTTATTTCGAAATAGTAAGGTGTTAATTGATAAATGTGAAAGTTATGGGTGAAATGTGCAAATATTTTAAAATGAGCAAGTGGTTATAAAATATTCTTGTTGTCGGGGAATATTCGTTTGGTCGTGGAATATTCTTGTTGTCGGGGAATATTCGTACGACGGCGCAGATATTTGTGGACCCCACAACGGAATAACTGTCGGATATAGAAAGCGACAGAAATAACCTTTTTTACAAAATAACGGCGTAGTTGTTACCGTTAGTACTGTTGAAATATCCGGTGGTTAAAATACAGTGATACGCGGTGTTGCACAGTAGCACACGGTATTGCACAGTATTTTGAATTATTGAGTCTTACGTGAGAAGGCACTTACTCAATTATTGTTACAGTAATTACTGTTCAATATTTTATATTATTGACTCAATAATTGCTACGTTGCTATTTTATACGAGTGATTCAATAATGGTTACAGTTGATATTTTGTAGTATTGATTCAATAATTGTTGTTGCACAGTATTTCACGTTATCAACTCAATAATTCATATTATTTGAATAATATTATTAGATAGCATTATTGATAATGTCTAAGGAAGTTCTGTCTAGGAGGGGTTATTTAATTGCGCGCCAGTAAGGAGAAGTCCTTATCGGAAGGCCCCCTCTGTCCTGGGAACAACCTGGTTGTCAATATTGTAGTTCTATAATATTATTTGTGAATAATTAATTATTGATTTATATGATAAAGAAATATTTATTTTGTGGATATTAAAGAAGGAATTAGCACTGATGTGTTTTTATCAATATTTTGGTGTGGAAAATCATCTGTTTGTGGATTTCGGATAATTTATGTTTGGAATTTGGAAAAACTTTCTTCTGCAAAGTTGTAGAGAATTAAATTTCCTATAGAAGGACATCGAATTTGTATTTTTCTGACAAAGGGGCTATTTATTATGAATTATTGAAGTTTCAGAAAATAAATATATTATTTAATGGGTGGGACCCACTTTTGTTGAAAATTCAGATTTGTTGCAGCAGCCGGCGGCGGAGGATTTTAAAAAAATATAATATTATTTTATTACTTTAGTCTCCTTTGGCATCCTAAGCTTTTCCTATAAATAGGGTGCTTAGGTTAGAATTGAAAATCACACCAGAATTCGAAGTTTTCTCTCTCTATAATATCGAGCGTATTTTTGTGAGTATTTCAGTACTTTGAGAGTTACTATTCAGTGCAAGTTTCCGTCGGTATTATATCCGATATTCCAGCCAGAAGTGTTGTTTTTTTGAGGTAAGGGATGTTATTTCTTTCGTAAATGATGTTATTCTTCTCAATATCATTATACAAAAATATTGTCATGGATTTTATGTTGAAATTCTTACTTTTTCCGTCGGGGTTACTATTCACGTATACGGCACTATTCACGTATACGGCACTATTCACGGGAAAATTTATTTTTCTTCTATTTGTCCAAATTGTTTGTTAAGGTTACTATCTTTGATTGTATCCAAGTTTTGAGCTCTATTCTTGAATTTTGCTCCATAATTGATTATTACGAAATATTTGTGAATTGGATAAACTAAAATACGAATCCTTGATCATTGTCTTTTATCTCACTGGATTCGTTCTTTAAAATATTTTTCATCATCCTCAGTCTTAAAAGGTGATATAACTGAATATCTTTGGCCTGTAGAGCAAAGATGAATGATTACCTGATGAATATCTTTGGCCTGTAGAGCAAAGATGAATGATTACCTGATGAATATCTTTGGCCTGTAGTGCAAAGATGACAGGTGTTGAGATGAACATGACTACTGATGATGCAAATGAATATCTTTGGCCTGTAGTGCAAAGATGAATATTTGATTCGAGATGTATATTGATTGATGTTACAGGGATGAAATATTGATGATGGACTTTTAAATCATAGAAGATAGTAGACTTGATTCTCTGCTTAACTCTTCTAATGATTTGTTATTTCCGCTGCGAATATTGATCTAAAGTTGGTTGTCCATTATATTTTATCTTATTTGTTGAAGACTAACGATAATTTGTTTTCCATTATCTTAGTCATAATATTCTTTACTGAGCTAGTTGAGCTCACCCTTTTCATCTGTTGTCCTCTTCAGGAAATGAGAATGTTGCGGGTACTAGTCGGGGGACAGAGTGATGGTCCGAGTTAGAGCAGTAGTAGTCCTCACTATTTCTAATAAATAGTGTGATAATAATTGTAATGAGGACTTAGTTTGAATCTTAATATTTTCTATATATTTGTACTGAGACTCACAGTTGTGTGGTCGTATTTTGCACGACCGTATGATATAAAGTTTGTATTTGAATTCTGTACCATGTATTTGGCGACTCAGAATGGGTTGGGTTGAATGGACCTATTCTGGGGGGCGTCACAGTTGGTATCAGAGCTTAGGGATATGATCTCTGGCGGAGATCGGGGAATAGAACTAGGAGGGGAGAGACGAGTAAATCCTTCGCTAGTATGTCCTACCTAAGCTTATGTGGTATTTAATTGGTCAGTCGGAGCATAGGGTTAATATGTGATTTGTTAATTTGTTTAATTAACCCTTGTTTTATGGCAGTATTTGAGAATGGCAGCTGAGAATGTTAACAACGAAGTGAATGAGACCGTGGAGACACCTTTAATCGTTAACCAGGAGAACGTGCAACAGGAAGGCAATGTTCTTCCTGAAAACAACGTTGGTCAAACGATAAATGATGAGATGTTTAGAAGTTTTTTGCAGTTCATGCAAAATCAGACGAGGGAGACTCGTGTGCAACATACAGGTGGAGATAATAACAGCACGCGAGCTGTCACTGCCAAGCAGTTCAAAGAATTGGGACCACCAGAGTTTCTGGGAAAGCCAGATCCGATCAAGGCGGAGACGTGGATTAAGCAAATTACCAAGATATTTGATGTCTTGGGATGTACAGAGGAACAGAAGGTTCCATTCGCCACGTTTATGTTCCGTGGAGAGGCAGATTACTGGTGGGAATCCGTGAAGCGTACCCAGCCTGCCGCACTCCAGATGTCTTGGGAAGCGTTCCAGAAACTGTTCAATGACAAGTACTTTCCTGAAAGTATTCGTCATATGAAGGAAGTAGAATTTATTAGACTCGAACAAAATAACATGACGGTATCCCAGTACGAGGCTAAGTTCGCGGAGCTGTCCAGGTTTGCACCTCATTTGGTGGAGAATGAGGAACGTATGACGCGGATGTTTCTAAGAGGTTTGAAACCCGAAATACGTCAATACCTCATTTCTCATAAGTTTTCTTTATATTCGGATGTAGTAAACAGGGCCCAGTTATTGGAACGAGATAATGATTATGTTCAACCGAGGGACCACAACCAAGGTCGTACCGGTGGCAGTAGTCATCGGAGCAATGACAACCAGCGAGGAGGAAAGTATGACAGAAGCGGTAACCACTCCGGTGGTTATCGTGGTCATGATAGTAGAAGAAGCGAATCGGGGGGAGATTTCAAGAAGAGAAGGTACAACAATGAGAACGTGAAGACGTCGACATCAGCACCAGCATCAACTGTTTCGAGGGGAGGAGAACGACCACCGGTCGTATGTTTTAAATGCGGGAAAGAGGGACATATCAGCCCAAACTGCCCACAACAATTCAAAGGATGCTATAACTGTGGAAAAGAAGGACATATAGCTCGAGATTGTCCTGTTGCGAAACCAAGTTCAGCGGGGGTGGTGATTCCAAAGGCGGTTGCAGACAAGTCAAAGTCGGTGATTCCTGGAAGAGCGTTTGTCGTGACATCCCAAAACGCGAGGGATCCGCACGAGGTGATTACGGGTAAGCTGATCATAAACTCTTGCGAAGTTTATACCTTGTTAGATACCGGTGCTACCCATTCCTTTATTTCACCTGCTTGTGCTCAACGTTTGAACTTGACTTCTGCTAAGTTAGACTTTGACTTATCTGTTGAAACTCCGTTAGGAGAAACATTCGTTACATCTACAGTTTACAAATCTTGCTTGATTCAGATTGGTACCCTTACCTTACCTGTTGATCTTATATCTTTGAAAATACTTGCATTTGACGTGATTTTAGGAATTGACTGGTTAACCACTTATCATGCCAAAATTGATTGTTTTCGTAAGGTTGTTAGTTTTCATATTCCTAATCAACCTGTTGTGCGAATCCAAATCACCAAACCACTAAAATCAGTCAATATCATTTCAAATCCCAAGGCTATTCGTTTATTGAAAAACGGATGTCAAGCTTTCTTAGCTCATGTCACTGATTTAAATCAGAATACATCAGATTTGAATGATATTTCCGTTGTTAATGAGTTTCCTGATGTATTTCCCGAAGAACTTCCCGGTCTACCCCCAGAACGTGAAGTTGAATTCTTTATTGACCTTGAGCCCGGTACAAAACCCATTTCTAAAACCCCATATCGAATGGCTCCTATTGAACTTCAGGAGTTAAAGATCCAATTACAAGAGTTGTTAGACATCGGTTTTATTCGTCCTAGTACGTCTCCTTGGGGTGCTCCTGTTTTATTCGTAAAGAAGAAAGACGGGAGTATGCGACTTTGTATTGACTATCGGGAGTTGAACCATGTCACCATCAAGAATAGGTATCCGCTACCTCGTATTGATGACCTGTTCGACCAGTTGCAAGGAGCGCAATTCTTTTCAAAGATCGATCTTCGTTCTGGATATCATCAGTTGAAGATTAAAACTGAGGATATTCCAAAGACTGCTTTTAGAACACGGTACGGGCATTATGAGTTCTTAGTCATGTCTTTTGGATTGACTAATGCTCCTGCTGCTTTCATGGATATGATGAACCGTGTATTTAAGGAATATTTAGATCAATTCGTTGTTGTCTTTATTGATGACATCCTCATCTATTCTAGAAGCCGTGAAGATCATGAACACCATTTGAAGTTAGTACTTCAAAAGCTTCGTGAGAACAAGCTATACGCCAAGCTGAAGAAATGCGAGTTCTGGCTTGAGGAAGTAGCATTCCTTGGGCACGTGGTATCGAAACGTGGAGTATCTGTTGACCCGGCGAAGATTGAAGCAATACAAAGCTGGGAGCAACCTAAGTCGGTGACCGAGGTACGAAGCTTTCTAGGCTTAGCTGGTTATTATCGTAGGTTCGTAGAGGGATTTTCTCGAATCGCTACTCCATTAACTCAGTTGACTCGGAAAGATACGAAATTCGTTTGGAGCGAGGAATGTGAGAAGAGCTTCCAAGAGCTCAAGAGGAGGCTCATTTCGGCACCTGTTCTGACAATACCATCTGGTTTGGATGGATTTGTTATCTACAGCGATGCTTCGGGCAAAGGGTTAGGATGTGTTCTCATGCAACATGGGAAAGTCATAGCCTATGCCTCGCGACAACTCAAAGAATATGAGAGGAATTATCCTACTCATGATCTAGAGTTGGCAGCAGTCGTTTTCGCGTTGAAGATCTGGAGACATTATCTGTACGGGGAGAAAGTGGAGATTTATACGGATCATAAGAGCCTTAAATATTTCTTCACTCAGAAGGAACTCAACATGCGACAACGACGTTGGTTGGAGCTGTTGAAAGATTACGATCATACTATCCAATACCATCCTGGAAAAGCGAACGTGGTAGCTGACGCGTTGAGTAGAAGATCATATGTAGGAACGAATGCGATGATGTCAAGTATACGCGTAGAACCAGCTTTGATTGATAAAGTTAAAGCTGCTCAAGCTACGGATGCGGAGCTGATGAAGATGAAGAAGAAGGTGCAAGAAGGTGCTATTCCAGAAGCAAGAATCGATGAAGAGGGAATACTTCGAGTCAACTCCAGACTTTGTGTTCCTAACGATTCTGACTTAAAGTATAGAATCATGATGGAGGCACACAACACACCGTTTGCAATCCATCCTGGGAGTACTAAAATGTATCGTGATCTTCGACATACATTTTGGTGGAGCAATATGAAGAGAGAGATCGCGGAGTTCATCTCTAGATGTTTAACTTGTCAACGTGTAAAGGCGGAGCATCAAGTACCGAAGGGTCCATTGCAACCACTGGAGATTCCGAAATGGAAGTGGGAGCATATTACGATGGATTTCGTTACGGGTCTTCCCAAGGTTTCTCAAGGCGTAGATGCGATTTGGGTTATTGTTGATAGATTAACCAAGTCTGCTCATTTCTTGCCGATACGAGAGACTTATTCCCTTGAACGTCTTGCTCATATGTACGTGAATGAGATTGTGAGGTTGCATGGCATGCCAGTATCCATAGTTTCGGATCGTGACCCCAGATTTACTTCACGATTTTGGATTAGTTTGCAGAAAGCTATGGGTACGGATTTACGATTCAGTTCGGCTTATCATCCTCAAACAGACGGACAATCGGAAAGGACTATCCAAACTCTTGAAGATCTATTGAGACTCTGTGTTCTAGACTTCAAAGGGAGTTGGGATAAGTACTTACCATTGGTGGAATTCTCCTATAACAACAGTTATCAGGCAAGTATAGGCGTAGCTCCATTCGAAGCGTTGTATGGGAGAAAGTGTCGTTCTCCAACGTGTTGGAACGAGGTGGGTGAAGCAACATTGTTGGGACCGGAGTTGGTACGTGTGACTACGGAAAAGATCCAAATGATCCGACAACGTATACAAACGGCACAGGATCGACAAAAGAGTTATGCGGATCTTCATCGAAAGGACGTGGAATTTAATGTTGGGGACCATGTGTTATTACGTGTTGCTCCATGGAGGGGAGTTACAAGGTTTGGGAAGAGAGGAAAGCTCAATCCACGATTTATTGGTCCATTTGAGATTCTTGACCGAGTAGGAAATGTGGCCTATAGACTCGCATTACCTCCAAGCATGTCTCGTGTTCATAACGTATTTCACATATCCGTGTTGCGTAAATATGTGAAAGATCCAAACCGCATTATTGAGTTAGAACCAGACGAGATAGCTGAAGATTTAACGTACGAGGAGGTACCTGTCAAGATCTTGGATAGGAAGGAGCATGTCCTACGCTCGAAAATTATACCTCAAGTTAAAGTTTTGTGGAGAAACCATGCAATTGAGGAAATGACGTGGGAGTTGGAATCGGAAATGAAAGCGAGGTATCCTCACCTTTTTGACATACCAGGTACGTACGTCAATTTCGAGGACGAAATTTCATAAGGAGGGGAGGTTGTAAGACCCCAACTTTTATAAATAAAGATTTAATTTTTTATTTCGAAATAGTAAGGTGTTAATTGATAAATGTGAAAGTTATGGGTGAAATGTGCAAATATTTTAAAATGAGCAAGTGGTTATAAAATATTCTTGTTGTCGGGGAATATTCGTTTGGTCGTGGAATATTCTTGTTGTCGGGGAATATTCGTACGACGGCGCAGATATTTGTGGACCCCACAACGGAATAACTGTCGGATATAGAAAGCGACAGAAATAACCTTTTTTACAAAATAACGGCGTAGTTGTTACCGTTAGTACTGTTGAAATATCCGGTGGTTAAAATACAGTGATACGCGGTGTTGCACAGTAGCACACGGTATTGCACAGTATTTTGAATTATTGAGTCTTACGTGAGAAGGCACTTACTCAATTATTGTTACAGTAATTACTGTTCAATATTTTATATTATTGACTCAATAATTGCTACGTTGCTATTTTATACGAGTGATTCAATAATGGTTACAGTTGATATTTTGTAGTATTGATTCAATAATTGTTGTTGCACAGTATTTCACGTTATCAACTCAATAATTCATATTATTTGAATAATATTATTAGATAGCATTATTGATAATGTCTAAGGAAGTTCTGTCTAGGAGGGGTTATTTAATTGCGCGCCAGTAAGGAGAAGTCCTTATCGGAAGGCCCCCTCTGTCCTGGGAACAACCTGGTTGTCAATATTGTAGTTCTATAATATTATTTGTGAATAATTAATTATTGATTTATATGATAAAGAAATATTTATTTTGTGGATATTAAAGAAGGAATTAGCACTGATGTGTTTTTATCAATATTTTGGTGTGGAAAATCATCTGTTTGTGGATTTCGGATAATTTATGTTTGGAATTTGGAAAAACTTTCTTCTGCAAAGTTGTAGAGAATTAAATTTCCTATAGAAGGACATCGAATTTGTATTTTTCTGACAAAGGGGCTATTTATTATGAATTATTGAAGTTTCAGAAAATAAATATATTATTTAATGGGTGGGACCCACTTTTGTTGAAAATTCAGATTTGTTGCAGCAGCCGGCGGCGGAGGATTTTAAAAAAATATAATATTATTTTATTACTTTAGTCTCCTTTGGCATCCTAAGCTTTTCCTATAAATAGGGTGCTTAGGTTAGAATTGAAAATCACACCAGAATTCGAAGTTTTCTCTCTCTATAATATCGAGCGTATTTTTGTGAGTATTTCAGTACTTTGAGAGTTACTATTCAGTGCAAGTTTCCGTCGGTATTATATCCGATATTCCAGCCAGAAGTGTTGTTTTTTTGAGGTAAGGGATGTTATTTCTTTCGTAAATGATGTTATTCTTCTCAATATCATTATACAAAAATATTGTCATGGATTTTATGTTGAAATTCTTACTTTTTCCGTCGGGGTTACTATTCACGTATACGGCACTATTCACGTATACGGCACTATTCACGGGAAAATTTATTTTTCTTCTATTTGTCCAAATTGTTTGTTAAGGTTACTATCTTTGATTGTATCCAAGTTTTGAGCTCTATTCTTGAATTTTGCTCCATAATTGATTATTACGAAATATTTGTGAATTGGATAAACTAAAATACGAATCCTTGATCATTGTCTTTTATCTCACTGGATTCGTTCTTTAAAATATTTTTCATCATCCTCAGTCTTAAAAGGTGATATAACTGAATATCTTTGGCCTGTAGAGCAAAGATGAATGATTACCTGATGAATATCTTTGGCCTGTAGAGCAAAGATGAATGATTACCTGATGAATATCTTTGGCCTGTAGTGCAAAGATGACAGGTGTTGAGATGAACATGACTACTGATGATGCAAATGAATATCTTTGGCCTGTAGTGCAAAGATGAATATTTGATTCGAGATGTATATTGATTGATGTTACAGGGATGAAATATTGATGATGGACTTTTAAATCATAGAAGATAGTAGACTTGATTCTCTGCTTAACTCTTCTAATGATTTGTTATTTCCGCTGCGAATATTGATCTAAAGTTGGTTGTCCATTATATTTTATCTTATTTGTTGAAGACTAACGATAATTTGTTTTCCATTATCTTAGTCATAATATTCTTTACTGAGCTAGTTGAGCTCACCCTTTTCATCTGTTGTCCTCTTCAGGAAATGAGAATGTTGCGGGTACTAGTCGGGGGACAGAGTGATGGTCCGAGTTAGAGCAGTAGTAGTCCTCACTATTTCTAATAAATAGTGTGATAATAATTGTAATGAGGACTTAGTTTGAATCTTAATATTTTCTATATATTTGTACTGAGACTCACAGTTGTGTGGTCGTATTTTGCACGACCGTATGATATAAAGTTTGTATTTGAATTCTGTACCATGTATTTGGCGACTCAGAATGGGTTGGGTTGAATGGACCTATTCTGGGGGGCGTCACAACAACCATGTCTTATAATAACATAAAGTTGTATGTGGTTAGACATCTTGTATGATAGTGGCAACACACCCTTCCAAAGTCGGGTTCACCTCACCTAAGTCGGGTCACCAAAATCAACTGTTAAATGACGTATAAAATACGACACACACATTTAAAGTTCTCAATACAATTATATATTATCATACTGTTTTATAGTAAACTTTAACAATTATAGACCATCGTTCTATTTCCCTGTTATCCCCGCTCGACCCAGCTACACTCTTATTACCTGAAAGAAATTGTGAAACAAAAGGGTGAGCACAAATAGCCCAGTAAAGAATATTATGACTAAAGATAATTAAATTATCAATAGCCTTCATCAGTAATGAATCAGATTTTTAGAACATTAGCCCTCAACAGAGAAAAATCTGATAGAATACAATAGACAATAAGTTTTAGATCAACAACTGCAGCAGAACAAGCAATCCATTAGAATAGTCAAATAGACCATAATATCTATTATCTTCTCCATGTTAAAAGTCCACCAATAATATTTCATTCCTGTAATATCAATTAACAATTCATCTCCACAATTATGAAAATAGTTCATGATCATAATCATGTTGATAAATTCCTCTTCGCACCCAGGACGAAGATAATTTTTATCACCTGTCTTTACCTGAAACACCAAAGATTATGGTTATATCAAATCACAGTTCCTTTACATAATCATGCTAATAAATTCATCTTTGCACTCAGGCCAAAGATATTCATTTGTAACATCAATAATTATGATTATACTAGTCTACAGCCTTTAGACATAATCATGTTAGTCAATTCATCTTTGCACTACGGGCCAAAGATATTCAACAGTAATATCAATGGTCATAATCATGTCAAACACCTGTCCATCTTTGCACTATGGGCCAAAGATATTCAACAGTAACATCAATGGTCATGGTCATTCCAAACACCTGTCCATCTTTGCACTACGGGCCAAAGATATTCAATATTAATGATCATGATTATACCAAACACCTGTCCATCTTTGCACTACGGGCCAAAGATATTCAAGTTTCATATTTCAAAGATAACGATTAAAATTTAATAAGAAGATTTGGGTAAATAAAAATTCAAGTGAAATGATATTAGATGAAACTCAAATCTCAAGGGAATATCTAATCATTTTAGAATTTATAGAAGCAATATTTATAACCATGTTGATCAATTCACCTTTGCACTTAAGCTAAAGATATTCAATTGTAAAATCAATGGTCATGATCATACCAGTCAACAATTCATCTTTGCACTACTGGCCAAAGAGAACCCATAGTCATGGTCATACCAATAATCTACCCATCTTTACACTCAAGTCAAAGAGAACTTTCATCACTATGAATATAAAAATATTATATATGATGAATAGACATAGTAAGAACAATATGATCAAAACATTGATCCAATTTCAAGAGTAAGAATCATAAATCAAAGATAATTTAGACAGAAAAATAAACTAATATACCCCATGAATAGTACCCCGTGAATAGTAACTCATGAATAGTAACTCGTGAATAGTAACTCATGAATAGTAACTCGTGATTAGTACTCAAATGAATAGTAACTCATGAATAGTACGTAACTCATGAATAGTAATTCATGAATAGTAACTCGTGAATAGTACTTGAATGAATAGTATCCCGACATGAAAAGGTAAAACTTTCATAATAAAGTTTAGACCAATATTCCGTTGAAATGATATTAGATGAAACGCAAAACTCAAGGAATTTCTAATCATTTCAGGAATTATAGAAGCAATACTTACCATAGTAAGTTTAAATTTAGGAATCTGAAACGAAATATTATTACTTACATACTATAGAGTATGGAAGAAAATAATATTTCTTATGAATATAGAACGAAAATAACATTCTTTACGAGAAAAATAATATTCTTTACCTTAATAGGAGAGTAGTTTTGACTGAAATATAGGATATTATGTTGAGAAATTCTTGCACCGTTATCCATACTCAAAATACTCTTGTACTCACAAAAAATACGCTCAACATTATAGAGAAAAAAATTTGTGATTCTGGTGTGATTTTTATTTCTAACTAAGCACCCTATTTATAGGAAAGGTGTGGCACACCAATATTGACAAACTCACCCACGGATGAAATTTTCAGGCATACCCATTTTGAAAAACACTCCCAGCACACCACACTTGAAAATTTTAAGCCACACACATGTTTATATATATATATATATATATATATATATTAAAACATTTATAATTTATTTAAAAAGAATTCCAATTCCATTTTTCTTTCTTTCACCTCATTTTTTTTTTATACCATGAATTTATTATAAAAATGTTATCATTTAAATTATAAAATTATATTATTATATTATCACATTATACTATTATAATATAATATTATAATAATATATTTGAATAAATATTTTATATGAGAAGATAAAATGTCAACTTTCAACAAATTTCTCACGCTAAAAATTTCCTCCCTTTAAATCAAAATTGGACAAATATTTACTTATCATATTTATCAACAATCAATTATTATTCGCATTTAATATTACAGAATCACAATATTGACAACTAGATCGTTCCTAAGAAAGAGGGGGCTTTCTAATAAGAATTTCTCTTCATTGGTGCGCAATTATATAATCTAACCACTTTTCTCGACAGAACTTTCTAGACATTGTCAATAATGCTATCTAATAATATCATTCTAATAATATGTGTGACAATTATTGACTTAATAATGTGAAATACTGTGCAGTGGTTATTGTGACAATTATTGAATCAATATTATAAAATATCAACGTAGCAATTACTGAAACAATTATTGAATCAGTGACTTCTTACGTAAGAATCAATAATTCAAAATACTGTGCAATACCGTGTGCTACTGTGCAACAACTCGTATTACTGTATTTTTATCATCGGGTATTTCAACAGTCTAACGGTAACAGTTTTTCCGTTATTTTTATAAAAAAGTTACTTCTGTCGCTTTTTATATCCGACATTCATTCCGTTGTGGGGTCCACCAATGACTGCGCCGTCGTACGAATATTCTCCGACAAAAGAATATTCCCCGACCAAACGAATATTCCTCGACACAATGAATATTTTATGCCAACTTGCTTACTTTATAAAATTTTCACATATAACCCTTAACTTTAATCTTTTATAAATTTAACTATTTACTGAATAGAATATTAATTATAAAAAAAATTGAATACTTTTATTTCATAAATTTCGGGGTCTTACACCTTTTGCTCTTCTATGCATCCCAGGACTTCAAATATCTTGGTGATCTGCTTAATCCAAGCTTCTGCCTTGAGTGTCTCTGGCTTTCCCAAAAACTCCGGCGGTTCCAACTCCTTGAATTGCTTAGCAGTGACCTGTCGTGAGTTACTATTGTTCCACCTGTATTTTGAACAAGAGTCTCTCTCGTCAGGTTTTGCATGAATTGTAGAAAGCTCCTAAACACCCCATCGTTCATCGTTTGGTTGGTGATGTTGTTTACAGGAGGATTATTGCCTTCTTGATGCACATTATCCTGGTTATTGATTGGCGGTGTCTCAATGGTCTTCATATGCTCCATTGCTTATATTTTCAGATGTCATTCTCAAATACTGCCACAAAACAAGGGTTAATTAAAGAAATTGACATGTCACATATTATCCCTATATTTCGACCGACCAATTAAATAACAAATAAGCATAGGTAGGACACACTAGCGAAGGTTTTACTCGTCTCTCCCCTTCTAGTGCTATTCTCAGATCTCCACCAGCGATCATATTCCTAAGCTCTGATACCAATTGTGACGCCCCCAAAATAGGTCCAATACATAACCCATTCTGATTCGCCAAATACATGGTATAGAATCGAAATAAAAATCTTATTACATAAAATGGTCGTGCAAAATACAACCACACAGACTGTGAGCTCAATACATATATTATGTCGTATATAATACGAAAATATCAACGCTCAAATTAAGTCCTCATTACAACTATTATCACAATATTTTATAAAATAGTGAGGACTACTATAGCACCATCTTGGACCATCACTCCATTCCCCGACTAGTCCCTGCTATATTCTCATTTTCTGAAGAGAATAATGAAAGAAAAGGGTGAGCTCAACTAGCCCAGTAAAGAATATTATGACTAAGATAATGTAGAACAAATTATACTTAGTCCTCAATAGGAAAAAATCTGATAGAATACAATAGATAACAAGTTTTAGATCAACAACCGCAGCGAAAATAGCAATCCATTAGAAGAGTCAAGTAGCTATATTGGTCATGAGACCACTTAAACTACACAAGACTAGCTGTTACTTTAGCAAAAGGATTAATATTTATACAAATCAATTCATTTCCCACAGCAGAATATTAAAAGGATTAAGTTTTATACCAAATCAATTCATTAGTATTATTATTATTATTATATATCATTATTACTATTATTATAATTATTATTATTATTGTTATTATTATTATTATTATTATTATTATTATTATTATTATTATTATAGTAGTAGTAGTAGTAGTATTATTATCTGAACATTTAAAAGGATAATTTTAATTTATTATTTTTTCTTGTAAAGTCCTTGCATATAAGTGGAAAATATTAAACTTTCTTGTAAAATATATTAGCATTAAATTTATCATAGCAACTTGCTGGTGCTGAAACAATAATTAATTAATCACTTTACAGGAGATAAACTACTTAATGTTCAGTACTGACCATGTGAAATGAACGTTTTGTCTTCTTTTAATAAGTTCAAACAAATTCTCTGATCTAGTTACAAGAATAACTAGCGATGGACACAACAAAACCATCAAAAACATCCAAATCCAAATTTAGAATACATAAGCAATAAAGCATAAAACCCAGAACAGGAGCACAGAAACATCACCCAGAAAAATAGCGGATAAACAACCCAGATCCGAAATGGAACCCTCTTCCAAAACACCAACCCCAGCAAAACACCAAGATCTGAAACCCCAAATCTAAACAGCCCTGAAATATCCATCGCTCCAGATCATAACTTCAAGACCGGAACACACTCGGATCAAAAACCCCAACTAACCTACATGCACCCACGATCTAAAAGTCCCGAACTTTGCTTATGATCTCCATCATCTACACTTTGGTCTCAATTTACCGAACCCTAACTTTTGAAAATCTGAAATTGCTGAGCTTTAGATGGGAGAGAGAGATGACAATGGAGATGATGATGTATCTTAAATTAATGGGTATCTTTGTCTTTTAATAATCTGTTGGAAAAGAATTATTTTATTATAAAACTTAATCCTTGAGTAAATTTAACAGCTAGGTCCGTGGTGCTTGGGTGATCTTATGATCAAAATTTCAAATTGGGGGTTTTGAGTTCGAATCTTGGGTTGAACAAGTTTTTTGGTAATTAATTGGAAAATGTTCATGTCAGCAGTGTCACGTGTGCCACGTAAGCAGGTCAATGCACATGTGACACTTGGGGGCTCAATATCCAAATTTTTGAACAAAAAAGGGTTCGATTTGCGTTGATCAAAAGAAAGGGGCTCAATAACCAAAAACATCTAAAGTTCAGGGGCCACATTTGCATTTTATCCTTTTTTATTACTATAAAGTCGTTAACACAAACCACTAAATCATATGAAAATTTGGAAATTTGCTCTGGAAACTACGGATTTGGATTTGGATTTCAGCCGGTGATCTTGGTAATCCATTTAGGTAGTCTTATAAAAGTTAGTTGCATTGGTATAATTAGAAATTTGTATTCAGCGACTTTTGTTATATTCCCTCCGTTCAATATTGTAAGATGGGTATTGACTTTTTGAAATTAATAGCAAATATTTTTTTTTAACTTAAAATTAACATAAATTCTTTTAATTTTAATTCGTCATTGTAATATTATAAATTATTATTCATTGTAAACTTTATTATTTCATAACTTTTAATAAGTCATTACAATTTTAATTTTAATCTTAATCAAGATCTTATAATTAATTTAAAAGTGAGGGAGTACAAATTATTTACGATTGCAACTCGTTAATTAATATAAATGCAACTCACGCCAATACGCATTAGACTACTCAAAACCAACCGCTTAAAATCATTATCCGAAAATTACGCCTTCAATTATTGATGTGATCATTACATCTGCATTTATTGAAATAAAAAGTTTCATATTCATTCAACTTTTTAAACGGTTAGGTTTCTTAATGACAACAAATAATTAAGAGTTGTTTAATTAATACTTTTACTTGTTATATATGACGTTTTAGAATTATGCATAAAATTAAGAAAATAATTGTATAATATTAAATATAGTATTAATTATCTGTAATATCTTTTGTGTCATACTCTCTCTATCTCTTATCGGTAATATTTTCTCATGGGGGATAATTTTAAAAAGATTATGACTAATTTTTCTAAATTATATAAAATATCAAATAATTTAAAAAATAAAATAATCTAAAACGTCATATATTATGGGACAAAAAGAATAAATAATTAATGATTGTTAATCAAACTTACTTTGCATTTGAATTTAATGTATTAAGTTGACTTTATTGATCAAGTTGCACAAAAATACATGAATTGGCATAATTAAAATCAAGTTTGAAAGAAAGACTAGGATAGTAAACTTGCCATTAACTGTCATTTCTCTCTCTCTCTCTCTCATAAAAACATAAACTCAGGAGCACCTACTAATAAGGTTGTTAACGATAAATTTTGTACGTTTGACAAAATTGCCAAAACATTAGACCAAAAGAACGTTAATAAGTTGATTGTATTGTTGTGAACTCAAACTCACGAAATACACAAAGATAAACATACACACATTATTGTAAGATATAAAATATGTACACAAGAATTTACGTGGAAACCAAATTAAGAAAAAATCATGGAGAGAGATAAGAAATTCACTATAAAATAATAACGGGAGTACAAATTGCTTATTTGTGTCATATTCTCAAACCTTTGCTTATTACTGTATTTATAGATGTCATGTCCACCCGAATTCAATTAAAAGTAGGAGTCTTTTTTAAAATCACCTTATAACTATAATTAATGGCTGATCGATTACTTTTCAAATTAGATCTCTTATCCCATCAAATAAGAAAACACAATCTTACTTTAATAAGGACTCTCCCACTATTTGAGCATGCTGTCAAAATAAATATATATGAGCCAACACCAAATCCGGTTCATTAAATAAATTGAGCTACACCTTGGCTAGACCCAAATAATCACATCCCAACAGTTGTAAAATGAACCAAACGGAAGTTCGGACTGAATTCGTATTCGCTTGACTAAAAGTTCGATTCGAAATATAAACGATTCAAATATGAGCAAATTTTAAAGTTCGATAAATTACTCGGACCTTTTCAAATTGTAATTTTCTATTGATATTCGAATCATATTCACTCGAAAAGTTCAAACTGCCCGATTCAATCCGAGATCATGCTCGACTCGGTAATTAAATGAGTCTCAATCAAACTTTATTTTAAATTCTATAAATTTTATAAACCAAAATCTGAGCAACTCAATACTCGGCTCGACTCAACTCAGTTCACTTGCACACCTACCCACTAACCCCAATAATCGAATTAGAAGAGAATTAGGGTTACACCTCCATTCTTTAAATATAAATTGAAAACAATATAGGAGTTACCAAAACCATAATTGACTCTTTCATTTTAATTAAATCACTTATTTAATTATCTATTAAAAAAATTTAACTTTCCAAGTGAAATAAGGAAGAAAGAAAAAAAATTAAGAACTTATATTTTTCAATTCAATTATGTTTTTATAAAATAATATAAAAAAAAATTCAAGTTATTACATGTGTGGTAACAAAGTGCGCCAAAGCAGGTGGTTTTACTCTTGTGGCAATTGTAGATTTCTGAATATCTCTACTTTGGATTAATAGATAAACTAATATAAACTTGGAATATGTTTGTCCAATAATTTTGGTGTGGCTCCACAAGTCAATGGTAGGGGCTGAATATTCAACAATGGTGGGCTTCTTTACCTCCGTAAGACAACTAAACAAATAGAATATATAGAGAGGGACAACAAACACTACGTACATTACACCTTAATTATATCAACATGAAACTGACTCCAATTAAAAAACTACGTTTAAAATGATATGGATCAGTAATTATTGGAATAACTCAAACAAAGTTTCATATTCATTTTATTTTTTATAACTCAAAGCAAAACATTGGATAGTTACTCATCTAATTTTTTAAGTGGTTAGATTTCTTAAGGAAAACATTGGATAGTTATTCATTTAATTTCTTGAGTGGTAATTGTTTATATTTTATTATTGAGTCTTAGGTATCAAAGAATACTTAAAGTGATCGAGTTGGAGAAATGTATACTGGCTCACTTTCGCAAATGGAGTCTCATTCATTTACAAAAATTTAAGACATGTTGTTTCATGTTTACTCTTAAAATTAATAAATTATTAGTTTAGAAATGATAGCATAATAATAAATTTATAATGACATATTTAAGAAAACTGCGTCATTTTATACTAAATAAGACCATTTTTGTATAACAAGGGAGTACCATTCAATTGGTGTAATTTAGCTTTAGAAAAAGAAAGACTAGATGGTAGACTTGGATACTACAAACTTTATTTATAGAGTTCTTCATTTTAGAACTTTCATAGGACTTGCCGATTGTCATCTCTTCTCTCTCTCCCTCCCTAGAGTTTTCTCTCACAACCACATTCAAATAGTGAGATGGAGCAGCTGAACCACTTTAGCCATGAACATCCACTGATCCTTATTGAGCTCAATGAAAATCATGCTCAGGCAGATGTTGTTTGCTATGAGTGCAATACAACAATAACCAAAGGCAGCTTCACTTATAGTTGCAATAGTAGTAGTAGTCAAGGTGGTTGTGACCATATCTGTAACACTCTTTTTCCGAATAGAAAAGAGAGGTCACATATAAATCACAACGTACAAATCTCAAAATAAGAAAACAGAGTACTAATAACTTCAAAATATTTAATATATAATTGATAATTCATCAATATCGAATTATATATAATTCTCCAAAAAATTACACAATAATCAAAACCTAAAATCAAATAAACCTAAATGGTCAAATGTAGCTTTGTTCACACAAAACCTTAAAGTACTTCTGCAAACTCGCCAGAAGAAAAATACAACATGAGTCAAATGCCCAATACGGATAAAGATATATAAAAAATGGACAACTAATTAAAATACGAAATCAACTTACAAAATATTGAACAAAGCATCAAACATAAATATCAACAATAATATAATCTAAAGTTTGAATATATAGAATATATCTGAGTCAACAGAATTAACGAAATAAATAGAAGGCTGAATAAAAAATGGCTAAGTGGTTATTTAATATATACCAAGCTACACAAATATGTCTTGCCACACAGGCAAGTCAAAATAATGTCACACGGGCAAATAGCGCATTGGACCGCGAAACCAAATGCATGCAAATCGGAAGGTGTGTCTAGTACAAACATCACCAATCCGCAAAATAAAACAGAAATAAGGACCAACACATACACTTCCTCAACAAACATATCAAATGGTTAAAGCTCACACACACCCAGAGGCCAGAGCAAACATACAAAAGGATATGTCATGGACTGATTACATCGCCACGGAAGGTGTCATGCCTTGGTGCTAAGAGGACATGTATGTGATACCCCCACATGTGGTTTTAGTTAAGGTATACCCTATCGCTTATTCTACAAAGATATGATGTTACAACACATGAGATGCAATACCAACAAAAATGTTCTAAACGTACATGTTGAACTAAATCAAATCATAAACACAATGTCTCAAAAAGAAGTTAACAAATATGTATCGCTTTACAAAAATCAATAAAGTTCTATACATTAAGAACGAATTCAAAATATTACAAAATATGAAGTTCGGAACATCTAGACCAAACCAAAGCAAAATAAGAATTTGATTAGAAACGAAACAAATAAGTGAGTACCCAAAATTTCGAACGATTAGCAGTACAAACAAATCAACATAATGATAGTATCGCTGAAGAAATATAGAATATGTTCAAATTACAATAAAAGAAAAAGAGTTCAAATTACAGAATAAAGTCAAGGTATCAAAGATAAAACTTCTATTCAAGAGAATCAACAGAAATATAAGAAAAATATAACAATATGATGATATATCACGAGATATATAGAATCAATAACTAGAGGAGTGAAGTACGAAATACATACCTGATACTCAAAATCACTTATAGCACTCTCCACAAAAATATAACAATTTGATGAGATATCATTCATTAGAAGAGTTAAGTAGAAAATGAAATCTACTATCTTCTATGATTTAAAAGCCCATCATCAATATTTTATTCCTGTAACATCAATCAATATATATCTCAAATCAAATATTCATCTTTGCACTACGGGCCAAAGATATTCATTTGTATCATCAGTGGTCATGTTCATCTCAACACCTGTTCATCTTTGCACTACAGGCCAAAGATATTCATCATGTAATCATTCATCTTTGCTCTACAGGCCAAAGATATTCAGTTATATCACCTTTTAGGACTGAGGATGATGAAAAATATTTTAAAGAACAAATCCAGTGAGATAAAAGACAAAGACTAAGTATTCGTATTTTAGTTTATCCAATTCAAAAGTACCTCGTAATAATCAATTGTGGAGCAAAATTCAAGAATAAAGCTCAAAACTTAGATCCAATCAAAGATAGGAACCTTAAAAGACAATCTGGACAAATAAAAGAAAATTTAATTTTTCCGTGAATAGTGCCGTATACGTGAATAGTAACCCCGACGGAAAAAGTAAGAATTTCATAATAAAATTCATGACAATATTTTGGTATAATGATATTGAAAAGAATAACATCATTTACGAAAGAAAATAACATCCCTTACTTCAAAAGAATAGTACTTCTGACTTGTATATCGGATATAAGGTTGAAGAAAGCTTGCACTGAATAGTAACACTCAAAGTATCTAAATACTCACAAAAATACGCTCGATATTATAGAGAGAGAAAACTTCTGATTCTCGTGTGATTTTCAATTCTAACCTAAGCACCCTATTTATAGGAAAAGCTTAAGATGCCAAAGTAGACTAAATTAATAAATTAATATTATTATTTTTTATTCAAGCCGCCTTGTGGGTTTGAAAATTCAGAAATTTTTTCCCAACAACCAAAAGTGGGGCCCACCATTTTATTTTAAAAAATATTTATTTTCTGAAACTTCAATAATTCATAATAAATAGCCCTTTTGTTAGAAAAATACAAATTCGATGTCCTTTTATAGGAAATTTAATTCTCTACAACTTTGTAGAAGGAAGTTTTTTTAAATTCCAAACATAAATTATCCGAAATCCATAAACGGATAATTTTCCACACCAAAATACTGATAAAAATACATCAGCACTAATTCCTTCTTTTATATTCACAAAATAAATATTTCCTTATCATATAAATTAATAATTAATTATTCACAAATAATATTACAGAACTACAATATTGACAACCAGGTCGTTCCTAGGAAAGAGGGAGCTTTCCGATAAGGATTTCTCCTTACTGGCGCGCAATTAGATTAACCTAACCCCTTTCCTCGACAGAACTTCCTTAGACATTGCCAATAATGCTATCTAATAATATTATTCAAATAATATGAATTATTGATTTGATAATGTAAAATACTGTGCAGTGACAATTATTGAATCAATAATACAAAATATCAATTGTAGCAATTATTGAATCAATCATATAAAATAGCAACGTAGCAATTATTGATATAAAATATCAACGTAGCAATTATTGAATCAATAAAATATCATGCAATTATTGAATCAATAATATAAAATACTGAACAGTAATTACTGTAATAATAATTGAGTAAGTGCATTCTCATGTAAGAATCAATAATTCAAAATACTGTGCAATACTGTGTGCTACTGTGCAACACCGCGTATTACTGTATTTTAACCACCGGGTATTTCAACAGTACTAACGGTAACAACTACGCCGTTATTTTATAAAAAGGTTATTTCTGTTGCTTTCTATATCCGACAGTTATTCCGTTGTGGGGTCCACAAATAGCTGCGCCGTCGTACGAATATTCTCCGACAACAAGAATATTCCACGACCAAACGAATATTCCCCGACAACAATGAATATTTTATAACCACTTGCTTATTTTGAAATATTTGCACATTTCACCCATAATTTATCACATTTATCAAATCAACACCTTACTATTTCAAAATAATATATAAAGAAAATTAAATCTTTTATTCATAAAAGTTGGGGTCTTATAATAAATCTATCAAAATTAGTGAGATAAGGTATAAATGATTAACACTATCGAACTGACAACTATAGTCAAAAGAATTCCAAACAAAATAAAGCTGATTCAAATGGTTATAAGGTAACAATTTTATACTGAGCTCAAATGCAAATAGCCAAAGGCTAATAAAATACATCAGAACCATGATGTATGTAAATTAAAACGGATAGTATGCACGACACATACGTCACTAATCCACCAAATAAATCAAATCGAATCAAATGCTTGGTCGACCCATACGTGTATCCTGAACAAACATATCAAATGGTCAAAGCTCACACCAAGAGCAACATACAAAACAAAAGGATACGCCGTGGACTAATCACACCGTCACGGAAAGTGTCATGCCCCAATGTCAAAAGAACATACATGTGATACCCCCACAGGTGGTTAGCTCAAGTATACCCTAAGGATTAAACTACAAAATGTAAGCCAAAAGGGTTACAAATCACAAGGCTTACATGACCATCTCCAAATAATATTGAATTATCAAATACGAACATACTAAATTACCACAAGCTATCAATGATTAAAACAAATCCCGAATATGAACGAAATATATAAAGAATGATAGAAACGAATAATGTCTTCAAAACATATTGACATGATTAACTAGTTTAAAGAGTACAAATACGAGTTCTAATATCCACGTCACAACGAAACTATCAAAATAAATTTGACAAGGAATAATCATGAGAGGTAATAACAAATTTCTAAACGAGTAGCAAAATGAATGAATTAAAATTAAAAGAGTTTCGCTGAAAAAGTACAGAATCCGTACCTGAATATAATACCGAAATAATTCACCGAACCCAAATATCACACCGCTAGACTTCCTCAAATTGATCTATATAATTATCAAACCAATACCAGACCATTAATTAAATTGTCAAATTATAAAATTTATATATTTTATTTTTATAAATTTAACAGTCTAAATATTATTTCATATAGCCTCTAAAGTTAAGAATACGCTCTGTACATTCTGTAATGAAAAAACATCATTTTAATTTAGTATAATTAATGCTATAATAATATAAATGTAGTTTTATTAATTCTTAAAACCCTTGTACATTAATATAAAATCACTATTCAATCATGTGCTTCTTAATACTTATTTTGATATTAATAGTACACATAAACACAAAACAAATTAATTAAAACGACCAACTTATCAATCTATATCTTATATATAGTATAACCAATTAAAACAAATTGATAGAGTATTAATATTCATGGTTCTTGGTCAACTATAATGGCTCTTCAGTTTTCATGCATGCCCATGATACACGTAATTAAAGTGAATGAATTACTGGAAAGTTCTTACCTATTATCAAAATAGAATTCCATAGTGTTCTTAGTTTGATGCGTGTCATTAATTGTATTCAAAATCTCTGTATAGTTTTAAACTATAATGTACTTAGGAAAACCTAATTTTAAAGACAAACACATTTAAATACTTCTAACGACACATCATTTATTTAATCGTGAAGATTGGAATGGGATAGCATCACATCAGATTAAGCAAACGATGTAATCGAATTCACTAAAATAGATTGCAATCATATTAATGAAATTAATTATTTTATATTTCAAAAATATATCCAATAATTACCTTTTAGAGATACGATTATGTTGAATATAGTCTCACAATCTTCTTCCCAATTTTTTATTTTGTTTCACATACCTCTCTTCCTCATCTTCTTCGCTTCTCGCTTCGTCAAAACCCTCTTTTTCTTTCGTTTAGTCGATTAATGTCAGTATATAAATTAGGAAGTGATTTGACCTACTCTAATTAACAAAACACAACTTATTTTGAATTTCTCGCTCACCCTAATAAACGATCAGGACCGTCCAAAGTTTGAGATAAATCTCACCGACCATTATATCTCTTTGACTTCAAAGAGAAAAAAATTGCTCTCTCTCAGATCCTCCTTCGTTCTTCCTCCTCTCGAGCTCGCCCTCTGCCTCCTCCGTTCTCTAGCGTCGGAAATCTCTCCTCTTTCCTTCCCCTTCGTACGTAGTGCCGGAGGCACGGGTAGTACGGCTAGTATATTAATATTACTCTTATTCTAATTTGCTTGTTAAACTGAACACTTTAATTTGGGCTCAAATAGTTTTACAAGCCCAAACTTAAATACTTAGAAATTAGCTGGACCCAATTCATTTGATTACTGTTATTTATTTATTTTTATAATATTATTATTATTAATTTTTTCCCAGGTATTACAAGTTATATATTTTTAAATATTAGAATTCACTACTGAAAATCTGTTTAAAAAATCCCAGACCAACCATTTCTTAAAATTCATAACAAATTAAATCATACGTTAATTTTTAACGGTTCAAAATGGTTGCACATATTCTCATCTTATATATGTATAACATATCCAAAAATTATAACGATCCAACGGTCGGATTAAGAGAAATAGCATACGCAATATACCTTAAAATATAAAAAAAATGATTTTCAGATTTTAACGTTTACATTCAATCAAATTATATTATTTTATGTAAATTTATCTCATCTTTTCGATTATCATGACTTCTAATTCCATGTCTCTACTTTATTTAAAAATAATCTCTAATTTAAAAACTCTAATAAATAAACTTAAAATCAAAATACGAAATAATATTTACCTTTCTTGTTCATTTTTCTTTAATACGCAACACTAAAGAATCTGACTTTTGGGTATTCTAGAGTCTTCAAAATCTCTTTATATTTTCACATAAATTGTAACTCTCAAAAAGATACACGAAATAGGCTCACGAATCACTAGATTCGGAATTATCAAGATAGGTTGCGGTTTGCAGCAATTTAACTCATGAAGATGATGTTAAATAACTTTTCTACAAAAAATCACACATTTTATGACGAATTTTTTTGTCACGCACAACATTTTGTCACAATTTGTTAATTAATAATTACGAAATTCATAATCGTCACTAAAATTTTTGCTTTTGTGACGACCTTTAGTTTTGTTACTATTAATCATTTATATCATCACTAATTTACACGTTTGATGACGATTAACAAAATTTCGTCACAATTTATTTTGGAGGGAAACCTTTTAGTGACATGTTTGTAATAATTGATGACAATATTTCTTTCGATGACAACATAATAGTTTGTCATTAATTATTTGTACATTTTAGTGACAATGTGATTTCGTCACTAATGTTCACATTTAGTGACACCAAATACAAATTCATCACATTTTTATTTGGAGGCAAAATTTTTCTAAAAAATTTTGAAGGGAAATTTTTTAAAGACGAAAAAAATAATAATTTATGACAATTTGTATTGTCATAAATACTAATTTTATATGACGAGATAATAGTTCGTCACTAATTAGATGAATGGATAAGTGACAAAAATGTTTCATCATAAATTCTTATATTTAGTGACAAAGTACGTAATATCGTCACAATTTTATTTGGAGGCAAAAAAATTTTACGAAATTTTGGAGGTAAATTTTGTAAAGACGAAAAATAAAACTTACTATTTATTAAGGATCGTTTTATAAATATATTTAACTAAGTATTTATATGTATGCTATATGTAAAATTGAATTTTAAACTATTACTATATAACTTAAGAGTTAACTCTCGATTTTAGAATTGAGCCAATTAATGAGTCCAACGAGTTAATTAGTTTTGTCTAACATGAGCATAGTTTATTTGTCCTATGAGTTATGCTTTGATTCTAGATTTATTACTTAGTAGCATGTTAACATGTATATGTATGCTTTGATTATAGATTTCTTCAATATATGATAAATGATCTTCAAAATTTAACTTTATTTAACGGCTGAATCCATTAATATTTATATTTGTATTTCTTAATATATGAGCATAAACATAAACTTTAATCTTTAGTATCGCACAAAATCGTCCTACTTTCTATTGTAACTCATATTTTGTGTGACAAAGTGCTCCAATGCTATTTGATATATTGATTCATTATTTTCACATTACCCATGGCTATAATCATTTTGGTAGCAAAATTCAATTCAGGCTAGAGGACCAAAGGGAGCCAATTATTCTATGATTCAGCCTGCAATTTAAACATATCTTAATTTTATGCAATTTCAGTTCAAGTTGCAACTTAAACATAATAAATTTTTATTAGTCTTTAAATTGCATTTTTTAACGTAGTACTGAATGTTATGATATTTTTTCATCTTAATGCTCACTAGAATGTTCTGTATAATTATACAAGCAGCATATCTTTATTATTAGTTAATTCAATTCTAATAGATTTAATTTAACTTTTTTTTCTTACAGGTTTTAAAAATAGCTCCTGGGGGTCAGGGGCGGAGCGGGGGGGAATTTTTTTTTTATGTACTAGGTATGTAAGAGAGTCCAGCCTGAAATTCGGTAATGGCGGGGGGTCCGGGGTGCGCTAGGAAGAAAAAAGAAGGGGAAAAAGAAGAAAAAGATCAGAATATTGTAGAGGCCATTAATTTGGTTGTTACTACCAAGAGACAATTGCAAAATCTCAGGGAGAATGGATGGGATGATCTATTAGGAGATGTGAACAGTTTTAGTTCTGAACATAATATTAGCATCCCTAATATGGAAGATAATGTTCCAGGTCGCCTTCGTTGCAAACACACATACTTTCACCACTTTCGAGTTAAGATATTTTATCAGGTACTCAATTGTTTCTCTATTTATACTTCTAATTATGTTTTTGAATATAGAAGTAATTTTATTTTATATTTTTTAGGTTGTTGACCGTATTAGTCAAGAGATGGAGAATCGTTTCACTGAGACGAACACGGAATTGCTCTTGTGCATAGCATATCTTGATCCTAAGAATTCGTTCTCCAATTTTAGTCTTCCAAAGTTAGTTCGACTTGCAGAACTATATCCACAAGACTTTTCAATGGATGATTGAATGGAGCTTAAAGAACAATTAAAGATGTGGATTTCTGAAATGAGAGGAAATGCAAGATTTTCTAAACTAGAAGATGTCAGAGAACTTGCAACTAATATGGTTGAGGTGGGATATCACACTACTTTTCATTTGGTATATCTTCTTATCAAGTTGGCTTTAGTTTTGCCTGTTGCGACTGCTAGTGTGGAACGAGTATTTTCTGCGATGAATATTGTTAAGACAGATTTGCGCAACAAAATGGGAGATGACTTTCTCACCGACTGTTTGGTGTCCTATGTCGAGAGAGATGTTTTTAGGTGCATTGATAATGAAGTGATTATCCAACATTTTCAGAACATGAGAACTAGCAGGTTGGATTTACCGCCTTTACCGTTCAAACTTCGAAGAGAGACTCCGCCGTTCTAGTACCGTTATTGGTTCAACAGTCAACAAATCTTAGTTGTATTTGTCATTATTTCTATTAAATTTGAACATAATATATTTTGAATTTTCTTCGGTATGTTTATATATATTTTGTGTTTCAATTTATAATTGAATTTTTTTTGTTTCAATTGAATTTGAGGAACTAATTGAAATGTTGAATTGCTTGTGATTTAGGATTATGATTTTGTTGAATGTTAAATTACTTGTGATTTAGGAATATGGAAAAAAGTGGCCTTCGAAAAAAAAATTACATGCATAATCCGGACAAACCCCCCCCCCCCCCCCCCCGCCGCTGAAAATCTCTGGCTCCGCCACTGTTGGAGGTGGACACAAACTGAAAGTGAAAAGCAATGCAAACAAGACTAAACAAATTCTCATTAATTGATCGTAATTCTAAGCTAGCTGATTCGATAACTCTCAGAGGTATCAAAGAACGTTTTGACAAAGCAAACATGGCTTCTGATGGTGGGAAATCTAATACAAAAAAGGAACCATTTGTAATAGTTGAAGCCCATAATAATTCATCCAAAGGTAGTGAACATGCTACTAAAAATCAGACTTGTGAAATTAATCCCGCGCCACAAATCTCTACAGTTCCAGCAATTCAAAGTCTTGAAATTCCATTAACTGAGAGGCCAGAAATTCCAACAACTGAAATTCATGAAACTCCAACAACAGAAAGTCCTGAAATTCCATCAAATGAGATCATTCAAGTCCCATCAACTGAAACAAGTATAAATTCTCTTCTTCTTTTTTTATAAAAAAAATATACTAAGTTCTGAAGTAACTAATAATCCTATTTATTATGTATGCAAAAAAATACTATAACAAGCATGTAATGTTCATACATTTGCCTCTATATGAATTCTCTTTTTTCTTAAAAAAAAATTTATACTAAGTTCTGAAGTAACTAATAATCCTATTTATTATGTATGCAAATCAAATACTATAACAAGCATGTAATGTTCATACAGCTAGCTCTAAGAAAAGGGGTTGTGGCCCAACAATGGGCAAGGGGATTATAAAGGTATTTGTTGCTTCAGGGAGCAGAACGAAGATCATTGTGGATCCATTCATAGAAAGACCTATAAATGGAGATGAATCTGCAAAGCTTGCAAGTCAAATTGGCGTAGTAACTCGAGATGTCCTTCCAGTGCCCTAAAGGTGGAAAGACGTAGATGAGGGAAAGAGTTTGGAACCAGGCTTTGATCATATAAATGTATAGATCGAAACTAATAACTTTTTTATTATATCACTTTATTTTTCTTGTCATCTAAAACATGCTAATATGATATATAGATCCATATGGATGTTAATGTTGATGCTCTGGGAGTGAAACGATGTTTGATTGATAGGCTAAAATCTAGTAGCTGACAAAAGCGTTACAAGTTACATATGCACTACAAGAAGTTTGCAACTTTGGTAGAGGCTAAGAATAACAAGCCTTCTTTTTGTCCTAGTAAAAAAATTTGGGAAGCATTGTGCGACTATTTTGCAACACCTAAATTTAAGGTAATAATACAAAAACTTAACACTTATGTTTAAATGTTAATATTCATACTTTTAGGTTATAGCTATAGGTTTGTAACATTACTTGGAATGTCATTGTTCTTGTTTTTATAGAGCACAAGTTTTGTGAATGGTGGGATTAGAAGACATGTGAGAACTCCACATATTTCAGGCAGAAAGCCATTTACTGTTCGTCGACACGAGATTGTAAGTGTTCTGAACTTATACTTTTGTCCTAGTTTCATTCTAATGACCTTGAATTGATGCATAATTCTTATTTTTTGGCACATTTTTTCCTGTGCTAGTCTCAAAAGGAGCTAAAATGGAGATCCTTGTGATAGAATTGAATTGTATTAACGTACGCATCATTTAGAGGAAAAGGGTTGGTTATCCAAAGTGGCAAAAGAGAACTGGGTAACTTTCGTATCTATTTGTTTTAAATCCAGCTTTTTCTATGTTAATGATTGTAATTAACTATATATACCTTCTTACATCCATGTGTTTTAATAGGAGTTGATGAAAAAAAAAGCAAGATCAATATAGAGAAGAAGGATCTGAGAAGAACACAGATGGAATAGTCTTGGAGGTTCTTGGCCATGGATCTGGTTATATTAAAGGCCTTGGGTATTGTGACGAACGAGATTTTTGTAATTAATTTTAAATATTTATTGAATTAAATAAATATTTTTGTTGATTTATTTATTGAGTTAAATAAATATTTGATGGAATTGTGGAAGATTAATTTAATTAAATGTGTTACATTAATTAAATTAATGTGGAATAATTTTATAGTTCAAAGTGTGAATTTAATTGAAATAATTAAATTAAATGAGTTGTTAATAATTATAATGTTATTCTAATTAATTTAATAAATAATTAGAGATTTAATGATTTGTCATAATTAATAAATGAGAATTTTAATTATGTGATAATTTGATTCAATGAGTAATATTGGTTTTTATTTAATTGAATTTAAATAATATTATTTGATTAATTAAAGTGTGACAAATAAACTATATAATAAACAAGTTAATTAAAATAAACCAAAAAGGAGTTTTTAAAACCAAGCCAAACATGGCCTTACGAACATGGGAGCAGTTAAGTGCATCATGGCCTTAATTGATACCCATGACTTACCAGTTATATTATACGTATATTTGTATTACTTTATTATATCAGCCTTATATTCATTCCTAAAGCTAAGTCAGAGAAACTCAGAGAGAAAAGAGAGAAAATTTGAGAGAAATTGAAATTGAAGAAGAAGTTTGGGAGAATTAAAGAAGCTTTCTATCATCTTCTAGCAACCTAAACAAGTCATCAAGGGTAATTTCTTGATTCAAGCTTTAAATTACGCTATTGAGTTTCTCCATGAAAAATATATTTTTAGACTTTTTAGTTCTCTGTAAATTTGTTTTCATGGTTAAATTATTGAGAAGTTGTTTATAATTGTTAATATACATGTATAATCTACTGTATGATGTTTATAAACGAGTGAGTTAATCCATGAAATTATGTTTAAAAAGGAACTTTTGAGTTGACAGAGAAACAATATTTGAATATGGCTTAAATGTACACAAATTTATGCTTAAATTGCATATTAATCGATGAATTGATGATTGATTATGTTTATACATACAAAAACAAAAAGAACGAAACTTAAACGGACTGATTTGACGTTATAACGAATCTGTAATATGTGATTTCATGAAATTTGACCAAACTTTGAAAAAATAGCAACAACATGAAAATTATGTGTTCAAATTTAGTTGTTTATGCAATTTAAGTTGTTAAAATTATGCTATAAATGTTGTAAAATATTTCTGTAAAGTTCAGAACTTATGGGTAGCATTAAATTTGTTGTTTGAGCCAAGTTTTGGCATATTTTAGCTTTTTCTATGTTCTTCGCGATCTCTGTCTGCGTCCCACTGTGTCGCAGCGCCGCAGCGCATGTTCTGTGAAGAAACAGAGCTCTGCAACGCCCTAGCAGTGCCTGACGTGGAGTCGTGGCACCGCAGCGCCTGTTCAGAGAGTAAATAGAGTGTTGTAGCGCCAGGACCCGAGCTGCAGCGCCTGTTGAAGTCTTAATTGTAGCGCGGCAGCACCTGGTCGAGCCATAGCGCCGACTTCCAGTTCATTCTGAGGCGCTATAGCGCCACTTGGCAGTTTTGCCCAAATTTTTTTATCTAATTGTATAAGTCCAGAAAATGTGATTTAAATCTAATCTAATGAACATGAAAATGTGTTAATCAAATATTGAGATGATAAAGCATATTATTAACTTGTCAATGATGGTTTTACGTGATTAATTGATGAGTGATATATGTGTTTAAACTCGTTAATTATGAAGTTTAAGAGCTTATGTTTGTGGTTTGATTAATATAATCAGACTTAAAGTTAAGTTAAGTTAAAAGAGAATTTACTCATGATGCTAGTTATGTTATAATTAATTGGTATTGTGAATGTAATGGTATGTAAGATTAATTTAGGAACGTGAATAGTAATTGTCTAAACTACGCACGAGACAAGTTTCCTTACCCTATCTTGATTACAATTACGCAAGTCTTAAATCCTATTCTTATATCGAACAAGTTTCGTACTTTTGTTATTCAAGTTCATAATTACAAATGAGATGATTTAATTCTTTGAAAGTTATACTTCGATTATTCAATGTTGATTCACCTGTATACATTTGAGCTTAAATCTTCGATTTGAATACCATTTATATTATTGCATTGAATCTTGAATGACTAGCAAACCCATTATGATTCGACTAGTCTATAGTTGATGAGTGTTTTAAATTTTAGAACTGTTATTGAAACTATCCAAACCAAACTTTCTTTGGTGCGGACTCTGATATCAAACTGAGATGAACAACCCTTTATAGGGGATTATTTTATGCGATAATGTTAAGATGTTGTGTGATGTGATAAAAATATGTAACTGCAAGTGCACAGTGTCAAGTTGAAGAACTGGCAAGTACAGGTCGAACCCACAGAGACTAGATCAATTCTTTAATAAATCCTTAATTAATATTTTAGGCAAATTAGAAATAAATATGGTGGTGATGATTAACTAACTAAATTATGTAAACTAATAATTACTAATGAAAACTTTTAATGAGAAAAACTACCTGGGAATCCGAATCCACCAAATATTAACATAATAAACAATTCCTTATTCCAAATTAATTACCAAATTATTTTTCCTTTCCTTTAAAAATAATGATTTATATAATTAATATGGGCAAGTATAAGTTATGAAAAATTCACAGATTAACTATAACTTATCAAAACCTCGAAATCAATATAAAAAATCATATGCAATTCGTGTGAAGGAAAATATGAAGGCGAAAATAATTAGGCACTAATTTTGGAACGAAAAGAAAAGATTATTATAAAATACCTAGTTTCATCATCATCCTAGGTATTTATAATTTAGTTAGCCATGCAATTTAAAGCTAATAAAAACAAACAGATCTATATTAATAATAACTGCATTCGATTAATAATAATGAAAGAAAACGTATCCAACTTGTTTAAACTAACAGGAAGACATAAAGTTATTAACTAAGAGAATACCAAATAAAGAAAAGTTGAATAGTACTATTATAAAATTAAATAACTGTTACAATTCAAACCCATTGTACTCTTGGAGCTGAAGACGGAAAGAAAAAAAAAACAAAGGAACAAAATTCTCAAATTGCTTCTAGTCCCAGTCGGAGGTGAAGGGATGAAAAAGAATAAAAAATTGGCACACCTCTCTCTAAAACAAGAGATCTCTTTATAAGAAAAAATAAATTATAACCTAATCTAAGATACATTGAACTTGGTCTTCTCTTTTTCTTTATCTCTTTCTCTCCAAATTGACTCCAACTTCTTCATGATTATCCTCCAAGAGTCCCATGTAATCTTTTATTTGCTCCCCAAGAAAAACAAGATAAATCTTATAAAATCAAATAAAATGTATTAGTTAAATAAAATAAACAAACAAAATAATAAATATGGGAATACTAAAATGTATAATTAATGTGTATATCATTGTGCACATACATGGTACAAAGGGCTGATCCCCCTAAGTACGAGAAGTAAGGTCCATATAATTTTATGACTGTTAAAGGTTTGAAGTATGAATACTTGATAACCTGGGACATAGTTCATAGTCTTGTGACCCTCAGATATACTTTTGATTCTTGTTCCTAATCTTGATTCAAAAGCCGAGCTTTTATTATCCAGTATCCATTGTTCACTCGCATGTTATTATTATTACTATTATTATTATTATTATTATTATTATTATTATTATTATTATTATTATTATACTTGTGGGCAATTGTTGCTCACTCTTGCATAATAACATTGCAGCTAAGGTTGAAAGAGTTGACGAGTCATCCACTAGTAAATGAAAGGGTAAGGCAAACAAGTGATGAAGACTTGTTTATTATTATTTGAGAATGTTGATGTTAAAACTTATTATGTTATGTTTAAGACTTATTTGTTTATGTTATTTCCGCATTGATGTATTAAGGTTAGATAATATGATATTAATTTATTTAACATGTTGCAACCCTTATGAGAGGATTTCTATTTAAATTTATGAGTTTCATTTATTTATGGATAGTTAGATGTGTTATAATTGGACAGTGAACACCAAATTCTGTGGAATTGATGTAACCAGATTTGGGGGTATCATAGGTATGGTCCAAAACCTCCAAGCAGGCGCATCACATCATCTGATTTAGCTACCCAACAACTCCAAAGGGAACTTCAAGAGACGCAACAAAAGTTACAAATGTCTGACTCTCAAGTAAATGATCTTAAGACATGACAAGTGGCTGAATTTGAGACTGAATTGTCTGATTTGAAAACTCAATTGGTTCATCAAGGTGCAAATATCAACAAACCTATGGCAATTATGATTGCTAATGGGATGAACATATAGGCTAAAAAAAAATCGTGTAAGTAATAAATACTTTTAAACTTCAATGAATCTTTCAAATGTTGTTTTCCATTGTTGTATTTGTGTTAATGCAGATTTTTCTTAAAAATAATTTTATGTTTTAAAAAAGAGCTAAAAAATTAATAAGAAATTTAATTATGGTAGTTTGATATTAAAAAAATAATAAAAAATTAATGACAAATTAAGAACATCGAATTACTTTATTGTTATAACGTAATAATAAAAAATATTGTTTCAAAAAGACTATAAATTTTACAATGTGAACAAAATGAGTACAAGTTTATTCACCTATGTCTGGATTTCTGACATCTCGACTGTAGACGGGTTGTATACGGTAAAAAATAATAATGTTGTTGTATAAAAAATGTTCATATAATACTCATATACACACATGTATATTTGTGGACCCTACATATTACGTGGAGCTTATAATATATATGTGTATGACATGTAAAATTCACAAATATATGTGTGTATGTGAATATTATGTGAATCTTTTTTATATGATCCTTGCATTATTGTACGGTAAAAGAGATAAAATTATTTTTGTCAGAAAGTTAATTTGTGCAAAATATTTTACAAGAAAACGACAAAAATAACTGTCTAATTTGATTTTAATAAAATAAAAGGTGGTCAAATGTATTTGTGTTGTACTTATATTAGACGTTGGTTTAAAGCTATTGACATTATGGCACACAAGTTACGTGCATAAATTATATTGAATAAAATAAAAAAATTTAAAATTTAGAGCATTAAATAGAAAATAATAAAATTAATATAAAAAAAAAGACAAAATAATAAGGAAACTGATATTTTCATATCACTTTTTTGATATTTCCACACATGATCCACATGCCAATAAAAATTGGGCACATTAACTAAATTTTATAAAATTTAGAACAATAAATAAAAAAATATAAAAAATTAATATAAAAAAGGCAAAATAATAATATAGCTTATGATTAGCACGACCTAACTACTACTAACATCAGAAAAGGATTCCCCACTGACGAAAAGTCAGATCTGATGGCTCCAGCGCGTGAGAGCTTGTCCGGCTGCGAAAAACCTTTCAAGACTTCCCTTATCCTTCGGCCACCTCACACCAATAATTTATTTTTCTCTCTCTTTAATTATTTTCAGATCTAATCCCTTTACCCCTCCAAGAACTCGTCCGATTTCCTTCTCTGAAAACCAACAACCTCTCTCTCTATCTCCCTAGAGTTTTCACTCACAACCACATTCAAATAGTGAGATGGAGCAGCTGAACCACTTTAGCCATGAACATCCACTGATCCTTATTGAGCTCAATGAAAATCATGCTCAGGCAGATGTTGTTTGCTATGGGTGCAATACAACAATAACCAAAGGCAGCTTCACTTATACTTGCAATAGTAGAAGTAGTCAAGGTGGTTGTGACCATATCTTTCTGCACAAAACCTGCGCAGAATTGCCGCAAACAGTGGAACACCCTATGCACCTAAAACACCCAGTTAATCTCAGCTACTGCCCACATTATAATAGCAAATCTTGCATTTGTAGCATATGTAAGGAATCTGGCTGGAAATGGTTCACTTATGAATGTATTCCTTGCGAGTTTGACGTCTGCTTGAGATGCGCTTTAGAGGAGTATGTGTTTAAACAACAATCTATAGAAGAACGCAGCTTTCGACATGAAAGTCACAAGCAGCACACGTTAACCCTTCTTCAAAGGACAGCCTTTTTCCAATGTGATGCTTGCGACTGTAAAGATGATGACTTGTCCTATGTATGTACCACTTGTCCATTTTGGATTCACAAGAGTTGTGCTTCTGCTCCGAGTACCATGGAGTATTGTAGATTCCACGATCACCCTCTTCGCCTGGCCTACTCTCTTCCCAAACAATTTAGCACTTTTCCGCAACTCTGCAGCATCTGCGGTGACAAAGTGCACCAATACAAGTGGCTTTATTATTGTGCCAATTGCAGATTTTTTGCTCATATCAAATGTGCTACATCAACTGAGATAGAGTCATCTTTGATGTGAGTTTTATGACCACCACTATTTCTTTATTAAACATGAAAAAAATGTCAGTATCTAGATATAGATACGTAGTTTATCTGGACAAAATATTGGTGAATTATACGGTATAAACCATCAATGTTTTGTCTAGTTGCCTAGTACTACTCGCTGAACATTAATTCCGTGTGTTTAGTTTCTATTCCTTGGTTTCTATTCAGGCACGACCATTTTAACATTCGTAAACTTTTGGTTTCAGATCTATTAAGAATGTTGAAGATGCTGAGAAAAAACATCTTGATGAGTCTAATATGGTACACTTCCCGCTGACTGATGCCATAGAGAAACAATTTATCATGGCAATTAGTGTCACAGATGATACAGCTATAGCACCAGATTATATCAACCATTGGGCTCATAAAGATCATCCACTAGTACTTTCTGACCAACTCAAAAAGAGCAACATTATTGAGATGGTGAATCGAGATGATAATCAAATGCTATGTGACGGTTGTGTGAGACCTATATTAATTGATGAGCAACACTATGGTTGTGTTCAGTGTAATTTCTTTCTTCACAAATATTGTGCTGAGTTGCCACCAAAGTTGCAACACGCATCACACCCAGAACACGAGCTCGTTAGACATAAATACGCCAAACCTATGTATTACATCAAATGCTATAAATGCGGATTCTTATGCAATGGGATTTTCTTTTATTGCAATTCCTGCGAATTCTACCTTGATCTCAGGTGTGCTTGGCTACCAAATACAATTAAACATGAAGGTCACAAGCACCCTCTTAGTCAACTCGAAGTACCAGGTGGTGATTGCAAGGGATGGGGATACAAATTTCCTGATACGGACGCCTTTGCATGTAAAGTTTGTGATTTCCTGGTAGCGACATTATGTGCTTTTACGCCAAGTGTGGTTAGGCACAGATGGGATCCTCACCCAATTCCATTACTCTATCCTCCGGTCAAAAATCATCCAGATGAATTCTATTGTGAGATATGCGAAGAGGAAATAAACCCAAACTATTGGCTCTATCATTGTCATACTTGTGATCAATCCTTTCATCCTGCATGCCTTTATCCATATTATGCTTACTCGAATATCAAATTTGGGTCAGCCAAAATTAAAGTTGCCGATCACCCACATAGACTCGCATTTGTTGGTATGGAAAAGCATAACTTCTATTATCAAGAATGTCGGAGTTGTGGTGATGATATTCCTGATGGGTCACCGGTCTTTGCATGCGAATCATGTAGCTTTCAACGCTGTATTAGCTGCTGTAATCCAGATTTATGATAAATGATATTTGCTTGTTACCACTATACCACTCCAATCCTTTGTGGTTGATAACGGTGTATTTCGGTCTACTCAACCAGTGAAACTGGATGCTATCAGATATCTGAAAAGTAACAATATCAATAATACTTTTTAAAAACTTGTCATTCTTCTTATTATTTAAAAACTTCTTAAATGCCAACAATAAAAAAAAATTAAATTAGAAATTATTATTTAAAATTTTATCTCTAATTTTAGAAGATAAAGATTATAATCTTCAAATCAAATGCATCTCTCAAAAGAAGTTGAGAAAGAAAATGACAGACCACCTATCCTATTAATGACAACCCATAAATTTAATAATGATATAATCTATGTGTTTAAATAGTTCAAGGTTCTGTAACAGCCTAGGAGGTCATTCTCCAAGACTTGGTCTACATGTCTCAGCACGAAAGTGACTTCCACAATGAAAACATAGGAGATTTCCTAGTCGAAGAATATTCCAAGGCAAAATACTTGCAATTAGACAAAGTTTGGTAAAATACTTGCAATTAGACAAAATATAGGAGATTTCCAAGTCGAAGAATATAGGTAAGGGTGTAAATGAACTGAATCGAGTCGAGTATTGAGTTGCTCAGATTTAATTTACAAAATTTATCGTGTATAAAATAAGATTTGATTGAAACTCGATTAGCTACCGAGTCGAGCACGATCTCGAATCGAGCCAGAGTAGTTTGCATTTTTCGAACAAATATGATCTGAGTATAAATAAAAAATTATAATTTGAGGAGATTCGAGTAATTTATCGAACTTTAAAATTTGCTCATAGTTGAATCATTTATATTTCGAGTCGAGTTTGAATCGAACTTTTAGTTACACTACAAGGACAAAGCTTATTAGCGATCGCCTATCTGCGACCGATCGCAGATAGGTATCGGCCACCGAATACGGTCACAGATAGAGGTCGCATATATTCTGAAAGCTGACTGCACGTCGGTGACCACTTTTAGAGATCGAAAATTCAGCGACCGACATATAGCGACCGATGTCGTCGCTAAGCTGAGTCAGGTCTCATTATTGACGTGACCCATGTGTCAGCGCCCACCATTAGCGACCACCCCAGTCGCTGATATCCCCAAGTCACGCACGGTCGCTGATACATAATAGCAACCGAACGCGGTCGCTGATTAATAAAATTTTAAATTTTTTTTTTGCCTGTTTTGTGGGTTTTCCAAAAAAATTATACCTGTTTGTACTTGTTTTATATCTCAACACACAACAGTATATATAAATCACCAAAACTATATAAATTAATCGATCCACGTCCATAAACCAACACAATAAACAAATCGCTCGAGCGACTAAAATTTATATAAAAAATATATATTGAATCTAAAACTATAATTAACTCCATTGCCTTTGACATCATACAACTCAACAAGCAAACGATTAGTTGTAGTGAAATGAAATATTACAATCTAAAGATTTTATGTTTTCTTTCTAGATATACGTAGCATCTTAACTACTCTTACCAGTCATATTTATAGACCTTCTGCAAAGAGAAACTTTTCCTGAAAAAAGATACCATAGAAGAACCATAAGTAACTAAACATAAAGCTAAATAAATGACAAAATTACCCCGACATCATCATCCATATCCTGCTGTTGTGTTAACGTTCGCCACTGCATAAACTAATGCCTGCGCCAAGTGTAAGAAGTAGATTACGATCTTGATAGTCGGTCGTCGTCGATAAAGTTTGTCTCCAGTACTCCTTGAGAAGTGTAAGCTAGTTGTAGCCCACCTCTCCATGAAATCGGAAAACATCCTCGGTTTTATAGTCCTAGGCCTTTCAGCTGTTACTCCTGTTTTTGCAAAATCAACTGCCATAGAGTGAAAGGTTGTCAAATTTGACATTTTTTACTCGTAGTCTTATCTTTCTCAAGGTCTGCATGTACTAAATGTGCAGTAGAAATTGTACCCAATGTATGAGAGACAAAGGAAGAGTTGCAGGAAATTCAACAATCTCCAATAAATATTTCACCATAATATACTTTCTCTCGAATTCTTAGAACAAAGTGGTTAATTCCCGAACAAAGTGTTAATTCCCAAACTGTTTAACCACTTTGTTCGGGAGTTCAACATGAAGTACAATTGAATTAATTGAACCACTTATTGGGAACTGTTGAATTTCATGCAACTCTAAAGGAGTCTCTCATATTTCATGCAAACCTTGAGTTAGCTAAGACTATGAGTAAAAAATGTCTTAGTTGCCAACCATTCACTCTATGGCAGTTGATTTCGCAAAAACAAGAGTAACAGCTGAAAGACCTAGGACTTTAAAATCGAGGATGTCTCTAGATTTCATGGAGAGGTGGGACAAACCAGCTTTTACACTTCTCAAGGAGTATTGGGGGGAAACTTGATCATGCTAGTCTTGAATCTATAGTGAATGAGAAGTCGCAATCTGTTTGTTCACAGAATATAATATCATCAAGATGTGTATATAAAATACTGAAAGATATTTATGTTTATATACTCAAATGACAACGCTTTAATTAAAAAAAATAGAATGACACTGATTTAATTAAAATAAATAAAAGAGAGAACATACTTTATCAATAATTCAACTGCAACATCCTTAAGACCGACTTATTTCGAATGTTTTGTAACCAAATATCAGCATTTTCTTGAAAAATACTTTCTCTCACAATCTCTATCATGAAAGTATAATATGAATCTGCGATCAACTTAATTAGTCTTGAATCTGACTCCACAAAGCAGTATCTCCAAAATATATACAACAAATTGGAGAAAGATGAAAGTGTGCACTTGCTAAAATATAACTTGTCACAATTAGATGGAAACTTCAAGTTATATATAATGTAAAACAAATACGTACCTTCATCATCGCCCATGAGTAATGATTACTAGGAGAAGAGTCAAGAACTTCCTTGTATGCAGGATTCGACATAGCAGTTGCAGCTAATACTCTAACAGGTTCCTCTGCAGCCAAAAAAATATGGGTCGTGTAGTTCTTGTTTGTGTCCCATACTCGAATAATTAGTTAATTGAATTACTGCGGACATTCCTCATTGTTCCATCATAACAGAAGACAACATCTCGAAGGAGGACCATTAAGCTGTTGAACAGAACGTCTCACCTCTTTTTCTGTGAGAACCACCCATCTGAGGAATTTGAAGTGGTTAAAAGCTGTCTATGTTATGGATTGGACCCATATCAAGCGATGATTTATTCATAGTAGAGAAGTTATCTTTCGTTCTATACTATGAATGAATCATCGCCTGATATGGGTCCAATCCATGACATAGACAGCTTCTCACCACTCTGAATTCCTCATATGGGTAGTTCTCACAGAAAAATAGGTTTTGACATTTTGTTCAACAACTTAATGGCACTCCTTCGGGATGTTATCATCTGTTATGATGGAACAGTGAGGAATGTCTGCAGTAATTCAATTAACTTATTATTCGAGTGTGAGACACAAACAGGAACTACACGACCCATATTTTTTTGGCTGCCGAAGAACCTGTTGGAGTATTAGCTGCAATTGCTATAGGACATTTTATCTTTTGGTTCAACCTCTTATAGGATATTTTAGTTAATTTCAACGTGAAAGATGCCGATATTCAAGCCGAGGATAGTGTATACTTTTTTTCTTGGTTTCCCAAGTTATACCTAAGCTTGCCCAGAACTAATCCTTGCCCAGAACTAATCCTCTGAGGTGCGGTTAGTGCCGAAACGTGAATCTCTTCCAAAAAAGTTTGTTGCATCCACAAGGATTTAAAACCGAGATCTCTTACTTAAGCGATCAGAGCCCCTTTCACTCAGGCAAACCTTAATTGGTGAGGATAGTGCATTCTTATTATATATGTTCTGAACTTACCTATTATTTATAACATGTGGTGGCGGATTTGGCTTCTTTAATACTTCAAAAAATCAACCCATCACACTCTTGGATACCATAATTATTAAAAAAATCTTAGCACAATAGTAAATTAAGTTTTGATAGGAACATTTCAAAACATATTAACTAAAACTTCTTTTTTCTATTTAAATATTTGTTCTTAAATATCCTAACACGACTTATAGACGACCGAAGAGAATGGAGAAGAGAGCATACTAGAAAATGTAAATTTCAATTCCACAAATATATATAGAGCTCACTTTTTACTATTTACAGTTGAGGTCATCACCTTATATAGGCGTTGGGATACAGTTAAGTGTTAAAAGATTAATTAGTTCTAATCCAAGGTTACCAATCATCCTCTAATACTTTTAGAATATTTACAAGCATGCTTTCATATGGATAAATATTGAACACTATAATACAAAATCATATACAAATGTAAGAGTATTCTAAATAGGGGAGCACTATTTTCACACGTGTTTTTAATATTTTCACATGATTATTTTTCACGTGAAGATGTAACCCACTGTATACTCATGTGAACCATGTGAAAACATCAAAAATACATAAAAAAATATTGGTTCCCTTCTAAATAATATTAATTAATGTAGTTAAATGAGCTCATTATGTATGACGAAAATGTTTAGTGAATAACAACCTAACTTAGCATTCTTAAAAAATGTGTATATTGTGTGACATTATTTTAACAAAATCTCAACTAATTTTAACTACAATTGGGGGTTTAAAGAATCTCATTAATGTATCATATTCATATCTCTGGATCAAAGTATTTTGTGCTAAATATGCAAAGACACTCATATTCATATCTCTGGATCAAAGTATTTTGTGCTAACTATGCAAAGACACTCATTTCCTTTGTCACAATCTAAGAAGGCCAAATTTAAATTATTATTTTTTTAAATCCACTTTTTGTGTTTTTTTCCTTTCAATTGTCAAGTGAGAAAAATCATAGGACTTAATTTTTTAAAATCTTTGTTTGAATATGTTGTCATCTCTCAAACCTTACTGCATTATTCTCCAGGGCTCCATTCCCAAGATGGAATCCATTTTCCCATCCAATGGTTTCCCCTTCAACTCCACAAAATTAATGGATATATATATATATATATATATATATATATATAGAGTCCGGATCAGGTCCGGGAGTCCGGACCTGATTAAAATACGGACTTCTTTTTTTTTTTTGGTTTTTTTTTTAAAACAACTAATAAAAAATGTATAGTAATTTATGGAACTGAAAATATTTCATAATACAGTGTTTTGGTGTGATTTGGATACATATAACAAAACAAGTTGTACAGTCTGTACTTGATCAGGTCCGGACTCCCGGACCTGATCCTCATACTATATATATATATATATATATATATATATATATATATATATATAACACGGTTCGTCGCTATATATACAACTGTTTTTAGCGACGGACAACATATAGTGACGGTTGTATATATAGCGACGGACAGAACAGTCGTCCGGTCCGTCGTTAAAGGAGGGTAAGCAAAACATATTGAATAAAGGGTAAGTTTAAGATCCGGACCGTGTATATATATATATATATATGGTGAATTATCTTGTTAGGTATGTGAATTGAGGAACAACTGTCTGTTAGGCCTAACATTAACACAATTGTGTTGATATCAGGTTTAACAATCACAAACTTTCTACTGACAAGGTCAGCAACCAACAGAAAATTTTCTTTCCAAGACATTTTATTAAATTGCAACCACTTGAATCATGATGATGAACTCATTCTTATTGGACCGCCCAAACACAATTCTTAATTTAATAATCTCAAGTTTATTAGAGACTCCAACAGCTTCTTACGCATGCGCTTTGCATAGTAATTAATTAATGACACACAGCTATTAAGGAAATTTAATTAGTAGTAGTAAATGTAGTAGTAAGCATGCCGCATGAGGCATGACTAATTTAACATTAGTACTTAACTACTCCAAAGAAGATACCACAAGACAAGTAATATATACATATATTAATAATAAAAAATTATGTGCCTATAATATTAGACTGAGACGCGTGTGCAACAGTGATATATATATATATATATATATATATATATATATATATATATATATATATATATATATATATATATGGGGTTCAATCCATGGCAACCGGTTGCCATGGAACTATTCCCAGCAACCCACTTTTCAGCCGTAGATCAAAATAATTAAGGGCTTAGATTGAAAGAAAAAAAAAACCCAGCCGCTACTAGTAGAAGCGGCTGTTACATCACACTTTATTAGCATAGTTATTTACCAAAAAACCCTCAAAATTGGACATTGCCGCTACTACAAGTAGCGGCTTACACTCTCTCTCCTCTGCCACACTCTCTCTCCTCTTTAATATACACTCCTCCCACTCTCTCTCTCTCCTCTTTAATATACAATACATTTTATTATTTCCATACATACATAACATAACCCATAATATATATTCATCATTCTCTCCTCTTTAATACAAATAAATTAGAATATTTCAAAATTAAAATTTTAATATAAATAAATTGATAGACTATTAACATTGTTATAATTTTGATATAAATAAATAGATAGATTATTAATATTATTTCCATGTAATATTGTTATACAATAAAAAGACTATTATTTTTTAATGTATGTAGTACGAAATTATAACAATATTATTTTTAATGTATGTAGTACGAAATAATAAAAATAATAATCTTTTTTAATATTATTAAAATTTTAAAAAAAAAATAGTCTTTTTTTAATGTATAACAATATTAAAATAATAGTCTTTTTAATGTATAACAATATTATTTTAATATATAATATTGTTATACATTAAAATAATATATAATATTGTTATACATTAAAACAATATTGTTATATATTAAAATAATATTGTTAAAATAATAGTCTTTTTTTAATGTATAACAATATTAAAATAATAGTCTTTTTAACGTATAACAATATTATTTTAAAACTCTACAAATGACACTTAAAAACTAAGGTGTTGTTTGATTGTATCTTAACAATCCACCTCTTAATGTATCTTAACAACCCATGTCTTTATATTAAGAGGTTCTCTGAATAATTTAGACTCATATTTATATCTTAACTATTCAGAGTATCTCTTAATACAAATATGTGGATTTTTAAGAGGGATTAAGAGGTAGATTGTTAAGATACATTAAGTGTAATCAAACATTACCGACCAAATTTAATTTAAAAAGATCCACTTAATTTTTTAAGGTTTTTTGTCCCTTTCAATTATCAAATGATGAAATATCAATAATAAATACACTTTCTCTCTTTCCATCCGGTTTCACCTCAACTCTGTAAAACAGCTTCGGAAGGTGTTTGTTTTTATCTAATTGCAAGATTCTTTGAATATTTTATCTCGCAATCCTAACTTCATTTCTGTCTAAAACACAATTCTTAATTCAACTGTCTGTTAGGCCTAACACTGACACACTTGTGTTGACATTAGGTTTAACAAGCACATAGAGTACTTAATTACTACTGACAAGGTCAGCAACCAACAAAATTTTTCCTTTCCAAGACATTTTGTGAAAGAGTATTTCTATCCAGACCGAAAATTTGGCCAAAAAAATTAGGTCGAAAAAATAAAATGAATTTATTCTCGCAAATAATTGGATAGTACAATCTAATTATTCGCGGGAACAAATTCATTTTGTTCTTCCGGTCAAATTTATCTATCCGCATATACTTATTGTTTATGAAATTGCAACCTCTTAATGATGCTAATCAGAATTTTTCGTCCTAAGTAGACATTTTATCTTTTGGTTCAACCTCTTATATTTCAACGTGAAAGATGCCAATATTCAAATCGAGAATAGTGCATACTTATTTTTTTGGTTTTTCAAGGTATATCTAAGCTTGTTCAGAACTAATCTTCTGAGGTACAGTTGGCACTGAAACGGAAATCTCTTCCAAAAATTTTTGTTGCATTCATAAGCATTCAAAATCGAGATCTCTTTTTTAAGCGACTAGGCCCCTTCCACTCAGATCAATCTTGGTTGGTGAGTATAGTACATAGTTATTATATATGTTATGAACTTACCTATTATTTATCATACAAACTTATATAATATAACATGTGGTGGTGGATTTTACTTCTTTAATACTTCAAAAAATCAACCCATCACACTCGTGGATACCATAATTATTAAAATAATGTTAGCACAATATTATTAACTAAAACTTCTTTTTTCTATTTAAATATTTGTTCTTAAATATCCTAACACGACTTATACTAGAATATGTAAATTTCAATTCCACAAATATAAATAGAGCTCACTTTTTACTATTTACAGTTGAGGTCATCACCGTATATAGGCGTTGGGATACAGTTTAGTGTTAAAAGATTAATTTGTTCTAATCCAAGGTTACCAATCATCCTCTAATACTTTTACAATATTTGCAAGCATAATTTCATATGGATAAATATTGAACACTATAATGCTATTGTAAGCATAATTTCATATGGATAAATATTGAACACTAAAATCGTATATAAATGTAAGAGGATTTTAAAAAAGAGAACACTATTTCTACATATGTTTTTAATATATCTACATGATTCTTTCTCACGTGAAGGTATAACTCACTGTATGCTCATGTGAACCATGTGTAAATATCAAAAATACATACGAAAATATCAATTCCCTTCTAAATAATATCAATTAATGTAGTTAAATGAACACATTATGTGTGACGAAAATGTTTAGTGAATAACAACCTAACTTAGCCTTCTTAAAAAAATGTGTATATTGTGTGACATTATTTTAACTAAATATCAACTAATTTGAACTACATTTGGGGGTTTAAAGAATCTCAATGTATCATATTCATATCTCTGGATCAAAGTATTTTGTGCTAACTATGCAAAGACACTCATTTCCTTTTGCTTACTATATCAATCTACAGTCTAAATAACTTTGTTCCAAACTCCTTTGTCACAATCTAAGAATGCCAAATTATTTTTTTTTTTAAATCCACTTTTTTGTGTTTTTTTTCCTTTCAATTGTCAAGTGAGAAAAATCACAAGACTTTTTTTTTTAAAAAAATCTAATTTTTGAATATGTTGTCATCTCTCAAACCTTACTGCATTATTCTCCAGGGCTCCATTCCCAAGATGAAATCCATTTTCCCATCCAATGGTTTCCCCTTCAACTCCACAAAATTAATGGATATATATGGTGAATTATCTTGTTAGGTATGTGAATTGAGGAACAACTCTCTGTTATGTTAGGCCTAACATTGATACAATTGTTGGTTTATGATTTTAATGATGACAATATTATTGGATTTATATTTAATCTAATGGACTTGAGTTTTAATTATTTGGGCTGATTTAAATTTGGTTATTATGTTGATGTATTTAGCCCAATTTAATATTATAGTCTATGACTCTGAAAGGATTTCTTTTTATAATAACATGCTAATAATTTGAAAAGGATTCCTATAAAGCAATTCTGTTTTGATAATGTCTGACTTGTTATTTGATTGAGATTTAAAACTATATCAGGTATGCTCATTGTTCTTATATTTCAGCTATTTTAGTTTGACTAGGATAATATACATTTTTGATATCTGATATTATATTCGTTGGTGATATAACAACTGTGAATGAGATAATCATGCTATTCTTTCATTATATATCCGTTAGTCATTTTATCCAAGCTGCTGAGTTCATAAGTGTCCAACGGGTATGAGGCTTTTAAGCTAACAAATATATAGCCGTTGTTTTTCTTGGTTATATATATATATATTTATACTATCTTTTCCGGTTTTAGCAGAGACACAAGGAATGATATATCAATGAAGGAATACTCAAAGCAAATATCATCTTTATACATCTATTGAAAACTATTATTATTTATTCTTTCCAACTAGTCTGAGTAATATTGTTAGATTTTCATTAGCTGAAAAATCACAGCATAGTGTATTCAATTTACTTTGTAAGTTTCAGTAGTGGATAGTTTGTTCAAGGGAAGCTTTCAAGGTTGCAGAGGTGCAAAAGTTGCAGAGGTGCAAAAGGGGCAGATGTGTTCATCACAGTGAAAAGCTTCATTTGAACAGGGAGTACTTTTTATTGTATTTAAATTGAGTTTTAAAATTAATAAAAAGAGTCTCCAATACCAGTTGGTATTGGACGTGGATTAAGACATTAGAGGTTAAGGGCAGAACCACGTAAAAATCTTTGTGTCTGTGGTTTGATATTTCTTGTGGTTTGATTGTTAGTATTTTATTTTGACGTCTTAACACATTCACGTAACAGTAGTCTGCTAATAGAAAATTACACTAATCCAGACACTGTTTCAAATTCGCTTCATCTGTCTGCATTATAATTAAAATATAATTTGGTCTAATCCAGACACTATTCTTCTTTGCATTATACTGTCTGTTTTAGTACTGAAACAAGAAATTAAAAATTAGTCATTGTTAAACAAGTTTTAGTTTAAACACCTATTCATCCCCTCTAGGTGTGCATATACACAGAATTACATTTGGTATCAGAGCTAGACTCTACTAATATTGATCTTAGTAGGTCGTAGGGGAAGATCCTATGGCACACCTCAACTTTCAAGAAGGACAATCCACAAGTAGGCCTCCTCTATTGCTCGGAAGTGAGAACTTCAACTTTTGAAAGTTCAGAATGATGATCTCTCTCAAACGAGACCCATATGAGTGGTGGGAAGTTAAAAATTATGACGCCCCCAAAATAGGTTTAATACTCAACCCATTCTGAGTCGCCAAATACATGGTACAGAATCCAAATACAATCTTTTATAACATACGGTCGTGTAAAATACGATAACACAAACTATGAGCTTCGATACAAATCGTATATAATACGAAATATAAACACTCAAATTCATTCCTTATTCATTACAATTATTGTCCCACAATTTTATAGAATAGTGAGGACTTCTACAGATCTAACTCTGATCATCACACTATTTCCCGACTAGTCCCCGCAACATTCCCATTCCCTGAAGAGGACAATAGATGAAAACGGTGAGCTCAACTAGTCCAGTAAAGAATATTATGACTAAGATAATGAAAAATAAATTATCGTTAGCCTTCAATAAATCAGATAAAATATAATGGACAACAAGTTTTAGATCAATATTCGCAGCGAAAATAACAATTCATTAGAAGAGTTAAGTAGAGAATGAAGTCTACTATCTTCTATGATTTAAAAGTCCATCATCAATATTTTATCCCCTATAACACCAATCAAATTACATCTTGAATCAAATATTCATCTTTGCACTACGGGCCAAAGATATTCATTTGTATCACTAGTTGGTCATGTTCATCTCAACACCTGTCCATCTTTGCACTACGGGCCAAAGATATTCATCAGGTAATCATTCATCTTTGCACTACAGGCCAAAGATATTCATCAAATAATCATTCATCTTTGCACTACATGTCAAATATATTCATCAAGTAATCATTCATCTTTGCACTACAGGCCAAAGATATTCAGTTATATCGCCATTTAGGACTGTAGATGATGAAAAATAATACGAATAACGAATCTAGTGAGATAAAGGACAAATATTAGAGAATTTATCCAGAGTTCAAAAATGAAGATCAAAACCTGGATCCAATCAAAGATAAAAAAAATAATTTTTTTACCGTAAATAGTATTCCGTGAATAGTAACTCGACATGAAAGGATAAAAATTTCACGAGAAAGTTTAGAAAATTATTCCGGTGAAATGATACTAGATAAAAAGCAAAACTCAAGAAATTTCTGATCATTTCAGGAATTATAGAAGCAATACTTACCGTGGTAAGTTCAAATTTAGGAATCTAGAATAAAATATTATCACTTTCATAATATGGAATATGAAAAAAAAATAACATTTATTATGAATATTGAAAGAAAATAACATCATTTACGAGAAAAATAATATCCTTTACCTTAGTAAAATATTAGATCTGACTGGAATATCGGATATTATGCTGACGAAAACTTGCACTATTATCAACACTCAAAGTATCTAAATATTCACAAGAAATACGCTCGATATTACAAAGAGAAAATTTTCTGATTCTGGTGTGATTTTCATTTCTAACTAAGCATCCTATTTATAGGAATTGTGTGGCACACCAAGATTGGAAAAAAAAATCCCACGGATGATTTTCAAGCCCAAACTTTTGACAATCCTGCACCTCACCAATTCCACCCACCATTTTTGAAAAAAAGAATTCAAACCACATGTTTATATATATATATATATATATATATATATTAAAATATTTATTTTCAAAACTTCAATAATTCATAATAAATAACCATTTTATCAGAAAAATGCGAACCTTATGTCCATTCGATGTGAAATTTAATTTTCTACAACTTTGTCGAAGAAAGTTTTTCTAAATTCCGAACGAAAAATGACTCAAATTTACATACGGATGACTTTTACACACCTCCATTCCAACAAAATACATATGCTGATAAAAACAATCATCAACACTAATTCCTTCATTTATATCCACATTGAATAAATATTTCCTTATCATATATATCAACAATTAATTATTCACAAATAATATTACAGAACTACAATATTGACAACTAGGTCGTTCCCAGGAAAGAGGGGGCCTTCCAATAAGGATTTCTCCTTACTAGCGCGCAATTACGTACCCCCTTTCCTAAACAGAACTTCCTTAGACATTGCCAATAATGTTATCTAATAATATTATTCAAATAATATGAATTATTGATTTGATAATGTGAAATACTGTGCAGTGACAATTATTAAATCAATAATACAAAATATCAACGTAGCAACTATTTAATCAATAAAATATTATACAATTATCAATGTAGCAATTATTGAATCAATAAAATAAAATATTGAACAGTAATTACTGTAACAATTATAGAGTAGTGACTTCTTACGTAAGAATCAATAATTAGAATTACTGTGCAATACCGTGTGCTACTGTGCAACACCGCGTATTACTGTATTTTAACCACCGGGTATTTCAACAGTTTTAACGGTAAAAGTTTTACCATTATTTTTGTAAAAAGGTTACTTCTGTCGCTTTCTATATCCGACAGTTATTCCGTTGTGGGGCACACAAACGGCTGCGTCGTCGTACGAATATTCTCCGACAACAAGAATATTTCACGACCAAACGAATATTTCCCGATAACAATGAATATTTTATAACCACTTGCTTATTTTAAAATATTTGTACATTCCACCCATAACTCATCACATTTATCAAATCAATACCTTACTATTTCAAAATAATATAAAAAGAAATTTAAATCTTTATTCATAAAATTTGGGGTCTTACAAAAATGGACCAGTCATTCCGCGATATGATGATGGCAAGCCAAAGAATCTCATGGAAATGGACTCAAATGAATCGTATATGGTATCCTATTATTCCAAGGCCATGAATACACTTCTAAGCGGCATGGTTCAATCAGAGATAGATAAGGTCTCTTCTTGTAATACGGCTAAGGAAATTTGGGACACAGTCATTATGTGTCGTGAAGGTACTACTAAAGTGAAGGAGGTCAAGCTAAGCATGCTAATGCACGAATATGAACTATTCAAATTGGAGAAAAATGAATCAATCAGAGATGCCCAGGCAAGATTCCTCACGCTAATGAATTCTCTAAGCATGCTCGGACGAAAGATTGATCAAAAGGAAATCAATCGAAAGCTTCTCAGAGTCATGCCAAAGCGATTCACACCAAAGGTTACTACACTTCAAGATTCAATCACAATCAGCACAATGGAAACTCTCACTTTATTTGGAGAGCTTGAAGAGTTTAAAAACCAACAAAAATTGTATGATGAAGAAGATGAAGAACCAAGGAAGAAGACCTTGGCTCTATAAGATGAAAGCTGCATAGAAGGTAACGTTGAAGATTCGGATGAAGAAATAGCCTTAATGCCTAGAAAATTGAGGGAGCTGATTCGAAAGAAGAATAGATCAAAATTTCCAACAAAAGATTTCAAGTAAAAGCCATAAGAGGAAACCTGTTTCGAATGTGGAAGGCCTGGTCACTTCAAAAGTGACTGCTTCCAACTAAAAAGAAAGAACAAAGCAAATGGTTTAAGAGGAAAGGCTCTAATGACTTGGAGTGATGATGAATCTGATCATGAAGATCAAGAAGAAGAAACTGCTCAACTTTGCTTCACTGGAATACATAATGAGGAAACATTCGAGGTAAGTCCTGAACTTGGGAAAATTACTATTTTCGACTATTTTGTTTTAAAAAATGAAAACCTTCGTATGAAAGAGAAAAATGCTCACTTAAAAAGTTGGATAAATAACTTAATGAAGGAAGTAGAAACCTTAATTGAAGAAAAACAAGAAATAGTTAAAGATTGCACATCAAGTGAAGTATCCAAGTTAAATGCTAAAAATTGATTATCTTGATAACTATAATAAAATTTTATATAATCGTGCAAACAAATTAAATGAAGAATACAGTGATCTTAAAAAGAAAAATGATAATTTAAAAGAAAGTTTAAAAATGACAGATACATGTATTGATGCATTTAATGATGGAAAAATAGTAAACATGCAAGATAATAATGAGAAAGAAATAGTTTCTTTAAAAAATGATCTTGCTAAATTTGTTCAAGGAGAAGAAAATTTAAATATAATGTTGGGTGCTCAACGGTCAAGTTTAGATAAACAAGGAACTGGGTACAATCCTATTAAGAATATAAAAAGCACTACTAATAAAATTCGAGTAATAAATAATAAACCAAGGAACAAGCCTCTTTATTGCTCACCTTTCGTTACTTGCAAATAATGTGGTTTAAAAGGACATTTTGATTTTAATTGTAATAAAATAAAAATAAAACAAGTTTGGGTAAAGAAAGGAGAATTACTTGCTACTAACAAAACCGGACCCAAACAGATGTGGGTACCAAAATGATGAGCTACTTCTTTATTTTGTAGGTATGCTTAAAAGCCAAAGTACCATCACATAAATGGGTACTAGACATTAGATGTTCTAGACACATGACGGGTGATAGAACTAAATTTATCTCACTTGTTGCAAAGAAAAGGAGGAACTGTGACGCCCCCAGAATAGGTCCATTCAACCCAACCCATTCTGAGTCGCCAAATACATGGTACAGAATTCAAATACAAACTTTATATCATACGGTCGTGCAAAATACGACCACACAACTGTGAGTCTCAGTACAAATATGTAGAAAATATTAAGATTCAAACTAAGTCCTCATTACAATTATTATCACACTATTTATCAGAAATAGTGAGGACTACTACTGCTCTAACTCGGACCATCACTCTGTCCCCCGACTAGTCCCCGCAACATTCTCATTTCCTGAAGAGGACAACAGATGAAAAGGGTGAGCTCAACTAGCCCAGTAAAGAATATTATGACTAAGATAATGGGAAACAAATTATCGTTAGTCTTCAACAAATAAGATAAAATATAATGGACAACCAACTTTAGATCAATATTCGCAGCGGAAATAACAAATCATTAGAAGAGTTAAGCAGAGAATCAAGTCTACTATCTTCTATGATTTAAAAGTCCATCATCAATATTTTATCCCTGTAACATCAATCAATATACATCTCGAATCAATATTCATCTTTGCACTACAGGCCAAAGATATTCATTTGTATCATCAGTAGTCATGTTCATCTCAACACCTGTCATCTTTGCACTACAGGCCAAAGATATTCATCAGGTAATCATTCATCTTTGCTCTACAGGCCAAAGATATTCATCAGGTAATCATTCATCTTTGCTCTACAGGCCAAAGATATTCATCAGGTAATCATTCATCTTTGCTCTACAGGCCAAAGATATTCAGTTACATCACTTTTTAAGACCGAGGATGATGAAAAACATTTTAAAGAACGAATCCAGTGAGATAAAAGACAAAGATCAAGGATTCGTATTTCAGTTTATCAAATTCACAAATACTTCGTAATAATCAATTGTGGAGCAAAATTCAAGAATAAAGCTCAAAACTTGGATACAATCAAGGATAGTAACCTTAACAAGCAATTTGAACAAACAGAAGAAATTTTAATTTTTCTGTGAATAGTGCCGTATACGTGAATAGTGCCGTATACGTGAATAGTAACCCCGACGAAAAAAGTAAGAATTTCAACATAAAATCCATGACAATATTTTTGTATAATGATATTGAAAAGAATAACATCATTTACGAAAGAAAATAACATCCCTTACCTCAAAAAGATAGTACCTCTGACTGGAATATCGGATATAATATTGACGGAAACTTGCGCTGAATAATAATACTCAAAGTATTAAAATACTCACAAAAATACGCTCGATATTATAGAGAGAGAAAACTTCGAATTCTGGTGTGATTTTCAATTCTAACCTAAGCACCCTATTTATAGGAAAAGCTTAGGATGCCAAAGGAGACTAAAATAATAAAATATCATTTTTTATTCTTAGCCGCCGGCTGCTTCAAAAATTCTGATTTATCAACAAACCAACAAAAGTGGGTCCCACCCTTTATATAATATATTTATTTTCCGAAACTTCAATAATTCATAACAAATAGCCCCTTCGTCAGAAAAATACAAATTCTATGTCCTTTCATAGGAAATTTAATTCTCTACAACTTTGCAGAAGGAAGTTTTTCCAAATTCCAAACATAAATTATCCGAAATCCATAAACAGATGATTTCTCACACCAAAATATCGATAAAAAACACATCAGCACAAATTCCTTCTTTAATATCCACAAAATAAATATTTCCTTATCATATAAATCAATAATTAATTATTCACAAATAATATTATAGAACTACAATATTAACAACCAGGTCGTTCCCAGGACAGAGGGGGCCTTCCGATAAGGACTTCTCCTTACTGGCGCGCAATTAAATAACCCCTCCTAGACAGAACTTCCTTAGACATTGTCAATAATGCTATCTAATAATATTATTCAAATAATATGAATTATTGAGTTGATAACGTGAAATACTGTGCAACAACAATTATTGAATCAATACTACAAAATATCAACTCTAGTCATTATTGAATCAATCATATAAAATGGCAACGTAGCAATTATTGAGTCAATAAAATATCAATACAGCAATTATTGAGTCAATAATATAAAATATCAACGTAGCAATTATTGAGTCAATAATATAAAATATTGAACAGTAAATACTGTAACAATAATTGAGTAGGTTCCTTCTCACATAAGACTCAATAATTTGAAATACTGTGCAATACCGTGTGCTACTGAGCACCACCGCGTACTGTATTTTAACCACCGGGTATTTCAACAGTACTAACGGTAACAACTACGCCGTTATCTTGTAAAAAAGTTATTTCTGTCGCTTTCTATATCCGACAGTTATTCCGTTGTGGGGGCCCACAAATAGCTGCGCCGTCGTACGAATATTCCCCGACAACAAGAATATTCCACGACCAAACGAATATTCCCCGACAATAAGAATATTTTATAACCACTTGCTCATTTTAAAATATTTGCACATTTCACCCCATAACTTTTACCTTTATCAAAACAACACCTTACTGTTTCGAAATAATATATAAAGAAAACTAAATCTTTATTCATAAAAGTTGGGGTCTTACAACCTCCCCTCCTTATGAAATTTCGTCCTCGAAATTGACGTACGTACCTGGTATGTCGAAAAGGTGAGGATACCTCGCTTTCATTTCCGATTCCAACTCCCACGTCATTTCCTCAATTGCATGGTTTCTCCACAAAACTTTAACTTGAGGTATAATTTTCGAGCGTAGGACATGCTCCTTCCTATCCAAGATCTTGACAGGTACCTCCTCGTACGTTAAATCTTCAGCTATCTCGTCTGGTTCTAACTCAATAATGCGGTTTGGATCCTTCACATATTTACGTAACACGGATATGTGAAACACATTATGAACACGAGACATGCTTGGAGGTAAAGCGAGTCTATAGGCCACATTTCCTATTCGGTCAAGAATCTCAAATGGACCAATGAATCGTGGATTGAGCTTTCCTCTCTTCCCAAACCTCGTAACTCCTTTCCACGGAGCAATACGTAATAACACATGGTCTCCAACATTAAATTCCACGTCCTTTCGATGAAGATCCGCATAACTCTTTTGTCGATCCTGTGCCGTCTGTATACGTTGTCGGATTATTTGGATCTTTTCTGTAGTCAGACGTACTAACTCTGGTCCCAACAATGTTGCTTCACCCACCTCATCCCAACATACTGGAGAACGACACTTTCTCCCATACAACGCTTCGAATGGAGCTACGCCTATACTTGCCTGATAACTGTTGTTATAGGAGAATTCCACCAATGGTAAGTACTTATCCCAACTCCCTTTGAAGTCTAGAACACAGAGTCTCAATAGATCTTCAAGAGTTTGAATAGTCCTTTCCGATTGTCCGTCCGTTTGAGGATGATAAGCCGAACTAAAACGTAAGTCCGTGCCCATCGCTTTCTGTAAACTAATCCAAAATCGTGAAGTAAATCTGGGATCACGATCCGAAACTATGGATACTGGCATGCCATGCAATCTCACAATCTCATTCACGTACATATGAGCAAGACGTTCAAGGGAATAAGTCTCTCGTATCGGCAAGAAATGAGCAGACTTGGTTAGTCTATCAACAATAACCCAAATCGCATCTAAGCCTTGAGAAACCTTGGGAAGACCCGTAACGAAATCCATCGTAATGTGTTCCCACTTCCATTTCGGAATCTCCAGTGGTTGCAATGGACCCTTCGGTACTTGATGCTCCGCCTTTACACGTTGACAAATTAAACATCTCGAGATGAACTCCGCGATCTCTCTCTTCATATTGCTCCACCAAAATGTATGTCGAAGATCACGATACATTTTAGTACTCCCAGGATGGATCGCAAACGGTGTGTTGTGTGCCTCCATCATGATTCTATACTTCAAGTCGGAATCGTTAGGAACACAAAGTCTGGAGTTGACTCGAAGTATTCCCTCTTCATCGATTCTTGCTTCTGGAATTGCACCTTCTTGCACCTTCTTCTTCATCTTCATCAGTTCCGCATCCGTAGCTTGAGCAGCTTTAACTTTATCAATCAAAGCTGGTTCTACGCATATACTTGACATCATCGCATTCGTTTCCACATATGATCTTCTACTCAACGCGTCAGCTACCACGTTCGCTTTTCCAGGATGGTATTGGATGGTATGATCGTAATCTTTCAACAGCTCAAGCCAACGTCGTTGCCTCATGTTGAGTTCCTTCTGAGTGAAGAAATATTTAAGGCTCTTATGATCCGTATAAATCTCCACTTTCTCTCCGTTCAAGTAGTGTCTCCAGATCTTCAACGCGAAAACGACTGCTGCCAACTCTAGATCATGAGTAGGATAATTCCTCTCATATTCTTTGAGTTGTCGCGAGGCATAGGCTATGACTTTCCCATGTTGCATGAGAACACATCCTAACCCTTTGCCCGAAGCATCGCTGTAAATAACAAATCCATCCGAACCAGATGGTATTGTCAGAACAGGTGCCGAAATAAGTCTCCTCTTGAGCTCTTGGAAGCTCTTCTCGCATTCTTCGCTCCAAACGAATTTCGTATCTTTCCGAGTCAACTGTGTTAATGGAGTAGCGATTCGAGAAAATCCCTCTACGAACCTCCGATAATAACCAGCTAAGCCTAGAAAGCTTCGTACTTCAGTCACCGACTTAGGTTGCTCCCAGCTTTGTATTGCTTCAATCTTCGCCGGGTCAACAGATACTCCACGTTTCGATACCACGTGCCCAAGGAATGCTACTTCCTCAAGCCAGAACTCGCATTTCTTTAACTTGGCGTATAGCTTGTTCTCACGAAGCTTTTGAAGTACTAACTTCAAATGGTGTTCATGATCTTCACGGCTTCTAGAATAGATGAGGATGTCATCAATAAAGACAACAACGAATTGATCTAAATATTCCTTAAATACACGGTTCATCATATCCATGAAAGCAGCAGGAGCATTAGTCAATCCAAAAGACATGACTAAGAACTCATAATGCCCGTACCGTGTTCTAAAAGCAGTCTTTGGAATATCCTCAGTTTTAATCTTCAACTGATGATATCCAGAACGAAGATCGATCTTTGAAAAGAATTGCGCTCCTTGCAACTGGTCGAACAGGTCATCAATACGAGGTAGCGGATACCTATTCTTAATGGTGACATGGTTCAACTCTCGATAGTCAATACAAAGTCGCATACTCCCGTCTTTCTTCTTTACGAATAAAACAGGAGCACCCCAAGGAGACGTACTAGGACGAATAAAACCGATGTCTAACAACTCTTGTAATTGGACCTTTAACTCCTGAAGTTCAATAGGAGCCATTCGATACGGGGTTTTAGAAATGGGCTTTGTACCGGGCTCAAGGTCAATAAAGAATTCAACTTCACGTTCTGGGGGTAGACCGGAAAGTTCTTCGGGAAATACATCAGGAAACTCATTAACAACGGAAATATCATTCAAATCTGATGTATTCTGATTTAAATCAGTGACATGAGCTAAGAAAGCTTGACATCCGTTTTTCAATAAACGAATAGCCTTGGGATTTGAAATGATATTGACTGATTTTAGTGGTTTGGTGATTTGGATTCGCACAATAGGTTGATTAGGAATATGAAAACTAACAACCTTACGAAAACAATCAATTCTGGCATGGTAAGTGGTTAACCAGTCAATTCCTAAAATCACGTCAAATGCAAGTATTTTCAAAGATATAAGATCAACAGGTAAGGTAAGGGTACCAATCTGAATCAAGCAAGATTTGTAAACTGTAGATGTAACAAAGGTTTCTCCTAACGGAGTTTCAACAGATAAGTCAAAGTCTAACTTATCAGAAGTCAAGTTCAAACGTTGAGCACAAGCAGGTGAAATAAAGGAATGGGTAGCACCGGTATCTAACAAGGTATAAACTTCGCAAAAATTTATGATTAACTAACCCGTGATAAATTCATTCGGGTTCCTCGCGTTTTAGGCAGTCTCGATAAACGCTCTTCGTGGAACCACCGACTTTGATTTGTCTGGGACAGTCTTTGGTGTCACTATCCCAACTGGTCTTGACTTTGCTATACAGCTCATTCCACCCTCAACTGCTTCGTCACACTCCTGATCCATGATCTGAATCATTACTCTTCGATCCATATCGAATTGGGGTTGACCGCTATGCACAGGGTAATTCCAAACTCGATGTTTGATTCTCCCAATTGCTGTCCAAAAAGTAAAATCCATTTCGTCTATTTTGGCCTTCTTAGATCGGACGTCTCTTTCTAAAATATCAACGCGTCGTGCGGCTTTTACCCATGCATCTTCAATTCTCACTCGTTCTGTTGCTTCTTCTTTCAGCTGATCGTTGACATTTGCATTTTCAGATTCTAGCTCTAATATCATATGTTCTGCCAGAGAGAACTTCTGTTCAAGCCTCGCATAACGAGTAGCAAAATCTTGAATTTCTATATCCCTTTCTTGAATTATTGTATCCCTTTGTTCCACGGCTGTCTGTCGTTCTTCACCCTGCTCTTCTAACTCAAGAATACGATTTTGCAGTTCTACATTTTGATCATAAAGTTCTCCTAATAAATACTCCTCCTCAGGTTCCTCTTCTTCCTCACTCTCAGCTGCTACCTCTGCGACTAGCTCGGGTGCAACTATTAATTCTTCACTCACCACATGGATATTTCTAATTTCTTCTTCTTCTGTCATCACATTATCCTGGTTGGTGATTAAAGGTGTCTCCACGGTCTCATTCACTTCGTTGTTAACATTCTCAGCTGCCATTCTCAAATACTGCTATAAAACAAGGGTTAATTAAACAAATTAACATATCACATATTAACCCTATGCTCCGACTGACCAATTAAATACCACATAAGCTTAGGTAGGACATACTAGCGAAGGATTTACTCGTCTCTCCCCTCCTAGTTCTATTCCCCGATCTCCGCCAGAGATCATATCCCTAAGCTCTGATACCAACTGTGACGCCCCCAGAATAGGTCCATTCAACCCAACCCATTCTGAGTCGCCAAATACATGGTACAGAATTCAAATACAAACTTTATATCATACGGTCGTGCAAAATACGACCACACAACTGTGAGTCTCAGTACAAATATGTAGAAAATATTAAGATTCAAACTAAGTCCTCATTACAATTATTATCACACTATTTATCAGAAATAGTGAGGACTACTACTGCTCTAACTCGGACCATCACTCTGTCCCCCGACTCGTCCCCGCAACATTCTCATTTCCTGAAGAGGACAACAGATGAAAAGGGTGAGCTCAACTAGCCCAGTAAAGAATATTATGACTAAGATAATGGGAAACAAATTATCGTTAGTCTTCAACAAATAAGATAAAATATAATGGACAACCAACTTTAGATCAATATTCGCAGCGGAAATAACAAATCATTAGAAGAGTTAAGCAGAGAATCAAGTCTACTATCTTCTATGATTTAAAAGTCCATCATCAATATTTTATCCCTGTAACATCAATCAATATACATCTCGAATCAATATTCATCTTTGCACTACAGGCCAAAGATATTCATTTGTATCATCAGTAGTCATGTTCATCTCAACACCTGTCATCTTTGCACTACAGGCCAAAGATATTCATCAGGTAATCATTCATCTTTGCTCTACAGGCCAAAGATATTCATCAGGTAATCATTCATCTTTGCTCTACAGGCCAAAGATATTCATCAGGTAATCATTCATCTTTGCTCTACAGGCCAAAGATATTCAGTTACATCACCTTTTAAGACTGAGGATGATGAAAAACATTTTAAAGAACGAATCCAGTGAGATAAAAGACAAAGATCAAGGATTCGTATTTCAGTTTATCAAATTCACAAATACTTCGTAATAATCAATTGTGGAGCAAAATTCAAGAATAAAGCTCAAAACTTGGATACAATCAAGGATAGTAACCTTAACAAGCAATTTGAACAAACAGAAGAAATTTTAATTTTTCCGTGAATAGTGCCGTATACGTGAATAGTGCCGTATACGTGAATAGTAACCCCGACGAAAAAAGTAAGAATTTCAACATAAAATCCATGACAATATTTTTGTATAATGATATTGAAAAGAATAACATCATTTACGAAAGAAAATAACATCCCTTACCTCAAAAAGATAGTACCTCTGACTGGAATATCGGATATAATATTGACGGAAACTTGCGCTGAATAATAATACTCAAAGTATTAAAATACTCACAAAAATACGCTCGATATTATAGAGAGAGAAAACTTCGAATTCTGGTGTGATTTTCAATTCTAACCTAAGCACCCTATTTATAGGAAAAGCTTAGGATGCCAAAGGAGACTAAAATAATAAAATATCATTTTTTATTCTTAGCCGCCGGCTGCTTCAAAAATTCTGATTTATCAACAAACCAACAAAAGTGGGTCCCACCCTTTATATAATATATTTATTTTCCGAAACTTCAATAATTCATAACAAATAGCCCCTTCGTCAGAAAAATACAAATTCTATGTCCTTTCATAGGAAATTTAATTCTCTACAACTTTGCAGAAGGAAGTTTTTCCAAATTCCAAACATAAATTATCCGAAATCCATAAACAGATGATTTCTCACACCAAAATATCGATAAAAAACACATCAGCACAAATTCCTTCTTTAATATCCACAAAATAAATATTTCCTTATCATATAAATCAATAATTAATTATTCACAAATAATATTATAGAACTACAATATTAACAACCAGGTCGTTCCCAGGACAGAGGGGGCCTTCCGATAAGGACTTCTCCTTACTGGCGCGCAATTAAATAACCCCTCCTAGACAGAACTTCCTTAGACATTGTCAATAATGCTATCTAATAATATTATTCAAATAATATGAATTATTGAGTTGATAACGTGAAATACTGTGCAACAACAATTATTGAATCAATACTACAAAATATCAACTCTAGTCATTATTGAATCAATCATATAAAATGGCAACGTAGCAATTATTGAGTCAATAAAATATCAATACAGCAATTATTGAGTCAATAATATAAAATATCAACGTAGCAATTATTGAGTCAATAATATAAAATATTGAACAGTAAATACTGTAACAATAATTGAGTAGGTTCCTTCTCACATAAGACTCAATAATTCGAAATACTGTGCAATACCGTGTGCTACTGAGCACCACCGCGTACTGTATTTTAACCACCGGGTATTTCAACAGTACTAACGGTAACAACTACGCCGTTATCTTGTAAAAAAGTTATTTCTGTCGCTTTCTATATCCGACAGTTATTCCGTTGTGGGGGCCCACAAATAGCTGCGCCGTCGTACGAATATTCCCCGACAACAAGAATATTCCACGACCAAACGAATATTCCCCGACAACAAGAATATTTTATAACCACTTGCTCATTTTAAAATATTTGCACATTTCACCCCATAACTTTTACCTTTATCAAAACAACACCTTACTGTTTCGAAATAATATATAAAGAAAACTAAATCTTTATTCATAAAAGTTGGGGTCTTACAGGAACGATTACTTTTGGAGATGACACCACATGCCAAATCATCGGTAAAGGTAAAATTGGTAATGGTATGGTTTTCATTGATAATGTTCATCATGTTGAAGGATTAAAATATAATTTAATTAGTGTAAGTCAGCTAATGGATAGTGGTCATAAAGTAATTTTTTAAAAAGATAAATGTGCTATTATCTATGCTTTTCATAATGTTCCTTTAGTAGCTAACAGGGAAGGTAATATTTATACTATCAACTTTGAAAATCAAAATGAAGACATCTGTTTAGCTGCTGTTCAAGATCAAACCATTCTATGGCATAGAAGGTTAGGGCATGTGCATATGGAGCTGATTAACAAGTTAGTTGCAAAGAACCTTGTTAAAGTATTACCAAAGCTGAAATATGAAAATACAGGTAGTTGTAATGCTTGTCAGTTAGGTAAGCAAGCAAGAAACTCTTTTATAAGCAAAAATCAGGTATCAACTTCCTTACCTTTTCAATTATTGCATCTTGATTTATTTGGACCTGAGAGATATGCTAGCCTAGGAAATAATTATTATGCTTTTGTTATTGTTGATGATTTTTCAAGGTTTACATGGGTTTTATTTTTGAAATCTAAGGATCAAGCTTTTGCAGAATTTGAAAAGCTTATAAAGAATGTTGAAACGAAACACAACCTCAAGCTAATTAGTATAAGAAGTGACCATGATGGTGAATTTGGAAAGGACTTTATTATATATTGCAGTGAGAAGGGTGTTTCACATGAGTTTTCTGCACTAAGAACACCACAACAAAATGGTGTAGTAGAACTCAAAAATCGTATTCTCCAAGAAACTGCAAGAACTTTACTTCATGAAAGTAAACTACCTAAAAGATTTTGGGCAGAGGCTGTAAGTACTGCATGTTATATTTTAAATAGAGTATTTATTAGACCCATATTATTGAAAACACCATATGAGTTACTAAACAAAAGGATTCCTAATATTAATTATTTTAAAGTGTTTGGAGCTAAATGTTTTATTTTAAATACTCTTCATAATCTTGGAAAATTTGATGCTAAATCAACCGAAGTCATATTTCGTGGTTATTCAATGCATAGTAAGTTCCACGATCAAGACAATTAGCTGAATCCCTTGAAACCTTTTCATAGAAGTTCATTGATATCTTCTTTTTATAAAGCAAATCGACTTCGATTCTTGAATAATCCACATCACTTCTGCTTCTATTGTAATAAAAGATTCCTTTTTTATGTGGAAAAGGCCAGTATCAATAATTATGATTTTACGTATGGACAATTCCTCAATATCTTGTTCATTCACAACAAAAAATTTTCTTTGTGCTCCGGTACTTCTTTGTATCATTTCTCCAAAAGTTGACAAGCTAGGCGGATACGTAAAAGATATTCTTTCTTTTCCATCACTTCAGCATGTATAAAAAAAATATTGTGACATTTCATTTCTTGCAGTCCTTTCAAATCTATTATTTTTTATGTATCGTAATGGGCAATTCCATCGTTTATAATCGAAAAGAATGGTCACAAGAGGTTTTTCATACCAGAAGAGGCCTTTATCTTCATCTTTTTTATCAAGTATTTTTATTTTGTTAAAATTTTCTTGATTCTTATACAAATAAGAAACTTTATAAACTGGACTATTGTTATAGGATGTCTCTGTAAAGTGGAATTCATCCTTTGTTTTTTCCTATCCATTCACTCGGATCCAATCAGAATCTATCGATTTTGTCCGGATCCTCATTTTCTTCCGAAAAAAGGGAAGGAGAAGGATCTTCAATAGTTAACGGTTCAAATTTGTCATCCGTTTTTCTTTTGTGGATGAAAATCCACATTTGACCTTTCAATATAAAGGTGAGGGGAAGTTTTTAGGCATTGTGTGTTTTGAGATACTATACAATACAATCAATCGAAGGGGTGGATCAAATCCAATCAAAAAGGGGAAAGGCTTTCTTTTCGGAAAAGGATTAAGAAAAACAGGATTCAAGATACAAGTACAAAAAAAGAAGTTCAGTAATCCAACCCTAAGCGGGAAATTTTTCATCTATTTTTTTGTATCGTTTTGGCGATATGGCCGAGTGGTAAGGCGGGGGACTGCAAATCCTTTTTCCCCAGTTCAAATCCGGGTGTCGCCTGATCAACAAAAGACTCGAAATCTCTTATTCTGTTCTGCTGATATATAACTCACCGAATTATTCCACAGCAGAAGCAGTAGAAACGGACTGTGCATTCGGTCTGGAGGTTTTCTAAAACTAAAAGATTGTAAATCTTTGTATTTAGGATTCAAGGAAAGATTAGAATGGTGGAGGGGTTATCAAGACTTCCCGATTCCCTTCTATTCTACTACTAATGTCTACTGACTGGGTCTTGAATTCCGTTGGATAGATGGATAGGAATTTAGTAGAAGTGGATTTATTGGATTGGTTCTGTTCGGTCAGAATCCCTTTTTGACTCTGCACCGTTGATTCCACTATTATTAATGAGCAATAATGGAATAATTCCTTCATAGAGATAGGGGACATAATTCACATGGATATAGTAAGTCTTGCTTGGGCTGCTTTAATGGTAGTCTTTACATTTTCCCTTTCACTCGTAGTATGGGGAAGAAGTGGACTCTAGAGGTACTACTAATTGATTGAGGAATCAAACCGTATCAATTGTTTTATAGATCGTTCTGCAACGCGTTTTGAAGTATATACGCACTTTCTATGAGAAAAAATATAGACATAGTGGTTGTCTAACGAGATACTATGCATAATAAAATCTTGACTTAGGCGAGTCACACTTTGCGCACTTACCGCTTGTTTTATTATTTTCGAAATTGAATTTCTACTTTATCGACTCATTTCATATCAGGGTTCAAGCATTAAAAATCTGTGAGGTTTATTTTTTATTCCCTTTCGAAATCTAAAGAAGTGCCCATATAACTGCTGAGGCGTTTCGAATAAAAGAAGACACCGTTTTTTTATTATTTAGGATTTATATATTTTTTTATTTGTTATAATTAATTGTTTCTTGGCCCCATCAGTCAAATAACAAATAAAAAAGATCAGGAAGAACCAATCAAAAAATTTCATTATATCCCTTCTAAGCGTTCTATTTCATTTGGTATTTCGTAGGGATAAAGGATACACAGATAGAGTACAAAATATACTTCGTTCTTGTCTTTTTTTTAAAACTAAGAAAAGAGACCTTCGAATGATCTAAATATATAGATCAGGATATCTATTAGTAATGGCTAATGGCTGTTCTTTGTTGAACAAGGGTTTTTTCGTGTTGTCAAAGAGTTGAACAATGAAAATAGATCGCGAGTGCCTGATCGAATTGATCGAGTCATGTAGGAACAAGGTTCAAGTCTATCGGTCTGTTAGGATGCCTCAGCTGCATACATCACTGCACTTCCACTTGACACCTATCGTAATGATAAACGGCTCGTCTCGCCGCGACCTTCTCTTGAATTCTCAAAACTTCTGTCGCTCCATCCCTTCCGGTGAAATGATACTAGATGAAACGCAAAACTCAATAAATTTCTGATTATTTCAGAAATTATAGAAACAATACTTACCGTAGTAAGTTTAAATTTAGGAATATGAAATGAAATATTATCACTTTTATAATATGGAATATGAAAGAAAATAATATTCATTATGAATATTGAAAGGAAATAACATCATTTACGAGAAAAATAACATCCTTTACCTTAACAGGAGAGTAGTTTTGACTATAATATCGGATATTATGCTGACGAAAACTTGCACTGTTATCAACACTCAAAGAATCTAAATACTCACAAGAAATACGCTCGATATTATAAAGAAAAATTTTTCTGATTCTGGTGTGATTTTCATTTCTAACTAAGCACCCTATTTATAGGAATTGTGTGGCACACCAAGATTGGAAATAAAAATTCCACGGATGATTTTCAAGCCCACAATTTTTGACAAAGCTTAGCACACCAAGGATGATTTCAACAAAGCCTCCACCAATTTGTCCCACATATTTATAATATATATATATATATATATATATATATATATATTAAAATATTTATTTTTAAAACTTCAATAATTCATAATAAATAGCCCTTTTATCAGAAAAATACGAACCTTATGTCCATTTTATATGAAATTTAATTATCTACAACTTTGTAGAAGAAAGTTTTTCCAAATTCCAAACGAAAAATTGACCCATATTTACATACGGATGATTTTTCCACACGTCTATTCTAACAAAATACATATACTGATGAAAACAAGCATCAACACTAATTCTTTCATTTATATCCACATTAAATAAATATTTTCTTATCATTTTTCTCAATAATTAATTATTCCCAAATAATATTATAGAACTACAATATTGACAACCAGGTTGTTCCTAGGAAAGAGGGGGCCTTCCGATAAGGATTTCTCATTATTGGCGCGCAATTACCTAACCCCTTTTCCTAGACAAAACTTCCTTAGACATTGCCAAAAATGCTATCTAATAATATTATTCAAATAATATGAATTATTGATTTGATAATTTGAAATACTGTGCAATGACAATTATTGAATCAATAATATAAAATATCAACGTAGCAATTATGCAATTATCAATGTAACAATTATTGAGTCAATATTATAAAATATTGAACAGTAATTACTGTAATAATTATTGAGTAAGTGACTTCTTACGTAAGAATCAATAATTTAAAATATTGTGCAATACCGTGTGCTACTATGCAACAACACGTATTACTGTATTTTTATCATCGGATATTTCAACAGTTTAACGGTAACAATTTTACCGTTATTTTATAAAAAGGTTATTTCTGTCGCTTTCTATATCCGACAGTTATTCCGTTGTGGAGCCCACAAATCGCTGCGCCGTCGTACGAATATTCCCCGACAACAAGAATATTCCATAACCAAACGAATATTTTCTGAAAACAATGAATATTTTATAACCATTTGCTTATTTTTAAATATTTGCACATTTCACCCATAACTCATCACATTTATCAAATCAACACCTTACTATTTCAAAATAATATATAAAGAAATTTAAATCTTTATTCATAAAATTTGGGGTCTTACAACTTACTCATGATCCTAGTTATGTTATAATTAATTGGTATTGTGAATGTAATGGTATGTAGAATTAATTGAGGAACGTGAATAGTAATTATCTAAACTACGCACGAGTCAAGTTTCCTTACCCTATCTTGATTACAATTATGCAAGTCTTAAATCCTATTCTTATATCGAACAAGTTTCGTACTTTTGTTATTCAAGTTCATGATTCCAAATGAGAAGATTTAATTCTTTGAAAGTTATACTTCGATTATTCAATGTTGATTCACTTGTATACATTTGAGCTTAAATCTTCGATTTGAATAACATTTATATTATTGCATTGAACCTTGAATAATTAGCGAACCCTTTTTGATTCGACTAGTCCATAGTTGATGAGCGTTCTAAATCTTAGAACTGTTATTGAAGCTATCCAAACCAAACTTCCTTTGGTGCGGCCGACTCTGCAGTCCAACTGAGATGAACAACCTTTTATAGGGGATTATTTTATGCGATAGTATTAAGATGTTGTGCGCATACATGGTATAAAGGGCTGATCCCCCTAAGTACGAGAAGTAAGGTCCATATAATCTTACGACTGTTAAAGGTTTAAAGTAGGAATACTTGATAACTTGGGACATAGTTCATGGTCTTGTGACCCTTAGATATACTTTTGATTCTTGTTCCTAATCTTAATTCAAAATTCAAGCTTTTATTATCCAGTATTCATTGTTCACTCGCATGTTATTATTATTATTATTATTATTATTATACTTGTGGGCAATTATTGCTCACTCTTGCATAATAACATTGCAGCTAAGGTTGAAAGAGTTGACGAGTCATCCACTAGTAAACGAAATGGCAAGGCAAACAAGTGATGAAGACTTGTTTATTATTTTTTGAGAATGTTGATGTTAAGACTTATTGTAAGACCCCAACTTTTATGAATAAAGATTTAATTTTCTTTATATATTATTTCGAAATAGTAAGGTGTTGTTTTGATAAATGCGATAGTTATGGGTGAAATGTGCAAATATTTTAAAGTGAGCAAGTGGTTATAAAATATTCTTGTTGTCGGAGAATATTCGTCTAGTAGTGGAATATTTTTGTTGTCAGGGAATATTCGTACGACAGCGCAGCTATTTGTGGGCACCACAACGAAATAACTGTCGGATATAGAAAGCGACAGAAATAACTTTTTTATAAAATAACGGCGTAGTTATTACCGTTAGTACTGTTGAAATACCTGGTGGTTAAAATACAGTAATACGCGGTGTTGCACAGTAGCACACGGTATTGCACAGTATTTTGAATTATTGATTCTTACGTGAGAAGGAACTTACTCAATTATTGTTACAGTAATTACTGTTCAATATTTTATATTATTGATTCAATAATTGCATGATATTTTATTGATTCAATAATTGCTACGTTGATATTTTATATCAATAATTGCTACGTTGCTATTTTATATGATTGATTCAATAATGGCTACAGTTGATATTTTGTATTATTGATTCAATAATTATCACTGCATATTATTTCACATTATCAACTCAATAATTCATATTATTTGAATAATATTATTAGATAGCATTATTGACAATGTCTAAGGAAGTTCTGTATAGGAGGGGTTATTTAATTGCGCGCCAGTAAGGAGAAGTCCTTATCGGAAGGCCACCTCTTTCCTGGGACTGACCTGGTTGTCAATATTTTAGTTCTGTAATATTATTTGTGAATAATTAATTATTGATTTATATGATAAGAAAATATTTATTTTGTGCATATAAAAGAAGGAATTAGCGCTGATGTGTTTTTATCAGTATTTTGGTGTGGAAAATCATCCGTTTATGGATTTCGGATTATTTATGTTTGGAATTTAGAAAAACTTCCTTCTACAAAATTGTAGAGAATTAAATTTTCTATAGAAGGACATAAAATTTGTATTTTTCTGACAAAAGGGCTATTTATTATGAATTATTGAAGTTTCGGATAATAAATATTTTTAAATAAAATGGTGGGCCCCACTTTTGTCATTGCTTGGAAAATGCTGAAATTTCTTAGCAGCCAGGCGGCGGAATTTTATAAAAAAATAATATTATTTTATTAATTTAGTCTACTTTGGCATCCTAAGCTTTTCCTATAAATAGGGTGCTTAGGTTAAAATTGAAAATCACACCAGAATCAAAAGTTTTCTTTCTCTATAATATCGAGCGCATTCTTGTGAGTATTTAGATACTTTGAGTATTAATATTCAGTGCAAGTTTTCTTCGGTATTATATCCGATATTTCAGTCAGAAGTACTATTCTTTTGAGGTAAGGGATGTTATTTTCATTCGTAAATGATGTTATTCTTTTCAATATCATTATACCAAAATATTGGCATGAATTTTATTATGAAATTCTTACTTTTTCCGTCGGAGTTACTATTCACGTATACGGCACTATTCACGAAAAAAACTAAATTTTCTTCTATTTGTCCAAATTGCTTGTTAAAGTTCTTATCTTTGATTGGATCTAAGTTTTGAGCTTTATTCTTGAATTTTACTCCACAAAGTGTTATTATGGAGTATTCTTGAACTTGGATAAATTAGATTGTGAATCCTTAATCTTATCCTTTATTTCACTGGATTCGTTATTTATATTATTTTTCATCATCCCCAGTCCTAAGTGGTGATATAACTGAATATCTTTGGCCTGTAGAGCAAAGATGAATGATTACCTGATGAATATCTTTGGCCGTAGTGCAAAGATGACAGGTGTTGAGATGAACATGACCACTGATGATACAAATGAATATATTTGGCCTGTAGTGCAAAGATGTGTTGGGTTTGTATGTAACGCAATCATGCAATCAAATCACATAAATAGGGCGGAAGCGTAAAAATTAGGTTTTCAAAATTTATACAAACCCATAACCATGATCATGCTTTGTGCTTGTTATCAATAACAGAAAAGAGAGAACATGGAATTATACCTTTGAAGATCTAAGCTTCCTCAGGTACAAGTTCTACTCCTTTGATTCCTTTGATTCCTCTGATAGTGGCTCCTTCCCTTGAATAATGTCAGCCACCCAAATGTTTGGCCTCTAACGGTGATCCACCAAGGAAGATGAAGAACTCAAGAAGATGGGTTATTGGCTTAACCCTTGTTTCTATCTCTATAGAATATGTGTACTCCCAACTCTTGGAAAATTTCACATCTCTACCTTATTTCTGATATAAGACTCTCTTATATAGATATTAGGTTAACCCTCCTAATCCAATTAGAATAGGGTTTTATTTAATTAATTAATTAAATACTTTTAATTAATTTATATCCTAATCTTTATTAGGATTGAGAGAGAGTACTGATATTATATTAATTCCTAAACTCCTTTAGAATTAAAATAATAATAATAATAATAATATTAATAAGACTCCTCTTATTAATTTATATTTAATATTTCTAAAATATTAAATAATAAACTTTAAGCTATTTAATTTATTCTATCATCATAGATTAAATTAATTATACTTAATGCATTATTACTATCATGCCATTTTCTTCTTAAATAATTCTTCTTCCTTTTATGGTGTGACCCTTTAGGTTCTCCATATTAAACCGGTTGTGAATAAATCAATTAGAACAATTCTAATCTTATTTAAATAAATAAATTAAACTAATAATCTATTTAAATAAATAACATTTATTCTACAATAGGGATAAGCCTCCCTAGCGATCAACGACTTTCCAGATAATATAGATTTTAACATTAATCATAAAAGAACCTGTGAGTTAATAGTTACCGTACAATTCAATCCTTCTACCATACAATGTCCCAATTAAATATAAGACATGGATTTACTGTCAAGTCTTAATTTATTTAATCATATGTATTTCGATTAGAAAATGCACAACTCCAAATAATGCAAATTAAAAACCTCTTTCTAATTTCATTCTACCTTGGCCAAGGATTCCTGGGTTGTCATTTAACGAATCACATAGGACATATCTCCTCTTTTACTAGAGGTGGTAGATTCTTTATTGATCATTCATTATCTCCATATGTAACTCATTACACCCAAGCATACCCTATATATGCCTTAAAAGGCCTTAAGGAATTAGTCAAAGTATAATTTGTTACATACAAGATACTATGATGATCTCAAGTCCAAGGATCACATGTACTACTATCACATTAGGAATTCCTATTGACAGGCGAGTAAAACTCCATTAGGTATTCCATAGCGAGTCACGTTCAGTGAACTTATTCTCCAATAAGCACCTACATACTTGCTTTAGTGTCTCCACACAAATGACCATGAGATCAGTCATCCTCATCCAATGAGCAAGCAACATATGTACCAATCTATCCGGATTTACTAATCCCCTTTTTAGTAATCCCACGATTGGGAACTATTTTAGTTTTAAAGCTTTCTAAGAATTTAGATCTCATTAGCATGATCAACATCATGATTCTAAAAGCATTGCTTAAAACTATGGGTTATTTACATATTATAAAAACAGCGCCATGTAGATAATTAAATGCCTTTAATAAATAAATATTTTATTAATAAATAAATAAGATTGTTTACAAAGTATGTGCTTTATCATCATACATGATTGGCTTGTATGCACACTACTATCAATCTCCCACTTGCACTAAAGCCAATCGCCATGGTATCTCATACCCATCTTCTCTAAGTGACGATCAAACTGCTGTTGTGTTAAAGCTTTAGTAAATAGATCTGCAATGTTGTCTTGAGAGTCTACACTCTCCTCTTTCAATGATTTCTATAATCAAAGTGCCGCAACACATGTTTAGATTCAAGATGAGACTTAGGAACTATTCCTAGTTCTGTAATGAACTTTTCATCTAAAACATCAACTTGCAGCTTCACTTACAGTTATATACTCTGCCTCTGTCACTGAATCAGCAACCGTTTGCTGCTTGGAACTCTTCCAACTCACTGCACCTCCGTTCAAGGTAAACACATACCCTGAAATAGATTTACTGTCATCTTTGTCTGTTTGAAAACTTGAGTCCGTGAATCCCTCGAGTTTTAATTCAGACCCACCGTAGACAAGAAAAATATCTTTAGTCCTTCTCAAGTACTTTAGGATATTTTTCATTACCTTCCAGTGCTCTTTTCCTGGATTCGACTGGTATCTGCTTATTACACTAAGTGCGTGAGCAACATCCGGTCTAGTACATATCATACCGTACATGATAGATCCTATTGCAGAAGCATAAGGGATCTTACTCATACGGTCTCTCTCCTCAGGTGTCTTTGGGGCCTGTTTCTTGGAGAGATTTATTCCATGGCTCATCGGCATGAGACCTCTTTTGGAATCTTCCATGCTAAACCTCTTTAGCATCGTATCAATGTACGTTCCTTGGGATAAGCCGAGCATTCTTTTAGATCTATCTCTATAGATCTTTATCCCCAAAATATAGGATGCTTCACCCAAGTCCTTCATGGAGAAGTTTTTAGATAACCAGATTTTAATGGATTGTAACATAGGAATGTCATTCCCTATCAGTAATATATCATCAACATATAATACAAGGAATGATACTGCGCTCCCACTAACCTTCTTGTATACACATGGTTCATCCTCGTTTTTGATAAAATCAAACTCTTTGATTGTCTCATCAAAACGAATGTTCCATCTACGAGAAGCTTGCTTCAACCCATAAATGGATCGTTGTAGCTTACAGACTTGATTTGTTCCAACTTTTGAAATAAATCCCTCTGGCTGTGTCATATACACATCCTCCTCAAGTTTCCCATTGAGGAAGGCCGTTTTCACGTCCATCTGCCAGATCTCATGGTCGTTGTAAGCTGCAATCGCAAGCAAAATCCGAATGGACTTGAGCATGGCTACTGATGAGAAGGTTTCATCATAGTCAACTCCTTGTCTTTGTTTGAAACCTTTTGCAACCAGTCGGGCCTTATAGGTCTCTACCTTTCCGTCTGCTCCAGTCTTTTTCTTAAAAACCCATTTACACCCAATAGGTTTAATACCTTCAGGTGGTGAAACCAAAGACCATACTTTGTTTTCATACATGGAGTCCATTTCAGATTTCATGGCTTCAAGCCATTTTTCTGAGTCTTTATTACTCATAGCCTGTTCGTAATTCAATGGATCATCATCATTCATGATGTGTACCTCATCGTCATCCTCTATAACGAATCCATACCTGTCAGGTATCTTCGGTACTCTTCCAGATTTACGAACATGGTGTGGTACAGTAGGTTCTTCTACTTGGTTAGGTACCTGACTTTGGTCCGTGGTAACTTGTGGTTCTTGAACTTCTTCAAGATATATCTTACTCCCACTGACCCCTTCATGGATAAATTTTTTCTCCAAGAAGGCAGCATGTTTCGCAACAAACACCTTTTGATCAGTTAGATGATAGAAATAATACCCTACGGTTTCTTTAGGGTATCCCACAAATCTACACTTATCGGATTTAGTCTGTAGCTTATCATTTTCAAACTTTTTGACATAAGCTGGACAACCCTAAGTCTTAACATGCTTAAGATTTGGTTTCCTCCCTTTCCACATCTCATATGGAGTCTTTGGGGCGGATTTGGTAGGTACCTTGTTAAGTAGGTATGCAGCCGTTTCTAGGGCATATCCCCAGAAGGAAATTGGAAGGTCGGTAAAACTCATCATGGATCGAACCATGTCCAACAGTGTTCGATTTCTCCTTTCAGATACTCCATTTAACTATGGTGTACCTGGAGGAGTCCATTGTGAGATTATACCATTTTCTCTGAGACAATTGAGAAACTCACTGCTTAAGTATTCTCCACCTCGATCTGATCGAAGTATCTTAATACTCTTGCCCGTTTGTTTCTCTACTTCACTTCTGAACTCTTTGAACTTTTCAAATGATTCTGATTTGTATTTCATTAAATACACATATCCAAATCTTGAGTGATCATCAGTGAAAGTAATAAAATAAGAATACCCACCCCGTGCACTTGTTGTCATAGGTCCACAAACGTCTGTATGGATCAATGCCAACAACTCTGTAACTCTCTCCCCTTTTCCACTAAAAGGAGATTTAGTCATTTTACCCATGAGACAAGATTCACAAGTTGGATATGATTCATAATCAGATAGCTCGAGGAGCCCATCTTTATGCAACTTGGATAATCTTGTTTCATTGATATGACCGAGTCTACAGTGCCACATATAGGTATAATTAATATCATCTCTTTTCCTTTTCTTAATTTGTTCAATTTGAAATATATTTTCTTGCAAGTCAAGTGTATAAAGTCCATTTCGCAAATTTTCAATACCATATAAAATATCGTCTTTATAAATAGAACAACCATTGTTCTTTATAATAACGTCAAAACCTTCCATATCTAATACAGAAATTGAAATAATATTTTTAATAATATTCAGAACATATAACAATTATTAAGATAAATGGATTTGCCCGAAGGCATTGCTAAACAATAAGTTCCTACAGCTAATGCAGCAACTTTTGCTCCATTTCCCACTCGTAGGATCACCTTATCTTTGTTCAGCTTTCTACTTCTGACCAGTCCCTGCACAGTATTACATATGTGAGAACCACAGCCGGTATCCAATACCCAAGTAGAATTATGACTTTCAGAAAAATTAATTTCAATCATAAACAAACCTTGATTGGAAGTCGAAGCTTCTCCAAGCTTCTTCTCTGCTAGAAACTTCTTGCAGTTCCTCTTCCAATGTCCCGGCTCATTGCAATGAAAGCACATTCCTTTAGCTGGTTCAGGATTTGCTCCTTTTCTTTCCCTTTTCCCTTAGCCTTCTTAGATTTCTTCTTTTCAGAAGACACCTTGGGCCTCTTCCTTTTATTGGAAGAATCCACCATCAAGACATGGTTCTTATTGGATGAGAAGTGACCTTCTGCAGTTTTCAGCATGTTAAGCAGCTCAGGTAAGCTGACATCTAGCTTATTCATGTGAAAATTAACCACAAACTGCGAGAAGGTCTCAAGGAGTGACTGCAAGACCAAGTCTTGACTCAACTCCCCATCCATGACGAACCCAAGCTGTCCAAGGCGTTCAATCAAATTGATTACCTTCAGAACACGAGTCTCGACGGTAGTGCCCTCGGTCATTCGAGATCGGAAGAGCTCCTTAGATATCTCATATCTAGCAGTCCTACTTTGTTCACCATACAACTCCTTGAGGTGAAGCAGCATAGCAGGAGCATCCATTTTTTCGTGCTGACGCTGAAGCTCGTTATTCATGGATGCGAGCATGATGCATTGAGCCACAGATGCATCATCTTGCCACTTATTGAAAGTGGCAATCTCTTCCTCAGAGGCTGTTTCTGAAACAGATTCAGGGATAGTGGAATTTAGGACATAAGAAATCTTTTCAGCAGTGAGAATAATTCTCAGATTTCTTAGCCAGTCCTCATAATTCGGGCCGGTAAGCTTATTTGCATCAAGTATGCTTCGTAGTGAGATTAGTGATTTTGACATTTTTAAAATTCTGCATGTGAAAAGACAACATTTTAGCAAACATTCATTTTATTAACTTTGCATACCAAAATAAATTTAAGTCTTTATTTTAAATTGGTATCTCCCACTATTTTCATCAAACTATATTACCCTCACTCATATAGTTCGGCAACATCTAATTAAAGATTTACTAGTGAGATTAAGGATCCCATTTCAAATGTATATAACCTTGTGGATAGCACAACAAGCGATATACAAATAAATAAGTAGACAACTCTTGTCAATTATATCACCATGTAACTCCTTTTATTTTGCCTCTTAAATCATAATGGTCATGTGTGTGCACATCTGAACTAAAATGATTTAAGTTAAGTCCAGCCTAGCACTTCCATAAATTCAAAAAAGAAAAAATTTCATCCTTGTGGATAGCACAACAAGACTAGATCGTTCAATTTTCTTGATAAGCATCAAATGTGATTAATTAACATCTTAAATATTCAATACTCGCCTTGTGGATAGCACAACAAACTCATATTAAATATTTAATACTCTATTAACTAATCATGCTAGAAGGCGACGTTCGATATTCCAAATATCATTTGAACGCTTCAGACTTAATATTATTTCTTTGAGGGGTTTGTTATTATTTGTCTCATCTTTTTAAGCGCGCATGCACATATATATATAAAATACGCGTCATTTTATTAAACATGCGAAGCATGTTTGTATAAAATATAATATATATAATATTTAGCATGCAATATAGAATACTATATTCTACCCGGATTGATTATGGACTTTTATTCTAGTTTGGTTCACTAGAGCCACCAAGTGAACCAAAAGGTCAAACCTAGGAGTGCAAGAATTTAAATTTTTAAATGTAACTATTACATTTAAACCCGGACTCCATACAAACGGGTCTTCACGCGCTCCTCGCTCCTTGGTCTCCAATTTCTTCAAAATAATTCTAACTATCTCTATTACATTAACTATTTAAAATTAAATAGAAACCTTGATCAGCAGTCAAGGGAAATTACATAGAAAGGAGATAGAATTTACATCGAGAATAAAACTAGAGAAGACGAGGTACGCAGACCCCATTTTATAAAACCCATACATTCAAGCATTCATCCAAAATAAAATCCAATCACATTGGTCATAGTCCATAATCAACCCCATTTATTATCATACACATCAACATATGCATCAATAAATATCCATTCATCTCATGAATAACAATGCTATTCCATATATGGATCGATGTTATTTAATGGACAAAAGTTTTGCTAAATTTTATTTTTGAAACAAAATAAACTCTTTTATTTTAATCAAAAATAAATCCAAATTAAACTCCTTTAATTTTAGCATTCTGAAATCATATTTCAGATAAAATAAACTTCTTTATTTTAAAACTTTATCAATTAAATAAACAGTTTACTTAATTAATTAAAATCAATTTTCAGGGTCTGTCCAGGTACCGGCGCAGCTGCGCCAGTAATGAATTGGGTAGCTGCGCAGCTGCGCAGGTAGACGGAAGCAGCAGTTTTTGCAGACCGGCGCAGCTGCGCCATTAATGAACTGGGCAGCTGCACAGTTGCGCCGTTCGCCGCAGAAACTTGCAGAAAACGATTTTTGTCCAGAAAAACGATCCAATTCTCACATCAATTCATACATGGAATTATAAAATTGATAATTAGCACAAAGTTAGGCTCTGATACCACTGTTGGGTTTGTATGTAACGCAATCATGCAATCAAATCACATAAATAGGGCGGAAGCGTAAAAACTAGGTTTTCAAAATTTATACAAACCCATAACCATGATCATGCTTTGTGCTTGTTATCAATAACAGAAAAGAGAGAACATGGAATTATACCTTTGAAGATCTAAGCTTCCTCAGGTACAAGTTCTACTCCTTTGATTCCTTTGATTCCTCTGATAGTGGCTCCTTCCCTTGAATAATGTCAGCCACCCAAATGTTTGGCCTCTAACGGTGATCCACCAAGGAAGATGAAGAACTCAAGAAGATGGGTTATTGGCTTAACCCTTGTTTCTATCTCTATAGAATATGTGTACTCCCAACTCTTAGAAAATTTCACATCTCTACCTTATTTCTGATATAAGACTCTCTTATATAGATATTAGGTTAACCCTCCTAATCCAATTAGAATAGGGTTTTATTTAATTAATTAATTAAATACTTTTAATTAATTTATATCCTAATCTTTATTAGGATTGAGAGAGAGTACTGATATTATATTAATTCCTAAACTCCTTTAGAATTAAAATAATAATAATAATAATAATATTAATAAGACTCCTCTTATTAATTTATATTTAATATTTCTAAAATATTAAATAATAAACATTAAGCTATTTAATTTATTCTATCATCATAGATTAAATTAATTATACTTAATGCATTATTACTATCATGCCATTTTCTTCTTAAATAATTCTTCTTCCTTTTATGGTGTGACCCTTTAGGTTCTCCATATTAAACCGGTTGTGAATAAATCAATTAGAACAATTCTAATCTGATTTAAATAAACAAATTAAACTAATAATCTATTTAAATAAATAACATTTATTCTACAATAGGGATAAGCCTCCCTAGCGATCAACGACTTTCCAGATAATATAGATTTTAACATTAATCATAAAAGAACCTGTGAGTTAATAGTTACCGTACAATTCAATCCTTCCACCATACAATGTCCCAATTAAATATAAGACATGGATTTACTGTCAAGTCTTAATTTATTTAATCATATGTATTTCGATTAGAAAATGCACAACTCCAAATAATGCAAATTAAAAACCTCTTTCTAATTTCATTCTACCTTGGCCAAGGATTCCTGGGTTGTCATTTAACGAATCACATAGGACATATCTCCTCTTTTACTAGAGGTGGTAGATTCTTTATTGATCATTCATTATCTCCATATGTAACTCATTACACCCAAGCATACCCTATATATGCCTTAAAAGGCCTTAAGGAATTAGTCAAAGTATAATTTGTTACATACAAGATACTATGATGATCTCAAGTCCAAGGATCACATGTACTACTATCACATTAGGAATTCCTATTGACAGGCGAGTAAAACTCCATTAGGTATTCCATAGCGAGTCACGTTCAGTGAACTTATTCTCCAATAAGCACCTACATACTTGCTTTAGTGTCTCCACACAAATGACCATGAGATCAGTCATCCTCATCCAATGAGCAAGCAACATATGTACCAATCTATCCGGATTTACTAATCCCCTTTTTAGTAATCCCACGATTGGGAACTATTTTAGTTTTAAAGCTTTCTAAGAATTTAGATCTCATTAGCATGATTAACATTATGATTCTAAAAGCATTGCTTAAAACTATGGGTTATTTACATATTATAAAAACAGCACCATGTAGGTAATTAAATGCCTTTAATAAATAAATATTTTATTAATAAATAAATAAGATTATTTACAAAGTATGTGCTTTATCATCATACATGATTGGCTTGTATGCACACTACTATCAAGATGAATATTTGATTCGAGATGTCTATTGATTGATATTACAGGGATAAAATATTGATGATGGACTTTTAAATCGTAAAAGATAGTAGACTTCGTTCTCTACTTAACTCTTCTAATGAATTGTTATTTCCGCTGCGAATATTGATCTAAAACTTGTTGTCTATAATATTTTATCTGAATTGTTGAAGACTAAAGATAATTTATTTTCCATTATCTTAGTCATAATATTCTTACTGGGCTAGTTGAGCTCACCCTTTTCATCTATTGTCCTCTTCAGGAAATGAGAACGTTGCGAAAACTAGTCGGGGGACAGAGTGATGGTCCGAGTTAGAACAGTAGTAGTCTTCACTATTTTTACAAAATAGTGTGATAATAATTGTAATGAGGACTTAGTTTGAATATTAATATTTTCTACATATTTGTATTGACACTCACAGTTGTATGGTCGTATTTTGCACGACCGTGTGATATAAAGTTTGTATTTGAATTCTGTACCATGTATTTGAATACTCAGAATGGGTTGGGTTGACTGGACCTATTCTGGGGGCGTCACAGTTGGTATCAGAGCTTAGGGATATGATCTCTGGCGGAGATCGAGGAATAGAATTAGGAGGGGAGAGATGAGTAAATCCTTCGCTAATATGTCCTACCTAAGCTTATGTGGTCTTTAATTGGTCAGTCAGAGCATAGGGTTAATATGTGATATGTTATTTGTTTAATTAACCCTTGTTTTATGACAGTATTTGAGAATGGAAGCTGAGAATGTTAACAATGAAGTGAATGAGACCGTGGAGGTACCGCTAATCACCGACCAGGATAATGCGATGTCGGGGGAAGAAGAAATTAGAAATATCCATGTGGTAAGTGAAGAATTAATAGTTACACCCGAGCTAGTCGCAGAGGTAGCAGCTGAGAGTGAGGAAGAAGAGGAACCTGAGGAGGAGGATTTATTAGAAGAATTTTATGATCGAAATGTAGAACTGCAAAATCGTATTCTTGAGTTAGAAGAGCAGGGAGAAGAACGACAGACAGCCGTGGAACAAAGGGATACAACAATTCAAGAAAGGGATATAGAAATTCAAGATTTTGATACTCGTTATGCGAGGCTTGAATAGAAGCTCTCTCTGGAAGAGCATATGATATTAGAGCTAGAATCTGAAACTGCAAATGTCAACGATCAACTGAAAGAAGAAGCAATGGAACGAGTGAGAATTGAAGATGCATGGGTAAAAGCCGCACGACGCGTTGATATTTTAGAAAGAGACGTCCGATCTAAGAAGGCCAAAATAGAAGATATGGATTTTACATTTTGAACAGCAATTGGTAGAATCAAACATCGAGTTTGGAATTACCCTGTGCATAGCGGTCAACCCCAATTCGATATGGATCGAAGAGTAATGATTCAAATCATGGATCAGGAGTGCGACGAAGCAGTTGAGGGTGGAATGAACTTTATAGCAAAGTCAAGACCAGTTGGGATAGTGACACCAAAGACTGTCCCAGACAAATCAAAGTCGGTGGTTTCATGAAGAGCGTTTATCAAGACTGCCCAAAACTCGAGGAACCCGAATGAATTTATCACGGGTTAGTTAATCATAAATTTGTGCGAAGTCTATACCTTATTAGATACCGGTGCTACCCATTCTTTTATTTCACCTGCTTGTGCTCAACGTTTGAACTTGACTTCTGATAAATTAGACTTTGACTTATCTGTTGAAACTCCGTTGGGGGAAACCTTTGTTACATCCACAGTTTATAAATCTTGCTTGATTCAGATTGGTACCCTTACCTTACCTGTTGATCTTATATCTTTGAAAATACTTGCATTTGACGTGATTTTAGAAATTGACTGGTTAACCACTTACCATGCCAGAATTGATTGTTTTCGTAAGGTTGTTAGTTTTCATATTCTTAATCAACCTGTTGTGCGAATCCAAACCACCAAACCACTAAAATCAGTCAATATCATTTCAAATCACAAGGCTATTCGTTTATTAAAAAACGGATGTCAAGCTTTCTTAGCTCATGTCACTGATCTAAACCAAAATACGTCAGATTTGAATAATATTTTCGTTGTTAATGAGTTTCCTGATGTATTTACCGAAGAACTTCCCGGTCTACCTCCAGAACGTGAAGTTGAATTCTTTATTGACCTTGAACCCGGAACAAAACCCATTTCTAAAACCCCATATCGAATGGCTCCTATTGAACTTCAGGAGTTAAAGGTCCAACTATAGGAGTTGTTAGACATCGGTTTTATTCGTCCTAGTACGTCTTCTTGGGGTCCTCCTGTTTTATTCGTAAAGAAGAAAGACGGGAGTATGCGACTTTGTATTGACTATCGGGAGTTGAACCATGTCACCATCAAGAATAGGTATCCGTTACCTCGTATTGATGACCTGTTCGACCAGTTGCAAGGAGCACAATTCTTTTCAAAGATCGATCTTCGTTCTGAATATCATCAACTGAAGATTAAAACTGAGGATATTCCGAAGACTGCTTTTAGAACTCGATACGCGCATTACGAATTTCTAGTTATATATTTCGGATTGACCAATGTCCATGCTACGTTCATGAACCTGATGAACCGAATATTTGAGAAATATTTGGATCATTTCGTGATTGTCATTATTGATGACATCCTAATATTTTTTTATTTAGAACGAACTCAACATGCGACAACGACGTTGGTTGGAGCTGTTGAAAGGTTACGATCATACCATCCAATTCCATCCTGAAAAAGCGAACGTGGTAGCTGACGCGTTGAGTAGAAGATTATATACGGGAACGAGTGCGATGATGTCAAGTATACGCGTGGAACCAGCTTTGATTGATAAAGTTAAAGCTGCTCATGCTACGGATCCGGAGCTGATGAAGATGAAGAAGAAGGTGCAAGAAGGTGCCATTCCAGAAGCAAGAATCGATGAAGAGGGAATACTTCGAGTCAACTCCAGACTTTGTGTTCTTAACGATTCTGACTTAAAGTATAGAATCATGATGGAGGCACACAACACACCGTTTGCAATCCATCCTGGGAGTACCAAAATATATCGTGATCTTCGACATACATTTTGGTGGGGCAATATGAAAAGAGAGATCGCGGAGTTTATTTCGAGATGTTTGACTTGTCAACGTGTAAAGGCGGAGCATCAAGTGCCGAAGGGTCCATTGCAACCACTGGAGATTCTGAAATGGAAGTGGGAACACATTACGATGGATTTCGTTACAGGTCTTCCCAAGGTTTCTCAAGGCATAGATGCGATTTGGGTTATTGTTGATAGATTAACAACAATACGAGAGACTTATTCCCTTGAACGTCTTGCTCATATGTACGTGAATTAGATTATGAGATTGCATGGCATGCCAGTATCCATAGTTTCAGATCATGATCCCAGATTTACTTCACGATTTTGGATCAGTTTGCAGAAAGCTATGGGCACGGATTTACGATTCAGCTCGGCTTATCATCCTCAAACGGACGGACAATCGAAAAGAACTATTCAAACTCTTGAAGATCTATTGAGACTCTGTGTTCTAGACTTCAAAGGGAGTTGGGATAAGTACTTACCATTGGTGGAATTCTCCTACAATAACAGTTATCAAGCAAGTATAGGCGTAGCTCCATTCGAAACGTTGTATGGGAAAAAGTGTCGTTCTCCAGTATGTTGGAACGAGGTGGGTGAAACAACATTATTGGGACCGGAGTTAGTACGTATGACTACGAAAAAGATCCAAATAATCTGACAACGTATACAAACCGCACAAGATCGACAAAAGAGTTATGCGGATCTTCATCGAAAGGACGTAGAATTTAATGTTGGGGACCATGTATTGTTACGTATTACTCCGTGGAAAAGAGTTACGAGATTCGGGAAGAGAGGAAAGCTCAATCCACGATTCATTGGTCCATTTGAGATTCTTGACCGAGTAAAAAATGTGGCCTATAGACTCGCTTTACCTCCAAGCATGTCTCGTGTTCATAACATTTTTCACATATCCGTACTTTGTAAATATGTGAAAGATCCAAACCGCATTACTGAGTTAGAACCGGACGAGATAGCTAAAGATTTAACGTACGAGGAGGTACCTGTCAAAATCTTGGATAGGAAGGAGCATGTCCTACGCTCGAAAATTATACCTCAAGTTAAAGTTTTGTGGAGAAACCATGCAATTGAGGAAATGACCTGGGAGTTGGAATCGGAAATGAAAGCGAGGTATCCTCACCTTTTCGACATACCAGGTACGTACGTCAATTTCGAGGACGAAATTTCATAAGGAGGGGAGGTTGTAAGACCCCAACTTTTATGAATAAAGATTTAATTTTTTTATATATTATTTCGAAATAGTAAGGTGTTGTTTTGATAAATGCGATAGTTATGGGTGAAATGTGCAAATATTTTAAAGTGAGCAAGTGGTTATAAAATATTCTTGTTGTCGGAGAATATTCGTTTGGTCGTGGAATATTTTTGTTGTCGGGGAATATTCGTACGACGGCGCAGCTATTTGTGGGCACCACAGCGAAATAACTGTCAGATATAGAAAGCGACAGAAATAACCTTTTTATAAAATAACGACGTAGTTATTACCGTTAGTACTGTTGAAATACCTGGTGGTTAAAATGCAGTAATACGCGGTGTTGCACAGTAGCACACGGTATTGCACAGTATTTTGAATTATTGATTCTTACGTGAGAAGGCACTTACTCAATTATTGTTACAGCAATTACTGTTCAATATTTTATATTATTGATTCAATAATTGCATGATATTTTATTGATTCAATAATTGCTACGTTGATATTTTATATCAATAATTGCTACGTTGCTATTTTATATGATTGATTCAATAATGGCTACAGTTGATATTTTGTATTATTGATTCAATAATTATCACTGCATATTATTTCACATTATCAACTCAATAATTCATATTATTTGAATAATATTATTAGATAGTATTATTGATAATGTTTAAGGAAGTTCTGTCTAGGAGGAATTATTTAATTGCGCGCCAATAAGGAGAAGTCCTTATCGGAAGGCCACCTCTTTCTTGGGAATGACCTGGTTGTCAATATTGTAGTTCTGTAATATTATTTGTGAATAATTAATTATTAATTTATATGATAAGAAAATATTTATTTTGTGGATATAAAAGAAGGAATTAGCGCTGATGTGTTTTTATCAGTATTTTGGTGTGGAAAATCATCCGTTTATGAATTTCGGATAATTTATGTTTGGAATTTGAAAAAACTTCCTTCTACAAAGTTGTAGAGAATTAAATTTTCTATAGAAGGACATAAAATTTGTATTTTTCTGACAAAAAGGCTATTTTTATGAATTATTGAAGTTTCGAAAAATAAATATTTTTAGATAAAATGGTGGGCCCCACTTTTGTCATTGCTTGGAAAATACTGAAATTTCTTAGCAGCCAGGCGACGGAATTTTATTAAAAAATAATATTATTTTATTAATTTAGTCTACTTTGGCATCCTAAGCTTTTCCTATAAATAGGGTGCTTAGGTTAGAATTGAAAATCACACCAGAATCAGAAGTTTTCTCTCTCTATAATATCGAGCGTATTCTTGTGAGTATTTAGCTACTTTGAGTATTACTATTCAGTACAAGTTTCCTTCGGTATTATATCCGATATTCCAGTCAGAAGTACTATTCTTTTGAGATAAGGGATGTTATTTTCTTTCGTAAATGATGTTATTCTTTTCAATATCATTATACCAAAATATTGACATGAATTTTATTATGAAATTCTTACTTTTTCCGTCGGAGTTACTATTCACGTATACGACACTATTCACGTATACGGCACTATTTACGAAAAAACTAAATTTTCTTCTATTTGTCCAAATTGCTTGTTAAAGTTCTTATCTTTGATTGGATCTAAGTTTTGAGCTTTATTCTTGAATTTTGCTCCCCAAAGTGTTATTATAGAGTATTCTTGAACTTGGATAAATTAGATTGCGAATCTTTAATCTTATCCTTTATTTCACTGGATTCGTTATTTATAATATTTTTCATCATCCTCAGTCCTAAGTGGTGATATAACTGAATATCTTTGGCCTGTAGAGCAAAGATGAATGATTACCTGATGAATATCTTTGGCCGTAGTGCAAAGATGACAGGTGTTGAGATGAACATGGCCACTGATGATACAAATGAATATCTTTGGCCTGTAGTGCAAAGATGAATATTTGATTCGAGATGTATATTGATTGATGCTACAGGGATAAAATATTGATGATGAACTTTTAAATCATAAAAGATAGTAGACTTCGTTCTCTACTTAACTCTTTTAATGAATTGTTATTTCCGCTGCGAATATTGATCTAAAACTTGTTGTCCATAATATTTTATCTGAATTGTTGAAGACTAAAGATAATTTATTTTTCATTATCTTAGTCATAATATTCTTTACTGGGCTAGTTGAGCTCACCCTTTTCATCTATTGTCCTCTTTAGGAAATGAGAACGTTGCGGGAACTAGTCGGGGGACAGAGTGATGGTCCGAGTTAGAACAGTAGTAGTCCTCGCTATTTTTGCAAAATAGTGTGATAATAATTGTAATGAGGACTTAGTTTGAATATTAATATTTTTTACATATTTGTATTGACACTCACAGTTGTGTGGTCGTATTTTGCACGACCGTATGATATAAAGTTTGTATTTGAATTCTGTACCATGTATTTGGCGACTCAGAATGGGTTGGATTGACTGGACCTATTCTGGGGGGCGTCACACTTATTATGTTATGTTTAAGACTTATTTGTTTATGTTGTTTTCGCATTGATGTATTCAGGTTAGATAACCTGGGATTGATTTATTTAAGATGTTATAACCCTTATGGGAGGATTTCTATATTAATTTATGAGTTTCATTTATTTATGGGTAGTTAGATGTGTTATAATTGGACAGTGAGCACCAAATCCTGTGAAATTGAAGTACCCAGATTTGGGGGTGTCACAAGTACGGTCCAAAACCTCTAAGCAGGTGCATTACATCATCTGATTTAGCTACGTACCCAATAACTCCAAAAGGAACTTCAAGAGACACAACAAAAGCTACAAATGTCTGACTCTCAAGTAAATAATCTTAAGACACAAGTGGCTGAATTTGAGACTGAAGTGTCTGATTTGAAAACTCAATTGGTTCATCAAGGTGCAAATATCAACAAACTTATGGCAATTATGATTGCTAATGGGATGAACATATAGGCTGAAAAAAATCATGTACGACAAGGTTGGAGGTTTTAATTAGACATTTTCTTAGGATATGGATGTGAGAATTTTCGCTTTTTGGATATATAATTTGGTTTTGTGATACTTAGATTATTTAAGCAACTGTTCATTTTAATTGCCTAGTTGGTTATTTTGTTGAATTTGTGAATCTACTATTTTTTTATAAGATAGTTACTTTTTATTTTAAATGTTTATTGCCTTTTGTCTCTTATATTATATACAGGTGTAAAGTTGATTTAAAAATGTCACTAAATGTATTATCTTTTTTTTTTATTGAAAATTGTTAATATAACAATACATTTAGAATGTCAAACAACTTAATATGACCACCACATCATCACAATTTATAATCATTTATTGACAAATAATATTTGGTCAATGAAAATTAAAATTTAATGACGAATAATATTAACTCTTTAGAATTAATATTATTGTCACTATTAAATATTCATTTAGTCACAATAACTAATTTTGTCACTATTAATAACTCTTTCTGTGACGAGATGTATCGTCACCATAAGTATTCAATTAGTGACAGTGAAAAATATGTCACAGAAAGTAACTCTTTGGTGACAAATTATTTTGTAATATTATTTAAAATTTGAAATCACAACGACATAATTGTCATGTTAAATATATTATTAGGTGACGAATTGTTCTATCGTCATTTATTTTTTAATTTTGGTGACGATAAACACAATAACATGACGAAAGAATAATCATAAATATGACAATATTGGCACCATTAAAATTAGATGATTTAAATAGTGTGACATATTTTCGTCACTAAAACAATATCCTTTAATGACGGAAAAAGATTTTCGTCATTTAATGTACTAAGTTTTGATGACGAAACATAATATAGAGTGACGAAAGTTACATTCAAATAGTGACGCCATTAACGTCACTAAAAGTAACAATTATAGTGACAATGGTGTAGATTGTCACCATAAGTTAAAACATTTAGTGACGATATCAAATATTGTCAAATAAACATTTTACCACGCTCATACGGTGACAGTTTTTGTGACAATTAACATTTGTCACCAAATGTTTTAGTGATGAAACATGAATTTTATATGACAAATTTTAGCGTTTTTGGATAATTTCTTGTAGTGGATCTTCCTTTTCATAGTTGTAGATGATGAAAAAAATGAATAAACATACTTTGGATTCACTCAATTCTAACATCAGATGAATTAATTATATATGATTTTTTTAATAGGTTGCAGTGCGTATAAATATTCTACTCAAGAATTCAACTAATCAAATTAGAATATGTTTAGAGTTACATCTCTACTCCTTAAATATAACAAGGAAACAATAGGAATTACCAAAATTCTAATGGACTCTTTAAATTTAATGAAACCAAATATTAAATTATCTACTAAAAGAATTTAACTTTCCAAGCAAAATAAAAAAAATAGTAACATGCATTTTCCAATTCAAATATGCTTTTAGGAAAAATAAAATTAATTTTTAATTTTTAACAAAAATATTTATAATTTATCTAAAATTGTATCAGTTTTTGTTGGGATTCACTCATACTTGTGTAAGTCCGGCCAATAGCCACTACAATAGGGTATAAGTTGGGGGTCTCACTCACCGGTGAGCGAGTGGCTGCCCTGCTCGCTCGTGAACAGACAGGAGTTGATGTCCTGCTCTCTCGTGAGGAGGAGAGGGTTGTTGCCCCTGGAAGCTATGTATAATGTGTATTTAGGTTTGACAATTTATTACTAATCTGCTATTGAGTTTTACTAATATATTAGGTCTCACAGGTTTAAGTCAATCTTATAATAGTTAAGATTTTCTAGTTACTACTTTAAAATATTGTTTGATATGTGGATCATTGTAAAGTGTGTGTGACAAAATATATCAAACACGCAAAACTATCCAAATTGATAAATCTGAATATATCGTGTGTGTTTTTTCTTTCTATTTTTTTTTAATTTATGTGATATAATTGTCTATTATTCGTTCTTAAATTCTAACAATTTTAAAGAGGTCGCTGTCCGTGATATTGTATCACAGTATATACAGCTATATATCCACAAAACCTTCTAGTTAAATTTTGAAAAGCCCAGGTTCAACATTTTGATCTAAAAGGGAATTCTTATCATTTTTGCTTAATAATGTATTAGTGTTGTACTTATATTAGACTTTGGTTTATAGCTATTGCCATTATGGCACACACGTTAGGTGTGTAAATTATGGATCCGGTTACTATGAAGTTAATTTCATGGTAAGTTGATCAATTGACCAATACAGTGGTGACACGCAGACAGAGAGATCACCTCCCGGCCTGCGTGTGACACTGTATTGGTCAATTGACCAAAGTTAACTTCATGCTAACCACTCCCACAAATAATGTTGGATAAAATAAACATTTTCTTAAATTTAGAGCACTAAATAGAAAATAACAAAATTAATATAAAAAAGACAAAATAATAAGGAAACTGATATTTTCATATCACTTTCTGATATTTTCACACATATGACCCACATGCCAATAAAAATTCGGCACATCAACTAAATTTTATAAAATTTAAAAGAATAAGTAGAAAAATAAAAAAAAAAAATATAAAAAGACAAAATAATAATATAGCTTATGATTAGCACGACCTAACTACTACTAACATCAGAAAAATAATGTTACTATCACATAAATAATCTCACATAATGTTCACATATATATACGTATATATTGCGGGTCTCATATATCATGTGGACGTCCACAGTATATGTGTGTACGTGAGCATTACATGAGATTTTTATGTGATACAATGATAATAGCATTGTTGACATCAGAAAAGGATTCCCCACTCACAAAAAGTCAGATCTGATGGCTCCAGCGCGTGAGAGCTTGTCCGGTGGCGAAAAACCTTTCAAGACTTCCCTTATCCTTTGCCCACCTCACACCAATAATTTATTTTTCTCTCTCTTCAATTTTTTTCAGATCTAATCCCTTTACCCCTCCAAGAACTCATCCGATTTCCTTCTCTGAAAACCAACAACCTCTCTTTCTATCTCCCTAGAGTTTTCTCTCACAACCAAATTCAAATAGTGAGATGGAGCAGCTGAACCACTTTAGCCATGAACATCCACTGATCCTTATTGAGCTCAATGAAAATCATGCTCAGGCAGATGTTGTTTGCTATGGGTGCAATACAACAATAACCAAAGGCAGCTTCACTTATACTTGCAATAGTAGAAGTAGTCAAGGTGGTTGTGACCATATCTTTCTGCACAAAACCTGCGCAGAATTGCCGCAAACAGTGGAACACCCTATGCACCTAAAACACCCAGTTAATCTCAGCTCCTGCCCACATTATAATAACAAATCTTGCATTTGTAGCATATGTAGGGAATCTGGCTGGAAATGGTTCACTTATGAATGTATTCCTTGCGAGTTTGACGTCTGCTTGAGATGCGCTTTAAAGGATTATATGTTTAAACAACAATCTATAGAGGAACGCAGCTTTCGACATGAAAGTCACAAGCAGCACACATTAACCCTTCTACAAAGGACAGCCTTTTTCCAATGTGATGCTTGCGACTGTAAAGATGATGACTTGTCCTATGTATGTATCACTTGTCCATTTTGGATTCACAAGAGTTGTGCTTCTGCTCCGAGTACCATGGAGTATTGTAGATTCCACGATCACCCTCTCCGCCTGGCCTACTCTCTTCCCAAACAATTTCGCACTTTTCCGCAACTCTGCAGCATCTGCGGTGACAAAGTGCAACATTACAAGTGGCTTTATTATTGTGCCAATTGCAGATTTTTTGCGCATATCAAATGTGCTACATCAACTGAGATAGAGTCATCTCTGATGTGAGTTTTATGACCACCACTATTTCTTTATTAAAACATGAAAAAATTTGTCTGTATCTAGATAAAAATATGTAGTTTACCACGAAATGTTTTGTCTAGTTGCCTAGTACTACTCGTTGAACATTAATTCCGTGTGTTTAGTTTCTATTCAGGCACGGCCATTTTAATATTCTTAAACTTTTGGTTTCAGATCTATTAAGAATGTTGAAGATGCTGAGAAAAATCATCTTGATGAGTCTAATATGGTACACTTCCCGCTGACTGATGCCATAGAGAAACAATTTATCAAGGCAATTAGTCTCACAGATGATACAGCTATAGCACCAGATTATATGGACCATTGGGCTCATGAAGATCATCCACTAGTACTTTCTGACCAACTCAAAAAGAGCAACACTATTGAGATGGTGAATCGAGATGATGATCAAATGCTATGTGACGGTTGTGTGAGACCTATATTAATTGATGAGCAGCACTATGGTTGTGTTCAGTGTAATTTCTTTCTTCACAAATATTGTGCTGAGTTGCCACCAAAGTTGCAACACGCATCACACCCAGAACACGAGCTCGTTAGACATAAATACGCCAAACCTATGTATTACATCAAATGCTATAAATGCGGATTCTTATGCAATGGGATTTTCTTTTATTGCAATTCCTGCGAATTCTACCTTGATCTCAGGTGTGCTTCGCTACCAAATACAATTAAACATGAAGGTCACAAGCACCCTCTTAGTCAACTCGAAGTACCAGGTGGTTTTTGCAAGGGATGCGGATACAAATTTCCTGATACGGACGCCTTTGCATGTGAAGTTTGTGATTTCCTGCTAGCGAAATCATGCACTTTTCCACCAAGTATGGTTAGGCACAGATGGGATCCTCACCCAATTCCATTACTCTATCCTCCGGTCAAAAATCATCCAGATGAATTCTATTGTGAGATATGCGAAGTGGAAATAAACCCAAACTATTGGCTCTTTCATTGTCATACTTGTGATCAATCCTTTCATACTGAATGCCTTTATCCATATTATGCTTACTCGAATATCAAATTTGGGTCAGCCAAAATTAAAGTCGCCGATCACCCACATAGACTCGTATTTGTTGGTATGGAAAAGCATAACTTCTATTATCAAGAATGTCGGAGTTGTGGTGATGATATTCCTGATGGGTCACCGGTCTTTGCATGTGAATCATGTAGCTTTCTACGCTGTATTAGCTGCTGTGACCCAGATTTATGATAAATGATAATTGCTTGTTACCACTATACTACAATCCTTTGTGGTTGATAACGGTGTATTTCGGCCGACTCAACCAGTGAAACTGGATGCTATCAGATATCTGAAAAGTAACAATATCAATAATACTTTTTAAAAACTTGTCATTCTTCTTATTATTTAAAAACTTCTTAAATACCAACAATAAAAAAAAAATTAAATTAAAAATTATTATTTAAAATTTTATCTCTAATTTTAGAAGATAAAGATTATAATCTTCAAATCAAATGCATCTGTCCAAACAAGTTGAGAAAGAAAATGACGGACCACTTAACCTATTAATAACAACCCATATATTTAAAAAATGATATAATCACTGTGTTTAAATAGTTCAAGGTTCTGTAACAGCCTAGTAGGTCATTCTCCAAGACTTGGTCTACAGGTGTCAGCACGAAAGTGACTTCCACAATGAAAATATAGGAGATTTCCAAGTCGAAGAATATTCCAAGGCAAAATACTTGCAATTAGACAAAGTTTGGTAAAATACTTATCTAAAAGAAAAAGTTGACATTGAGACCTGGATCAAAATGAATCCCAATAATAATAAAAATATTAAGATTGAAAATAAGAATTATCAAAAAATTGATAAAATTCATAAGAATGATCTTTTTTATCTTACGCCTTATCAAGATTTAGAAAAAAATCCGCTCAATAAGAAAAAACATATTTTTGGTTGAATGAAAATGAATGAAGAAATACTAAATCGCCACATATCGAATCTGGAACTTTGGTTCTTCTCAGAATTTGTGTTATTTTATAATGTATACAAAAAAAACAATTAGACAAAATATAGGAGATTTTCAAGTTGAAGAATATAGGTAAGGGTATAAATGAACATAATCGAGTCGAGTCAAGTATTTAGTTGCTCAGATTTGGTTTATAAAATTTATCGTGTATAAAATATGATTTGACTGAAACTCGATTAGCTACCGAGTCGAGCACGATCTCGAATCGAGTCCGAGTAGTTTGCATTTTTCGAACAAATATGATCCAAGTATCAATAGCAAATTGTAATTTGAGGAGGTTCGAGTAATTTATCGAACTTTAAAATTTGATCATATTTGAATCATTTATATTTCGAGTCGAGTTCGAATCGAACTTTTAGTTGAGCGATTACGAATCAAGCCCGAACTGTTTGCTCATTTTACAATCTTAAATATATGAGTATTTCTTAAGGGCTAGATACACTTATATTATATCAAGTTTTACCCTTCTTATAATTTAGTTCCTAAAGTATTTGGGTTCATAATTTAACCCATAAATTACCTAATTTCAACAATGTCTCCCCCCAATTCATTTTTCGACAAAAATTGACCGTATTCAAATACTGTTGAACTTCATTTTTTAAGGGCAGATTTGTCTTTTTTAATATTCATATATATTATTAAAATACAAAACCAAAGTAAAATTTTAAACATATATATTATTAAAACAGAAGACAAAAATTAAAAAGATATTGTACTATGTAAAATAAAAACAAAAAATATATAGACAAAACAATAGTAATTAAAAAGAAAAACTAAATGAAATTTAAACAAAAAAACTACCAAAACATTGATTATTGTTTTTAATTTTTGAAATTAGTTATCATTATTATATAGTAAAAGACAAAATTATTTTATAATAAAAGACTAATATCAAATTAAAAACAAAACTTTCAATTACCGATTAAAGCTCCTTGTACATCAACACCTCCATTTTAATCCAAACAAACCTTCACCACCAACTCAAAAAGAACAACACTATTGAGATGTTGATCAAATGCTATGTGACGATTGTGAGCAACCTGTATTAACTGATGATCAATTCTATGATTATGTTCACTGCAATTTTTTTTTTCCACAGATTATTTGGATTTGTCACAAGTAGCTTACATCGGTTGTGAGTAAAATGCAAATGTGATTTCTGAACTTTAGGTGTTTTTGAATATTGAGCCTATTTTTATACTATTCAAAAATTTGTATATTGAACTATTACGATCACATGTGCGTTGACTTATCTACGCTGCACCGCTGATGTGGACATAAACTCATATTTCACCAAAAAATTGTTGTTCCATGGATTTAATACCAAAACCTCATATTTGAAATATTGGTCGTAAGACCACCAAGCTTAACAAAAGCCTAGTTGTTTAGTTTTCCCAACAAATAAGTTATATATTTAATCGATTGATTCCTCCAATAGAAAAGTAATAAAATTTTAATCTTATGATCAATCAGGTTTATAAAATTAGAAAATAAAATAAAATATTTTATAATAAAATATGCTAAAAAAGTTGAAGAAAATAATGACATTTAAACAAATTAAAAAGTTACAATTAGTTATTAAAAATTATGGTTATCAAAAAAAAGTTACAATTAGAAAAACTAATAAAAATTATTTACACAAATTAAAAAATTACACATAAAAAACTAATAAAAATATTATTACAAATTAAATAATTACACTTAGAAAAACTAATAATATTATTTAAACAATTTAAAAATTACTTAGATAAACTAATGAAATTATTTAAAAAAATTAAATAATTACACTTAGAAAAACTAATTAAATTATTTAAACAAATTAAAAAATTACACTTAGAAAAAGCTAATAAATTATTTATACAAATTAAAAATTACTAAGAAAAACTAATAAAATTATTTAAAAAAATTCAAAAAATTACTTAGAAAAACTAAAAAAATTATTTAAACAAATTAAATAATTACAATTAGAAAAACTAAGATCATCCAGACATTCTACGAGGAGGAAATAGACCCAAATTGTTGGTTCTAATTTTGTCATGATTGTGATCAGTCCTTTCATCCAAAATAAAGTTTGGGCCTACTATGAAAATTGATGATCCCCCACGTTCCAGCACTCCATGCATGTGTAGCCCGATTAAAATATGAGAGAATTAATATAAATTTTTATTTCATTTAATATTGTAGAGCACTATTAAAATAATAGTCCAATTTTTATTTTTGCATTACCATAAAGTTAGTGGCAGATTTAGAAATTTTTTCCAATAGGAGGATTTTAACTAAATTTTTTCAAATCTATGAGCGATTGCTATGTAAACATACTTTGAAGAGTTATATTATAATGGAATTTTTTCTTTTGCCCAACCAAATTTAATTTTTTTTATTAATATGCCCTCTTGAATTTACTAACTTATAAATGTTGCCCCTTGAGTTTACCTATAAAAAAAAGAAAAAAAAAGTGAGCATAGACAAGTGCCTATGCTGCCCTCTACCTCCTTTGATAAAGTCGTTAACACAAATCATTAAATCAAATGAAAATTTGGATATATACTCTCTTATTTTTACATGAAAATTTGGTTGATTTGCTCTGGAGTCTAGGGATTTGGATTTCAGCGGTTGGTCTCGGAGGAAATAGACCCTAATTACTGGTTCTATTTTTGTGGTGCTTGCAATCAATCATTTCATCTAAGTTGCCTTCCTCCGTATTATGGTTTCGACTCTGTATGAAATGTTCTTTATTTCCGCCTACAATGAAGCATAAATTGAATACTCACTCCATAATTTTACTAGATCGTATACCACTCGATTTTGATTACATTATGTAGAATTAATTCCATGGATTACCCATTATTCTATTGTGGGATATGTAGAGACGTTATGTGACACGGGAATTGATATATGCTAAAATTTGATATAATTTATATTTTGATATTTATAGACAATTTAAATATTTTATGTATTTTTATTTATTAATTAGTAGTCAGGTAGGTTTAATTATGTGGGCCCGTTTATATTTTAGGCTTACTTTTTAAGTTTATTAGATTTTATTTATTTTTAGGCTTTAGATAGTATAAATAGTCTCTTAGGGTTATTAGTATGGAACAACACCTCTTATTAATTATTTCTGATTTCATATACCTTGTGACTTCTTATAGTCAATTTATCTAATTTTGTGAATTCATGTGATTGCAAAGTTACATAAATTCAATTCATATGATTATTTCTATTCTCTTTTTCGTCTTCCGATGTGTCAGTTGGCATCGGAGGTTGGGAGTTAGCTCACGGCAAGGACGATTCTACTTATTAAGCAAGAGACAACCCACTTTGATGTCAGTGTGAAGGAGAATGATATCGATCGAAGCTGCTTAGCAGAAGATTGCAAACAACTGTTCGTTCATCGTGGGGACTATGTAAAACTAGTCGAATCTATCTTTTAATTTCTGTTTACTAAAAAAATACTCAAAACAGTCCATCTCGCCATAAATCAATTGTTATCTCTGTCACAAAAAGTTTAACAACAGTCACCATCGAAACCAAGCAGCACAAAGTTTAACAACAGTCAATGTAACGCCCCCAAACCCCGGGTCTGCCTTCCAGCCCTGGTCCGGTACTTCACGGTACTACCCATTCAACATAATCTTAAGACATGAATGTAAATACAATATTATTACAATATATCACCTCTAATCACAGGTACGAAGACCTTTATTAAACTATCTCAAAGAATATTACAATATCATATAATATTATAACACATTATGTACTTCTATACATTTAAATCTTCTTTCTTTAAGCATTCCTTCCTCCTAACACCATCTGACCATTCAGGTCTTTCTGTTGTAGTTGCAAAGATTTTAAAATTTGCAAGGGTGAACATTTAATTGCTCAGCAAGTATAATAGCTGAATAAACAATCAATCAACATAATGAATATCAATACGTTCTTTGAAAACTTCAACAACTGAACAGTAGGTGTGAAGCAGTTTCGAATAAATAGGAACAATTATTTCTTTCCATATAACATTTACTCACATAACACATTATTGCACGGGGTGCAATAATTTAAACACATTTCTTGCACAGAATAATAAATTTGTACAAGGTTATAAAACACTTGCACAATATATAACTTTGTGTAAGTCAAAAAATTTGAATTCACACAATATGAAAGCATTGCGTAAATTAGAACATGTATTCAATACATAAATTGAATGGGAGTTCAAAAACTTGCCTGAAGCGGTGTTTAATTTATATGCTAAATCTTCCTTCAATTGTCCTACATAATTTAATTAATGATAATATACAAATTAGCCACAAAACGACTTCATATATTGGTTTACTTTAATTTATTTCTCATTTTATGTTCATCGCTATTTATAATTTAAAAAATGTGACCAAACTTCAAAAATGTCTCTCGGCGTCGCGGCGTTTGGAAACGACACGACCCACTTAACACCCCCTTATGATATTTTACTTATTAATTAATTTACTTCCCATAATTTTATTTTAACATTCCTGTTAACTTTCTCAAAAATCTCCAATATTCAGAGTTACGTCCAAAAAAAATTCTTAAAATCATGGACAATCACTTTATTACGTTAAATACGTTATTATACGTCAAAATATACCATTACCCAAAATTTTATCTTGATCCGAGTTATCAAGCTCGTTTAATTTTCACACTTTTACTTTAACAAAACATTGTTTTTGTTTTTATCGTATTTCCTTCGTTACTTGTCCGTTTTCGTTCATTCTTACGTCAAATTAAAGCTTATATATACAGTCTACTTTAATCTCATTTAGGCACTGATTTTGGTACCTTTTCCAATCAAAATAGATTTTGACTTCTTACAACTAAGTCCGATTGTTACAAAATCTAGCCAGTTTTACCCTCTCTCGCTAGAAAAGTCATAACTAATTTATTTCAAAACATTTTTGAGCGATTCTTGCGCTCACGCGTAGCTAACTTCCGGGACTATAACTTTTATTCTTTAACCATTTTCAAATTCGGAACACACAAGTCCAAAAAATTTGTACAAGGGACAGATTCGAATCTAATTTCCAAATTGGACAGTTTCGACATACCTAATTTGGCACATCATAACTCGGTCGTCCGAACTCGGAATTAGTCTGTTCTGGAGGATATGGCTAGCTAGGATTTCACACCACGAAAACCCAAAAAATCATAATTTTCCAACAATTCTAACTAGCCGAAACAGTTAACTCAAAAGTCCCCTCCCGAACTGATTTATAGCTTGGACAGTTTTGATGTGATAACTTTGGAACGTCATAACTTGTTCGCTTTAAGTCGAAATAAGTTCATTCTCACATCATTTTCTTCCTTGTAAAATTTACTACACATCCCCCTAGGTAGAATTTTTTTCTGGTTCATTTTCAAGACAAAACAGTGGCACAGAAGTCCATACCCGAAATAGTTTTCTACTTTGGCAGTTTTGACTAGCCTACTTTTGAAGGGGATAAGTCTCACCTCCGAACTCGGAATGAGTCCGTTCCTGAGGCTATGGAATCCTTAATCAGTGTAATATACATCAACAGAAAACCAAAATTTTCTGTAACATTTAACCAGCCCCGAAATTGGACTAAATGTTAGCACTTCAACTAGGTTTTTCAGTTTTTAACCTCTTCTACTAAAACATTCACCACAAATTCATTTTAACTTCTTTTTGCTTCATTTTAATTGGAATATTTTCGTAACTCATAAGAGCACAACCCATCATTACAGAACTTAATTTTCAATTTTAGACCACTATAAATTTTAGTTCCAAAACCGTACCAAAAAATAGTCCACAAATTCTCATTTTCCATTTATTTATGTTGAGGTTCATTTTCTTTCATTTTCCTGCATTATTACATGGTTTGATCATATAATCTACAGCATCCCCACCTTATCACTTTGGATCCATCATGATCCCCATAAATAACAATAACAACATTCAACAACAAAGCTTAAATAAAACTTAAAGAATATGGCTAATAGCTAAGGTTTCAAGGTTACCTTTTGTGGTTCTTTCTTCTTTTTCTCTACTTGCTAGTGGATGAGTAGCTCAGCATGCTTTTCTCCTTCCTTTCTCCTTTGTCTGTGCTCCTCTTTCTCTCTCTATTCTCTCTTACTTTCTTATCCTCCAAATGACTTGTTGGATAAAACAAACAAATGGGGGAGACAAGCATTAAATGACTTGCTCCCTTTGGCACAAAAATTAATATAAATGGAAAGTTTTCATTCTCTTTTCCCTCCTCATGCCCGGTTATTCCCCCTTGCTCATTCCTTTTTGCTTTTCATTTCTCACATATGTTAATTTACCCAACATGTGACACATGTACACCACTTGCTTTTAATCATCATTATTCCATACGCTTATTATTTTTGAGTGACACATGCCCCTCCATTCCTTTTTAGCCATTTGAATTCTTTTCCTCTTCTTGTCCCTCATTTATTTTATTTTATTTTTTCTTTCCTTTATCATCTTTATCAGCCTACACTTTGACCCAATTTTGACTTTCTCAATTGGACTTGATTTGGGATCCCTTTTGGACCAAATTTTGGGCTTGCTATATTAATTAACTTGGGCGTCCCCATAGGCTAGCCCACCACTTTTATTACACCTTACTTTGGGTCAGAATAATTTTATACTTGGGCTCAATTAATTAAATTAATACTTAGGCTAGTAAATTAACTAACCCATTAGCCTAACCCTTTTTAATTCCTAACCAAGCCATTTAATAGGCTTAGTTAGACCAAGATTAAATTAAATTAGTCATTTTCTCTTCTAGTTAAATTTTCTATCTTTTTTGGTTACGTTCTCGTAACTCACTCGGTTAGCCGAAAAATCGACTTTCGATTTTCAAAAATCCGATTTCGCCACTGATCCTCCTTTCCCAAATAAAGTTGTGTCGTTCTTCGAAAAATTGAAAAAAAAATGATAAAAAAATGTTTTTATCCTGAATAGTGTTTTTATGGTTTATTCTCGGGAAAAACTTTTATTAGACATTTCATCTCTCCTTCTTAAATAAGCGCTATGACGTAATTCAAAATTTTTGAAAACACCATTTATTAGTGTTTTTTGCATTTTATGAATAGTGTTTTAGCATTTTTCTAGGAAAAATTTATTTTCTTCCAAAAACTCCTAACACTCGTACATAATCACGAAACACGTAAACTAGGTCATTAATCGACCTAAATCACATAACACATAATAATATTAATAAAATTTTATTTATTAAATATTCTCATCAGAAAAACCTAATTTCAAGGTTATCCGAATTCTCGGGTCGTCACAGTCACTAAGCAAAGTTAACATGATTTGATGTTGGGTTAGTATTGACAAAATTTCAATTTGATTATTCATTGTTAATCATAAGGTTTTTTCGGGTCCTTGATAGTTTGTACACTTGCATATTGTTGCCTTAAGTTCTGATTAATTACAATTTAACCAAAAGCTCTCTCAATCTGAGTATCGAAAATGTCTAGAACTACAAAGGCAAGAATTGAAAAAGTATAGGATTATATTGACTTTATTAAGAGTGAATGTGATTTGTTAGATTATACGATTTATGTTCATCGTCATCGTAAAAACTTGTTGCCCCAATATGATGATCTTTTGGAGGAATTAGAGGAAACACAATATAGACTTGACAAGTTGAAATATCGGTATCAAGTTGAGAAAATAAGAGCTAGAGACGAGCGTCAAAGGGAGATTTCTTTTCTGAGTTAGGAGGCGTTGCAAGAATTTGATAGCCTGTAGAGAAAATCTTCAAGAAAGTTACAGTGTCATATCCTATTTCTCAGACATGTGATTTGTCCCTTTTAGTAGAAATCGTGGAAGAAATAAAGAAGGTAGGTGAAGAAGCAGTTATAGTTAAAGACGAACCAAGCTTAGTGGTTGAAGAGGATCATGAATTGGAGTCAATGCGATATAAGAAAATTGATATCGTAAAAATTGAGATTGATCATGAGATTGTTCATATATAATCCTGTGTTCGCCAACTTGGAAATTTTTTATTTCGTCATGCCTAATCATTTGTTGGAAGTGCAAGTTAATATGAAGGCTTTGATTATTTCAACTTCAATACCGCTTTGATCGATATGTCACCCAAATGAACCCAATAATGGAACCAGTTCAATTTCTGATGCCACCAACTTTGCCAGTTTTGCCACCGTCAGACCAAGAAGATGACGATGATGAAGATGATGATAAGGAGAACGATCATGACAATTGACTTACTCAGGGAAGTCCTCAGTTTTCAATTTTTATATCTTCGCATGAGAACATTGCTTCATTTAAGTTTGGGAGTTGTTTGCATTTTCATATTAGGTTGTTTTTGTATGTTTTGCATTTCTATACATAGTTATTTGGTTGTTTTGCATATTATTTTGCTAGTGCATATATATAGTGTTTGCATATAGTGCATTTAGGACAACTTGCGAGCATGTTGAAATATAGAAACCATTATCTTGACCAGTGATGAGAACGTAATGAATTAATGAATAACCTGGGCGAATGGTATAATGAGTGCTAGGTTAATTCTTGATTGTTTGTGAAGCTTTATTGTGACGCCCCCAAAATAGGTTCAATACCCAACCTATTCTGAGTCGCCAAATACATGATACAGAATCCAAATACAATCTTTATATCAAACGGTCGTGCAAAAGACGATCACACAACTGTGAGTTTTAATACAAATCGTATATAATACGAAATATAAACACTCAAATTCAGTCCTCATTAATTATTATCACACTATTTTACAAAAATAGTGAGGACTACTACTGCTCTAACTCGGACCATCACTCTGTCCCCCGACTAGTACCCCTTCGACATTCTCATTTCCTAAAGAGGACAATAAAAGAAAATGGTGAGCTCAACTAGCCAGTAAAGATTATTATGACTAAGATAATGAAAAATAAATTAGCGTTAGTCTTCAAAAAATCCGATAAAATATTATGGACAACAAGTTTTAGATCAACAACTGCAGCGAAAATAACAATTCATTAGAAGAGTTAAGTAGAAAATGGTGCCTACTATCTTTTATGATTTAAAAGTCCATCATCAATATTTTATCCCTGTAACATCAATCAATATATATCTCAAATCAATATTTATCTTTGCACTACGGGCCAAAGATATTCATTTGTATTACCAGTGGTCGTGTTCATCTCAACACCTGTCCATCTTTGCACTACGGGCCAAAGATATTTATCAGGTAATCATTCATCTTTGCACTATAGGCCAAAGATATTTAGTTATATCACCATTTAGGACTGAGGATGATGAAAAATAATATAAATAACGAATTCAGTGAGATAAAGGACAAAGATTAGGGATTCGTAATTTTGTTTATTCAAGTTTAAGAATACTCCATAATAATTAATTGTGGAGCAAAATTCAAGAATGAAGTTCAAAACTTGGATCCAATCAAAGATAGAAACCATAACAGACAACTTGGATAAAGAAAAGAAAATTTAATTTTTTTGTGAATAGTACCGTATTCGTGAATAGTGTCATATACGTGAATAGTATCCTCGACATAAAAAGGTACAAATTTCATAACAAAATTCATATCAATATTTCGAAAAAATGATATTGAAAGAAATAACATCATTTACAAGGAAAATAATATCCCTTACCTCAAAAGAATACTGAATCTGACTGGAATATTTGATATTATGCTGAAAAAAATTTGCACTGTTTATCAACACTCAAAGTATCTAAATACTCACAAAAATACGCTCGATATTATAGAGAAAGAAACTTCTGATTCTGGTGTGATTTTTATTTCTAACTAAGCGCCCTATTTATAGGAAAATGCTTAGCACACCAAAGCTGAAAAAATAAAATCGGACGCCTCCTCTCTTTGACCTTTTCATTTATCAGCATTATAAACCAGTGGGGCCCACAAAACATCACCACCATTTGCCTTTTACACGTTTTTATTTTAAAAACCAATTATAACACCAAAAATAATTCAGATCCAATTTTCTCTCTTCCACCTCATTTTTTTCACATATCATGAATTTTTTGTAAAAATATGACCATTATTATATTATTATATTATCACATTATACACTTATAATATAATATTATAATAATATATTTGAATGAATTATTTTATCAGAAAAGATAAAATATCAATTTTCAACAATCGTTTCTTTTACTCAAAATTCCTCCGTTTATATCCCAACTGAATAAATATTTTCTTATCATTTTTTTATCAATAATTAATTATTCACAAATAATATTACAGAACCACAATATTGACAACCAGGTCGTTCCCAGGAAAGAGGGGCTTTCCGATAATGATTTCTCTTTACTAGCGCGCAATTAGGTTCCCAAACCCCTTTCCTAGACAGAACTTCCTTAGACATTGCCAATAATGCTATCTAATAATATTATTCAAATAATATGAATTATTAATTTGATAATGCACAATACTGTGCAGTGACAATTATTGAAACAAATATAAAATACAGTGCAATATCGTGTGCTACTGTGCAACAACGTGTATTACTTTATTTTAACCATCGGGTATTTCAACAGTTTTAACTGTAACATTCTTGCCGTTATTTTTAGAAAACTCATTTTTGTCGTTTTCTTCATCCGACAGTTTTCCGTTATAGGGCCCACAAATGGCTGCGCCGTCGTACGAATATTCCTCGACAATAAAAATATTCCACGAACAAACGAATATTCCCGACAACAATGAATATTTTTTAACCACTTGCTTATTTTGTAAACTTGCGCATATTACCCATAACTTATCACATTTATCAAATCAACCCCTTACTATTTTAAAATAATATATAGAGAAAATTTAATTTTATTCATAAAAAATTGGGGTCTTACAACCTCCCCTCCTTATGAAATTTCGTCCTCGAAACTGACGTACATACCTGGTGTTTCGAAAAGGTGAGGATACCTCGCTTTCATTTTCGATTCTAACTCCCAGGTCATTTTCCCAATAGCATGGTTTCTCCACAAAACTTTGACTTGTGGTATAACCTTTGTACGTAAGACATGCTCCTTCCTATCCAAGATCTTGACAGGTACCTCCTCGCACGTTAAATTTTTGGCTATCTCGTCTGGTTCTAACTCAATAATGTGGTTTGGGTCTTTCACATATTTGCGTAGCACGGATATGTGAAAAACGTTATGAACACAAGACATACTTGGAGGTAAAGCGAGTCTATAGGCCACAGATCCTACTCGGTCAAGGATCTCAAATGGACCAATAAATCGTGGATTGAGTTTTCCTCTATTCCTGAATCTCGTAACTCCTTTCCATGGAGCAAAAGGTAACAATATATGATCCCCAACATTAAATTCCACGTCCTTTTGATGAAGGTCCGCATAACTCTTTTGTCGATCCTGTGCTGTTTTGTATACGTTGCCGGATCATTTGAATCTTTTCCGTAGTCATACGCACTAACTTCGGTCCTAACAATGTTGCCCGTCCGTTTGAGGATGATATGCCCAACTGAATCATAAATCCGTGCCCATAGCTTTTCGCAAATTGACCCAAAATCGTGAAGTGAATCTTGGGTCACGATCCAACACTATGGATACTGGCATGCCATACAATCTCACAATCTTATTTACGTACATGCGAGCAAGACGTTTAAGTGAATAAGTCTCTCGTATAGGCAAGAAACGAGCAGACTTGGTTAATCTATTGACAATAACCCAAATCGCATCTATGCCTTGAGAAACTTTGGGAAGACCCGCAACGAAATCCATGATAATGTGTTCCCACTTCCACTTTGGAATCTCAAGTGGTTGCAATGGACCCTTTGGCACTTGATGCTCCGCTTGACATGTGGACACGTTAAACACCTCGAGATAAACTCCGCGATCTCTCTCTTCATATTGCTCCACCAAAATGTATGTCAAAGATCACGATACATTTTGGTACTCCTAGGATGGATTGCAAATGGTGTGTTGTGTGCCTCCATCATGATTCTATACTTTAAATCAGAATCGTTAGGAACACAAAGTCTGGAGTTGACTTGAAGTATTCCTTCCTCATCGATTCTTGCTTCTGGAATAGCACCTTTTTGCACCTTCTTCTTCATCTTCATCAGCTCCAGGTCTGTAGCTTGAGCAGCTTTAACTTTATCAATTAATGTTGGTTCTATGCGTATACTTGACATCATCACGTGGGTCCCTGGAGTCTTGAACTCTATCTACATCCTTTGTAAATCATACAAAATGGGCCTTTGTGTTGACAGCATCGCACTCGTTCCCGTATATGATCTTTTACTCAACGCTTCAGCTACCACGTTTGCTTTTCTAGGATGGTATTGGATGGTATGGTCATAATCTTTCAACAGCTCAAGCCAACGTCGTTGCTGCATGTTGAGTTCCTTCTAGGTGAAGAAATATTTAAGGCTCTTATGATCCGTATAAATCTATACTTTCTCCCTATACAGGTAGTGTCTCCAGATCTTCAATGCGAAAACGACAGCTGCCAACTCTAGATTATGAGTAGGATAATTCCTCTCATATTCCTTGAGTTATTGTGAGGCATAGGCTATGACTTTCCCATGTTGCATGAGAACACATCCTAACCCTTTGCCCGAAGTATCGCTGTAGATGACAAATCCATCCGAACAGATGGTATTGTCAGAACAGGTGTCGAAATGAATCTCCTCTAGAGCTCTTCGAAGATTTTCTCGCATTCCTCGTTCCATAAAAATTTTGTATCTTTTCGAGTCAGCTGAGTTAATGGAGTAGCGATTCAAGAAAACCCTTCCACAAATCTCCGATAATAACCAGCTAAGCCCAGAAAGCTACGTACTTAGGTCACTGACTTAGGTTGCTCCCAACTTTGTATTGCTTCAATCTTCGTCGGGTCAACTAATATTCCATGTTCGATACCACGTGCCCAAGGAATGCTACTTCCTCAAGCCAGAACTCGCATTTTTTTAACTTGGCATATAGCTTGCTTTCACGAAGCCTTTGAAGTACCAGCTTCAAGTGTTGCTCATGATCTTCATGGCTTTTGGAGTAAATGAGGATGTCATCAATAAAGACAACCACGAACTGATCAAAATATTCTTTGAATACACGGTTCATCATATCCACGAAAGCAGCAGGAGCATTAGTCAATCCAAAAGACATGACTAAGAATTCATAATGCCCGTATCGAGTTCTGAAAGTAGTCTTCGGAATATCCTTAGTTTTAATCTTTAACTGATGATATCCAGAACGAAGATCGATCTTTGAGAAGAATTGCGCACCTTGCAACTGGTCGAACAGGTCATCAATGCGAGGTAACGGATACCTATTCTTGATGGTGACGTGGTTCAACTCCCGATAATCAATACAATATCACATACTCCCGTTTTTCTTCCTTACGAATAAAACAGGAGCACCCCAAGGAGATGTACTAGGACGAAGGAAAACAATGTCTAACAACTCTTGAAGTTGGACCTTTAACTCCTGAAGTTCAATAGGATCCAATCGATAGGGGGGTTTTAGAAATGGGTTTTGTACCTGGTTCAAGGTCAATAAAAAATTCAACTTCTCGTTCTGAGGGTAGACCGGGAAATTCTTCAAGAAATACATCAGAAAACTCATTAACAACAGAAATATCATTCAAATTTGACGTATTCTGGTTTAAATCGGTGACATGGGCTAAGAAAGCTTGACATCCGTTTTTTAATACACGAATAGCTTTATGATTTGAAATGACATTTATTGATTTTAGTGGTTTGGTGGTTTGAATTCGCACAACAGGTTTGTTAGGATTATGAAAACTAACAACCTTAAGAAAACAATCAATTTTGGCATGATAAGTGGTTAACCAGTCAATTCCTAAAATCACATCAAATGCAAGTATTTTCAAAGATATAAGATCAACAGGTAGGGTGAGGGTGCCAATTTGAATCATGCAAGATTTGTAAGCTGTGGATGTAACGAAGGTTTCTCCTAACGGACTTTCAACAGATAAGTCAACGTCTAATTTCTCAGGAGTCAAGTTTAAACGTTGAGCACAAGCAGGTGAAATAAAAGACTGGGTAGCACCGGTATCTAATAAGGTATAAACTTCGCAAGAGTTTACGATTAGCTTACCCGTGATCACCTCGTTCGGGTTCCTCGTGTTTTGGGCAGTTACGATAAACGCTCTTCCAGGAACCACCGACTTTGACTTGTTCGGGACAGCCTTTGGAGTCACCATCCCCACTAGACTTGGTTTCGCTACCGGACACTTTCTAGCTATATGTCCTTCCTTTCCACAGTTATAACACACCTTGAATTGTCATGTTATTCTGTTCCAGTTTGATAAACTCTACCTCTTTCATATGACGAATACTTTCTGGAAAGTACTTGTCATTAAACAGTTTCTGGAACTCTTCCCAAAACATCTTGAGTGCGGCAGGCTGAGTACGCTTCACAGATTCCCACCAGTAATCTTCCTCTCCACGGAACATAAAGGTGGAGAATGGAACCTTCTGTTCCTCTGTGCATCCCAAGACATCAAATATCTTGGTAATTTGCTTAACCCACGTTTTCGCCTTGATTGGATCTGGCTTTCCCAAACACTCTGGTGGTCCCAACTCTTTGAACTGCTTGGCAGTGACAAGCCACGAGTTGCTATTATTTTCACCTGTATTTTGCACACGAGTCTCCTTCGTTTGGTTTTGAATGAACTACAAAAAACTTCTAAACATCCCATCAGTCATCGCTTGATCGGTAGTGTTGTTTACAGGAGGAATATTGCCTTCCTGTTGCACGTTCTCCTGGTTGGTGATTAAAGGTGTCTCAACGGTCTCATTCACTCCATTTTTAACATTTTCAACTTCCATTCTCAAATACTGCCAAAAAACAAGGGTTAATTAAACAAATTAACATATCACATATTAACCCTATGTTCCGACTAGCCAATTAAATACCAAATAAGCTTAGGTAGGATACACTAGCGAAGGATTTACTCGTCTCTCCCCTCCTAATTTTATTCCCAGATCTCCACCAGAGATCATATCCCTAAGCTCTGATACCAACTGTGACGCCCCCAAAATAGGTTCAATACTCAACCTATTCTGAGTCGCCAAATACATGGTACAGAATCCAAATACAATCTTTATATCAAACGGTCGTGCAAAATACGACCACACAACTGTGAGTTTTAATACAAATCGTATATATTACGAAATATAAACACTCAAATTCAGTCCTCATTAATTATTATCACACTATTTTATAAAAATAGTGAGGACTACTACTGGTCTAACTCGGACTATCACTCTGTCCCTCGACTAGTCCCTACGACATTCTCATTTCCTGAAGAGGACAATAGAAGAAAAGGGTGAGCTCAACTAGCCCAGTAAAGATTATTATGACTAAGATAATCAAAAATAAATTATCGTTAGTCTTCAACAAATCAGATAAAATATTCTGGACAACAAGTTTTAGATCAACAACTGCAGCGGAAATAACAATTCATTAGAAGAGTTAAGAAGAAAATGGTGTCTACTATCTTCTATGATTTAAAAGTCCATCATCAATATTTTATCCCTGTAACATCAATCAATATATATCTCAAATCAATATTCATCTTTGCACTACGGGCCAAAGATATTCATTTATATCACCAATGGTCATGTTCATCTCAACATCTGTCCATCTTTGCACTACGGGCCAAAGATATTCATCAGTTAATCATTCATCTTTGCACTACAGGCCAAAGATATTCATCAAGTAATCATTCATCTTTGCACTACAGGCCAAAGATATTCAGTTATATCACCATTTAGGACTGAAGATGATGAAAAACAATATAAATAACGAATCCAGTGAGATAAAGAATAAATATTAGGGATTCGTAATTTAGTTTATCCAAGTTTAAGAATACTCCATAATAATTAATTGTGGAGCAAAATTCAAGAATGAAGTTCAAAACTTGGATCCAATCAAAGATAGGAACCATAACAGACAACTTGGATAAAGAAAAGAAAATTTAATTTTTTCGTGAATAGTACCGTATTCGTGAATAGTGCCGTATTCGTGAATAGTGTCGTATACGTGAATAGTATCCTCGACATAAAAAGGTAAAAATTTCATAACAAAATTCATATCAATATTTTGGCAAAATGATATTGAAAGAAATAACATCATTTACAAGAAAAATAATATCCCTTGCCTCAAAAGAATACTGAATCTGACTGGAATATTGAATATTATACTGAAGAAAACTTGCACTGTTTATCAACACTCAAAGTATCTAAATACTCACAAAAATACGCTCGATATTATAGAGAAAGAAACTTCTGATTTTGGTGTGATTTTCATTTCTAACTAAGCACCCTATTTATAGGAAAATGCTTAGCACACCAAAGCTGAAAAAATAAAATTGGACGCCTCCTCTCTTTGACCTTTTCATTTATCAGCATTATAAACCAGTGGGGCCCACAAAACATCACCACCATTTGCCTTTTACACGCTTTTGTTTTAAAAACCAATTATAACACCAAAAACAATTCAGATCAAATTTGTTCTCTTCCACCTTATTTTTTTCACATTTTATGAATTTATTATAAAAATATGACCATTATTATATTATCACATTATACACTTATAATATAATATTATAATAATATATTTGAATAAATTATTTTATCAGAAAAGATAAAATATCAATTTTCAACAATCGTTTCTTTTACTCAAAATTCCTCCGTTTATATCCCAACTGAATAAATATTTTCTTATCATTTTTTTATCAATAATTAATTATTCACAAATAATATTACAAAACTATAATATTGACAATCAGGTCGTTCCCAGGAAAGAGGGGCTTTCCGATAAGGATTTCTCCTTACTAGCGCACAATTAGGTTACCAAACCCCTTTATTAGACAGAACTTTCTTAGACATTGCCAATAATGCTATCTAATAATATTATTCAAATAATATGAATTATTGATTTGATAATGCACAATACTGTGCAGTGACAATTATTGAAATAAATATAAAATACTGTGCAATACCGTGTGCTACTGTGCAACAACGCGTATTACTTTATTTTAACCACTGGGTATTTCAACAGTTTTAACGGTAACATTCTTGCCGTTATTTTTAGAAAACTCATTTTTGTCATTTTTTTCATCCGACAGTTTTTCGTAATGGGGCCCACAAATGGCTGCGTCGTCGTACGAATATTCTCCGACAACAAGAATATTTCACGACCAAACGAATATTCTCCGACAATAATGAATATTTTATAACCACTTGCTTATTTTGTAAACTTGCGCATATTACCCATAACTTATCACATTTATCAAATCAACCCTTTACTATTTCAAAATAATATATAGAGGAAATTCAATTTTATTCATAAAAAATTGGGGTCTTACATTTACTTTATAGGAAACCTTTGGTTTACATTGCGCATAGTCAATTTGTTGGTCTAATAATGGTTTAAGTTAATTTCAAAGGATTCGAGGCTTAGGAAGGATATTAACAACCTCTATTGCTTATGATTACTCAGTATCTTGGAAAAATTAAAAATAAAATAAAATAATAATAGTAATAATAACGATATAATAAACTTGACTAGTTGTCTTTGTGGCCTCAGTTACTCGAACAAGTAAGCCCTTAGGAGTGTTTTTACACTTAGTGTCCTAAAGCCGACTAGTTTGGGAGTCATTGGTCAAAAGTTCGATACATGGGTAACTTTGAAAAGCCTAATAAAGATGAACATTTCACAAGGCAATAAATAGTAAAAAAAACAACGAGATGGAGAGTAAGACGCACTCGTTATGAAATTTTTTTGAGAAATATGGGGTAGCTAATTAAGTTAAAGAGGTGAATTGGAGTTCTTATATATATTTCCTTGAGCATTGTAATTCATGAATTTAGTTAAGTTGTGATTGGATTGACATATTGGAACACACACGCACAATAAGGGTTGAAAATAAAGTGAGTTTGGTGATATGTCAAGTTTTAACTAATGATTGAGTTTGAAATTTCGTTTGAGTTATTGTTAAGGATCTTTGAGCCTAACTTTGGCTAATTATGTTGATTCATACTCGAGTTGGTAGATTAGTGGGTGTCTAGTTGCATTCATTCTGTTTTGTTCATTTATATTGCTTGAATACAACCAAATACTTAAGTTTAGGGGTATTTGATGAGTGAAAAATATACCCACGAATCGGGCACTTTTGGACTGATTATATTGTTATTTTTTAATTAATTCTAGGGCATTTTACTTGTTTTTGTGTTATTTTGTAGGAAAGTACAAAGTAGGGGCAATTCTGGAAATTATGTCAGAAAAGTGGCAATATGGTAATTATGGAGACTTGCAGCGTCTGGACATTGCTAAATGAGCTAAACCCAACGTCGAGAAGCTGGGGTGCAGAATGTTGTACGAAGTTTTTGTTAGCTTTGTATCATGATGCGGTTTCCTGGTAGGATTTTGACTCTGAATAAACCTGATTTTAATGGGGGATTTTCAAGTATATTAGGGAGAGGATTCCAATGAATTGAAGACAAACAGAGATTGAAGGAGGCAATTAGAGATTGGAGATTCAAGAAGCCTTGCAAGGAAAGTAAGACTGAGATTTGAAGACTAGATAAGATTCTACTGAGTTTTTCTTTTCTTCTTCTTTTCTAAGTTTTGTAATTCTATAATGATGGCTTATTTGAAATTTCTAGTTTTTGATTCTAACATGAACTAAATTTTTAATTAAGGTTACAATTGAACCTTTTATATTCAAGAATTACCTATTTAATTATTTTATTCCAATTATTGATTCATATGGAGTTGTTTATCATATTTTGTGCTTTTTGATTAATTGTCTGGCCAACAATTAGCGATCCTTAGATGGATTCAGGAGATGAAATTTAGAGTTATATCTGAATGTGATAGTATGTATTATTAGTTATTTTCCTGGATTAAATAACTAGGGTTTTGTATTGAATAGGAATATCTCTTTGCACTACATGTAACTTGTGGGAATTGGAACTTAATGAATTTTTTTCTCTTGTTTCGCATAGGAATATAGCAAGATTAATTGAATAAATATTTTTATTTGATCCTTGGGAAAGGGCTAATAAATACTATCTAATATCTGTTGACAACTCCATTGGATTTAGTAATTGGATGATTTAGATAATTAATTCGTGTGACGTAATTGGAGATATTGTAGTCTTAAGTATTAAACATCTGATTTTTAAACTTTGTGTTAAATTTTAGCTTTAGTTATAGTTCATTTTTAGACATTTTTCACAATTGGAATTGTTTAAATAAAATTGAATTGATAAAAAATTAGTAGTTGGAATATATTAGGCATAGATTCCTATGGGTTCGACAATATATATTTACTCTATATTACTTGTTGATCGTGTATACTTGCGCGTATTTGTCACTATCTCGGATAACGTCTCCATTAGCATACTTCAATGGTCATAGTGACGATCAAAACGTGGGATAGCCGCCTGCACAAAATTGGAGTCTGAAGCATTGCTTCACTGCATTGCTATTGTGGACTGGTTGGGGACTTTCACACTGTTGCAGGGCTCTCACATTTTCTCTCCTATGTGTGGCTTTGATACCACTGATACAAAAAATAAGAACTGAAAACTCATAAATTTTCATTGATAAAAACAACATATAAATAGGTACAAAGGAAGGGAAATGACATAACACAATTACCACCACTAACCTAAGATCCTATAAAATAGGAAAATGAAAACCACTTTCTGCACTTTCTGTAGCCACAAAAGCACGATCTTTTCAACTAAATAAATCCCTAAATACTAGGACAAACTAGAACTACCAAACTTAAATAATAAATCTTAACAAAGTTTGGGGCTACCATGAAAGTTGACTATCACTCACACAATCTCAAATTGGGTTAAATACACTTTTTCCATTCTACTAAGGGTCGGTTTATAAATGCATAACCAAACTAATTTTTTTTATTCGACTCACTGAACTACAATTTTTTTACAAACCGTTACAAATTCTGTTAAATTGTTTGACTTTGGACGGAAAAGTTACACGAACTGCCATGTGAGAAAGAGAAAACCTATATGTCAGCCATTTTTCTTTGTGTCATGCCTAGATGGAAACTTGTATAAATTTAATGCTAAATTAATCAAAATCAAATAAATAAAATAAAATAATCCATTCAAAATAAAAATACAATAAAAATATTTTTTTAAATTTTATTTTAATCATTAATATTTGTTTGGTATGGTAAAATTTTGGTATTATAGCATACAATTTTTTTTTCAGTATGGTACAATTTTAAATAAATTATATAAATTTCACATAAATATATAATTTTCTTTTAATTTAAATAACTCATTAAATTTATTAAATTAATTTACCTTTCTTCAGGTAAAACTAAAATTAGTAATATAACATATAAATGTCTGACATGTTATTGTATAAAGATATATTACATATATTATTAAAATAAGAAAAATTTTGGTAAATTTTGAATTTGAGTAATGTCTTTAACATTATTCGTAAGTATTTTCATAATAAGCACAAATTAAAAATTAAAATTCATAAAAATAAATTCAAACTTCAAAAATATAACTAAAATTTTGAAAATTAATTATTATTTTTATTTTTGAAAACTAATATAATTATTATTTATATTATGAAATCATTAAATAAATATTAAATATTAAATGTATTAAATATAAAAAAATATTAAATATATTACAAATAATTAAATTAATTAAAAATATATTAACAAATAAGTAAAGTAATTAAATAAATTAATAAGAAAATATATTTTTACATATCAAAGATGGTGAGATTTGTATGAATTGAAATAACTAGTTACATTGAACAGTGGGAAATACAGTGATGGCTGCATCATTGTTTGGAATAAATGTAATAATTAGTTAATGGAAAAATGGATTCCGAATCAGATAATGTTGAACAAGGCTTCTCTTCAGCTACCCTTCAGAGCAATCATTCTGGTAATGCAGCAGCAGGGGAATCAGATGATGGACAGAATTTCGAGCCTTCACTTCATAGAAATTATACTGTCAGATCCTCTGAAGGGAACTATCCATACAAAACAGTAGTGGTCGAGGTAGAAGGAAACGAGGAAACAGTTGTATTCGAAGAAAAGAACTGGTCAGGAAATAAACCTAGAACGGTAAGTGAAATAAACTCAGATCTGAAAATAAACCTAGATCGGTAAGTGAAATAAATAAAAAAAATTCGCCAACAACAATGACGGATCTGGGTTGTGGTGAAGAAGATCGGATTAGGGTTGTTCATCAATGGACGAATTTGGGTTGTGGTGAAGAAGACGATGAAGTAGATTTGGATTTCGTCAACAATTCCGACTACGGATCTGGGTTGATTTGATTTGGAATTATTTTGAATTTGGATTTCGAATTTTTCGAATTTGGATCTGGGTTGAGGTGAAGAAGAAGATGAAGTAGTTTTAGATTTTTAATTTCGAATTATTTTGGATGTGGATTTGGATTTGTGGTGAAGAAGATGGTGAATTATATTTGGATTTGTGGTGAAGGAGATGATGAATTAGATTTGAATTTGGATTTGTGATGAAGAAGATGATGAATTCAGATTTGGATTTGTAGTGGTGAAGATGATGAATTATATTAGCTAGAATTTAATATCTTTAAAGTTAACTTAAAATATTTAAAAATTAAAAAAATATTATGAATTTATTAATTTTATATAAATATGTTTATAAAAATATATATTAATTTATTTTTATTAATTTATTTAATTAATATATTTTTTTATTAATTTAATTATTTGTTATTTAAAAAAAGAGAGAATTCAAGTTTGAAAATCAAAAAATTAAACTAAAGTTATTTTGTTATTATTATTAAAAAAAATCTACGGTGGGTCTTAAATTCCACGTAAGCGTAGTCATGTGTTGCCATGTAGACTTTCCGTTAACTTTTAACACTTTTAGACGGAAATTTCGATTTTTGTAAAAAAGATATAGTGCAATGAGTTGGCCGTAAAAAAATTCAGTTCGGTGATGTATTTATAAACCGACCCCTAGTAGAGTGAAGAAAAGTTTATTTAACCCATCTCAAATTTGTTGGCATGAAAAATCACAAATTTTCTCCTAAATGTTGGCAGGTACAAAATCATCCGCACCCCATTACATTAGCCTATCATCCAGCCGAAAATGATGGCATTCCATCATTTTGTACTAAATGCTACTAGTATGTATATCCGCCCAAAAACTTTCCTCTATTGTTGTCGTGATTGTGGTCATGGCTTTCATCCTTCATGTGTTTCTTGTAATGTTGAGCTGCTCGAATATTTTCAAATCGTGTAAGTTGAATTTATTTTTGCAGGCTTTTATGAGTCTATGTGTATGTCAATTGGTAAGAGTCATTTTTGGGCTTAGCCTCTGCTAGTAAGATGGATGTAAGAAAACAGTTTTGAAATTGAGAGAAAATTAAATCACATAAGTTTCTGTTAAATTGATGTATCATCTATATATATATATATATATATATATATATATATATATAGAGAGAGAGAGAGAGAGAGAGGGAGAGAGAGAGAGAGAGAGAGACAATTGAATAAATTTACACTACAAAATTATTTATTTTAATAACTAACTAAAGAAATATACACTATATAGTTCAACTAATCAGCCTAATAAAAATCTAGTAATATTCTATAATTATATTCTCAATGTCCTAACAGAATATTGTTAGAATATTTTATTCCCTTATGTGGCCTCTATTTTTATGGAATTATTGAGCTTACATATTGTATTAATTTAATCAACTTATTTATGGGTTTGGTAATTATGTGACCTATAAATATTATTACTAATATTAATTTGGCATAATAGGCCCTAGGGTTTCATAATTTTGATGGACGCTTTTGACTCTTAGCTATTCTATAAATAAAACAGTTAAGGTTTGGTCCCAATTGTCGTCTCAAGAACTTTATACACACCTATACATCCATCCTAAAATTGAGAGAGGCAATTGAAGACTTTCATCCTTATGCACAGCAAAAACGTGATACATACAAGATGTCTTCTCTCAATTCATGTAAGTACTTTATTATCATGATTATTGATTTTATTTTATTTTATGTAATAGCACGTTCCGATATAATTATCTAACATCTGGTATCATAGCATGGTTACGTTATTGTATAGAATAAATTAATTACGTTCCGATATAATTAAGTTCTCAATTCATGTTCTATGAGCTGTTCCGGCCGGCGGCAGATGATCTCGGCCGTAGAAACCTATGAATTGATTGCGAGTTTAATGTGTTTCAATTGTTTGTTGTTTCCTAACTACTAGCTACTTCCGTTTCTAAAAGATTGTCGTTTAAGGTTTTGACACATGGATTAAGAAAGTCATTTAATACTAGTAAAATTTATTTGAAATCCCATCACTGCCCCTTTATGGGAAATTAAAAACTATTAATACAAGAGAGAGAATTTATTGGGACAATGAGAGAAGATAGGGGTAATATAGAAAAATAAATAATTTATTCTTCTAGGAAGTTGTAAACGACAAACATTTTGGAACAAATTTTTTTTTCTAAAACGACAATCTTTTAGGAACGAATGGAGTATTATTTTATATTCCTGTTCATTTTCTGGAATATGCAAAATTTTATGTGAGTGCGGGTAGGAATTATTATTAGATAATAAATACCCCTTTTAATCTCTATATCTACCAATTTGTCTCTCTATTTTTTTTCCTCATATTTTCTATGTTTTCTGCAAATGCAAGGAGTACACCAACTAAATTTACTGTGGCCTTTCTTTCGTTGTGTAATTATAAACTGATTATGATTCCTCATAGTTTCGAAAATTACGATTATGTTTCTTGCGCAATATTCATGAAATCAATTTATCATGCTTACTTTTTCACTTTTGATTATTTGTTTAATCGCATATACGGTATATACGTATAACTTTTCTCTAAGTTACTAGAGATACTTTACACCTTTTATGCTAAATTAATATGTGCATGATTATGGTGAATGCTTCTGATAATATATCATAATCAATTCATAATATATTTATATTATGATTATGATGAATGCTAAATTAATATATTTATGCTTCTGATTATGGTGGATTGATAATATATATCAAGTCATGTACATAATTATATATTTCAATTCATATTTTAGAATATGATATGATATATTATTAATTAGGGCTTTTAAATTGTTATATATAAATTATAAATAATATTAATTTTCAAACTTGATTAATATGTTGTTTAAAAAAAATTGAGTTTGATCATAATAATTTACATGTATATGCGTGACTTTTTTATTGTTAAAATTAATAATCAGCACAACGGAGGGTTATTAATTGAAACAATTAAGGATTAAGAAAAGTCACATAATGTTACATTTAATAAATAAAGATTTTAATTTTACTCAACGGAAAATTAGAATTAGAATTTATTAAATGGAATTTTATTTCATAAGTAACATGTTATTTCGTTTCTGCCCAACGGTGATGCGTGGATAAATGTGTTGTGCATTATTTTATGGGGATGTTATTAGCATATTATTAATTGGAGCAACGAAAGATTGATAATTATGCACCAACATCTCATTAAAATCTATTTCTTGGGTGTTGTAAATAGATTTTATGTAACTAACTGCTTGCCCTACAGTTGGTTTTATTATGATTATTTATTAATTATTGTTGTACATTGTGGATTTCTTTTGATTTTTTGTAAGCATGCTTATGAGCTTGATTGTGTTTCAGCATTAACTCCAACTAGTATTTCTACTTATGTTGCTCATTTGACTACCACTAGATCTCTCATAAGAAGAAGACTCATAAAAATGGCAAAGATTTTAAGAATAAGGATAAACAAATTTTTACCAAAACAAATAAGGTAAATTATTCAGGTAACAACTCTGTGGCAGGTCCTAAATGTCACTTGTGACGCCCCCAAAATAAGTCCAATACACAACTCATTCTGAGTCGCCAAATATATGGTACAGAAACTAAATACAAATCTTTTATATCAAACGGTCGTACAAAATACGACCACACAAACTGTGAGCTTTAATACATATAATACGAAATATAAACGCTTAAATTCAGTCCTTATTAATTATAATTATTATCCTACTATTTTAAAAAATAGTGAGGACTTCTACAGCTCTAACTTGAACCATCACTCTGTTCCCCGACTAGTCCCTGTGATATTCTCATTTTCTGAAGAGAACAATGGAAGAAAAGGGTGAGCTCAACTAGCCCAGTAAAGAATATTATGACTAAGATAATGAAGAATAAATTATCATTAGCCTTCAATAAATCAGATAAAATATTATGGACAATAAGTTTTAGATTAACAACTGCAGCGAAAATAACAATTCATTAGAAGAGTTAAGTAGAGAATGATGTCTACTATCTTTTATGATTTAAAAGTTCATCATCAATATTTTATCCCTGTAACATCAATCAATATATGTTTTCCATCAACGAATTATCCATGCACTACGGGCCAAGGATATTCGTTTGTCACCAGTGGTCATGATCATGTCAAACACATGTCCATCTTTGCACTACAGGCCAAAGATATTCATAAATCAACAGCTCATCTTTGCACCACGGGCCAAAGATATTCATCAATCAACCGTTCAACTTTGCACTACAGGCCAAAGATAAATTTTACCACAATTTCAGTTTGAGGATTATGACAATAATATTAAGAACGAATCAAGTGAAATAAAGGATAAATATTAGAGATTCGTAATTTAATCTATCCAAGTTCAAGAATATTCAATAATAACCAATTGTGGAGCAAAATTCAAGAATGAAGATCAAAACATGGATCCAATTTCAAGAATAAGACTCATAAAAGATAACTTGGACAAAGAAAATAAAATTTAATTTTGTCGTGAATAGTATTCGTGAATAGTACCGTACGTATGAATAGTAACTCCGACATAAAAATATAAAAATTTCATAAGAAAGTTCATACCAACATTCCGGTGAAATGATATTAGATGAAATGCAAAACTCAAGGAATACTTCTGATCATTTAAGGAATTATAGAAGCAATACTTACCGTAGTAAGTTTAAATTTGAGAATATAAAATGAAATATTATCTCTTTCATAAAATGGAATATGAAAGAAAATAATATTCTTTACGAATGTTGAAAGAAAATAACAATATTTACGAGAAAAATAATATCCCTTACCTTGGTAGAATACTAGATCTGACTAGAATATTGGATATTATGTTGAGTAAATTTTGCACCGTAATCCATACTTAAAATATTCTTATACTCACAAAAAATACGCTAAATATTATAGAGAGAAAATTTTCTGATTCTGGTGTGATTTTCATTTCTAACTAAGCACCCTATTTATAGGAAAATGACAGAACACCATTGTTGACTAAATTAACCAACGGATGAATTTCAAGCCTGCCACCTTTGAAATTTCTCCTCAGCACTCCACTTTTGATTTCCACCAACCACATGTTATATATATATATATATATATAATTATTAAAAAGAATTCCTAATTCAATTTTCTCTCTTCCACCTCATTTTATTTTTATGCCACAAATTTATTATAATCATGTTACCATTTAAAGTTATAAAATTATACTATTATATTATCACATTATAATATTATAATGCAATATTATAATAATATATTTGAATGAATTATTTTATCGGAAAAGATAAAATGCCAACTTTCAACAAATGCCATATGCTTAAAAATTCCTTCATTTATATCAAAATTGAATAGATATTTACTTATCTTATTTATCAACAATCAATTATTATTCACAATTAATATTACAAAATCACAATATTGACAACCAAGTTGTTCCCAGGAAAGAAGGGGTTTTCCAATAAGAATTTCTCCTCGTTGGCGCGCAATTATATAACCTAACTCCTTTCCTCGACAGAACTTTCTAGATATTGTCAATAATGTTATCTAATAATATCATTTCAATAATAAGTGTGACAATTATTGATTTAATACTGTAAAATACTGTGCAGTGGTTACTGTGACAATTATTGAATCAATAATATAAAATATTAACGTAGCAATTATTGAATCAATAATATAAAATATTATGCAATTATCAATGTAGCAATTATTGAATCAATAATATAAAATATTGAACAGTAATTACTGTAATAATTATTGAGAAAGTGACTTCTTACGTAAGAACCAATAATTCAAAATACCGTACAATACTGTGTGCTATTGTGCAACAATGCGTATTACTGTATTTTTATCACCGGGTATTTCAACAGTTTAACGGTAATAGTTTTACCGTTATTTTTATAAAAAAGTTATTTCTGTCGCTTTCTATATTCGACAGTTATTCTGCTGCGTGGCCCACCAATGATTCCGCCGTCGTACGAATATTCTTCGATAAAAAGAATATTTTTCGATCAGACGAATATTTTATGACCACTTACTTACTTTGTAAAACTTGCACATATCACCCCACAATTTATCACATTCATCAAATCAACACCTTATTATTTAAAATAATATATAGAGGAATTTGGACGAAATGTATGTTATGCATTTCTAGCTTACCTGTGTTTTTGTGGACTGAGGCATTAATGACAATTGCTCATATTTTAAATCGTGTTCCTAGCAAATCTATCCCTAACACTCCTTAAGAAATTTGGACAGGTAAAAAACCTAGTTTAAAATACTTACGGGTGTGGGACTGTCCAGCCGAGGCTAAGATTTTTAATCCACAAATAAAGAAATTTGACTCTAAACCCATTAATTGTCATTTCATTGGATATCTTGAGAGATCTAAGGGTTTTCGATTTTACTGTCCCTCACATACCACTAGAATTATTGAGACTAGGCATCCAGAGTTTTTAGAGAATGGTAATTTAAGTGGGAGTGGTGAGCCTAGAGAAATTGATCTTGAAGAAAATAGGATTTATGTTTCTAATCCTGTAATTCAAGAGGGTGAGGCACAACAACCTCCTATTGAGACGATTGATTCCCCTGAGATAGCTGAGCTACCACCTAATGTTGAATCCCACATTATTGAAAATCAGATTTCTGAAATTGTGCAGCCTTTACGTAGATCCGAAAGACCTAGAAAGCCTGTTAATTTTGATGATTTTATAACCTATCTTAATGAGATTGACTATGATTCAAGCAAGATTAATGATCATAGCTCCTATAAAGAAGCCATTATGAGTGTTCAATCAACTCAATGGCTTGAAGCCATGAATGATGAGTTGAAATCAATGGAGCTTAATAACGTTTGAGATCTTGAAGAATTACCAAAAGGTATTAAACCTGTTGGTTTCAAGTGGGTCTATAAGACCAAATTAGATCCTAAAGGAAACATTGAAAGGTATAAAGCTCGATTGGTTGCTAAGGGTTTCACTCAAAAGGAAGGTGTGGATTATAATGAAACTTTCTCTCCAGTATCCAAGAAAGATTCATTTAAAATAGTCATGGCTTTAGTATCTCATGATTTAGAGTTACATCAGATGGATGTTAAAACTGCATTCCTTAATAGTAACTTGCATGAGAATATCTATATGGCACAACCAGAAGGTTTTTTGGTTAAAGGCAATGCACATATGGTATGTAAACTTAAGAAGTCTATATATGGGTTAAAATAGGCTTCTCAACAGTGGTATCTTAAGTTTCACAAGGTGATGAGTAATTTTGATTTTAAGAAAAATATAGTGGATCAATGCATATACTTGAAGGTCAGTGGGAGTAAATTTGTTATTCTTGTTTTGTATGTTGATGATATATTACTTGCAAGTAATAACTTAGACATGTTGCATGAGACCAAACGTTTTCTTTCTAAAAATTTTGATATGAAGGATCTCGGTGAAGCCTCTTATGTTATAGGTATTGAAATTCATCGAGATAGGTCTCGCGGGATATTGGGATTGTCCCAAAGAGCTTATATTGACAAAGTTCTTAACAAATACAACATGCAAAACTGCTCCCCTACTGTCGCCCCTATTATTAAGGGTGACAAATTTGGCTCATATCAATGCCTTAAGAATCAACTTGAACGTGATCAAATGAATCTTATTCCCTATGCTTCTGTGGTTGGGAGTCTTATGTACGCTAAAGTTTGTACACGTCCAGATATAGCGTATGTAACTGGCATGCTTGGACGTTACCAGTCAAATCCAGGTTTGGATCATTGGAAAGCAGCCAAAAAAGTTTTACGCTACTTACAGGGTACTAGGGATTTTATGCTTACATTCAGAAAAATAGATAACCTTGAAATTGTTGGTTATTCTGATTTTGATTTTGCTAAGTGTAAAGACGAAAAGAAATCTACTTCAGGGTACATCTTTATGCTTTTAAGAGGCCCTGTTTTGTGGAGAAGTCATAAGCAGGAGTTAACTACCACTTCCACGATGATGGCAGAGTATGTGGCTTGTTATCATGCTACTTGTCACGCCGTATTATTGAGGAGTCTTATTTTCAGGACTTAAGGTTATAGATTCTATTTCAAGGCCATTAAAAGTATTTTGTGATAATGATTCTGTTGTTAGTTTTTTCAACAACACCAGTTCGAGCGGGGCTGGACTATACCTCGACATTAAGTACTTATTTGTCAGGGAAAGGGTTGAAGATCAAAGCGTTGTCATTAAGTATATTAGTATGCATGATATGTTAGCGGATCCACTTACGAAAGGCTTACCACCCAAACTCTTTTTAGAACATGTTGTCGGCATGGGTTTAACTGAGTCTTAATTAGTGAGTCATTTTGATGTAATACAATAATTTTGAGCTCGTTGTTTTGAACTTCACATTATGTTTATGGTTTGCTATTCTCCTTATTGTGCACACTTGAGAATTTGTGAGCAAACGGTACGGTTAATTATGTTTTGGACCATATGAATGAGTTTAACCTATTACCACTTATATAAACTCTATCCATACATGTTATGCTTAATGTTAATCTTTGTTCTAATAAAAGTACTAATTGTGTAACTAATGGGGATCTTGTGTTAATAGTGACACAAAGATTGCATTAATTCGCATTGGTATTTTTATTTGAACAAGATGTAGACATTAAATTAATACTTAGCCAAATTAATGATTGTAAGCGTTATGTTTTGTATATAAATAGTATTTCGGCCAAGTGGGAGAATGTTAGAATATTTTATTCTTTTATGTGGCCTATACTATTTATGGAATTATTGAGCTTACATATTGTATTAATTTAATCATCTTATTTATGGGTTTGGTAATTATGTGACCCATAAATATTATTACTAATATTAATTTGGCATAATGGGCCCTAGGGTTTCATAATCTTGATGGACGATTTTCACCCTTAGTTATTCTATAAATAAAACAGTTAGTTTGGTCCCAGTTGTCGTCTCAAGAACTTTATACACACCTATACATCTATCCTAAGATTGAGAGAGGCAATTGAAGACTTTCACCCTTACGCACAGCAAAAACGTGATACATATGAGATGTCTTCTCTCAATTTATGTAAGTACTTTATTATCATGATTATTGATTTTATTTTATTCTATGCAATAGCACGTTCCGATATAATTATCTAACAAATATATTCATATTAGGTACATTTAATTGATTACCTTAAACTTATATATTTGTTGAGTAACTGTGACTTAATAATGTTTTCACAAGTGTTTCCAACACCTATAACTTTTAAAACTTAAATGAATATCACATCAATTTATCTTTTAAGATTTTTTTATAAAAACTTCATAACATCAAAATGAGATCCTTTAGTAGAACTCAAGTTTAATCACTCGTGCAAAGCACTAATTTACATGCATGCATTAATTGTTTGAATAAAAAATCTAAAAATTTCAAGCACTCAACTCACTTGAATGAATTGGTTTGGTTTACACAGAAAAAAAAATAAACATGTGTATGCATCTTGAAAAATAGATACAATTTAGTTGGCGAAAATAGAGTGAGGATGAGCTAAAAACTAAAGCTAAGAGAAAGTTGAGTTTTGTATTATATAACTTATTTCATTTACAAAGAGAGTTGTCTTATATATATACATATAGGATAACCACCTAAGTTAGAATCAAGTGATTTACAAAATCACCTAAGCTAAAATCAAGGGATTTACATAATCAAAGATTCCCAAAAGGTAATTATGGTAATTCAAAAACAATATCCTAACTACTTGATAAATATAAAACTATCCTAAATAACAATCTTATGTTATTTCTCTAATACACCCCCGCAAGTGAAACGAAAGTAATCGGAGCTTGAGCTTGAACTCGGAAAAATAGTCATGCGACTGTAAAACCAGTGAAATAATAATGCCTTGAAGAATGGAGAACACGAACAATTTCCATGAGAGATAAAATAGAAACATAGCATGCATGATAAGTACTGTATATAAACAATAAGACTGGAATGTGCTTGGTTGTTTGCACACTTGCAACAAATAGAGACTTTCTTGTACTTCTTGTATTAGATTTCCATGAACACACTTAGAAAATTTCATTAATCCATCAAGATATGAGATGTGGGATGTATCAAGAGAAAACATTCGCGCATTTGGGGAATGAGGTGGAGATGATGAACAAACTAAAAATAAATCCTTGAAGATGTGCAAGTGAGAATGAGAATAGCCATTAGTTGCAGAGAAAAATGAGGATAATAAATGGGATTTGGGGATTTGGGAATTTGGTAATTTGCGAGAACTACCAAATAAAAATTGTCAACGATGAAAGGAAGAGCGTTGGAGGGAGGTATAATTTGTGACGAAAAATTACGTCAGAATTAGAAACACTAATACGAGAACTTCATGACGAGTTAATAGGAGTATCACCGTCAATGCTTTGATGTTCTTGTGGAGGTGTAGATGATGGACCAGGATGATGGTTAGGCAACACTGATGAGAGCGGCTCTTGCAATTGTGCATAGTTGTGAAGAAAGCTGGAGAACAAATCCAATGATAATGAAGGATTCATTTGATAATAGTCTTGAACAAAACCACTGAAAGAATCATCAAGATCATCAACGAGACACTCAATGAGCTCGACTTCAGGAATGGGTTCTCCGGCTCAATTAAGTGCGTATGCAAGAGATTTCGCCTCGGAAATATAGTTGGTCACAAATTGACTAATTTTTTTTGGAGAGAATGAAGTTGGTCAAGAAGGTCTTGTACATACCAATTATATTTTTCATAATCATCATACATTTGAAAATCGTTGGGACAGGGTTCCTGGAATGATTCTAGGTTAAGCCAGTTTTCCAAATCCAAGGAAGCTGTTGATAGAAGGAGAAGAATTTGAAGATCAAAAGAAAATAAAGCGTCTCGATCAGGGAATAGAAATATAATTTTTTTGGAAGAAAGAAAAGTGATAGTAAAGTAGAGGAATAACAGAAGAAGAAGAAGAAGAAATCGAAGACAATTGCTGGAATGCAGACAGGTGATCAGGGTGTCTGGATTATGGTGCAGACTATCTTGATAGTGAGACAATGGAGCCGACACATTACAGTAAGAGGACGGAAGAGAATTAAGATGAAGAATGTTAAGATATTTGAATGTGGAGACTAAGGATCGAAAGTTGTTAAACTATTGAAAGCTCTGATACTAAGCTAAAGCTAAAAGAAAGCTTAGTTTTGTATTATATGGCTTATTTCATTTACAAAGAGAGTTGTCTTATTTATATACATATAGGATAACCACATAAGCTATAATCAAGTGATTTACAAAATCACCTAAGCTAAAATCAAGGGATTTACATATTCAAACATTCCCAAAAGGTAACTATGGTAATTCAAAAATAATATCTTATCTACTTGATAAATATAAAACTATCCTAAATAACAATCTTATGTTATTTATCTAATACTAAACAAATACATTTGCTAAGAATAATTAAAAAAAAGATACAATATATTTGGTTTATGAATTTGAAAATTAATTGGAAATGAACTTATGACACGTAAAAACACAGAAATCACAAAATAAAATCTCATGAGTTGGTGAGTTATAAAGAAAAATATATAATTGCAACATTAGTATTTGTAGTAAATTCTTTCTGCACAAAACATGCACCAATCGAATTGTCACTAACAATGGACCACCCTATGCACCTAAAACACTTCGCTAACCTTCAGTCACGCCCACGATATGGAACCTTTTGTAAGGCTCATCAAGATGGGAAGTCATTCACCTACCATTAGGCCTGCAAACCAATCAAATCGATCAGAATTTTGTCGAACTAGAACCGAACATGAATATGTTCAACTAACATAATCGAACCCAAACCCATGTTCGAATTCGATCGTTAATTGTTCGCGAACATGATCGAGTTCGCAAACAGTTCGCGAATATGATCGAGTTCGCGAAAGTTCACGAACACATGCTTGTTCGCGAACATGATCAAGTTCGCGAACATTTTGACGAACCACGTCGGCTGATTATATTTCCAACTTCCAAGTGGGTTAATAAATTTCACATGTAAGAAATCAAACCACTTGAAACAATGTTAAAAATCGAACCAATCTTGAGCTAAACTCAAACTTCTTGAACCAAACTGAACCCGAACTATTTGCGAACATAGGCGAAACGAACCACATAGTTCGCGAACATTTTTGATCGAGCAATTGAACGTGAAATCATGTGCGGACTTGACTTGACAAGGTATCAAACTCGAACCGAGCCAAACTCGAACTGAACTCAAATCGGTTCGTGAACGGTTCAGTTCGTTTACAGGCCTACCAACAATTGTACTAAATGTATATTTAACATTTGCATGATTTGTGCTTTTGATGTTATTGTGGAGTGGATATTTCAAAATAAAGTGTTAGAGCTAGAAACACAGCTTTCATCATGATGGGTCATAAGCAGCATGCATTAACATTACTCCAGAGGGTAGCCTTGTTCTAGTGTGATGTTTGTTGCGTCAAAGGTGAAGACTTGTATGTACCACTTATCCTTTTTAGATCCACAAGAGTTGTGCGTCAGCTCCAAGAAACGTTGAATGCAGACTCCACGGTCACCCTCTCATCTAGTAATACTTTCTTCCCAAACAATTTCGAAGTTTTCAGCAACACTGATTTGTAACACCCCTTCCCTTCCCGAATAAAAAAGGGAACTCACGTGCAAAACACAAAAAACCTCAAAAAACATAAACAGAGTATTATAATAATTTCAAAATATTTAATAATTGATAATCTATAAATGTCGAATTAAAAAAACATCTCCAAAAATGTACACAATAATAAAAACATAAAATCAAATAAACCTCCTCGGTCAAAGGTAGCTCTCTTCACATGAAATCCTAAATCGCCCCTGCAAACCTGCAAGAAAAAAAACACAGCATGAGTCAAATGCGCAATACGGATAATTAAAGATATACAAAAGATGCACAAATGAAATACGGAATTAACTGACAAAATACTGAACACGGCCTCAAGAATAAATATCGACGGAAATATACTCTCCAAAGTTTGAATAAAATATATCTGAATCAAAAAAATAATGAAACAAACGGAAGGCTGAATCAAATTTGCTAGGTGGTTATTTCATACCGAGCTCAAAACAAAACACAAATATGTCTTGCCACACAAACAAGTCAAAATAATGTCACACATGCAAGTCACACATTGAACCGTGAATCCAAATGTATACAAATCGGAAGGTATGTCTATATATCACAAACATTATCAATCCGCAAAACAGAACAGAAACTAGGGCTGATCCATACGTACCCTGAACAAACATATCAAATAGCCAAAACTTACACCTAGAGCAAACATACAAAAGGATACGTTGTGGACTGATCAAACCGCCACACAAGGTGTCATGCCTCGATGCTAAGAGGACATGCATGTGGTACCTCCTCAGGTGGTTATAGCTCAGGTATATCCTATCGCTTATTTTACAATGATATGATGTCACAAACACATGCGACATAATACCAACAAAAGAGTTCTAAACGTACATGTTGAACTAAATCAAATCATAGACACAATATCTCTAAAAGAAGGTAAAAACATGTACCGCTCTACAAAGATCAATAAAGTTCTATACGTGATGAACAAATTCAACAGATTACAAAATATGAAGTTCGGAACATCTAGAATAAACCGAAACAAAATAAGGATTTTATTAGAAACGAAAAAATTAAGCGAATACCAAATTCCGAACGATTAGTGATACAGGAAAATAAACATAATAATAGTATCGTTGAAGAAATATGGAATATGTTCAAATTATAATAGAAGGAAAAAAGTTCAAATTACAGAATAAAGTCAAGGTATCAAAAGATCAATCCTATATTTAAGAGTATCAACAGTAATATAAGAAAAATGTAACGAATGACGATCACGAGATATATAGAATACAACAATAATCAAATGAGTGGAGTAGAGAATCTGTACATGATACTCAAAACCACTTATAGCACATTCTACAAAATCTTACCATCAAATGTCAACTATATCAAAAACGAAATGTTATTCACCGCCTAAACATATTCACCACGAATTAAATATAATCCAAACTAATAATTTCAAAATAATTCGTAATTCATTCAAAGTGCCTTTAATTATTGTCTTAGATCGCTATTAATGCTCCAAAACTTAAAAAATCAATAACAAAACTTAAGAACTCTTAAAACCCTAGTATGAAAAATTATTCTTAAGACGTTAGTCCACTATTATGATCTTATCACCATTAACTAAAATTTATTTGTCAAATTAATTAATTTTAACAGAAACTAGACTTCAAAGACTTCAATTTAGCTTTAAGAATCACTCAAATAGTATAAACTATTTAAGTTATATATTTTTAAATATTAGAACTTGTTGTTGAAAATTCATCTACGTACAAAAATTACAAATCAACCCTTTCTTAAAATTCATAACAAATCATATGTTAATCTTTAACGGTTCAAAATGTGTGAATATATTCACAACTTATGTATGTATAACATATCAAAATATCATAACGATTCAACGATCGGATTAAGAGATAACATATGAAATATATCTTAAAATATAGAAACTGGTTTTCAGATTTTTAATTTTTACAATCAATCAAATTATATTCTTTTATATAAATTTATCTCCTCTTTTCGATTATCATGATATATGATTCCATGTCTATGTTTTGATCAAAAATAATCTCTAATTTAAAAACTCTCGTAACTAAACTTAAAATTAAAATATAAAATAATATTTACCTTCCTTGTTCGCATTACTTCAATACGCAACAGTAAATAATTTGACTTTCGGGTCTTCTAGAGTCTTTAAAAAAATTTCATATCTTCACAAAAATTGTAGCTCTCGAAAAGATACACGAAATAGGTTTAAGAATCACTCGATTTGTAGATAATATGACTGAGATGCGAATTTTCAAAATTAGGGCTAAAAATAGTTACGGTAATTAAGACAGTTTCGATTTTCAACAATTTCAGGCATGAAAATAACGTCAAATAACTTTTCTTCCTTCTTCACAATTGTAGAGGACGAAAAACTGAAGAAACAAACTTTGGATTCACTCAATTTCGACATCGAATTAATTAATTATGATTTTTCTATTGAGCTGTAGTGTGTATACGTATTCTACCCAAAAATTCAACTAATTGAATTAGAATAGGATTATGGTTACACCTCCACTCTTTAAATATAAATAAAAAATAATACAGGAGTTACTAAAACATTAATGAACTCTTTAATTTTAATTAAGTTAATTATTTAATTATCTAATTAAAGAATTTTACTTTTTAAATAAAATAAAGAAGAAAAATTCGGATTATGACATGTGTGGGTAACAAAGTACGCCAAAGCAGGTTGCTTTATTATTGTGGCAATTGTAGATTTTTTGCCCATATCAAATGTGGTACCGAATATCTCTACTTTGGAATACATAAACTAATTGGAATCTGTTTGTCCAATAATTTTGGTGTGGTACCACAAGTCAATTGTAGGGGCTGAATATTCAACAATGGTGGGCTTCTTTACCTCCGTAAGACAACTAAACAAATAGAATATATAAAGAAGGACAACAAACACTACGCACATTACACCCTAATTATATCAACACGAAACTGACTCCAATTTAAAAACTACGTTTAAAATTATATGGATCGGTAATTATTGGAATAACTCAAACAAAGTTTCATATTCATTTAGGCTTTACAAAAAGTATGTTTAGGATTGGATTATTTGTTTTAATTTAATATTATTTTGGACTATTTTATCTCATGATGAGGGATTAATAGTCCTTTAAATAATCTCATGGACTATTTTTTGTCATTTCTAAGGTTATTTATGAGGGATTATATAATTCTATGATGAATGTGGGATTAATAGTCTCTTCTTTTTAAGTCATCAAATGACTTTATTGGATTAATAGTCCATCATCAAATGATTAAATAGTCTGAAGTAATATTACATTAAGAAAAATAATCGAATCTCAAACATGATTTTTGTAAACAAACATGGCCTTAATTTCTTAAAGTGGTTAGGTTTCTGAAGGAAAACATTGGATAATTACTCATCTACTTTTTTAAGTGATTAGGTTTCTTAAGGAAAGCATTGGAATATAGTTATTCATCTAATTTCTTGAGTGGTAATTGTTTTTAATTTGTTATTGAGTCTTACGTATCAAAGTATACTTAAAGTGATCAAGTTGGAGAAATGTATACTAACTCACTTTCGCAAATGGAGTCTCATTCATAATTACAAATATTAAAGACATTTTGTTCTATGTTTACTCTTAAAATTAATAAATTATTAATTTAAGAGTGACAGCATAATAATAAAATTATAATGACATATTTAAGAAAACTGCGTCATTTTATACTACCAGTAAAAACAGAGATTGTACCAGAAAACTGCGTCATCGACTCTGTGAAACAAATTTTTTTTCTTTACAAATGAAATAAGACCATTTCTGTAGAACAGGGAGTACCATTCAATTGGTGTAATTTGGCTTTAGAAAAAGAAAGACTAGATGGTAGACTTAGATATTACAAACTTTATTTACAGAGTTCTTGATTTTAGAACTTTCATAGGACTTGCCAATTGTCATCTTTTCTCTCTCTCTCTCGCTCCCTCCCTAGAGTTTTCTCTCACAACCACATTCAAATAGTGAGATGGAGCAGCTGAACCACTTTAGCCATGAACATCTACTGATCCATATTGAGCTCAATGAAAATCATGCTCAGGCAGATATTTGCTATAGGTGCAATACAACAATAACCAAAGGCAGCTTCACTTATAGTTGCAATATATAGTAGTAGTAGTAGTCAAGGTGGTTGTGACCATATCTATAGCACTCTCCCCTAATATAAAAGAGATGTCTCATACAAAGCACATGTTAACGCCAAGTTTTGCCGGCGCGTCCAATCACCAAATTCACGCACTTAAACCTGCACAATAACACGTCACAAACGAAGTTTGACAGCTTGGGCCACCGGGTAATAGCTCCGGTGTGAGAATGAGTACAGGCTGGTCACAAGGTTAACAATGAAGGCCGTAGTGTAGAGTGCTCAAGTGAATATTACCTGTTACCATTAGGTCAAGCCTTGTATTTATAGTCATTCTCACCGCCTCTAGAGTCCATGTCCCAGTCGGATTAGAACTCCTAAACATGGCAGTTACCATTATTTGGGTCCAACGCAATCTCTTTTAAAAGTGCAAGTTGGTAGTTATCCAACCACTCGCCTTATAGGAGTTGATATGTAGATATGATTAGGGTTTGAGTCCTTAACCATTTAGACTCCTTGTTGCTCCGGGCCCTTTGGTATGGGCCTTATATATTGGTCTGTGTAAGACCCCAACTTTTATGAATAAAAATTTAATTTTCTTTATATATTATTTCGAAATAGTAAGGTGTTGATTTGATAAATATGAAAGTTATGGGTAAAATGTGCAAACATTTTTAAAATGAGCAAGTGGTTATAAAATATTCTTGTTGTCGGGGAATATTCGTTTGGTCGTGGAATATTCTTGTTGTCGGGGAATATTCGTACGACGGCGCAGCTATTTGTGGGCTCCCACAACGGAATAACTGTCGGATATAGAAAGCGACAGAAATAACTTTTTTACAAAATAACGGCGTGGTTGTTACCGTTAGTACTGTTGAAATACCCGGCGGTTAAAATACAGTGATACACGGTGTTGCATAGTAGCACACGGTATTGCACAGTATTTCGAATTATTGAGTCTTACGTGAGAAGCCATTACTCAATTATTGTTACAGTAATTACTGTTCAATATTTTATATTATTAACTCAATAATTGCTACGTTGATATTTTATATTATTGACTCAATAATTGTTACATTGATATTTTATTGACTCAATAATTGCTACGTTGCCATTTTATATGATTGATTCAATAATGGCTACAGTTGATATTTTGTAGTATTGATTCAATAATTGTCGTTGCACAGTATTTCACGTTATCAACTCAATAATTCATATTATTTGAATAATATTATTAGATAGCATTATTGACAATGTCTAAGGAAGTTCTGTCTAGGAGGGGTTATTTAATTGCGCGCCAGTAAGGAGAAGTCCTTATCGGAAGGCCCCCTCTTTCCTGGGAACGACCTGGTTGTTAATATTGTAGTTCTATAATATTATTTGTGAATAATTAATTATTGATTTATATGATAAGGAAATATTTATTTTGTGGATATTAAAGAAGGAATTGGCGCTGATGAGTTTTTATCAATATTTTGGTGTGAGAAATCATCTGTTTATGGATTTCGGATAATTTATGTTTGGAATTTGGAAAAACTTCCTTCTGCAAAGTTGTAGTGAATTAAATTTCCTATGGAAGGACATAGAATTTGTATTTTTCTGACAAAGGGGCTATTTGTTATGAATTATTGAAGTTTCGGAAAATATATATTATTTAATGGGTGGGCCCCACTTTTGTTGAAAATCTGATTTTGGGCAGCAGCCGGCGGCGGAGGAAATTTAAAAAAATAATAATATTTTATTATTTTAGTCTCCTTTGGCATCCTAAGCTTTTCCTATAAATAGGGTGCTTAGGTTAGAATTGAAAATCACACCAGAATCAGAAGTTTTTTCTCTCTATAATATCGAGCGTATTTTTGTGAGTATTTCAATACTTTGAGTATTACTATTCAATACAAGCTTCCGTCGGTATTATATCCGATATTCCAGTCAGAGATACTGTTCTTTTGAGGTAAGGGATGTTATTTTTTTCGTAAATGATGTTATTCTTTTCAATATCATTATACAGAAATATTGTCATGGATTTTATGTTGAAATTCTTACTTTTTCCGTCGGGGTTACTATTCACGTATACGGCACTATTCACGGAAAAATTAAATTTTCTTCTATTTGTCCAAATTACTTGTTAAGGTTACTATCTTTGATTGTATCCAAGTTTTGAGCTCTATTCTTGAATTTTGCTCCATAATTGATTATTACGAGGTATTTTTGAATTGGATATACTAAAATACGAATCCTTAGTCTTTGTCTTTTATCTCACTGGATTCGTTTTTTTTAAAATATTTTTCATCCTTCTCAGTCCTAAAAGGTGATGTAACTGAATATCTTTGGCCTGTAGAGCAAAGATGAATGATTACTTGATGAATATCTTTGGCCTGTAGAGCAAAGATGAATAATTACCTGATGAATATCTTTGGCATGTAGTGCAAAGATGACAGGTGTTGAGATGAATATGACCACTGATGATACAAATGAATATCTTTGGCCTGTAGTGCAAAGATGAATATTTGATTCGAGATGTATATTGATTGATGTTACAGGGATAAAATATTGATGATGGACTTTTAAATCATAGAAGATAGTAGACTTGATTCTCTGCTTAACTCTTCTAATGATTTGTTATTTCCGCTGCGAATATTGATCTAAGATTTGTTGTCCATTATATTTTATCTGATTTATTGAAGACTAACGATAATTTATTTTTCATTATCTTAGTCATAATATTCTTTACTGAGCTAGTTGAGCTCACCCTTTTCATCTGTTGTCCTCTTCAGGAAATGAGAATGTTGCGGGAACTAGTCGGGGGACAGAGTGATGGTCCGAGTTAGAGCAGTAGTAGTCCTCACTATTTCTGATAAATAGTGTGATAATAATTGTAATGAGGACTTAGTTTGAATCTTAATATTTTCTACATATTTGTATTGACACTCACAGTTGTGTGGTCGTATTTTGCACGACCGTATGATATAAAGTTTGTATTTGAATTCTGTACCATGTATTTGGCGACTCAGAATAGGTTGGGTTGACTAGACCTATTCTGGGGGGCGTCACAGTTGGTATCAGAGCTTAGGGATATGATCTCTGACGGAGATCGGGGATTAGAACTAGGAGGGGAGAGACGAGTAAATCCTTCGCTAGTGTGTCCTACCTAAGCTTATGTGGTATTTAATTGGTCAGTCGGAGCATAGGGTTAATATGTGATATGTTGATTTGTTTAATTAACCCTTGTTTTATGGCAGTATTTGAGAATGGCAGCTGAGAATGTTAACAACGAAGTGAATGAGACTGTGGAGACACCTTTAATCGTTAACCAGGAGAACGTGCAACAAGAAGGCAATGTTCATCCTGAAAATAACGTTGGTCAGACGATAAACGATGAGATGTTTAGAAGTTTTTTGCAGTTTATGCAAAACCAGACGAGGGAGACTCGTGTGCAACATATAGGTGGCGATAATAACAACTCACGAATTGTTACTGCCAAGCAGTTCAAAAAATTGGGACCACCAGAGTTTCTGGGAAAGCCAGATCCGATCAAGGCGGAGACGTGGATTAAACAAATTACCAAGATATTTGATGTCTTGGGATGTACAGAGGAACAGAAGGTTCCATTCGCCACGTTTATGTTCCGTGGAGAGGCAGATTACTGGTGGGAATTCGTGAAGCGTACCCAGCCTGCCGCACTCCAGATGTCTTGGGAAGCGTTCCAGAAACTGTTTAATGACAAGTACTTTCCTGAAAGTATTCGTCATATGAAGGAAGTAGAGTTTATCAGACTCGAGCAAAACAACATGACGGTATCCCAGTACGAGGCTAAGTTCGCAGAGTTGTCCAGGTTTGCACCTCATTTGGTGGAGAATGAGGAACGTATGACGCGGATGTTTCTAAGAGGTTTGAAACCCGAAATACGTCAATATCTCATTTCTCATAAGTTTTCTTTATATTCGAATGTAGTAAACAGGGCCCAGTTATTAGAACGAGATAATGATTATGTTCAACCGAGGGACCACAACCAAGGTCGTACCGGTGGCAACAGTCATCGGAGCAATGACAACCAGCGAGGAGGAAAGTATGACAGAAGCGGTAACCACTCCGGTGGTTATCGTGGCCATGATAGTAGAAGAAGCGAATCGGGAGGAGATTTCAAGAAGAGAAGGTACAACAATGAGAACGCGAATATGTCGACATCAGCACCAGAATCAACTGTTTCGAGGGGAGGAGAACGACCACCGGTCGTATGCTTTAAATGCGGGAAAGATGGACATATCAGCCCAAACTGTCCACAACTATTCAAAGCATGTTACAACTGTGGAAAGGAAGGACATATAGCTCGAGATTGTCCTATAGCGAAACCAAGCTCAGCGGGGGTGGTGATTCCAAAGGCGGTTGCAGACAAGTCAAAGTCGGTGATTCCTGGAAGAGCATTTGTCGTTACAGCCCAAAACGCGAGGAATCCACACGAGGTGATTACGGGTAAGCTGATCATAAACTCTTGCGAAGTTTATACCTTGTTAGATACCGGTGCTACCCATTCCTTTATTTCACCTGCTTGTGCTCAACGTTTGAACTTGACTTCTGATAAATTAGACTTTGACTTATCTGTTGAAACTCCGTTAGGAGAAACCTTTGTTACATCTACAGTTTATAAATCTTGCTTGATTCAGATTGGTACCCTTACCTTACCTGTTGATCTTATATCTTTGAAAATACTTGCATTTGACGTGATTTTAGGAATTGACTGGTTAACCACTTACCATGCCAGAATTGATTGTTTTCGTAATGTTAGTTTTCTTATTCCTAATCAACCTGTTGTACGAATTCAAACCACCAAACCACTAAAATCAGTCAATATCATTTCAAATCCCAAGGCTATTCGTTTATTGAAAAACGGATGTCAAGCTTTCTTAGCTCATGTCACTGATCTAAATCAGAATACATCAGATTTGAATGATATTTCCGTTGTTAATGAGTTTCCTGATGTATTTCCCGAAGAACTTCCCGGTCTACCCCCAGAACGTGAAGTTGAATTCTTTATTGACCTTGAGCCCGGTACAAAGCCCATTTCTAAAACCCCGTATCGAATGGCTCCTATTGAACTTCAGGAGTTAAAGGTCCAATTACAAGAGTTGTTAGACATCGGTTTTATTCGTCCTAGTACGTCTCCTTGGGGTGCTCCTGTTTTATTCGTAAAGAAGAAAGACGGGAGTATGAGACTTTGTATTGACTATCGGGAGTTGAACCATGTCACCATTAAGAATAGGTATCCGTTACCTCGTATTGATGACCTGTTCGACCAGTTGCAAGGAGCGCAATTCTTTTCAAAGATCGATCTTCGTTCTGGATATCATCAGTTGAAGATTAAAACTGAGGATATTCCAAAGACTGCTTTCAGAACACGGTACGGGCATTATGAGTTCTTAGTCATGTCTTTTGGATTGACTAATGCTCCTGCTGCTTTCATGGATATGATGAACCGTGTATTTAAGGAGTATTTAGATCAATTCGTTGTTGTCTTTATTGATGACATCCTCATCTATTCTAAAAGCCGTGAAGATCATGAGCACCACTTGAAGCTGGTACTTCAAAAGCTTCGTGAGAACAAGCTATACGCCAAGTTAAAGAAATGCGAGTTCTGGCTTGAGGAAGTAGCATTCCTTGGGCACGTGGTATCGAAACGTGGAGTATCTGTTGACCCGGCGAAGATTGAAGCAATACAAAGCTGGGAGCAACCTAAGTCGGTGACTGAAGTACGAAGCTTTCTGGGCTTAGCTGGTTATTATCGGAGGTTCGTAGAGGGATTTTCTCGAATCGCTACTCCATTAACACAGTTGACTCGGAAAGATACGAAATTCTTTTGGAGCGAAGAATGCGAGAAGAGCTTCCAAGAGCTCAAGAGGAGACTTATTTCGGCACCTGTTCTGACAATACCATCTGGTTCGGATGGATTTGTTATCTACAGCGATGCTTCAGGCAAAGGGTTAGGATGTGTTCTCATGCAACATGGGAAAGTCATAGCCTATGCCTCGCGACAACTCAAAGAATATGAGAGGAACTATCCTACTCATGATCTAGAGTTAGCAGCAGTCATTTTCGCGTTGAAGATCTGGAGACACTACCTATACGGAGAGAAAGTGGAGATTTATACAGATCATAAGAGCCTTAAATATTTCTTCACTCAGAAGGAACTCAACATGCGACAACGACGTTGGCTTGAGCTGTTGAAAGATTACGATCATACCATCCAATACCATCCTGGAAAAGCGAACGTGGTAGCTGACGCGTTGAGTAGAAGATCATATGTGGGAACGAGTGCGATGATGTCAAGTATACGCGTAGAACCAGCTTTGATTGATAAAGTTAAAGCTGCTCAAGCTACGGATGCGGAGCTGATGAAGATGAAGAAGAAGGTGCAAGAAGGTGCAATTCCAGAAGCGAGAATCGATGAAGATGGAATACTTCGAGTCAACTCCAGACTTTTTGTTCCTAACGATTCCGACTTGAAGTATAGAATCATGTTGGAGGCACACAACACACCGTTTGCGATCCATCCTGGGAGTACTAAAATGTATCGTGATCTTCGACATACATTTTGGTGGAGCAATATGAAGAGAGAGATCGCAGAGTTCATCTCGAGATGTTTAACTTGTCAACGTGTGAAGGCGGAGCATCAAGTACCGAAGGGTCCATTGCAACCACTGGAGATTCCGAAATGGAAGTGGGAACACATTACGATAGATTTCGTTACGGGTCTTCCCAAGGTTTCTCAAGGCTTAGATGCGATTTGGGTTATTGTTGATAGATTAACCAAGTCTGCTTAATTTTTGCCGATACGAGAGACTTATTCCCTTGAACGTCTTGCTCATATGTACGTGAATGAGATTGTGAGGTTGCATGGCATGCCAGTATCCATAGTTTCGGATCGTGATTTACTTCACGATTTTGGATCAGTTTGCAGAAAGCTATGGGCACGGACTTACGCTTCAGTTCGGCTTATCATCCTCAAACAGACGGACAATCAGAGAGGACTATTCAAACTCTTGAAGATTTATTGAGACTTTGTGTTCTAGACTTCAAAGGGAGTTGGGATAAGTACTTACCATTGGTGAAATTCTTCTACAACAACAGTTATCAGGCAAGTATAGGCGTAGCTCCATTCGAGGCATTGTATGGGAGAAAGTGTCGCTCTCCAGTATGTTGGAATGAGGTGGGTGAAACAACATTGTTGGGACCGGAGTTAGTACGTATGACTACGGAAAAGATCCAAATGATCCGACAACGTATACAAACGGCACAGGATCGACAAAAGAGTTATGCGGATCTTCATCGAAAGGACGTGGAATTTAATGTTGGAGACCATGTGTTATTACGTGTTGCTCCATGAAAGGGAGTTACGCGGTTTGGGAAGAGAGGAAAGCTCAACCCACGATTCATTGGTCCATTTGAGATTCTTGACCAAATAGGAAATGTGGCCTAGAGACTCGCTTTACCTCCAAGCATGTCTCGTGTTCCTAACGTGTTTTACATATCCGTGTTACGTAAATATGTGAAGGATCCAAACCGCATTATTGAGTTAGAACCAGACGAGATAGCTGAAGATTTAACGTATGAGGAGGTACCTGTCAAGATCTTGGATCGGAAAGAGCATGTCCTACGCTCGAAAATTATACCTCAAGTTAAAGTTTTGTGGAGAAACCATGCAATTGAGGAAATGACCTGGGAGTTGGAATCGGAAATGAAAGCGAGGTATCCTCACCTTTTCGACATACCAGGTACGTACGTCAATTTCGAGGACGAAATTTCATAAGGAGGGGAGGTTGTAAGACCCCAACTTTTATGAATAAAAATTTAATTTTCTTTATATATTATTTCGAAATAGTAAGGTGTTGATTTGATAAATATGAAAGTTATGGGTGAAATGTGCAAACATTTTTAAAATGAGCAAGTGGTTATAAAATATTCTTGTTGTCGGGGAATATTCGTTTGGTCGTGGAATATTCTTGTTGTCGGGGAATATTTGTACGACGGCGCAGCTATTTGTGGGCCCCCACAACGGAATAACTGTCGGATATAGAAAGCGACAGAAATAACTTTTTTACAAAATAACGGCGTGGTTGTTATCGTTAGTACTGTTGAAATACCCGGTGGTTAAAATACAGTGATACACAGTGTTGCATAGTAGCACACGGTATTGCACAGTAGCACACGGTATTGCACAGTATTTCGAATTATTGAGTCTTACGTGAGAAGCCATTACTCAATTATTGTTACAGTAATTACTGTTCAATATTTTATATTATTGACTCAATAATTGCTACGTTGATATTTTATATTATTGACTCAATAATTGTTGCATTGATATTTTATTGACTCAATAATTGCTACGTTGCCATTTTATATGATTGATTCAATAATGGCTACAGTTGATATTTTGTAGTATTGATTCAATAATTGTCGTTGCACAGTATTTCACGTTATCAACTCAATAATTCATATTATTTGAATAATATTATTAGATAGCATTATTGACAATGTCTAAGGAAGTTCTGTCTAGGAGGGGTTATTTAATTGTGCGCCAGTAAGGAGAAGTCCTTATCGGAAGGCCCCCTCTTTCCTGGGAACGACCTGGTTGTTAATATTGTAGTTCTATAATATTATTTGTGAATAATTAATTATTGATTTATATGATAAGGAAATATTTATTTTGTGGATATTAAAGAAGGAATTGGCGCTGATGAGTTTTTATCAATATTTTGGTGTGAGAAATCATCTGTTTATAGATTTCGGATAATTTATGTTTGGAATTTGGAAAAACTTCCTTCTGCAAAGTTGTAGAGAATTAAATTTCCTATGGAAGGACATAGAATTTTATTTTTCTGACAAAGGGGCTATTTGTTATGAATTATTGAAGTTTCGGAAAATATATATATTATTTAATGGGTGGGCCCCACTTTTGTTGAAAATCTGATTTTGGGCAGCAGCCGGCGGCGGAGGAAATTTAAAAAAAAAATAATATTTTATTATTTTAGTCTCCTTTGGCATCCTAAGCTTTTCCTATAAATAGGGTGCTTAGGTTAGAATTGAAAATCACACCAGAATCAGAAGTTTTCTCTCTCTATAATATCGAGCGTATTTTTGTGAGTATTTCAATACTTTGAGTATTACTATTCAGTACAAGCTTTCGTCGGTATTATATCCGATATTCCAGTCAGAGATACTGTTCTTTTGAGGTAAGGGATGTTATTTTTTTCGTAAATGATGTTATTCTTTTCAATATCATTATACAGAAATATTGTCATGGATTTTATGTTGAAATTCTTACTTTTTCCGTCGGGGTTACTATTCACGTATAATTCACGGAAAAATTAAATTTTCTTCTATTTGTCCAAATTGCTTGTTAAGGTTACTATCTTTGATTGTATCCAAGTTTTGAGCTCTATTCTTGAATTTTGCTCCATAATTTATTATTACGAGGTATTTTTGAATTGGATATACTAAAATACGAATCCTTAGTCTTTGTCTTTTATCTCACTGGATTCTTTTTTTAAAAAATATTTTTCATCCTTCTCAGTCCTAAAAGGTGATGTAACTGAATATCTTTGGCCTGTAAAGCAAAGATAAATGATTACTTGATGAATATCTTTGGCCTGTAGAGCAAAGATGAATGATTACCTGATGAATATCTTTGGCCTGTAGTGCAAAGATGACAGGTGTTGAGATGAATATGACCACTGATGATACAAATGAATATCTTTGGCCTGTAGTGCAAAGATGAATATTTGATTCGAGATGTATATTGATTGATGTTACAGGGATAAAATATTGATGATGGACTTTTAAATCATAGAAGATAGTAGACTTGATTCTCTGCTTAACTCTTCTAATGATTTGTTATTTCCGCTGCGAATATTGATCTAAGATTTGTTGTCCATTATATTTTATCTGATTTATTGAAGACTAACGATAATTTATTTTTCATTATCTTAGTCATAATATTCTTTACTGAGCTAGTTGAGCTCACCCTTTTCATCTGCTGTCCTCTTCAGGAAATGAGAATGTTGCGGGAACTAGTCGGGGGACAGAGTGATGGTCCGAGTTAGAGCAGTAGTAGTCCTCACTATTTATGATAAATAGTGTGATAATAATTGTAATGAGGACTTAGTTTGAATCTTAATATTTTCTACATATTTGTATTGACACTCACAGTTGTGTGGTCGTATTTTGCACGACCGTATGATATAAAGTTTGTATTTGAATTCTGTACCATGTATTTGGCGACTCAGAATAGGTTGGGTTGACTGGACCTATTCTGGGGGGCGTCACAGTCTGGACCCCGGCCTGGAAGGCTCGGTAGTCCGATCCCGATCATCACCGATTCGGTCTAGACTCCGACCCGAAGGGCTCGGTAGTCCGACCCCGAACACCATTATGTTGGTCTGGGCTCCAGTCCTGTGGACTAGGATGCCCGATCCGGATACTACCAGCTGGGTCTGGGTTCCGGTCCAAAGAGCTCATATACCCGATCCCGAACTCTGCTACTCCAATCCTAACTTCGGCCCATTGGGCTCTGTAAGCTCCTCTTGGCCCAGGCCTTCAGTCCATGTAGGGGTCGGTGGATTATACCCGAACACACAACAAATCTCAAAATAAGTAAACAGAACACTAATAATTTCAAAATATTTAATAGTTGATAATTCATCAATGTCAAATTAAATACAATTTTTCAAAAATTTACACAATAATTAAAACCTAAAATCAAATAAACCTAGATGGTCAAATGTATAGTAGCTCTGTTCACATGAAACCTTAAAAGCACTGCAAACTTGCTAGAAGAAAAACACAGCATGAGTCAAATGTCTAGTACGGATAAAGATATACAAAAGATGCACAACTAAAATACAGAATCAACTGACAAAATACTGAACAAAGCCACAAGTATAAATATCAACGACAATATAATCTCTAAAGTTTGAAAATAATATATCTGAATCAACATAATTAACGAAACAAACAGAAGGTTGAATCAAAATGGTTAAGTGGTTATTTCATATATACCGAGCTCATAACAAAACATAAATGTCTTGCCACATAGGCAAGTCAAAATAATGTCACACAGACAAATCACACATTGGATTGCAAATCCAAATTCATGTTAATCAGAAGGTGTGTCTAGCACAAACATCATCAATCCGCAAAACATAACAGAAACAAGGATCAACCCATACGCATCCATAAGAAACATAACAAATGGTCAAAACTCAAACTCATAGCAAACATACAAAAGGATACGCTTTGGACTGATCACACCGCCATGAAAGGTGTCATGGCTCGGTTGTAAGACCCCAACTTTTATGAATAAAGATTTAATTTTCTTTATATATTATTTCGAAATAGTAAGGTGTTGATTTGATAAATATGAAAGTTATGGGTGAAATGTGCAAACATTTTTAAAATGAGCAAGTGGTTATAAAATATTCTTGTTGTCGGGGAATATTCGTTTGGTCGTGGAATATTCTTGTTGTCGGGGAATATTCGTACGACGGCGCAGCTATTTGTGGGCCCCCACAACGGAATAACTGTCGGATATAGAAAGCGACAGAAATAACTTTTTTACAAGATAACGGCGTAGTTGTTACCGTTAGTACTGTTGAAATACCCGGTGGTTAAAATACAGTACGCGGTGGTGCGCAGTAGCACACGGTATTGCACAGTATTTCGAATTATTGAGTCTTACGTGAGAAGGAACCTACTCAATTATTATTACAGTATTTACTGTTCAATATTTTATATTATTGACTCAATAATTGCTACGTTGCTATTTTTTTATGATTGATTCAATAATGGCTACAGTTGATATTTTGTAGTATTGATTCAATAATTGTCGTTGCACAGTATTTCACGTTATCAACTCAATAATTCATATTATTTGAATAATATTATTAGATAGCATTATTGACAATGTCTAAGGAAGTTCTGTCTAGGAGGGGTTATTTAATTGCGCGCCAGTAAGGAGAAGTCCTTATCGGAAGGCCCCCTCTGTCTTGGGAACGACCTGGTTGTTAATATTGTAGTTCTATAATATTATTTGTGAATAATTAATTATTGATTTATATGATAAGGAAATATTTATTTTGTGGATATTAAAGAAGGAATTAGTGCTGATGTGTTTTTATCAGTATTTTGGTGTGGAAAATCATCTGTTTATGGATTTCGGATAATTTATGTTGGGAATTTGGAAAAATTTTCTTCTGCAAAGTTGTAGAGAATTAAATTTCCTATAGAATGACATAGAATTTGTATTTTTCTGACAAAGGGGCTATTTATTATGAATTATTGAAGTTTTGGAAAATAAATATATTATTTAATGGGTGGGACCCACTTTTGGTTGAAACAAAATGGCTGATGGCTTTTTGGAGCAGCCGGCGGCTAAGAAAAAAATAATAATATTTTATTATTTTAGTCTCCTTTGGCATCCTAAGCTTTTCCTATAAATAGGGTGCTTAGGTTAGAATTGAAAATCACACCAGAATTCGAAGTTTTCTCTCTCTATAATATCGAGCGTATTTTTGTGAGTATTTCAATACTTTGAGTATTACTATTCAGTACAAGCTTTCGTCGGTATTATATCCGATATTCCAGTCAGAGATACTGTTCTTTTGAGGTAAGAGATGTTATTTCTTTCGTAAATGATGTTATTCTTCTCAATATCATTATACAAAAATATTGTCATGAATTTTATGTTAAAATTCTTACTTTTTCCGTCGGGGTTACTATTCACGTATACGGCATTATTCACGGGAAAAATTTATTTTTCTTCTATTTGTCCAAATTGTCTGTTAAGATTACTATCTTTGATTATATCCAAGTTTTGGGCTTTATTCTTGAATTTTGCTCCACAAAGTATTATTATGGATTATTCTTGAATTTGGATAAACTAAATGACGAATCCCTAATCTTTGTTTTTTATCTCACTGGATTCGTTCTTTAAAATATTTTTCATCATCCTCAGTCCTAAAAGGTGATGTAACTGAATATCTTTGGCCTGTAGAGCAAAGATGAATGATTACCTGATGAATATCTTTGGCCTGTAGTGCAAAGATGACAGGTGTTGAGATGAACATGACCACTGATGATACAATTGAATATCTTTGGCCTGTAGTGCAAAGATGAATATTTGATGAGATGGATATTGATTGATGTTACAGGGATAAAATATTGATGATGAACGGTTATTTCAGCTGCGAATATTGATCTAAAACATGTTGTCAATAATATTTTATCTGAATTGTAGAAGGCTAACGATAATTTATTTTTCATTATCTTAGTCATAATATTCTTTACTGGGCTAGTTGAGCTCACCCTTTTCATCTGTTGTCCTCTTCAGGAAATGAGAATGGTGCGGGGACTAGTCGGGGGACAGAGTGATGGTCCGAGTTAGAGCAGTAGTAGTCCTCACTATTTCTGATAAATAGTGTGATAATAATTGTAATGAGGACTTAGTTTGAATCTTAATATTTTCTACATATTTGTATTGACACTCACAAATGTGTGGTCGTATTTTGCACGACCGTATGATATAAAGTTTGTATTTGAATTCTGTACCATGTATTTGGCGACTCAGAATGGGTTGGGTTGAATGGACCTATTCTGGGGGCGTCACAGTTGGTATCAGAGCTTAGGGATATGATCTCTGACGGAGATCGGGGATTAGAACTAGGAGGGGAGAGACGAGTAAATCCTTCTCTAGTGTGTCCTACCTAAGCTTATGTGGTATTTAATTGGTCAGTCGGAGCATAGGGTTAATATGTGATATGTTGACTTGTTTAATTAACCCTTGTTTTATGGCAGTATTTGAGAATGGCAGCTGAGAACGTTAACAACGAAGTGAATGAGACTGTGGAGACACCTTTAATCGTTAACCAGGAGAACGTGCAACAAGAAGGCAATGTTCATCCTGAAAACAACGTTGGTCAGACGATAAACGATGAGATGTTTAGAAGTTTTTTGCAGTTCATGCAAAATCAGACGAGGTAGACTCGTGTGCAACATACAGGTGGAGATAATAACAACACGCGAGCTGTCACTGCCAAGCAGTTCAAAGAATTGGGACCACCAGAGTTTCTGGGAAAGCCAGATCCGATCAAGGCGGAGACGTGGATTAAACAAATTATCAAGATATTTGATGTCTTGGGATGTACAGAGGAACAGAAGGTTCCATTCGCCACGTTTATGTTCCGTGGAGAGGCAGATTACTGGTGGGAATCCGTGAAGCGTACCCAGCCTGCCGCACTCCAGATGTCTTGGGAAGCGTTCCAGAAACTGTTTAATGACAAGTACTTTCCTGAAAGTATTCGTCATATGAAGGAAATAGAGTTTATCAGACTCGAGCAAAACAACATGACGGTATCCCAGTACGAGGCTAAGTTCGCAGAGCTGTCCAGGTTTGCACCTCATTTGGTGGAGAATGAGGAACGTATGACACGGATGTTTCTAAGAGGTTTGAAACCCGAAATACGTCAATACCTCATTTCTCATAAGTTTTCTTTATATTCGGATGTAGTAAACAGGGCCCAGTTATTAGAACGAGATAATGATTATGTTCAACCGAGGGACCACAACCAAGGTCGTACTGGTGGCAGTAGTCATCGGAGCAATGACAACCAGCGAGGAGGAAAGTATGACAGAAGCGGTAACCACTCCGGTGGTTATCGTGGCCATGATAGTAGAAGAAGCGAATCGGGGGGAGATTTCAAGAAGAGAAGGTACAACAATGAGAACACGAAGATGTCAACATCAGCACCAGAATCAACTGTTTCGAGGGGAGGAGAACGACCACCGGTCGTATGCTTTAAATGCGGGAAAGATGGACATATCAGCCCAAACTGTCCACAACTATTCAAAGCATGTTACAACTGTGGAAAGGAAGGACATATAGCTCGAGATTGTCCTATAGCGAAACCAAGCTCAGCGGGGGTGGTGATTCCAAAGGCGGTTGCAGACAAGTCAAAGTCGGTGATTCCTGGAAGAGCATTTGTCGTTACAGCCCAAAACGCGAGGAATCCACACGAGGTGATTACGGGTAAGCTGATCATAAACTCTTGCGAAGTTTATACCTTGTTAGATACCGGTGCTACCCATTCCTTTATTTCACCTGCTTGTGCTCAACGTTTGAACTTGACTTCTGATAAATTAGACTTTGACTTATCTGTTGAAACTCCGTTAGGAGAAACCTTTGTTACATCTACAGTTTATAAATCTTGCTTGATTCAGATTGGTACCCTTACCTTACCTGTTGATCTTATATCTTTGAAAATACTTGCATTTGACGTGATTTTAGGAATTGACTGGTTAACCACTTACCATGCCAAAATTGATTGTTTTCGTAAGGTTGTTAGTTTTCATATTCCTAATCAACCTGTTGTGCGAATCCAAATCACCAAACCACTAAAATCAGTCAATATCATTTCAAGTCATAAAGCTATTCGTTTATTGAAAAACGGATGTCAAGCTTTCTTAGCTCATGTCACTGATCTAAATCAGAATACATCAGATTTGAATGATATTTCTGTTGTTAATGAGTTTCCTGATGTATTTCCCGAAGAACTTCCCGGTCTACCCCCAGAACGTGAAGTTGAATTCTTTATTGACCTTGAGCCCGGTACAAAGCCCATTTCTAAAACCCCGTATCGAATGGCTCCTATTGAACTTCAGGAGTTAAAGGTCCAATTACAAGAGTTGTTAGACATCGGTTTTATTCGTCCTAGTACGTCTCCTTGGGGTGCTTCTGTTTTATTCGTAAAGAAGAAAGACGGGAGTATGCGACTTTGCATTGACTATCGGGAGTTGAACCATGTCACCATCAAGAATAGGTATCCGCTACCTCGTATTGATGACCTGTTCGACCAGTTGCAAGGAGCGCAATTCTTTTCAAAGATCGATCTTCGTTCTGGATATCATCAGCTGAAGATTAAAACTGAGGATATTCCAAAGACTGCTTTCAGAACACGGTACGGGCATTATGAGTTCTTAGTCATGTCTTTTGGATTGACTAATGCTCCTGCTGCTTTCATGGATATGATGAACCGTGTATTTAAGGAGTATTTAGATCAATTCGTTGTTGTCTTTATTGATGACATCCTCATCTATTCTAAAAGCCGTGAAGATCATGAGCACCACTTGAAGCTGGTACTTCAAAAGCTTCGTGAGAACAAGCTATACGCCAAGTTAAAGAAATGCGAGTTCTGGCTTGAGGAAGTAGCATTCCTTGGGCACGTGGTATCGAAACGTGGAGTATCTGTTGACCCGGCGAAGATTGAAGCAATACAAAGCTGGGAGCAACCTAAGTCGGTGACTGAAGTACGAAGCTTTCTGGGCTTAGCTGGTTATTATCGGAGGTTCGTAGAGGGATTTTCTCGAATCGCTACTCCATTAACACAGTTGACTCGGAAAGATACGAAATTCTTTTGGAGCGAAGAATGCGAGAAGAGCTTCCAAGAGCTCAAGAGGAGACTTATTTCGGCACCTGTTCTGACAATACCATCTGGTTCGGATGGATTTGTTATCTACAGCGATGCTTCAGGCAAAGGGTTAGGATGTGTTCTCATGCAACATGGGAAAGTCATAGCCTATGCCTCGCGACAACTCAAAGAATATGAGAGGAACTATCCTACTCATGATCTAGAGTTAGCAGCAGTCATTTTCGCGTTGAAGATCTGGAGACATTACTTGTACGGAGAGAAAGTGGAGATTTATACAGATCATAAGAGCCTTAAATATTTCTTCACTCAGAAGGAACTCAACATGCGACAACGACGTTGGCTTGAGCTGTTGAAAGATTACGATCATACCATCCAATACCATCCTGGAAAAGCGAACGTGGTAGCTGACGCGTTGAGTAGAAGATCATATGTGGGAACGAGTGCGATGATGTCAAGTATACGCGTAGAACCAGCTTTGCTTGATAAAGTTAAAGCTGCTCAAGCTACAGATGCGGAGCTGATGAAGATGAAGAAGAAGGTGCAAGAAGGTGCAATTCCAGAAGCAAGAATCGATGAAGAGGGAATACTTCGAGTCAACTCCAGACTTTGTGTTCCTAACGATTTCGACTTGAAGTATAGAATCATGATGGAGGCACACAACACACCGTTTGCGATCCATCCTGGGAGTACTAAAATGTATCGTGATCTTCGACATACATTTTGGTAGAGCAATATGAAGAGAGAGATCGCGGAGTTCATCTCTAGATGTTTAACTTGTCAATGTGTAAAGGCGGAGCATCAAGTACCGAAGGGTCCATTGCAACCACTGGAGATTCCGAAATGGAAGTGGGAACACATTACGATGGATTTCGTTACGGGTCTTCCCAAGGTTTCTCAAGGCTTAGATGAGATTTGGGTTATTGTTGATAGATTAACCAAGTCTGCTCATTTCTTGCCGATACGAGAGACTTATTCCCTTGAACGTCTTGCTCATATATACGTGAATGAGATTGTAAGATTGCATGGCATGCCAGTATCCATAGTTTCGGATCGTGATCCCAGATTTACTTCACGATTTTGGATCAGTTTGCAGAAAGCTATGGGTACGGATTTACGATTCAGTTCGGCTTATCATCCTCAAACAGACGGACAATCAGAGAGGACTATTCAAACTCTTGAAGATCTATTGAGACTCTGTGTTCTAGACTTCAAAGGGAGTTGGGATAAGTATTTACCATTGGTGGAATTCTCCTACAACAACAGTTATCAGGCAAGTATAGGCGTAGCTCCATTCGAGGCATTGTATGGGAGAAAGTGTCGCTCTCCAGTATGTTGGAACGAGGTGGGTGAAACAACATTGTTGGGACCGGAGTTAGTACGTATGACTACGGAAAAGATCCAAATAATCCGACAACGTATACAAACAGCACAAGATCGACAAAAGAGTTATGCGGATCTTCATCGAAAGGACGTGGAATTTAATGTTGGGGACCATGTGTTACTACGTATTGCTCCGTGGAAAGGAGTTACGAGGTTCGGGAAGAGAGGAAAGCTCAATCCACGATTCATTGGTCCATTTGAGATTCTAGACCGAATAGGAAATGTGGCTTATAGACTCGCTTTACCTCCAAGCATGTCTCGTGTTCATAACGTGTTTCACATATCCGTGTTACGTAAATATGTGAAGGATCCAAACCGCATTATTGAGTTAGAACCAGACGAGATAGCTGAAGATTTAACGTACGAGGAGGTACCTGTCAAGATCTTGGATAGGAAGGAGCATGTCCTACGCTCGAAAATTATACCTCAAGTTAAAGTTTTGTGGAGAAACCATGCAATTGAGGAAATGACCTGGGAGTTGGAATCGGAAATGAAAGCGAGGTATCCTCACCTTTTCGACATACCAGGTACGTACGTCAATTTCGAGGACGAAATTTCATAAGGAGGGGAGGTTGTAAGACCCCAACTTTTATGAATAAAGATTTAATTTTCTTTATATATTATTTCGAAATAGTAAGGTGTTGATTTGATAAATATGAAAGTTATGGGTGAAATGTGCAAACATTTTTAAAATGAGCAAGTGGTTATAAAATATTCTTGTTGTCGGGGAATATTCGTTTGGTCGTGGAATATTCTTGTTGTCGGGGAATATTCGTACGACGGCGCAGCTATTTGTGGGCCCCCACAACGGAATAACTGTCGGATATAGAAAGCGACAGAAATAACTTTTTTACAAGATAACGGCGTAGTTGTTACCGTTAGTACTGTTGAAATACCCGGTGGTTAAAATACAGTACGCGGTGGTGCGCAGTAGCACACGGTATTGCACAGTATTTCGAATTATTGAGTCTTACGTGAGAAGGAACCTACTCAATTATTATTACAGTATTTACTGTTCAATATTTTATATTATTGACTCAATAATTGCTACGTTGCTATTTTTTTATGATTGATTCAATAATGGCTACAGTTGATATTTTGTAGTATTGATTCAATAATTGTCGTTGCACAGTATTTCACGTTATCAACTCAATAATTCATATTATTTGAATAATATTATTAGATAGCATTATTGACAATGTCTAAGGAAGTTCTGTCTAGGAGGGGTTATTTAATTGCGCGCCAGTAAGGAGAAGTCCTTATCGGAAGGCCCCCTCTGTCTTGGGAACGACCTGGTTGTTAATATTGTAGTTCTATAATATTATTTGTGAATAATTAATTATTGATTTATATGATAAGGAAATATTTATTTTGTGGATATTAAAGAAGGAATTAGTGCTGATGTGTTTTTATCAGTATTTTGGTGTGGAAAATCATCTGTTTATGGATTTCGGATAATTTATGTTGGGAATTTGGAAAAATTTTCTTCTGCAAAGTTGTAGAGAATTAAATTTCCTATAGAATGACATAGAATTTGTATTTTTCTGACAAAGGGGCTATTTATTATGAATTATTGAAGTTTTGAAAAATAAATATATTATTTAATGGGTGGGACCCACTTTTGGTTGAAACAAAATGGCTGATGGCTTTTTGGAGCAGCCGGCGGCTAAGAAAAAAATAATAATATTTTATTATTTTAGTCTCCTTTGGCATCCTAAGCTTTTCCTATAAATAGGGTGCTTAGGTTAGAATTGAAAATCACACCAGAATTCGAAGTTTTCTCTCTCTATAATATCGAGCGTATTTTTGTGAGTATTTCAATACTTTGAGTATTACTATTCAGTACAAGCTTTCGTCGGTATTATATCCGATATTCCAGTCAGAGATACTGTTCTTTTGAGGTAAGAGATGTTATTTCTTTCGTAAATGATGTTATTCTTCTCAATATCATTATACAAAAATATTGTCATGAATTTTATGTTAAAATTCTTACTTTTTCCGTCGGGGTTACTATTCACGTATACGGCATTATTCACGGGAAAAATTTATTTTTCTTCTATTTGTCCAAATTGTCTGTTAAGATTACTATCTTTGATTATATCCAAGTTTTGGGCTTTATTCTTGAATTTTGCTCCACAAAGTATTATTATGGATTATTCTTGAATTTGGATAAACTAAATGACGAATCCCTAATCTTTGTTTTTTATCTCACTGGATTCGTTCTTTAAAATATTTTTCATCATCCTCAGTCCTAAAAGGTGATGTAACTGAATATCTTTGGCCTGTAGAGCAAAGATGAATGATTACCTGATGAATATCTTTGGCCTGTAGTGCAAAGATGACAGGTGTTGAGATGAACATGACCACTGATGATACAATTGAATATCTTTGGCCTGTAGTGCAAAGATGAATATTTGATGAGATGGATATTGATTGATGTTACAGGGATAAAATATTGATGATGAACGGTTATTTCCGCTGCGAATATTGATCTAAAACATGTTGTCAATAATATTTTATCTGAATTGTTGAAGGCTAACGATAATTTATTTTTCATTATCTTAGTCATAATATTTTTTACTGGGCTAGTTGAGCTCACCCTTTTCATCTGTTGTCCTCTTCAGGAAATGAGAATGTTGCGGGGACTAGTCGGGGGACAGAGTGATGGTCCGAGTTAGAGCAGTAGTAGTCCTCACTATTTCTGATAAATAGTGTGATAATAATTGTAATGAGGACTTAGTTTGAATCTTAATATTTTCTACATATTTGTATTGACACTCACAGATGTGTGGTCGTATTTTGCACGACCGTATGATATAAAGTTTGTATTTGAATTCTGTACCATGTATTTGGCGACTCAGAATGGGTTGGGTTGAATGGACCTATTCTGGGGGCGTCACATCGGTGCTAAGAGGACATGCATGTGATATCCCCCACAAGGGGGTTTTAGCTCAAGTATACCCTATCGCTTATTCTATAAAGATATGATGTCACAACACATGTGACATAATATATACCAACAAAAATATTCTAAACGTACATGTTGAGCCATATCAAATCATAAACACAGTGTCTCCAAAAGAAGGTAATAACATGTACTGCTCTACAAAGATCAATAAAATTTTATGCATGAAAAATCAATTCAATAGATTATAAAATATGAAGTTCGGAGCATCTAGACCAAACCAAAGTAAAATAAGAATTTGATTAGCAACAAAACAATTAAGCAAGTACCCAAAATTTCAAACGATTAGGAGTACAAACAAATCAATATAATGATAGTATCACTAAAAAAAATATAGAATATGTTCAAATTAAAATAAAAGATAAAGAGATAAAATTATATAATAAAGTCAAGGTAACAAATTAAGATCAAACTTCTATTCAAGAGTATCAATATAAATATAGAAAAATAAAACATCAACCTTTCAAGACTTACCCACTCACGAAAATTAGGCCGACCTAACTACTACTAACATCAGAAAAGGATTCCCAACTCACGAAAAGTCAGATCTTATGGCTACCGCGCGTGAGAGCTTGTCTGGCGGCCAAACCCTGCAATAATCAACCTTTCAAGACTTCCCTTCTCCTTCGCCCACCTCACAATAAATTATTTTTCTATCTTTTTAATTTTTTCACATCTAATTCCTTTACCCCTCCAAGAACTCATCCGATTTCCTTCTCTGAAAACTAACAACCTCTCTCTCTCTCTCTCTAGAGTTTTCTCTCACAACCACACTCAAATAGTGAGATGGAGCAGCTGAACCACTTTAGCCATGAACATCCACTGATTCTTATTGAGCTCAATGAAAATCATGCTCAGGCAGATGTTGTTTGCTATGGGTGCAATACAACAATAACCAAAGGCAGCTTCACTTATACTTGCAATAGTAGTAGTAGTCAAGGTGGTTGTGACCATATCTTTCTGCACAAAACCTGCGCAGAATTGCCGCAAATAGTGGAACACCCTATGCACCTAGAACACCCAGTTAATCTCAGCTCCCGCCCACATTATAATAACAAATCTTGCATTTGTAGCATATGTAGGGAATCTGGCTGGAAATGGTTCACTTATGAATGTATTCCTTGCGAGTTTGACGTCTGCTTGAGATGCGCTTTAGAGGAGTATATGTTTAAACAACAATCTACAGAGAAACGCATATTTCGACATGAAAGTCACAAGCAGCATACATTAACCCTTGTACAAAAGACAGCCTTGTTCCAATGTGATGCTTGCGACTGTAAAGATGATGACTTGTCCTATCTATGTACCACTTGTCCATTTTGGATTCACAAGAGTTGTGCTTCTGCTCCGAGTACCATGGAGTATTGTAGATTCCACGATCACCCTCTCCGCCTGGCCTACTCTCTTCCCAAACAATTTCGCAGTTTCCCGCAACTCTGCAGCATCTGCGGTAACAAAGTGCACCATTACAAGTGGCTTTATTATTGTGCCAATTGCAGATTTTTTGCGCATATCAAATGTGCTACATCAACCGAGATAGAGCCATCTATGATGTGAGTTTTATGACCACCACTATTTCTTTATTAAACATGAAAAAAACTGTCGGTACCTAGATAAAAATATGTAGTTTACCTGGATAAAGCATTGGTGAATTATACAGTATAGACCATCAATGTTTTGTCTAGTTGCCTAGTACTACTCGTTGAACATTAACATTCGTAAACTTTTGGTTTACCACGAAATATGTAGATAAAAATTACCACGAAATGTTTTGTCTACTCGTTGAACATTAATTCCGTGTGTTTAGTTTCTATTCAGGCACGACCATTTTAACATTCGTAAACTTTTGGTTTCAGATCTATTAAGAATGTTGAAGATGCTGAGAAAAATCATCTTAATGAGTCTAATAAGGTACACTTCCCGCTGACTGATGCCATAGAGAAACAATTTATCAAGGCAATTAGTCTCACAGATGATACAGCTATAGCACCAGATTATATGGACCATTGGGCTCATAAAGATCATCCACTAGTACTTTCTGACCAACTCAAAAAGAGCAACACTATTGAGATGGCGAATCGAGATGATGATCAAATGCTATGTGACGGTTGTGTGAGATCTATATTAATTGATGATCAATTCTATGGTTGTGTTCAGTGTAATTTCTTTCTTCACAAATATTGTGCTGAGTTGCCCCCAAAGTTGCAACACGCATCACACCCAGAACACGAGCTCTTTAGACATAAATACACCGAACCTATCTATTACATCAAATGCTACAAATGCGGATTCTCATGCAATGGGATTTTCTTTTATTGCAAGTCCTGCCAATTCTTCCTTGATCTCAGGTGTGCTTCGCTACCAGATACAATTAAACATGAAGGTCACAAGCACCCTCTTAGTCAACTCGAAGTACCAGCTGGTGGTGCTGTTTGCAAGGGATGCGAATACAAATTTTCTGAATCGGACGCCTTTGCATGTAAAGTTTGTGATTTCCTGCTAGCGAAATCATGTACTTTTATGCCAAGTATGGTTAGGCACAGATGGGATCCTCACCCAATTCCATTACTCTATCCTCCGGTCAAAAATCATCCAGATGAATTCTATTGTGAGATATGCGAAGAGGAAATAAACCCAAACTATTGGCTCTATCATTGTCATACTTGTGATCAATCCTTTCATCCTACATGCCTTTATCCATATTATGCTTACTCTAATATCAAATTTGGGGCAGCCAATATTAAAGTTGACGATCACCCACATAGACTCACATTTGTTGGTATGGAAAAACATAACTTCTATTATCAAGAATGTCAGAGTTGTGGTGATGATATTCCTGATGGTCAGCCGGTCTATGCATGTGAATCATGTAGATTTCAACGCTGTGTTGTATGTTATCCAGATTTATGATAACGGTGTATTTCGGCCAACTCAACCAGTGGAACTGCGTGCCTCGAAATATCTGAAATGTAACGATATCAATAATACTTCTTAAAAACTTGTCATTCTTAAAAACTGTTATTATTTAAAAACTTCTTAAATACCAACAATACAAAAAAATTATTATTGAAAATTTTATCAATAAATTTTAGAAGATAAAGATTATAATCTTCAAATCAAATGCATCTGTCCAAACAAGTTGAGAAAGAAAATGACAGACCACCTATCCTATTAATAACAACCCATAAATTTAAAAAATGATATAATCACTGTGTTTAAATAGTTCAAGGTTCTGTAACAGCCTAGGAGGTCATTCTCCAAGACTTGGTCTACAGGTGTCAGCACGAAAGTGACTTCCACAATGAAAATATTGGAGATTTCCAAGTCGGAGAATATTCCAAGGCAAAATACTTGCAATTAGACAAAGTTTGGTAAACAGATATTTTTGTAATTACTAAAAATAAAGTCATTATGCAACAAAATATTTCTTAAGGATAAAATATACTTATATTATATCAAGTTTCACCCTTCTCATAATTTAGCCCTTAAAATAATTGGGCTCATAATTTTGCCCATAAACTACCTAATTTCATACAATGTCTCCCCCCAAATTCATTTTTTGACAAAAATTGACCGTATTCAAATACTGTTTAACTTCATTTTTTAAGGGTAGATTTGTCTTTTTCATTATTACATATATATTATTAAATTACAAAACCAAAATAAAATTTTAAACATATATATTATTAAAACAGAAAACAAAAATTAAAAAGATATTGTACTATGTAAAATAAAAAAAAAAATATAGACAAGACAATAGTAATTAAAAGAAAAACTAAATGAAATTTAAACAAAATAACTACCAAAACATTGATTATTGTTTTTAATTTTTGAAATTAGTTATCATTATTATATAGTAAAAGACTAAATTATTTTATAATAAAAGACTAATATCAAATTAAAAACAAAAGCTTTCAATTACCGATTAAAGCTCCTTGTACATCAACACCTCCATTTCAATCCAAACAAACCTTTACCACCAACTCAAAAAGAACAACACTATTGAGTTGTTGATCAAATGCTATGTGACGGTTGTGAGCGACCTATATTAACTGATGATCAATTCTATGATTATGTTCACTGCAAATTTTTTTTCACAGATTATTTGAATTTGTCACAAGTAGCTAACATTGGTTGTGAGTAAAAAGCAAATGTGATTCCCGAACTTTAGGTGTTTTTCGATATTGAGCCCATTTTTATTAGTCGACGCGAAAGAAAATAATATTCGAAAATTTGGATATTGAACTCTTATGTTCACATATGTGTTGATTTGCTTACGTGGCACCGCTGATGTGGACATAAACTCATATTTCACCAAAAAAATTGTTATTCCATGGATTTAATCCCAAAACCTCATATTTGAAATATTGGTTGTAAGATCACCCAAGCTTAACAAAAGCCTAGTTGTTTAGTTTTCCCAACAAATAAGTTATATATTTAATCGATTGATTCCTCCAATAGAAAAGTAATAAAATTTTAATCTTAAGATCAATCAGGTTTATAAAATTAGAAAATAAAATAAAATATTTTATAATAAAATATGCTAAAAAATTTTAAGTAAATAATGACATTTAAACATATTAAAAAGTTACAATTAGTTATTAAAAATTATGTTTATCAAAAGAAAAGTTACAATTAGAAAAACTAATAAAAATTATTTACACAAATTAAAAAATTACACATAGAAAAACTAATATAAATATTATTACTATTAAATAATTACACTTAGAAAAACTAATAAAATTATTTAAACAATTTAAAAATTACTTAGAAAAACTAATGAAATTATTTAAACAAATTAAATAATTACACTTAGAAAAATTAATAAAATTATTTAAACAAATTAAAAAATTACACTTAGAAAAAACTAATTAAATTATTTAAACAAAATAAAAAATTACACTTAGAAAAACTAATAAATTATTTAAACAAATTAAAAATTACTTAGAAAAACTAATAAAATTATTTAAATAAATTCAAAAAATTACTTAGAAAAACTAAAAAAATTATTTAAACAAATTAAATAATTATAATTAGAAAAACTAAGATCATCCAGACATTCTACGAGGAGGAAATAGACCCTAATTGTTGGTTCTATTTTTGTCATGATTGTGATCAGTCCTTTCATCCAAAATCAAGCTTGGGGCTACTATGAAAATTGATGATCCCCCACGTTCCAGCACTCCATGCATGTGTAGCCCGATTAAAATATGAGAGAATTAATATACATTTTTATTTCATTTAATGTTGTAGAGCACTATTAAAATAATAGCCCAATTTTTATTTTTGCATTACCATAAAGTTAGGGGCGGATGTAGAAATTTTATCCAACAGGGGGATTTTAACTAAATTTTTTTAAATCTATGAGTTATCGCCCCTCTTTAAAATTCTGTAAGATGTAAATATACTTTGAAGAGTTAGATTATAATGGGATTTTTTTCTTTTGCTCCACCAAATTTAACTTTTTTATTATTAATCTGCCCCTTTGAATTTATTAACTTATAAATATTGCCCCTTAAGTTTACCTATAAAAAAAAGAAAAAAAAGTGAGCATAGGCACTTGCCTATGCTGCCCTCTACCTCCATTGATAAAGTCGTTAACACAAATCATTAAATCAAATGAAAATTTGGATATATAATCTCCTATTTTTACATGAAAATTTGGTTGATTTGCTCTGGAATCTAGGGATTTGGATTTAAGCGGTTGGTCTTGGAGGAAATAGACCCTAATTACTGGTTCTATTTTTGTGGTGCTTGCAATCAATCATTTCATCTAAGTTGCCTTCCTCCGTATTATGGTTTCGACTGTATGAAATGTTCTTTATTTCCTCCTACAATGAAGCACAAATTGAATCCTCACTCCATAATTTTACTAGATCTTATACCACTCGATTTTGATTACATTCTGTAGAATTAATTCCATGGATTACCCATTATTCTATTGTGGGATATGTAGAGACGTTACGTGACACAAGAAGTGATAGCTGCCAAAATTTGATATAATTTATATTTTGATATTTATAGATAATTTAAATATTTGATATATTTTTATTTATTAATTAGTAGTTAGGTAGGTTTAATTATGTGGGCCCGTTAATATTTTAGGCTTACTTTTTAAGTTTATTAGATTTTATTTATTTTTAGGCTTTAGATAGTATAAATAGTCTCTTAGGGTTATTAGTATGGAACAACACCTCTTATTAATTATTTCTGATTTCATAAATCTTGTAGCTTCTTATAGTCAATTTATCCAATTTTGTGAATTCATGTTATTGCAAAGTTACATAAATTCAATTCATATGATTATTTCTATTCTCATTTCGTCTTTTGATGTGTCAGTTGGCATCAGAGGTTGGGAGTTTTCTCACGACAAGGACGATTCTATTGATTAAGCAAGAGACAACCCACTTAGATGTCAGTGTGAAGGAGAATGATATCGATCGAAGTTTCTTAGTCGGAGATTGCAAGCAACACTGTTCGTTCATCGTGGGGACTAGGTAAAACTAGTCGAATCTATATTTTAATTTATGTTTACTAAAAAAACACTCAAAACAGTCCATCTCGCCAGAAATCAATTGTTATCTCTGTCACAAAAAGTTTAACAACAGTCACCATCGGAACCAAGCAACACAAAGTTTAACAACAGTCACTGTAACGCCCCCAAACCCCGGGTCCGCCTTCAAGCCCTAGTCTGGTACTTCACGGTACTACTCATTCAACATAATCTTAAGACATGAATGTAAATACAATATTATTACAACACATATCACCTCTAATCCCAGGAACGAAGAACTTTATTAAACTATCTCAAATAATATTACAACATCATATAATATTATAACACATTATGTACTTCTATACATTTAAATCTTTTTTCTTTAAGCATTCCTTCCTTTTAACACCATCTGACAATTCAGGTCTTTATGTTGTAGTTGCAAAGATTATAGAATTTGCAAGGGTGAACATTTAATTGCTCAGCAAGTATAACAACTGAATAAACAATCAATCAACATAATGAATATCAATACATTCTTTGAAAACTTCAACAACTGAACAGTAGTTGTGAAGCAGTTTCGAATAAATATGAACAATTATTTCCTTTCATATAACATTTACTCACATAACACATTATTGCACAGGGTGCAATACATACGAATACTTGCCCAAATTATTTGATTTGGCATTATTAACCTATCACAATTCAAGAATTATTACAATTCATATCTCAACAATAAATATACCGGTTGGAATAACTTAACAAATTGAGTTAAGCCTAATCAAATGGCAAGAACTCCTTTTCAATAGCTCATATCACATAATTCGATGAATTTCATATTGCATACGAAATTCTACAATTTAAACACATTTCTTGCACAGAATAATAAATTTGTACAAGGTCATAATACTTGCACAATATATAACTTTGTGCAAGTCAAAAAACTTGAATTCACACAATATGAAAGCATTGCGTAAATTAGAACATTTATTCAATACATAAATTGAATGGGAGTTCAGAAACTTGCCTGAAGCGGTCTTTAATTTATATGTTAAATCTTCCTTCAATTGTCCTACACAATTTAATTAATGATAATATACAAATTAGCCACAAAACGACTTCATATATTGGTTTACTTTAATTTATTTCTCATTTTATGTTGCTCACTTTTTATAAATTAAATAATGCGACCAAACTTCAAAAATGTCTCTCAACGTCACGGCTTTCGGAAACGACACGACCCACTTAACACCCCCTTATGATATTTTATGTATTAATTAATCTACTTCGTATAATTTTATTTTAACATTCCTGTTACCTTTCTCAAAAATCTCCAATATTCAGAGTTACGTCCAAAAAAAATTCTTAAAATCTTGGACAATCACTTTCTTACGTTAAATACGTTATTATACGTCAAAATATACCATTACCCAAAATTTCATCTTAATCCGAGTTATTAAACTAATTTTCACACTTTTACTTTAACAAAACATTGTTTTTGTTATTATCGTATCTCCTTCGCTACTTGTCCGTTTTCGTTCATTCTTACGTCAAATTAAAGCTTTTAGGCCCTAGTTTTGGTACATTTTCCAATCAAAACAGATTTTTACTTCTTACAACCAAGTCCGATTGTTACAAAATCTAGCCAGTTTTACCCTCTCTCGCTAGAAAAGTCATAACTAATTTATTTCAAAACATTTTGAGCGATTCTTGCGCCCACGCGTAGCTAACTTCCAGGGCTATATATAACAATTATTCTTTAACCATTTTCAAATTTGAAACACACAAGTCCAGAAAATTCGTACAAGGGACAGGTCAAATCTAATTTCCAGATTGGACAATTTCGACGTACCTAATTTGGCACGTCATAACTTGGTCATCCGAACTCGGAACGAGTCCGTTCTGGAGGATATGGCTAGTTAGGATTTCACACTACACAAACCCAAAAAATCATAATTTTCCAGTAATTCTAACTAGCCAAAACAGTTAGCTCAAAAGTCCCCTCCCGAACTGATTTCTAGCTTGGACAGTTTTGATGAGATAACTTTGGAACGTCATAACTTGTTCGCTTTAAGTCGAAATAAATTTGTTCTCACATCATTTTCTTCCTTGGAAAATCTGCTACAAATCCCCCCAGGTGGAATTTTTTTCAAGTTCATTTTCAGAACAAAATAGTGGCACAAAAGTCCCTACCCGAAACAGTTTTTTACTTCGGCAGTAGCCTACTTCCGATGGGCATAACTCTCACTCCGGACTCAGAATGAGTTTGTTCTGGAGGCTATGGAATCCTTAATCAATGTTATATACATCAACGGAAAACCAAAAATTTTTGGAACATTTAACCAGCCCCGAAATTGGACTAAATGTTAGCACTCCAACTAGGTTTTTCAGTTTTTAACCTCTTTTACTAAAACATTCACCACAAATTCATTTTAACTTCTTTTTGCTTCATTTCAATTGGAATATTTCTGTAACTCATAAGAGCACAACCCATCATTACAGAACCTAATTTTCAGTTTTAGATCACTATAAATTTAAGGTCCAAAACAGTCCATAAATTCTCATTTTCCATTATTTATGTTGAGGTTCATTTTCTTTCATTTTCCTGCATTATTACATGGTTTGATCATATAATCTACATCATCCCCTTCTTATCACTTCGGATCCATCATGATCCCCATAAATAACAATAACAACATCCAACAACAAAGCTTAAATAAAACTTAAAGAAGATGGCTAAAAGCTAAGGTTTCAAGGTTACCTTTTATGGTTCTTTAATTTCTTATTCTTTTCTACTTACTAATGGATGAGTAGCTCAACATGCTCTTCTCCTTCCTTTCTCCTTTGTTTGTGCTCCTCTTTCTCTCTCTATTCTCTCTTACTTTCTTATCCCTCCAAATGACTTGTTGGCTAAAACAAACAAATGGGGGAGACAAGCATTAAATGACTTGCTCCCTTTGGCACAAAACTTAATATAAATGGAAAATTTTCATTCTCTTTTGCCTCCTCATGCTCAGTTCTTCCCCCTTGCTCATTCCTTTTTTCTTTTCATTTCTCACACATGTTAATTTAACCAACATGACACATGTACACCACTTGCTTTTAATCATCTTTATCCCATGTGCTTATTATTTTTTAGTGACACATGCCCCTCCATTCCTTCTTAGCCATCTTAATTCTTCTCCTCTTCTTGTCCCTCATTTATTTTATTTTATTTTTTCTTTCCTTTATCATCTTTATCAGCCTACACTTTGACCCAACTTTGACTTTCTCAATTTGGCTTGATTTGAGATCCCTTTTGGACTAAATTTTGGGCTTGCTATATTAATTAACGGAACAATTACATATTCTAGTACATTTTTAGAAATAATTACAACAACAGTACATAGATAAAATAATTACAAAAGTAACACATTTTTACATATTTATTTACAAAATTAATGCAATTAGGATTCCTTTAATTTAGATGATTAGTATTGGTGTGCTGACATGGCAAATTAGTGTCCCAATTAAAAAATTGTTCCCGTATTTTCGTTCGGATCGGTTTTGTTTTGAATTGCGTGATAACCGCCCTTATCATTTGTCTGGGTTGTTTACTGTAGGACTCTTCAGTTAGAAACCCTTATTCTGCATATTGGAAACCCTTGTTATTTTATTCTACCCGTGCTTTCTTCTTCTATAGTGATCGGTACTGGTGATTTGTTCTTCATTTTCGTGATCGTTACTGGTTTAGTTGTTCTTCATTATCGTACTTACTCGGTTTCGGTACTGATTTAGTTGTTATTCATTCTCGTACTTACTCGGTTCTCGTTACTGGTCGGAGCTTTGAGTTTCGAAATCTAGTATACTCGTTATTGGTTGATCGTTACAGGTGAGTATTTGGCTCAATAGTTTAATGTATTATTTATTAACATAATGGAGTTTTGATTGTTTCGATTTGTGTTGTATTTATGTGTTGTACAGAATGGTTGATACAAGGAATAAGGATGGAAAGAGGAAAAGAATCACGGAGGGTGATTCTGTTAAGGAGTTGAAGAAGCATGCTAGGGTGAGGAAGGGAAAGAATGTAGGTGACAAATCTAGTACGAAGTGTAATAAGTTGGTGATACATGGTGATATAAAGTCTAATGAAGTGCAATTGGAGTCTGATTTTGATACCCCGACAATTAAAACTGAAGTTGAAGTTCATAGCCGAAAAATTATCCCCAGACAAAAAATTCTAAAGGTGTGCTAATTTAAATTATTTTATTGTTAGTATCATATTATTGTTTGGTTACTTCTTTATTATGTTTTGGTTACTGTTATCTTATGATTTGGTTAATATTATTGTGCCCTCAATGTGGGATTTTGGTTACTTTTATATAGTGTTCTGGTTATTATGTAATTGGTTAGTATACATGGGTTGCCTAAACTGGGTTTGATCTACATGTTGTTTCTGTTTTGGTTACCATTAAAACCAGTACTGGTTACTATCATATAACTGTTTGGTTACTTCTTTATTATATTTTGGTTACTGTTATCTTATGATTTGGCTACTATTATTGTGCCCTCAATGTGGGATTTTGGTTACTTTTATATTGTGTTCTGGTTACTATGTAATTGTTTATTATACATGGGTTGCCTAAATTGGATTTGATATACATGTTGTTTCTGTTTTGGTTACCATAAAATTCTGTTCTGGTTACTATCATATAATTGTTTGGTTACTTCTTTATTATATTTTGGTTACTGTTATGTTATAATTTGGCTACTATTATTGTGCCCTCAATGTGGGATTTTGGTTACTTTTATATTTTGTTCTGGTTACTATGTAATTGTTTAGTATACATGGGTTGCCTAAACTGGGTTTGATCTACATGTTGTTTCTGTTTTGGTTACTATTAAATCATATTCTAGTTACTATATATAACTGTTTGGTTACTGCTTGATTATGTGTTGGTTACTGTTATATTATGATTTGGCTACTATTATTGTGCCCTCAATGTGGGATTTTTGTTACTATGATATTTTGTTATGGTTACTAGGTAACTGTTTAGTATACATGGGTTGCCTAAACTGGGTTTGATTACATGTTGTTTCTGTTTTGGTTACCATTAAATTCTGTACTAGTTACTATCATATAACTATTTGGTTACTGCTTGATTATGTGTTGGTTACTGTTATATTATGATTTGGCTACTGTTATTGTGCCCTCAACGTGGGATTTTTGTTACTATGATAATATTTGGTGGTTACTAGGTAACTGTTTAGAATATAAATATTAATTAGATTGGTTACTAATAACTGTTTAATTCTGATTTTGTTTATTTGCAGATATGGGATCTTTATTATGAGAAACGCAATAGAAATTTCACTGGAAAAATAATATATTGGTGTGACATGGAAGTCCCTAGTATTATTATGAAGAAACTAAACCAAAGTCAGTTGGAAAAGTTTAAAACGTCATATTTTGGGAATTTTCTTGATTTTGGTGAACACCAAATATATTCTCAGATTCTTCACCATGCTCTTGTGAGGGAGGTTCACCAAAGGGACAACGGGGAAATGTGGTTTCTGTTCGGGGAGAAAAGGATCAAGCTTGGTTTGCCAGAGTTTTGTTTGATTTCTGGTTTGAGATGGCAAGGTGAGGATGACATATCTGCATACAAAGGTATGGAAAATCTGTTGGTGGAATTTTTTTTTGGGAATAAGGCTGTGACGTGTAGTAGCATAGGGAGGATATACCGGGGGGCAGTTTTTGACGATGACGATGAGGCTATGTGGATGTCGATGATTCTGTTGGTGTGTAATTTCATACTATCGACTGTTTCTGATAACTACGTGGATGTGGCATTGATTAATTTTTTATGTTTTGGCGATGTTAGTAGTTATCCTTGGGGGAAAGTGGCATTTGAGCAGACAAAGTACTCTTTGTCGAATACTTTGAAGGGGCGTTTGAAGAAGGGAACTAATGGGGGTTGGATATATAATTTTTATAAGGAACATTATACTAAATCATACAAGTTGAATGTACTGCCTTATGTCTTCCAAGTTTTCTGGTTTGAAACTATTCCGACATTCAAAGTTCAGTTTTTATGTAATGACGAGCATCCTTCGAATGTTCGATTATTTAGATGGAAGGAACTAGTGAAGCCCCCACAAATGAGAAGCTCAACGATCTAGTATTTGGTTCTGGACAGGTATGCAGGATACCAATAACAATGTAGTTGGTTACCTTTATATACACAGTTGGCTACTGATTATATTTTATGCATGTTACTAATAACAATGTAGTTGGTTACCTGTATATACACAGTTGGTACTGATTATATTTTATGCAGTTTACTAATAACAATGTAGTTGGTTACCTTTATATATACAATTGGTTACCTTTATATATACAGTTGGTTACCTTTATATATACATGAGTTGGTTACCTGTATATACACAGTTGGTACTGATTATATTTTATGCAGTTTACTAATAACAATGTAGTTGGTTACCTTTATATATACAGTTGGTTACTGATTATATTGTATGCAGGTTCTAATAACTATGTAGTTGGTTACCTTTATATATACAGTTGGTCACTGATTATATTTTATGATTCTTTACGTATTATTTTTTTATTTTAATTGTATAATGTTTGTTAGATGCTATATTAAAGTGTAATTAATGGTTTTCAGCTGAGGATAAAAAGTTTGATTCCTACGACTGTGGAGATGGATCGTTTGGATTTGGGCGGCGTTCACTTTTTCAATGGGAACGATGCTGATAAGAAGGTGGAAAAAAATGTGAAGGTTGAAGACGTTGGATTTTCAATTTCTGATGTTAAAGATGCAATTGATGCACGGTTTAGGCCGTTGGAAAGAAAGTGTCTGAACTGAAGAAAAACATTAAAGAGTTGGGCGCTAATCTTAGGGATGAAATGCGCATTTTACAAGTTGAGGTATGCAGGGACTTGAGGTTCATTATTAGAAGGAGTTACGTCGGAACAAAGGTGATGAGGACGACGATGACAATAAAGATGATGGTGATGATGATTCTGATGATGATGATAATGATGCTGATGGTGATGATGATTCTGATGATGATGATAATGATGCTGATGGTGATGATGCTGATGCTGCTGATGATGATGCTGATGAGGATGATGATGGTTTGAAAGGAAAGGAGAATGACGATGATGACAATGGTTCAAAAGTGAATGAGAAGGATGATGGTGACGATGGGTCGAAAGTTGATGAGAAGAAGGATGAGGATGAAACTGAGATTGTTAAAGAGGTTGAACATGATGTTACGATGGAAGAGCCCCATGAAATAAAAAATAATGATGATGAAGATAATGTCAAGGTTAGCTAATTTAAATTATGTTATTGTTATTATCATGAAACTGTTTGGTTACTTCTCTATTATGTTTTGGTTACTGTTGTCTTATGATTTGGCTACTATTATTGTGCCCTCAATGTGGGATTCTGGTTACTTTTATATTGTGTTCTGGTTACTATGTAATTGTTTATTATACATGGGTTGCCTAAACTGGGTTTGATCTACATATTATTTCTGTTTTGGTTACCATTAAAATCTATTCTGGTTACTATCATATAACTGTTTGGTTACTTCTTTATTATATTTTGATTACTGTTATCTTATGATTTGACTAATATTATTGTGTTTTGGTTATCATTAAATTCTGTTTTGGTTATTATCATATAACTGTTTGGTTATTGCTTTATTATGTTATGGTTACTGTTTTGTTTATTTTGTTTATGTGTTATATGTGTATTGTTTTAATGATTAATTATTTGTTTTTTATTTTTCACAGATTGGTAAGAACAATGGCATGCCATCTTTTGATATATTAAGCCAATTAACTGGGAAAGAGATTGTTGTTTATATTGCTACTGAGGTTAGTGTTACAATGACATGCCATTTTTGATTACATGCTGTTTAGGTTTGGTTACTGTTATAATATGTGTTGGTTACTATTATATTGTGGTTTGGTTACTATTATTTATGTTATTGTTACTATTATATTCTGGTTTGGTTACTATTATTTATTTGTTGGTTACTATTATATTATGGTTTGGTTACTGTTATATTATGTGTTGGTTACTATTATAATATGTTCATTATAGTCAGTCTGCTATTGTTCAATCAGTTTGTTATTGCATATATTAGTTAACTACATGTGTTTGGGTTGAAAATATAATTGTATCGGTTACCTTTTCTGTCAATTGATAAAGGGGGATAAATTCGAGACAGTAAGCAGGTATGCACTTGATCAAATGATATTAACCACTCAGGACATAGCTCAGTGTGCTGAGGTGGAGAGAAGCGCCTATAAACCTGGTGGTAGACCTGTCCGTGAACCTGCAAATAGTGCTGTTTTGAGGACTCCATATACGATAAAATTTGGATCTGCTGGTTCATCTTCTACCGTCGTGGGTGCTACTCAAATACGTACAAGTCTTTCTGCATTCCCCATAGTATGCATGGCCATGCCATCAAAATACGAAGAGCCATTGTTTGATCAATGGTTTAGGATTGGACTAAACAACAGGAAAAGGTTTGTTATTCGTTGTTTAACAATGGTATAGTTTTTTATAAAACAAATAAATTTGTTTTCCTGTATAAACAAATGGTTACTATTAAATAAATGTTATGGTTACTATTATGTTATGTTCTAGTTACTGCTTTAATATGTTCTGGTTACTGTTATATTATGATTTGGCTACCATTATTATGCACTCAAAATGGGGTTTTGGTTACTATCATATTATATTTTGGTTACTGGGTAATTGTTTGGTATACACAGGTTGCTTAAATTGGTTTTGATTACATGATGTTTCTGTCTGGTTTACTATCATATTAAATTTTGGTTACTGTTATATTAGGTTTTGGTTACTACTATATTATGTTATGGTTACTATTATGTTATGTTTGATTTCTATTAATGTTCCATCAGAGTAAAGTTTTTGTTACTATTATATTATATTTGATTACTGGGTATTTGTTTAGTACATTTAGGTTGCTTGAATTGGGGTTGATTACTTAATGTTTATGTTTTGGTTACTATTAAATTATGTTCTGGTTACTATTATTTTATGTTTTGATTACTGTTATGTTATGTGTTGGTTACTATTTGATTATGGTTACTATGTTATTATTTATTGGTTACCAGGTAATTGTTTACAATGCAGTGGTTGATTAGATTGGTTATTATTGACTGTTCAAGTCTGATTTGGGTAGTGTACATATCTACTAATATGGTAATTTTTAATGTTACCGTGTATACTAATATGCTTTTATATTGAAGGACTGACAAATTCCCGGGAAACAACGACAAAATTGAACATGCATTTATATTTGGAGCTGTCCCAATATCATCCAAAATGTGGTTCTACAAATTGAAGACTCCTGAACAGTGGTTAGATGACGATGTGAGTTCCTTTTTTTTCAAACTCTTTTGTGATAGTTATGGTTACCTTATTTAGCTGGTTTAGTAACTAGTGTTAACGGTGCTGGTTACCTTTATTACATATTTATATTTTTCAGCAACTGTTAATATCTTATGAATTTTGGTTTTTTTTGTTCAGCACATCAATATTGCATTATACTACTTCTGAAAATTGGCCAGACACTCCGACAGTGTTCAGATAAGGGCAACGACCACAAACTGTTGGTTTAATGGCAAGATAACTGCTCTTTATGATGAATACGCAAGTAAAAATACAGATAAGAGTATCCTGTCTGGGGAGGGTGATGTTGCTGAATACATCCGTGGATTGTTCATAGATGTGAACACACCATGGGTCAATGTTAATTACGTGTTGTTCCCCATTCACATGTCATCACCGGATCACTGGTTTTTGCTAACATTTGATGTGCATCGCAGACTCTTAAAAGTGTACAATTCTCTGCAGCCAAATAGGACAGAAATGCAGACAAAAATTATAGATGTCTATGAGCCCTATATCTTCATCCTACCCACAATACTGCGTAAGAGTGGTTTTTGGAGGGATAGGTCTGATATTGACTTCAGTAGTGAACCGTATCGTAACAAGGATGAAGATGATATAATTGAATTGAAATTTGCAGAGGGGGTACCTGAACAAACTAAGGGGTAAGGTTTACATGGTTTACATTTATATAATTATTACATCTAGTATGATTTTAGTTTTGATTTTTGTTTTATTTTGTTTGTTTGTGCAGTGATTATGGGATGTTCACTATTTATTTTGCTGAGCATGTTATTCACCAGAAGTTTGCTGAAATTTCTAGTCCATTCCCCATTCCACAGTATCGAAAAAAATTATGTACAAACCTCTACATGCATGCTAGGAACAAACAATTAGAGGGATATGAGTATGATAGAGAATTTCCAGGAAGATTTGTACCAGATTATGATTAGTTCGGTTGTCATTGTCTTTTCCTTCTAAATTGTGTTTCATACATTAATTTTTGTTGGATATCCATAACCATTTGTTATGGTTAGTGAGTTTTTAATGTTTATTGCAGCTTATGTAAATAGGATTACATATTTGATTATATTACCAGTTACTTGACATTGTTTGTTGGTTCGTATTTGTTACTTATAAGTTGTGTCTGATACATTGTTTGAAAGGTGCAGTTGGGTAACCAAACCTGCATAGAAGGGGCATTTTATTTTTTGTTCGTAATCAGATAGTTATAAGCTTGTATCAAAACATATATCAAGTGTTAAATGTACATGTGAGAGTGCCCCATTTATCTAGCTGATGGATACTTATAAATTACATACTTATAAAAATTATTTGGAAATGGTCCAGTTGGTAGCTAAACCTGCATATAGAGGTAACCATTTTAGTTTTTATGAGTAACCAAATTTACATAAAAATGTTTCAGAACAGTTTTCATCAGCTATTTCAGTTAAAATGTTAGGTTGGTTTCCAAACCTACATATAAGGTAACTATTTTAGTTTTTGTTAGTAACCAGATAGTTATAAGCTTGTTTCTGGCCTGTTATCAAGTGTTAAATGTATATGTTTTATTTATACCATGTCATCATGATGGAATCAGAAACTCCAATTAAGAGTGCCCATTTATATATATGATGGTCACTTATAGATCACATATTAAAAAAATAGTTTGAGAGGTGAAGTTGGTATCCAAACATGCGTATAAGGGTAACCATTTTAGTTTTTGTTAGTAACCAAATAATTAAAAAGTTATATCAGAACAATTATCAAGTGCTAAATATACATGTGAGGGTTCCCATTTATCTAGCTGATGGATACTTATAAATTACATAGTTATAAAAGTTATTTGGAAATGGCCCAGTTGGTAGCTAAATATTTATATAGAGGTAACCATTTTATTTTGGATGAGTAACCAAATTTATATAACAATGTTTCAGAACAGTTACCAATTGTTCAATGTATATGTTTGTTTTATATTGATAACTCATGATGGAATCAGAAATCAAAATATTAATCAATATTGTGCAACACAATTTTGGTTACTGTACATCATCTAAAAGGTTACCAACTATCTGGTTAATGGTTACTCACAGTAAACAACAATACATTCATGTATTTACATTCTTTTTGATTATGTACTATATCAGACCTTTTTTGATCTAAAAACCGGTGGATTATTGCATGTTTTTCTGTTGCGTCCTTTTTCTTGGCACCTGCTGCATTTGTTTTTAATTTTGTTTTCAAATCCGTGCTTGTACCTCCCTATCTTTGGTCTTCCCGCTGGTCTTCTTATGTTTGGTTGTTTTACACATATGTTTCTTACTTCTTTTGGCACATCCCAGTTCTCTTTGTCATCTAACGGCAGGATGGAAGTTGAATATGTGTCTACCAAAGTTGTTTTTGAGCAAAATTCATAACAGATCAAATTCCTCTTTCTGATAACAGCAGCAGCGTGTGGACAAGGCATCTCATGGTACTGAAATTTACGGCATGTGTGTGTCCTTTGTTCGATGTCCACAATATATTGTTTGGTGACATCGTAAATAGTGAAAATCAATAGGTTTGATGTCTCAACCTACAACACAAATTAAGTGTGTCGTTAGTATGTATAAATATTTAGTTTGTTTACATCGAAAGAATGGCAGTTATACGTAATGTTAGTAACATTATCAGCATAAACAGGTAACCATAACATAATAAAACAGTAACTAAGCCATAATATAATAGTAAACAGAAGAGAATTTAATGGTAACCAAAATAGAAACAACATGTAATCAAACCCAGTTTAGGTAATCGATGTATACTAGACAATTACATAGTAACCGGAACACTATATAAAAGTAACCATAAAATGAACATAATTTAAAATGATATGATAATAAACAATAATAATTTAAAATGCACAATATGATAGTAAAACAAACCAGACCCATATACAATGATAGTAACCAAACATAATACATCATAATATTATCAGCATAATATTATCAGCATAATATTCTCAGCATATACAGGTAACCACAACATAATAAAGCAGTAACCAAACCATAATATGATAGTAACCAATAAATGTAACTTCTGATGGAATAATTTAAAAGTTGTATGAGTTACCTTAGGTTTCTTTGATTTAGTAATATTCGATTGCAACCTTGCCTCAGCTGTTGTGGAAAGTGTAGTGAATGTTGATATAGCTACTTGTTTGTTTGTGAAATACCATCTTTGAATCATATAACGGATGCATTCAATCATTGTTGTAACTGGAAGTTCCCTGATCCTCTTAATTTCATTGTTGATAGATTCCGCTGTGTTTGAAGTCATTGTCGAGTACTTGCTTACAGTCCCATAGAGCCTTGTGCACTTCTCCAACTTGACCTCTTCTTCCAAATATGTCCTTATTCGAGCATCAATTGCATCAAGTTCACCCATGTTTTTGTTGAATTGTTCAATAGTGTAAGCTCTACAAGGCCTGTTGTATGCCTGTTTGAGTTCTTCTCCTCTCTTTCTGAATCTATTTTTTATATTTTTCAATACATGATATGTACATGAACCATGCATGAGATCTGGGAACACAAAATTCAGTCCATGTACAATGGCTTCATGTCTATCTAAAATAATGCATTGGCCTTCCCTAACTCCACAAGCATTTCTCAAATTTACAAAAAACCATCTCCAAGATAATTCATTTTCGCTGTCAACCACTGCAAAAGCAATCGAAACAATGTTTCTGTTTGCATCCTGTGTGCTTGCTATCAGGAGTGTTCCCCAGTAGGTTGATTGTATGAACGTGCCATCAATTATAATGATTGGAAAGCAATGATGCCATGCTTGAATGGACGCTCCACTGGCAAAGAATAGATACTTGAAACGACCATTTGTTTCCAACTCCAGGGCTGTGATGGAACCTGGTATGAAATTTCAGCAATATCATTATAATTACAAGTAGCTGACAGTATCCAAACTTGTAGTAGAGGGTAACCATTTATATGGTTAATGGTATCCAACTAATTATCATATTAATGTTTCTAATACGGTGCATATGGTGTCCAGAATGTCATTAAACTATAACCTTTTGTGTAGATATTGATCATATGTTAAAAATTATTTTAACATAATTTCATTGTATAGTACAATTGGTAACTAAACCTGCATAATAAGGTAACCAAATCATTTGAATTGGGTAACCAACTAATTATGACAAATAAATAAACTGTTTTAAAGTGTTACCTGGATTTGATTTCTTCAACATGTGCAACCATGATGGGATCAGTGAGTAGTCGTGTGGATTTCCTCTTACCTTTTCCAATGCTTTCTCCTTTGATCTCCATGCTTTTTGGTAAGAGATAGACACATTATACTCTATCATCATGTCCTCCACAATATCTGTTGGTGTGTATATTTTCTTCAAATTTGTTAATCTGTGCATTATGCATTCACTAACCAACTCACTATTTGCCTGTCTATGGTCTCCAAGCAGTACGTTGATTGAACACGTATGGATGTCATTGAGTTCTCTCACCTTGAACATACTGGTTTTTTGAAACCTTGATGCTCTCAACTTCCATCTGCAATTTTCATTATCTATGCACACTAGCACAAGGTCTCTACAACTTGTTCGTTCAACTTTGTGTTGTCTGTTTTTCCTGATTGAATGCAGCCTCATTGCTTGTGATAGGATTTTTTTTGTCTTTGTAAGTTTGATGTAATTTTACTTTACGTTCATTCGGATCTGTTATGACATCATCAGATTGTTCTTCTGTGTATGATATGTCATGTTGTTTGTCTTGTTGTTGTTCAATAACTTCCATGGCAAGCTGATCAGCATAATGCGTTCCAATTTGGAAATCTTGTGTTGCTAGTGGTACAAGTTCTGAATTCCATTGTGTTGATCTGATTGGCGTTACATCGTGAATCCTCTTTTCTTCTACATTTATCAAGTTCTGTAAGATTGTTGTGCGTCCCCTGCTGTGTACATTCTCTATAATCAGTGGGAACTTGCCTTGGTCATCAGATTTTCTGCTGACTTCCATAAAGAATCTAAAGGTTGCTTCATCTGATATACTGATCGGTGGAATGTCTCTTCTTATCTGAAATTTGATTGACAATGTTGTTGTGTTTGTGTCTAGCCGTATTGCACTGCATAACAAGTTTTGCATTTCTTTGAACGAACTAGTTGATGGAACTAGTAGGCCGGTAACTTCAAATTTGTTGTATTGGTTACTGTCAGTCCACATTCCGTTGAAATAAAGTACAACTGGAATCATCTCTATTGTTTGACAACTGAATAATCTTTGAATAGTAACCAAATCAAGATTAGACAGTAACCAATATACATGTACTTAGTAACCAGAACATAAAACATATTTTTACATGCATTTTACAATCAGAACAATCAGTATAATAACTTTGTTACCAATTAAAGACTAACAGTTGTACAATAACCAAATCAACATTATACAGTAACCAACTTATATCTACTTAGTAACCAGAACATAAACTACATTTTTCCAAATCAACATTATATACTTAGTAACCAGAACATAAAACACACTATACAGCAACCAAATCCAATTTAGATAGTAACCAAGATGTGTCTACTTAGTAACCATCAATATTAAACACATTTGTCCATACAGCTTACAATCAAATCACTTATTATAATGACTTTGTGACAATTAAACACCTAAAAATGGTATGAAGGTAACCAATATATATAATAAGTAACCATCAATATAAAAACAACAGTAGGAAACAGACTAATAGTATACAGCAACCAAATCAACATTATACAGTAACCAAATCAATATTATACAGTAACCAACATATATCTACTTAGTAACCAGAACATAAAACACATTTTTTCCAAATCAGCATTATACACTTAATAACCAGAACATAAAACACACTATTTAACATTATACACTATTTCATGAAGGTAACCAATATATGAATATGTAGTAACTACATGTAAATATATGCATATAAACTTGGAAGTCATATACCTCAGTATACGAATATGTAACCAATCAATAAACAACGAATAATCATTATAGTAGTTTTATTTCTAGTTACTGATCGTAAACCGAAATCATTAACACATTGTTTTACTTACATATGTAATTACGTAATTTGTGAACTCGAATTTCAAATCTCCTCTTAATCTTTAATGTTCTGCTGCTATGGAAACTTCGGAATCGTTTTGGAAACTTTGAAGTCGGCAGTTGATTTCGCCTTCTCCGATGTTGAATTTCGTTTGAGTTCGTCTTCTCTGATCTGCAAAATTCGAAACCCTATTTTCTCGTTATTTTAAATTTAGGATATTAGTTGGTTGCTTATATCAGAAATTCGATAACTGATGTTTAGGGCAGTTATTGTTCCTTAATTTTAGTCCCGTATTAATGTGTTGCGTTATTTTTGTAATTATTTTGTTGATGTACTGTTATTGTAATTACTTTCTAAATGTTGTATACTAGTGTAAAAGACCCTTAATTAACTTGGGCGTCCCATAGGCTAGGCCACCACTTTTATTACACCTTACTTTGGGTCACAATAATTTTATACTTGGGCTCAATTAATTAAATTAATACTTAGGCTACTAAATTAACTAGTCCATTAGCCTAACCTTGTTTAATTCCTAACCAAGCCATTTAATAGGCTTAGTTAGACCAAAATTAAATTTAATTAGTCATTTTTTCTTTTGGTTAAATTTTCTATCTTTTTCGGTTACGTTTTCTCGTAACTTGCTCGGTTAGCCAAAAAATCGACTTTCGATTTTCAAAAATTCGATTTCGCCACCGATCCCCCTTTCCCGAATAACGCTATGTCATTCTTTCTAAAAATTGAAAAAAAAAAAAAAATTTGTCGTGAATAGTGTTTTTACGGCTTATTCCCGGGAAAAACTTTTATTAGAGATTTCATCTCTCCTTCTTAAATAAACGCTATGACGTAATTCAAAATTTTCAAAAAGGACCGTTTATTAGCCTTTTTTGCATTTTATGAATAGTGTTTTAGCATTTTTCTAGGAAAAAATTATTTTCTTCCAAAAGCTCCTAACACTAATACATAATCACGTAACACGTAAACTAGGTCATTAATCGACCTAAATCACATAACACGTAATAATATTAATAAAAATTTTATTTATTAAATATTCTCATCGAAAAAACCTAATTTCAAGGTTATCCGAATTCTCGGGTCGTCACAGTCACTAAGCAAAGTTAACATGATTTGATGTTGGGTTAGTATTGACAAAATTTCAATTTGATTATTCATTGTTAATCATAAGCTATTTTCGTGTCCTTGATAGTTTGTACACTTGCATATTGTTGCCTCAAGTTCTGATTAATTACAATTTGACCAAAAGTTCTCTCAATCTGTGTATCGAAAATGTCTAGAACTACAAAGGTAAGAATTGAAAAAGTATAGAATTATATTGACTTTATTAAGAGTGAATGTGATTTGTTAGATTATAGGATTTATGTTCATCGTCATCGTAAAAACTTGTTGCCCCAATATGATGATCTTTTGGAGGAATTAGAGGAAGCACAATATAGACTTTACAAGTTGAAATATCGGTATCAAGTTGAGAAAATAAGAGCTAGAGACAAGCGTCAAAGGGAGATTTCTTTTCTAATTAATGAAGTTAGGAGGCGTTGCAAGAATTTGATAGCATGTAGGGAAAATCTTCAAGAAAGTTGCAGCGTCATATCCTATTTCTCAGACATGTGATTTGTCTCTTTTGTAGAAAGCGTGGAAGACATAAAGGAGGTAGTTGAAGAAATGGTTATAGTTAAAGATGAACCAAGCTTAGTGGTCGAGGAGGCACATGATTTGGAGTCAACGCGACATAAGAAAATGGATATCGTAAAAATTGAGATTGATTATGAGATTATTCATATATAATCTGTGACAACTCGAAAATTTAGAAAATCTTTAATGATTAAATTAAAGGTTAAAGTTTAAAACCTAGAGTGCAAATAGATGATTTATTTAAAAATCTATACGGTTTAATAATTGAAAGAGATTATGCAATAACAAATATGGCAAGCCATTTGAAGAAGGCTTATTGATTGTAGCAAACCGTTATAATAGGTTTAATAGACATTAAATTAAATATCTAGTCAAATTTATGAGTATATAAATTATTTTATGATTTATGAATGATATGTAGGTTTACGTAAGATGTTAAATATATTAAATTATATTTGCTATATGTAAATAAATTAATATAAACAATTTACAATGTGAGAAAATAAAATTTATAAATTATTTTCAAATGTGATGTGAGTTCATGTGCATTAAATGGGATATTGGCAAGGTAATAAATATAATATATATATATATATATATATATATGTATTTATTACGCGACAAAATAAAATTGTTGTGGACAATTTTCTTAAGGGAATGAAGGAGGTGGTTTAAGTATATAATATTTATATATATACTTTAACCAAGAGCATTAAAATAAATTCTTAATTGGATTTATTCTAATAAGGCAAGGATATTATATTTATTATCATATCTCAAGTAAGTACATAATTAAATTTACATGAGAGATTATGTGTTGCATATTTATTTGGCATTTATAAATAAATATGTAGTAAAAGCCTATTATGTTATGTTTTATTTTGGAAATATATAATTTATATATATCAAGAGTGGGTTATATATTATATATGTTCCAAGAGGGTAAAACATGTAAATGTGGGTGAATTAGTAACTTAATAGATTAAAATCTAGTTATTAACTATTGGGTAAATTAATTATTCAATACAAGCATTATTTAGATTATTGAGTAAATTTTCATTTATATGGGGATAATATGAAGTGCATTCATTTTTGCAAATATAAGGTAAAAATATATTACAATTATAAATAAATATTATGTTTTTAATAAATAAATGATAATGTATATTATATATCTTATGTATTAAAAAACTAAGCAAAAAGGGGAGAATGACTAAACTAGCCAAGTTAGCTAATACTGTTACAAGATTGGAGGCCAAGAAAATTTTGTAATGGCCAAGTATATTGAGAGAGAAGTAGGAGAATTGGATAGGGGGCACGTAATTTTCATGGGAAGTAAGGGAAGGATTTTGTAGAAACCAAGCCAAGCTCGGTTCTTCTCTTCCTCTCCTTCACTCCGACTGAACTCCTCTCCCTTCCTCCCCAACTTGCCGAAGCTCTTCTCCCCTAATTATAAATCCATCCGTTCCTATTCAGTTAATTGGAGGATTTAAAGCTTCAAGAAACAGATTTGCATCAAAATCATAATCAAAGCAAGCAAACAAGGTAAATATAATGTGTATTATGTTTTATGAAGTATATGATCAATTGAATTGGTAAGTTAATTAGCTTGACTGGAAATTAGCAAATGAAGCTATGGGTAGTTGTATTATGTATGAGAATTATAAGATTTCATATTAGTTGTAATAGAATTAAAGAAATTAGTTTTTTTCAAATAGTTAGTAAGCTAACTATTTAGAAAGTGATTGAATATCCTTGAATTGATTATGTAAATGACTTCTATTGATTGGAATTAGAGCCAAGGAGTATAGGATTGGTTGTGCGGAGTAATAAGGTGGCAAAAATCGGGCTAGAACATAAACCAAACTCTATGAAATTTGCGTTTTAAAGCAACGCACACCACACGCTCGATAAAAGTCCTCTAAGGACTGTTTTTGTTAAAAACAAAGAATTAGGCAAAGCCGAGGCTAAGGCTACATATATATACACTATATGTACATAATTAAAGGGTTTGGGCAAATCAAATTGGAACGAAAAGCGATTTTAAGCCAAAACGAAAAATCAAAAGTTAGTGTGTCAAGCTACTTTTAGGCTAACTATTTCGGCTAGTTAGACTTTTTGGAAAATTATAATTTTCTGGGGTCTTGTAGTGTGCCGTCCCAGCTATTCGTAGCCTTTGGAACAGACTAATTCCGACTTCGGAGGAGGGAGTTATGGCATTCTAAAGTGGGTGTGGCGAATCTGTCCAAAATCTGGAAAACAGGTTCGAAGCAGCCCCTTTGCACGAATTTTCTGAAATTTTGTGCTAGTAATTTGAAAATGGTCAAAGAATAAAAGTTGTAGTCCCGGAAGTTAGCTTCGCGTGGGCTCAAGAATCGCTCAAAAATGTTTTGAAACGAAGAAGTTATGACTGTTTTAGCGAAAAAGGGTAAATCTGAAACGAAATTGAAAATTTTAATGAACGTCCACTTTTGATCGTTGTGTTGGGCTGTTTGTAAGGTCTGAAATGGACGTCTATTATCTTAATAACATAGCTTGATATGTCATGTTTATCATAATCAACAATGGATGTGAACCTAAATAGGAGCTAGAATTTTAAGATATCTCAAAGTGGCAAAAAAAAAAAGAGAAGGGGAAGCTTGTTGCTGCGTTTCTGCAGCAATGGGTTGTAGCAGCGTGCTAGAGGGCAGCAGCGGGATCTCCCTTGCGCTCTTAAATGTTGTGTTATTTACCTAAGATATTTGGCTAATATTTTCTTAAATAAGTGGGTATAACACCTATACAATATTCAAACTTTCAACATCAACGGATCAAAATTATGGGGAACGAAGTACTATCAAAATAAAAGATGAGAAGTTGGGGCTGCTGCCCATTGGCAGCAGCAGTTGGCAGCGCGTTAGCGGCCTATTTTTGGCTTTGTGGTGTAATTTGATAAATTACCCATGGAGTTTGGGTTATTATTTCTATATAAGTATGGAGGGTATAAAATATGTGTATATGAATTATGTATTATGTATTATGATGCAGTAAGTTTTAAGTATGAGAGTTATGGGTTAAAGTGTGTATGATAAATACTTAAGTGAGGTATAAGAGATATGGAATACCCATATATTAAGCTACGAGTGGAGTATAAAACTAAAATTGTGAGATGTTCATGAAGTAAAATCATGTCGAAATCTATTAAAGCGATAAATGATTACCGTGAGTAAAAGAATAGATGTTTTTGAAAAGAGGTGGTCAATGTGAATATTTAAAATATAACTGTACAAGTTATATGACATGGTTGTGTGGCTAATACGTTCATATATAGTGAAAAATGCAAATATTTGCAAAACGAAGAGTAAAGTGAATGTGTTAGCGGGATTAAATATTTATTTATGAGACAATGATCCGGGTTGACTTATGAACATGCAAAATAATAATATAAAAATTATTTATATTAAAAAAATAATATAGTAAATTGAATTTTATTATAAAAGCTATTTATTAGTTGTTTAAGTCCCGAATTAATGAGTAAAGGCATAAGATACTCCTAAAGTGAAATATAAATGATTGAAGCTTTAAAGTGTAAAATATTTCCATACTAAAATGTGAGGGGCCTTTATTTGGTGTAAAAAGGTTAAAACGAATTAAGTTCTAAAAAAAAAACTAATATTCGTTTTGAGTAAGAATAAATAATATTAGTTTGTATAAAATTAATAATTATTATTGATGAATATACATGCATGTTTTGTTACATATTCAATTATCTAATATGTGTGTGCCTGTAAATATAATTCTGTAGGGATTATGGAGAAACTCTAAATTAAATTTTGTGGTAATCTCCAATCAAGGCAAGTTTTTCAGTTCTATTATGTTTGTGGATTAAATGTGATTATGTGATGAGTTACATACCATGCTTTATGAATTGTTAAAGTCAAAATATGACTAAGTTAATTGGGTTATGGAACTCAATTTATATGTGATATGTGATAGCACGTGTTGTATGATGTAACTCGATAAATTAAAAATGTATAATGCATGAATGTATGCTTTGTAAGGAATTATTGATGCATGTAGGATATACATAGTAAATAATATATGTTGCATGCGGATATGCATAGTAAAGGAAATATAGTGCATATGGAATTGTGTGCTATGTGAAACATGATAGACTGTTAAATTTGCTGGGCTGTTGAGCTCAATCTTACAAACACAAATTTTTTGCAGGTTAATGATGTTAAGTGATATTACTTGCTATACGGATGATGAAGATTGAACGATGTGCAAAATGAATACATTTCCTTGAATTAGAAATGGTATAAATCTATGATTGATAGTTTGGTTAAATGTAATTGGCAGTTATGTATAGTTTAAAATGTTGAATGGATAAAGAATGTTTATTCTGAAATGAGAATAAATATGATTCTGAAATAAGTGAATCATCGATAGAAAATATATTAAGTATTGAGACTTAAGTTTTTAATATGTTTACTGAGATTATACAAATCATATAATACATATGATTTTTGTATAAAGAAGAATCGTAAAGGTTGCGATTCAGGGAATGATGAATGACAGGAAAAAAAATTATTTATTTCGCATTTTTAGCTATTTTTAACATTAGATAATGTTTTAAAGCTAGAACAAGATAGTATTAACGCACAAGATCGGAAAGAGAAATAGTCCTGATTTTGGGGTCGTTTCATAATCCTGTGTTCGCCAACTTGGAAATTTTTTATTTCGTTATGCCTAATCATTTGTTGAAAGTGCAGGTTAATATGAAAGCTTTGATTATTTCAACTTCAATACTGCTTTGATCGATATGTCGCCCAAATGAACCCAACAATGGAACCAGTTCGATTTCCGATGCCACCAACTTTGCCAGTTTTGCCACCCTTAGACCAAGAAGATGACGATGTTGAAGGTGATGATGAGAAGAACAATCACGACAATTAACTTACTTAAGGAAGTCCTCAGTTTTCAATTTTTATATCTTCGCATGAGGACATTGCTTCATTTAAGTTTGGGGGTTGTTTGCATTTTTATATTAGGTTGCATTTTCATATTAGGTTGTTTTTGTATGTTTTGCATTTCTTTACATAATTATTTGGTTGTTTTGCATATTATTCTGCTAGTGCATATAGTGTTTGCATATAGTGCATTTGGGATAACTTGCGAGCATGTTGAAATATAGAAACCATTATGTTGGTCAGTGATGAGAACGTAATGAATTAATGAATAATTTGGGTGAATGGTATAATTAGTGCTAGGTTAATTCTTGATTGTTTGTGAAGCTTTACTTTATTGGAAACCTTTGGTTTACATTGCGCATCGTCAGTTTGTTGGTCTAATAATAGTTTAAGTTAATTTCAAAGTATTCGAAGCTTAGGAAGGATATTAACAACCTCTATTACTTATGATTACTCAGTATCTTAGAAAAATTGAAAAAAATAAAATATTAATAGTAATAATAAAGATATAATAAACTTGACTAGTTGTCTTTGTAGCCTCAGTTACTCGAACAAGTAAGCCTTTTGGAGTGTTTTTACATTTGGTGCCCTAAAACCGACTGGTTTGGGAGTCATTGGTCGAAAATTCGATATATGGATAACTTTGAAAAGCCTAATAAAGATGAACATTGCACAAGTCAAGAAATAGTAAAAAAACAAAGAGATGGAGCGTAAGACGCACTCGTTATGAAAAAATTTGAGAAATATGGGATAGCTAATTAAGTTAAAGAGGTGTATTTGAGTTCTTATATATATATATATATATAAATTTCCTTGAGCATTGTAATTCATGAATTTAGTTGAGTTGTGATTGGATTGACATATTCGAACACACACGCACAATAAGGGTTGAAAATAAAGTGAGTTCGGTGATATGTCAAGTTTTAACTAATGATTGAGTTTGAAATTTCGTTTGAGTTATTGTTAAGGATCTTTGAGGCTAACTTTGGCTAATTATGTTGATTCATGCTCGAGTTGGTAGATTAGTGGGTGTCTAGTTGCATTCATTCTGTTTTGTTCATTTGTATTGCTTGAATACAAACAATTACTTAAGTTTGGGAGTATTTGATGAGTGAAAAATATACCCACGAATCGGGCACTTTTGGACTGAGTATATTGTTATCTTTTAAGTAATTCTAGGGCATTTTACTTGTTTTTGTGTTATTTTGTAGGAAAATACAAAGTAGATTCTGGAAATTATGGCAGAAGAGTGGCAATATGGTAATTATGGAGACTTGCAGCGTCTGGGCGTTGCTAAATGAACTAAACCCAACGTCGGGAAGCTGGGGTGCAGAATGTTGTACGAAGTTTTTGTTAGCTTTGGATCATGATGCGATTTCCTGGTAGGATTTTGACTCTGAATAAACCTTATTTTGATGGGGGATTTTCAAGTATATTAGGGAGAAGCTTCCAATGAATTGAAGACACACAAAGATTGAAGGAGGCAATTAGAGATTGGAGATTCAAGAAGCTTGGCAAGGAAGACTGAGATTTGAAGACTAGATAAGATTCTACTGAGTTTTTCTTTTCTTCTTCTTTTCTAAGTTTTGTAATTCTATGATGATAACTTATTTGAGATCTCTAGTTTTTGATTATAACATGAACTAAATTTTTAATTAAGGCTACAATTGAACCTTTTATATTCATGAATTAGTTATTTAATTATTGATTCATATGGAGTTGTTTATCATATTTTGTGCTTATTGATTAATTGTCTGGCCAATAATTAGCGATCCTTAGATGAATTTAAGAGAAGAAATCTAGAGTTAGATCTGAATGTGATAGTATATATATTCTTAGTTATTTTCTTGGATTAAATAACTAAGGTTGTGTATTGAATAGGAATCTCTCTTTAATTTGCACTATATGAAACTTGTGGGAATTGGAACTCAATGAATTTTTTTCTCTTGTTTCGCATAGGAATATAACAAGATTAATTGAAATAAATATTTTTATTTGATCCTTTGGAAATGGATAATAAATACTATCTAATTTCTGTTAACAACTCCATTGGATTTAGTAATTGGATGATTTAGATAATTAATTCGTGTGACGTAATTGGGGATATTGTAGTTTTAAATATTAAACATCTGATTTTCAAACTGTGTTAAATTTTAGTTTTAGTTTTAATTCACTTTTAGACATTTTTCATAATTGGAATTGTTTAAATAAAATTGAATTGATAAAAAATTAGTAGTTGGAAAATATTAGGCATAGATTCCTGTGGGTTCGACAATATATATTTACTCTATATTACTTTTTGATCGTGTATACTTGCGCGTATTTGTCACTATCTCGGATAACGTCTCCATTAGCATACTCCAATGGTCATAGCGACCATCAAAACATGGGATAGTCGCCTGCACAAAATTGGAGTTTGAAGCATTGCTTCACTGCATTGCTATTGTGGACTGGTTGGGGACTTTCACACTGTTGTAGGACTCTCACATTTTTCTCTCCTATGTGTGGCTTTGATACCACTAATACAAAAAATAAGAACTGAAAACTCATAAATTTTCATTGATAAAAAAACAACCTATAAATAGGTACAAAGGAAGAGCAATAACATAACACAATTACCACTAACTTAAGATCCTATAAAACAAGAAAATGAAAACCACTTTTTACACTTTCTGTAGCCACAAAAGCACGATCTTTTCAACTAAATAAATCCCTAAAGACTAGAACAAACTAGAACTACCAAACTTAAATAATAAATCTTAACAAAGTTTGGGGCTACCATGAAAGTTGACTATCACTCACACAATCTCAAATTTGTTGGCATGAAAAATCACAAATTTTCTCCTAAATGTTGGCAGGAACAAAATCATCCGCACCCCATTAAATTAGAGTATCATCCAGCCGAAAATGATGGCCTTCCATCATTTTGTACTAAATGCTACTAGTATATCCGCCCAAAAACTTTCCTCTATTGTTGTCGTGATTGTGGTCATGGCTTTCATCCTTCATGTGTTTCTTGTAATGTTGAGCTGCTCGAATATTTTCAAATCGTGTTAAGTTGAATTTATTTTTGCAGACTTTTATGAGTCTGTGTGTATGTCAATTGGTAAGAGTCATTTTTGGGCTTAGCCTCTGCTAATAAGATGGATGTAAGAAAACAGTTCTGAAATTGAGAGAAAATCACTTAAGTTTCTGTTAAAATGATGTGTCATATATATATATGGGGTTGCATCCACAGCAATCGGTTGCTGAGGAGCTTTTGACTCAATTTATCCCCAAAGTACAGTGGCCCCATTATAATAATGATTTCCAAACCCCATATAAAGGGGTTGCTCCCAGCAACCGGTTGATATGGATGCAACCCCTATATATATATATATATATATATATATATATATCCACAATTGAATAAATTTACACTACAAAATTACTTATTTTAATAACTAACTAAAGTAATATACACTATATAGTTCAACTAATCAGCCTAATAAAAATCTAGTAATATTCTATAATTATATTCTCAAAGTCCTAACTGAATATATTCATATTACGTACATTTAATTGATTACCTTAAACTTATATATTTGTTGAGTAACTGTGACTTAATAATGTTTTCACAAGTGTTCAAACACCTATAGCTTTTAAAACTTAAATGAATATCACATCAATTTATCTTTTAAGATTTTTTATAAACTAACTTCATGACATCAAAATGAGATCCTTTAGTAGAACACAAGTTTAATCACTCGTGCAAAGCACTGATTTACATGCATGCATTAATTATTTGAATAAAAAATCTAAAAATTTCAAGCACTAAACTCACTTGAATGAATTTATTTGGTTTACAAAGAAAAAAAAATAAGCATGTGTATGCATCTTGAAAAATAGATACAATTTAGTTGGCGAAAATAGAGTCAGGAGTAGCTAAAATTTAAAGCTAAGAGAAAGCTGAGTTGTGTATTTTATGACTTATTTCATTTACAAAGAGAGTTGTCCTCTATATATATACATATATGAATAACCACCTAAGCTATAATTAAATAATTTACAAAATCACCTAAGCTAAAATCAAGGGATTTACATAATCAAAGATTCCCAAAAGGTAATTATGGTAATTCAAAAATAATATCCTAACTACTTGATAAATATAATTAACTATCCTAAATAACAATCTTATGTTATTTCTCTAATACACCCCCGCAAGCGAAACAAAGGTAATCGGAGCTTGAGCTTGAACTCGGAAGAATAGCCATGCGACTGTAAAACCAGTGAAATAATAACAATTCGAAGAATGGAGAATGTGACGCCCCCAAAATAGGTTCACACAACCCATTCTGAGTCGCCAAATACATGGTACAGAATCCAAATACAAATATTCTTATATAAAACGGTCGTGCAAAATACGACCACACAAACTGTGAGTTTCAATACATATCATATATAATACAAAAATATAAACACTCAAATAAGTCCTCATTACAATTATTATCACACTATTTTATAAAATAGTGAGGATTTCTATAACTCTATCTCGGACCATCACTCCATTCCCCGACTAGTCTCCGCGATATTCTCATTTCTTGAATAGAACAATGGAAGAAAAAGGTGAGCTCAACTAGCCCAGTAAAGAATATTATGACTAAGATAATGAAGAATAAATTATCGTTAGCCTTCAATAAACCAGATAAAATATTATGGACAACAAGTTTTAAATCAACAACTATAGCGAAAAATAGCAATCCATTAGAAGAGTTAAGTAGAGAACGATGTCTACTATCTTCTATGATTTAAAAGTCCATCATCAATACTTTATCCCTGTAACACTAATCAATAATTATTTTCAATCAACAATTTATCTTTGCACTACGGGCCAAAGATATTCATTTGTATCACCAGTGGTCATGATCATACCAAACACATGTCCATCTTTGCACTACGGGCCAAAAATATTCATTAATCAATTGTTCATCTTTGCACTACGGGCTAAAGATATTCATCAATCAACAGTTCATCTTTGCACTACAGGGCAAAGATAACTTTCACCACAATTTAAGACTGAGGATGATGAAAAATGAAATAAAGAACCAATCAAGTGAGATCAAGGATAAATATTAGAGATTTGTAATTTAATTTATCCAGAGCTCAAGAATATTCAAATTGTCAATACGATAATCAATTGTGGAGCAAAATTCAAGAATGATATTCATTTATCAAAAATAATTTGGACAGAAAAGAAACCAATTTTTGACGTGAATAGTATCCCGTGAATATTACCGTACGTATAAATAGTATCGTACGTATGAATAGTACCGTATGAACAGTACCCCGAAATGAAAATATTAAAATTTGATAAGAAAGTTCCGACTAATATTCCAATGAAATGATATTAGATGAAGCGCAAAACTCAAGGAATATATAATCATTTCAGGGATTATAGAAGCAATACTTATCACAGTAAGTGTAGATTTAGAAATATGAAACGGAATAATATCACTTACATACTATAGAGTATGGAATAAAATAATATTTCTTACGAATACTGAGCGAAAATAATATCCCTTATCTTAGAGAAGAGTAAATCTGACTGGTATAGCGAGATATTCTTGAGGAAATCTTTTACTATAATCTACACTTAAAGTGTTCTTATACTAGAAAGAAATACGCACAATATTATAGAAGAAGAATTCTCTGATTCTGGTGTGATTTTCATTTCTAAACTAAGCATCCTATTTATAGGAGAATGGCAGGATACTATTTAAATGAAAATCACGGACCAACAGTAACAAATTAAATCACGGACGAATTCGACGAAAATTTGATTTTACTATGCGTTACTGTGCAATAAAATATTCTAATAAAACAGAAACTTTATATATAATATAATATATTCTATTTATATACTAATAAAACAAACAACTTTATATATATATATATATATATATATATATATAATAAAAAGTTTTCTGTTTTATTACTATTATAATAATAATAAAACAAAAACTGATATCAATTTCTACCGACGATTTGACAAATTGGCACATGGAGGTCCTTACAATAACTACTTTATTTATAACAAAAATTGAATAAATATCCACCACAATTCACTTATCTTTAATTAACACAATCTTTCAACAGCTAGTCATCATTAATATTATAACTCACAATATTAACAACCAGATTGTTCCTAGGAAAGAGGGGGCTTTTCGATAAGGATTTCTCTTTACTGGCGCGCAATTAAATAACCTAACTCCTTTCCTCGACAGAATTTTCTAGACATTGCTAATAATATTAACTAATAATATTAAATAATATGAGTAACTGTGTCGTGACAATTATTGATTTAATAATATAAAATATTATGCAGATAATACTGTGACAATAATTGAATCAATAATATGAGATACTATGCAGCAACTACTGTGCCAATTATTGAATGAAATACTGAGTGACTTCTTACGTAAGAATCAATAATCAGAGATATTGTGCAATACCGTGTGCTACTGTGCAACAATACGTATTACTGTACCTTTATCACCAGGTATTTCAACAATTTAACGGTAAAAGTCTTGCCGTTATTTTTAGAAAACTTATTCTTGTTGTTTTCTTCATCCGACATTTTTTGTTATGGGGTCCACCAATGATTGCGTCGTTGTACGAATATTCCCTGACAAAAAGAATATTTCCCGACCAACCGAATATTTTTTGACAACTTGCTTACTTTATAAAATTTGCACATATCACCCATAACTTATTACATTTATCAAATCAACACCTTACTAGTTCAAAATAATATATAAAGAAAATTAAATCTTTATTCATAAAAGTTGGGGTCTTACAGAGAACACGAACAATTTCCATGAGAGATAAAATAGAAATATAGCATGCATGATAAGTACTGCATATAACCAATAAGACTGGAACGTGCTTGGTTGTTTGCACACTTGCAATAAATAGGGACTTTTTTGTACTTCTTGTATTAGATTTCCATGAACACACTTAGAAAATTCCATTAATCCATCAAGATATGAGATGTGGGATGTATCAAGAGAAAACATTCGCGCATTTGGGGAATGAGGTGGAGATGATGAACAAACTAAAAATGAATCCTTGAAGATGTGCAAGTGAGAATGAGAATAGCCATTAGTTATGGAGAAAAATGAGGATAATAACTGGGATTTTGGAATTTGGCAATTTGCGGGAACTGCCAAATAAAAATTGTCAACGATTAAAGGAAAAGAGTTGGAGGGAGGTATAATTTGTGATGAAGAAATTACGTCAGAATTAGAAACACTAATACTAGAACTTAATGATGAGTCAATAGGAGTATCACCGTCAATGCTTTGATGTTCTTGTGGAGGTGTAGATGATGGACCAGGATGATGGTTAGGCAACACTAATGAGAGCGGCTCTTGCAATTGTGCATAGCTATTAAGAAAGCTAGAGAACAAATTCAATGATAATGAATGATTCATTTGATAATAGTCTTGAACAAAACCACTGAAAGAATCATCAAGACCATCAACGAGACACTCAATGAGCTCGGCTTCATGGATGGGTTCTCCAACTCGATTAAGTGCGTATGCAAGAGATTTTGCCTCAGACATATAGTTGGTCACATAATGACTAAATTTTTTTTGGAGAGAATGAAGTTGGTCAAGAAGGTCCTGCACATACCAATTATATTTTTCATAATCATCATACATTTGAAAATCATTGGGACAGGGTTCCTAATATGATTCTGGGTTAAGGCACTTTTCCAAATCCTAGGAAGCTATTGATAAAAGAAGAAGAATTTAAAGATCAAAAGAAAATAAAGCGTCTCGATCAGGGAATAGAAAGACGATTTTTTTTTGAAGAAAGAAGAGTGATAGTAAAGTAAAGGAATAACAGAAGAAGAAGAAGAAGAAGAAGAAATCGACAATTGTTGGAATGCAGACAGGTGATTAGGGTGCCTGTATTATGGTGCAGACTGTCTGGATAGTGAGACAATGAAGCCGACACATGACAGTAAGAGGACAAAAGAGAATTAAGATGAAGAATGTTAAGCTACTTGAATGTGGAGACTAAGGATCGAAAGCTGTTAAGCTATTGAAAGCTCTGATACCAAGTTAAAGCTAAAAGAAAGCTTAGTTCTATATTATATGACTTATTTTATTTACAAAGAGAGTTGTCCTATATATATATATATATATATATATATATAGGATAACCACCTAAGCTAGAATAAAGTGATTTACAAAATCACCTAAGCTAAAATCAAGGGATTTACAAAATCAAAGATTCCCAAAAGGTAATTATAGTAATTCAAAAGCAATATCCTAACTACTTGATAAATATAAAACTATCCTAAATAACAATCTTATGTTATTTATCTAATACTAAACAAATACATAAGATAAGAATAATTAAAAAAGATACAATATATTTGGTTTATAAATTTGAAAATTAATTGGAAATGAACTTATGACACGTAAAAACACAAAAATCACAAAAAAAATCTCACATAAGTTGGTGAGTTATAAAGAAAAATAAATAATTGCAACATTAGTATTTGTAGTAAGTTCTTTTTGCACAAAACCTGCACCAATCGAATTACCACTAACAATGGACCACCCTATGAACCTAAAACACTTCGCTAACCTTCAGTCACGCCCACGATATGGAACCTTTTGTAAGGCTCATCAAGATGGGAAGTCATTCACGTACCATTAGGCCTGCAAACGAATCGAACCGATCCGAAATTTTTCAAACTCAAACCGAACTCTAATATGTTCAACTAATATGATCGAACCAAAACCCATGTTTGAATTCAAAATTTAGCTGTTTTCGTGAACAGTTCACGAACATGATCGAGTTCACGAACAGTTCGCGAAAATAGTCGAACATAATCGAGTTCGCGAACGTTCACGAACACATGCTTGTTCGTGAACGTGGTCAAGTTCGCGAACATTTTGACGAACCACGTCGGCTGATAATATTTCCAACTTCCAAGTGGGTTAATAAATTTCACATGTAAGAAATCGAACCACTTGAAACATTGTTAAAAATAGAATCAAACTCAAACTTCTCGAACCAAACTGAACCCGAACTATTGACGAACAAAGACGAACCGAACCACATGGTTCGCGAACATGTTCGATTGAGCAGTCGAATGTGAAATCATATGTGAGCTCGACTTGGCAAGGTATCAAACTCGAACTGAACTAAACTCGAACCGGTTCGTGAACGGTTCAGTTCGTTTGCAGGCCTACCTACAATTATACTAAATGTATATTTAACATTTGCATGATCTGTGCTTTCGATGTTTTTGAGGAATGGATATTTCAAAATAAAGTGTTAGAGCTAGGAACACAGCTTTCATCATAATGGGTCACAAGCAGCATTCGTTAACATTACTCCAGAGGGTAGCCTTGTTCTAGTGTGATGTTTGTTGCGTCAAAGGTGAAGACTTATAATATGTATGTACCACTTGTCCTTTTTGGATCCACAAGAGTTGTGCGTCGGCTCCAAGAAACGTGGAATGCAGACTCCACGGTCACCCTCTCATCTTGGAATACTTTCTTCTCAAATAATTTTGAAGTTTTCAGCAACACTGATTTGTAACACCCCTTCCCTTCCCGAATAAAAAAGGGAGGTCACGTGCAAAACACAACAAACCTCAAAATACATAAACAGAGCATTATAATAACTTCAAAATATTTAATAATTGATAATCTATAAATGCCAAATTAGAAAAAATCTCCAAAAATATACATAATAATAAAAACATAAAATCAAATAAATCTACTCGGTCAAAGGTAGCTCTCTTCACATGAAATCCTAAATCGCCCCTGCAAACCTGCAAGAAGAAAAATACAGCATGAGTCAAATGCCCAATACAGATAATCAAATATATACAAAAGATGCACAACTGAAATACGGAATTAACTGACAAAATACTAAACACAACCTCAAGAATAAATATCGACGAAAATATACTCTCCAAAGTTTGAATAAAATATATCTGAATCAACAGAATTAACGAAACAAACAGAAGGCTGAATCAAATTGGCTAAGTGGTTATTTCATACCGAGCTCAAAACAAAACACAAATATGTCTTGCCACACAAACAAATCGAAATAATGTCACACATGCAAGTCACACATTGAACCGTGAATCCAAATGTATGCAAATCAGAAAGTATGTCTAGCACAAACATTATCAATCCGCAAGAACAGAAACTAGGGTTGAACCATACGTATCCTGAACAAACATATCAAATAGCCAAAACTCACACCCAGAGCAAATATACAAAAGGATATGTTAAGGTGTCATGACTCGACGCTAAGAGGACATGCATGTGGTGCCCCCTCAGGTGGTTATAGCTCAGGTATATCCTACCGCTTATTCTACAAAGATATGATGTCACAAACACATGCGACATAATACCAACAAAAGAGTTCTAAACGTACATGTTGAACCAAATCAAATCATAAACATAATATCTCCAAAAGAAGATAACAACATGTACCGCTCTACAAAGATCAATAAAGTTCTATACGTGATGAACGAATTCAAAAGATTACAAAATATGAAGTTCGGAACATCTAGAATAAATCGAAGCAAAATAAAGATTTTATTAGAAATGAAACAATTAAGCGAGTACCAAATTCCGAACGATTATTGATACAGGAAAATAAACATAATAATAGTATCGTTGTAGAAATATGGAATATGTTCACATTATAATAAAAGAAAAAAAGTTCAAATTACAGAATAAAGTTAAGGTATCAAAAATCAAACCTATATTTAAGAGTGTCAACAGAAATATAAAAAAAATGTAACGAATGACGATCACGAGATATATAAAATACAACAATAATCAAATGAGTGGAGTAGAGAATCCGTACATGATACTCAAAAGCACTTATAGCACACTCAACAAAATCTTACCATCAAATGTCAACTATATCAAAAACGAAATGTTATTCATCGCCTAAACATATTCACCTCGAATTAAATATAATCTGAACTAATAATTTCATAATAATTCGTAATTCATTCAAGGTGCCTTTAATTGTTGTCTTAGATCGCTATTAATACTCTAAAACTTAAAACATCAATAACAAAACTTAAGAATTCTTAAAACCCTAATACGAAAAATTATTCTTAAGACGTTAGTCCACTATTATGATCTTATCACCACTAACTAAAACTTATTCATCAAATCAATTAATTTTAACAGAAACTAGACTTCAAATACTCCAATTTAGCCGTAAGAATCTTTCAAATCGTATTTAAAATATTTAAGTTATACATTTTTAAATATTAGAACTTGTTGTTGAAAATTCATCTACAAAAATTGCAGATCAACCATTTCTTAAAATTCATAAAAAAATCATATGTTAATCTTTAACGGTTCAAAATGTGTGAACATATTCCCAATTTATATATGTATAACATATCTAAATAGTAAATACCATAACGTTCAACGATCGGATTAAGAGATATGACATACGCAATATATCTTAAAATATATAAACTGATTTTCAGATTTTTAACGTTTACATTCAATCAAATTATATTCTGTTATATAAATTTATCTCCTCTTTTCGATTATCATGATATATAATTCCATGTCTATGTTTTGATAAAAAATAATCTCTAATTTAAAAACTCTCGTAACTAAACTTAAAATTAAAATATAAAATATAAAATAATATTTATCTTCCTTGTTCGCATTACTTTAATACACAGCAGTAAATAATCTGACTTTCGGGTCTTCTAAAGTCCTTAAAAAAAATTCATGTCTTCACAAAAATTGTAGCTCTCGAAAAGATACACGAAAGAGGTTAAAGAATCACTCGATTTGTAAATAATATGACTGAGATACGAATTTTCAAAATTAGGGCTAAAAATAGTTACGGGAATCAGGACGGTTTTCAGCAATTTCAGGCATGAAGATGACGTCAAATAACTTTTCTTCCTTCTTCACAATTGTAGAGGACGAAAATCTGAAGAAATAAACTTTGGATTCACTCAATTTCGACATCGAATGAATTAATTATGAATTTTCTACTGAGCTGTAGTGTGTATACGTATTCTAACTAATTGAATTAGAATAGGATTAGGGTTACACCTCCACTCTCTAAATATAAATAGAAAACAATATAGGAGTTACTAAAACATTAATGAACTCTTTAATTTTAATTAAATTAATTATTTAATTATCTATTTAAAGAATTTAACTTTCCAAATAAAATAAAGAAGAAAAAAATAAAATTAATAGCTTACCTTTTTCAATTTAATTATGTTTTTATAAAATAAAATAAGAAAAATTCGGATTATTACATGTGTGGGTAACAAAGTACGCCAAAGCAGGTGGCTTTATTATTGTGGCAATTGTAGATTTTTTGTCCATATTAAATGTGGTACTGAATATCTCTACTTTGGAATAGATAAACTAATTGGAATCTGTTTGTCCAATAATTTTGGTGTGGTACCACAAGTCAATGGTAGGGGCTGAATATTCAACAATGGTGGGCTTCTTTACCTCCGTAAGACAGCTAAACAAATAGAATATATAGAGAGGGACAACAAACACTACGCACATTACACCCTAATTATATCAACTTGAAACTGACTCCAATTTAAAAACAACGTTTAAAATGATATGCGGTAATTATTGGAATAACTCAAACAAAGTTTCATATTCATTCAGGCTTTACAAAAAAATATGTTTAGGATTGGATTATTTATCTTAATTTAATATTATTTCGGATTATTTTATACCATGATGAGGGATTAATAGTCCTTTAAATAATCTCATGGACTATTTTTTGTCATTCCTAAGGTTATTTATGAGGAATTATATAATTCCATGATGAATGTGGGATTAATAGTCCCCTCTTTTAAGATATCAAATGACTTTATGGGACTAATAGTCCATCATCAAATGATTAAATAGTCTGAAGTAATATTAAATTAAGAGAAATAATCCAATCTCAAACATGATTTTTGTTAACAAACATGGCCTTAATTTCTTAAAGTAGTTAGGTTTCTGAAGGAAAACATTGGATAGTTACTCATCTAATTTTTCAAGTAGTTAGGTTTCTTAAGGAAAGCATTGGAATATAGTTATTCATCTAATTTCTTGAGTGGTAATTGTTTTTAATTTATTATTGAGTCTTACGTATCAAAGTATACTTAAAGTGGTCAAGTTGGAGAAATGTATACTAGCTCACTTTCTCAAATGGAGTCTCATTCATAATTACAAATATTAAAGACATTTTGTTCTATGTTTACTCTTAAAATTAATAAATTATTAATTTAAGAGTGATAGCATAATAATAAAATTATGATGACATATTTAAGAAAACTGCGTCATTTTATACTACCAGTAAAAAGAGAGATTGTACCAGAAAACTGCGTCATCGACTCTGTGAAACAATTTTTTTTTCTTTACAAATGAAATAAGACCATTTCTGTAGAACAAGGGAGTACCATTCAATTGGTGTAATTTGGCTTTAGAAAAAGAAAGACTAGATGGTAGACTTAGATATTACAAACTTTATTTACAGAGTTCTTGATTTTAGAACTTTCATAGGACTTGCCAATTGTCATCTTTTCTCTCTCTCTCGCTCCCTCCCTAGAGTTTTCTCTCACAACCACATTCAAATAGTGAGATGGAGCAGCTGAACCACTTTAGCCATGAACATCCACTGATCCATATTGAGCTCAATGAAAATCATGCACAGGCAGATATTTGCTATAGGTGCAATACAACAATAACCAAAGGCAGCTTCAGTACTTATAATTGCAATATATAGTAGTAGTAGTAGTAGTCAAGGTGGTTGTGACCATATCTATATAACACTCTTCCCTAATATAAAAGAGATAATCACGTGCAAAGCACAACAAATCTCAAAATAAGTAAACAGAACACTAATAACTTTAAAATATTTAATAGTTGATAATTCATCAATGTCGAATTAAAAACAATTCTCCAAAAATTTATACAATAATCAAAACTTAAAATCAAATAAACCTATATGGTCAAATGTAGCTCTGTTCACAAGAAACCTTAAAAGCACTTTTGCAAACCTGCCAGAAGAAAAACACAGCATGAGTCAAATACCTAGTACGGATATATAAAGATATACAAAAGATGTACAACTAAAAAATGAAATCAATTGACAAAATACTGAACAAAGCCACAAGCATAAATATCAACGATAAAATAATTTCTAAAGTTTGAATATAATATATCTGAATCAACATAATTAACGAAACAAACAGAAGGGTTGTAAGACCCCAACTTTTAATGAATAAGATTTAATTTTCTCCATATATTATTTTAATTAGTAAGGTGTTGATTTGATAAATGTGATAAGTTATGGGTGATATGTGCAAATTTTACAAAGTAAGCAAGTGATCATAAAATATTCATTATGTCGGAGAATATTAGTTTTGTCGGGGAATATTCGTACGACGGCGCAATCATTGGTGGGACCCATAACAGAAAACTGTCAGATGAAGAAAACGACAAGAATAAGTTTTCTAAAAATAACGGAAAAACTTTTACCGTTAAAACTGTTGAAATACCCGACGATAAAAGAACAGTAATACGCGTTGTTACACAGTAGCACACGGTATTGCACAGTAATTCTAATTATTGATTCTTACGTAAGAAGTCACTTACTCAATAATTGTTACAGTAATTATTGTTCAATATTTTATACTAGTGAGTCAATAATTGCTACATTGATAATTGCATAATATTTTATATTATTGATTCAATAATTGCTACTTTGATATTTTATATTATTGATTCAATAACTGTTACAATAACCACTGCACAGTATTTCACATTATTAAATCAATATTTTATATTATTTGAATAATATTATTAGATAGCATTATTGGCAATGTCTAGAAAGTTCTGTCGAGGAAAGAGGTTATGTTATATAATTGCGCGCCAATAAGGAAAAATCTTTATCGGAAAACCCCTTCTTTCCTGGGAACGATCTGATTGTCAATATTGTGATTCTATAATATTAATTATGAATAATAATTGATGAATAAAATAAAAATTATTGATAAATATGATAAGTAAATATTTGTTCAATTTTGATATAAATGAAGGAATTTTTAGCATGAGACATTTGTTGAAAGTTGACATTTTATCTTCTCCGATAAAATAATTCATTCAAATATATTATTATAATATTACATTATAATAGTATAATGTGATAATATAATAGTATAATTTTATAATTTGAATGGTAACATTATTATAATAAATTCATGGTATAAAAATAAAATGAGGTGGAAGAGAGAAAATGGAATTGGAATTCTTTTTAATAATTATAAATGTTTATAATATATATATATATATATATATATATATATATATAAACATGTGGGTTGGCAACTTGTTGGTCCTTTGTGGTGTGCTGCTTGGTTTTCAAAGTGTGGTGTGCTGAGAAGCCACCGTCGGTAAGTTTTGTCAACTTTGGTGTGCTAGCATTTTCCTATAAATAGCTTAGTTAGAAATAAAAATCACACCAGAACCAGAAAATTTTCTTTATATAATATTGAGCGTATTTGTTGTGAGTATAAGGATAGTTTGAGTGTGGATAATAGTGCAAGATTTTCGCAACATAATATCCGATATTTCAGTCAGATCTAGTATTCTATTAAGGTAAATGATATTATTTTTCTCGTAAATGATGTAATTTCCTTTCAATATTCATAAATAATATTATTTTCTTTCATATTCCATATTATGAAAGTGATAATATTTTATTTTATATTCATAAATTTAAACTTACTACGGTAAGTATTGCTTCGATAATTCCTGAAATGATCAGAAATTCCTTGAGTTTTGTGTTTCATCTAATATCATTTCACTGGAATATTGGTCTGAACTTTCTTATGAATTTTTTATCTTTTCATGTCGGGTAGGGGTGTAAGCCGAGCAGAGTAGCTCGGTATTCGACTCTAGATCGGTTCAAAAATATGATCCAAAACTCGAATTCGAAGTTGATTCGAGTCGAATATGATCCACACTCGTTTTCTGTTTAATGATACACGAGTCGAATTCGAGTATACTAGTGTTCGTTCAGATTAGAGTTGGAGTATTTCATTTTTTTCTGGAACCATACTCGATACCTGCTCGATGAATCATATTCGAATACTGGTCTGATCCATACTAACAAGCTAAATATGTGATATTTGTATCAATCTTTATAATTTATAAAGTATGGTATTAAATTGTGTAAACTTGTACTTGAATAAATCAATGAATTGATTGTCAATTTGTATTACATTTTTTGTAATTTCTTTACATAAATAAAAGTAAAAAATTTATATATATAAAGGGTCCTCTTAACATGTGCCCTAAGGACACATGCTAAGTACACAGTTCAAGAGAATATTCTCTTGAATTGTGTGCATATTCCTTTGATTTCTGTATTTGCACCAAGTTCAAGGGAATATGCACACAATTCAAGAAAATATTCATTTGAACTGTGTGCTTAGCATGTGCCCTAAGGGTACATGTTAAGAAATTTCATATATAAATATTAGTTCAATAATCAATTTAGTATGTAGTTGTTCAATATTAAGTGAAATAGTTCATATTCGAAACTCGATTTGAATGTTCATGAGTAACTTGTTTTGTAAACGAGTCGAGTACTTACGAACCGAGTAGGTCCGAGTAATGATTCGAGTCGAATCTGGTGCAAAATTAAAAATTTTTTTATCGAATTCGATCTCGATTTTTTCGAGTCGAACCGAATTTGAGCATTAAGGTGTTTGCTGAGATTCGACTCGTTTACACCCCTAATGTCGGTATAATGGTTCATTTTTCCTAAGTAAATAAAATAAAAGGTTAATAAATAAAATCTTTATTTTATTTTATCATGGTTAAGGAAATTATTTTCATATAAGAAAATTATTGCTAGTAATATAATGTTCTACTGTAATTGGGAATTTGACATTATAAATAGGTGATATTTAAATAATTTGTTAGATATAAATTATTTAAATGGAGAGGAAATTGCCACACTAAATATTATTTTACTGTGTGATAGTTATTATGTAAATGTGATTAAGGTATAAGAATATACTATTTATACATGTAAATGGTATGGTATCTAATTGGAAAAATAAATGGGTAATAAGACCATTGCAACCAAACAAAGCCTTATTTAATTTAAGCATAATCTGGGTATTTAAGCATGAGCTGTCAAATTTTAAAGGCTAAGTTATTTTGGAGCTGGCAATACAATATAGATATAGCCGTATAGGCCTTATCAGCAGCTTTAGTTTGTGACTAGTAAGAAAGGAGAGCATGAGCTGGAAGAGAGGAAGTAGAGTGTTATTAATGTAAGCTTGAGCTGTCATTGTTCAGTTGATATAGACTGATATATTGGCTTAGCTATATTGGTGAGTAAGAATTTGGGTAAGATATAGGAGCTGGGTTCTCTTTTCTTTCCCATCCTCACCCGCCAAATTCTTTCTCCAGAATTGTAGCTCCTTCAATTCGGCTAGCACAAGTGAAGAGAAATAAGAGTTTAAGCTTTCAAATTCTGCTGAAATAGTGGAGTTCAGCTGGAGTACTATCAGGAGATTGTACGTGAGCTAGTAAGAGGTATTATGATCCATCTTCTTTATTGTTATAGATGCAAGTATTGAGCAACTGGGTTATTTGATTTTAAAGTGAAAACAGTTAGTATTATGTATTGATGTCAGTTGTGGATGAGTAACATTTATGTGATTAGCTAATGATGATTGCACAAGCTAACAAAGAATTGAAATAGTTAAAAATCAAAAGTATGGTTCTCTTGGAAAGAATAAGCTAACTAGTTTAGGTGTATGGGTTAATTATATAGAAAATTAATTGTATAATAAACTGTTATGGCTGGAAACTAGAGCTAAAGGAGATAGGTTGGGCTGTGGAGTAATAAGGAAGTAAATATAGGTTTATGATGTAAACCAATAGCTATGAATCTGGTAACATAAAACAGTGCACACCACATGCTTGATAAAATGCTTCTATAGACTGTTTCGGTTAAAAATTGAATTTTTGATGAAATTAAAGGTTGGATTATATATGTACACCATATATGTGGTTAAGTAAAGTGTTTTAGCATATTAAATGTAAACAAAATGCAATTTTTAGCTAAAACTTAATGCTAGAATTTAGCATGTCTAGCACCTTTATACTATGTTTTGTGGCAGCCTACTGAGACTGAAAGAGAAAGGTAATAACCTCTAAATGTAGTCTCATTTGCTATGTTTAACATGTTTAAAAAAATGGTTATAATCCGGTGTTTGAGCTAGGAGTATTTGAGCTGTGAAGTGGGCGTTAGGGATGCCGGGCTACTGCTAATCGCAGCAGCAGTAGCAGTGCAGCAACTGGGCTGGGGGCTCTCTCTTTTTAGCTCTCAGTCGGAATAGCTAAGTCATTTGAATGAGTTAGTTAATTTTCTATTTGAGTAGGAAAATATATTAGCTATCATGTTCCAAAGTGTAGCATAATAGGGTGAATAATTAGAGGTTAGAAATTGGGCAAAGGAGAGGCACGGCTGCTGCCCATAGGCAGCAGCAGGCGGCTTTAAGCAATTGCTTTGAAAGACATTGGCTGGGCTTGAGCAGGAGCTAGTTTAATAGTTTGGGGTGACTTTAAGTTTTCTTTTAGCCCAGCTGATAGGTGAACATAATAAGGATTATATCACATATAGTATAGCAAGTACCAAATAAAACCTTATAAGGCAAGGGACATGGGGATGCTGCTTTTGGCAGCAGCACATAGCTGCTACAACAGCAGTTGACATTAATCAACTTGTACACAGAACTTATAATGGGTTAGAAATCTGTAGTATATGGCTAACAAATTGAAAAAGTATTTCAATGTTTGGCTGTCAACGCAGTGGGACATTTAAAGGCTGCAAGGCCAGCTAGATAGTTATTTTAGGAGCAGATTAGTTCATATGTGTTATTGGTTGCTGCAGTTAGTGTTGTAACTTAGGACATGATTGCACCACCTATAGCATACCAAAACCTAGTGGAGGTAGAACTATTAAACTAGGAAAGGAAATTGATTAAGTTAAGAAGCAGAGGCAGGCCTGTTGTCTAATGGAAATAGCATGTAGCAGTATGAAACTGCTATAACAAATTGGGCAAACAAGTTTTGGTGTAATTTAGAAATTTAACCATAAAATTTGGTTTAAAATTTCCTAAATAAAGCAAGTGTGTGGGATTTACATTGGGTTCACAATTCAATGTAAATGAGACTTCGGGGGGATAGTGAACAAGGTAAATGTCTAAATGTTAAGGTTATATAATCAAGCAATGCCATGATAAAAAAAACATTAAAGGGATTGCTTGTCATGGTGTTAAATTATAATAACTGTGATATAAGGCAAGTGAGTCGGTGAACTCTAAGTAAAAGCTATTCAAGGTAAAGCCATGTTAAATGGCTGTTTGGTATAATTTAGAAATGTGATTAGTTTAAGTAATAGTTTGTCAATATAATTGCAAAACAAACTGAAAACTATAATTTTATTCTTATGTGATATAATCATAATCAAATAAGGAAATATCTTGTAATTACCTTGAATACTTAAGCTATGAAGGAAGTTATGATATATTCACATAGTAGGATACAAAGATGAATTGGAATTATATGAGATTCATGAACTGGGATTATACCTAAACTCTATTAAAGGGGAAAGTAACTATTGAAAGAGCATGAATGAGGTATTTGAAAAATGTATAAAAATATCTCAATTGTAAGAATACAAACTAAAAATATAATCAATATGATTATATGATTATGTGAAGATGTGAACATACGTGCAAGCTATATGAGTTGGTTATGTGACTAATATGCTTGTAAATGCATATATATAACTGTGTAGGATCTGTGAAAACACACAAGTTAAGCTGAAATATTGTCAATAATCTACAAACAAGGCAAGTATCTACGTCTTACTCTTTGTTGAGCAAGTATTTTGAAAATTTTCATATGTGGGCAGGTTTTCTAAATTCTGAACTGTCTGTCATTTATTCATGAATAATACAAGGTAATAAGACCTTTTTATTCCAATCAGCTTTAAAAGGATGGGTAATGTATTTTCATGTATATCAAATGAAATTCAATATGCATAAACAAGTTGAAGGTAGGTCTGAGCCATTTGTTCTGGCCAGACATAGATGTAAAATATTTCAATTTCTTTATAATAAGTTTTGAAATATTATTGTGCATCCAGCTATATTGTTATAGTTTAGAATCTAGTCTGAGAATGAACAAATCCTGAAATGGGATATTTTATATTGCACTCAGGGAGTGGTGACGTTGAACATGAAAATTGTTATGAATAAGATAGTATTGATCAATACAGGGCATAACGGGCTGATCACCCACCGTGCCCGTAAGATAAGACGGTTCACAGATAAATTTCTGATAGAACCTTTTCAAGAAAAGAAAAAGCTTGTTCATGGTCTTGTGACCTCTCGGCCGTTCAATATATATATAATATTCCAGAAATATAAATGATTCAAGATTTAATTGCTTTACAGTTTTGTTTCACTGTCAAAGCATGCCTTACAGAAAACATTTATTTGTTGTGAAGATATTAAAGAATGTTATTACTTGCTGAGCAATTGAATGCTCATTCTTGCTTTGTTATAAATGTTTTCAGCTAATCAGGTTCAGGAGGAAGGGTCTAGTAGGGACAATGGCAAAAGGAAAGCTACTGAGTAGATGAAATATTATGTAATAGATGGTTAATGTGTGTGTAAATATTTAACTATCATGTAATAGGCACTTAAAGGTCTACGCACCTGGGATTAGTAGAACTCTGATGTAATAACTTCATTAAGCTTGTTATTATATTATGTTGAATGCTTGATATCGTGAATCACCGAATAAGGGTTTCAAGTACCCGAGTTTGGGGGCGTCACAGTCGGGGTACTATTCATTTGGGTACTATTCACGAGGTACTATTGACGAAAAAAATTATTTTTTCTGTCCAAATTATCTTTGATTGGATCCATGTTTTGATCTCTATATTGACAACTTGGATATTCTTGAACTCTGGATAAATTAAATTATAAATCTTTAATATTTATCTTTTATCTCACTAAATTCGTTATTCATATCATTTTTCATCATCCTCAGTCTTAAATTATGGTGAAAGTTATCTTTGGCCCGTAATGCAAAGATTAACTGTTGATTGATGAATATCTTTGGCCCATAGTGCAAAGATCAACTGTTAATTTATGAATATCTTTGGCCCGTAATGCAAAGATGGACAGGTGTTTGGCATGATCATGACCACTGGTGATACAAACAAATATCCTTGGCCCGTAGTGCATGGATAATTCGTTAATTGAAAATATTATTGATTGGTGTTATAGGGATAAAATATTGATGATGGACTTTTATATTATAGAAGATAGTAGACATCATTCTCTACATAACTCTTCTAATGAATTATTATTTCCACTGTAGTTGTTGATCTAAAACTTGTTGTCCCTCATATTTTATCTGATTTATTGAAGGCGAACGATAATTTATTCTTCATTATCTTAGTCATAATACTCTTTACTGAGCTAGTTGAGCTCACCCTTTTCTTCCATTATTCTCTACAGGAAATGAGAATATCGCGGGGACTAGTTGGGGAATGGAGTGATAGCTCGAGATAGAGTTGTAGAAGTCCTCATTATTTTATGAAATAGTGTGATAATAATTGTAATGAGGACTTATTTGAGTGTTTATATTTTCGTATTATATACGATCTGTACTGAAACTCACAATTTGTGTGGTCGTATTTTGCACGACCGTTGGTTATAAGAAGATTTGTATTCGAATTCTGTACCATGTATTGGCGACTCAGAATGGGTTGTGTGAACCTATTTTGTGGGCGTCATAGTTGGTATTAAAGCTTAGGGATATGATCTTTAACGGAGATCTGGGAATAGAACTAGGAAGGGAGAGACGAGTAAAACCTTCGCTAGTGTGTCCTACCTAAGCTTACTTGTTATTTAATTGGTCGATCGAAATATAAGGATAATATGTGACAAGTCAATTTCTTTAATTAACCCTTGTTTTGTGGTACTATTTGAGAATGACAGCTGAAAATCTAAACAATAGAGCATATGAGACCATTGAGACACCTCTAATCACCAATCAGGATAATGTGCAACAGGAAGGCAATAATCCTCTTGTAAACAACACCACCAATCAAACGATGAACGCTGGGATGTTGAGAAGCTTTCTACAATTCATGCAAAACTAGGCAAAAGAGACTCCTGTTCAAAATGCAGGTGGAAACAATGGTAACTCGCGGCTTGTCACTGCCAAACAATTCAAGGAGTTGGGACCATCAGAGTTTTTGGGAAAGCCAGATCCACTCAAGGCAGAAGATTGGGTTAAACAAATCACCAAGATATTTGATGTCCTGGGATGCACCGAGGAGCAAAAGGTTCCATTCGCCACCTTTGTGTTCCGTGGAGAGGCAGATTACTGGTGGGAATCTATGAAGCGTACTCAGCTTTCTGCACTCAAGATGTCTTGGAAAGAGTTCCAAAAATTATTCAATGACAAGTACTTTCTAGAAAGTATTCATCATATGAAGGAGGTAGAATTCATCAAACTGGAATAGAACAACATGAATGTGTCCCAATACGAGGCTAAGTTTGCGGAGTTATCCCGGTTTGCATCTCATTTGGTGGATAACGAAGAACGAATGGCACGAATGTTTCTAAGAGGTTTGAAACCTGAAATTCGTCATTACCTCATTCCTCAGAAACTTTGTTTGTATTCAGATGTTGTGAATAGGGCTCAATTATTACAACGAGATAATGAGTCTGTTCAACCAAGGGACAACAACCGATAAAATGATAATAGTCGTACCGATGGCAACAGTCATCGGAACAATGATAACCAGCAGGGAGGAAATTATCATGCCAGAGGCGGTAACCACTCCGGTGGTAATCATGGCCATGATAATAGAAGAAGTGAGTCATGGGGAAATTTCAGAAAGAGAAGGAACAACAATGACAACGTAAAGACGTCGGCAGCAGCACCAGCAACCGTTTCTCGGGAAGGAGAACGACCACCAGTTAGATGCTACAGATGCAGAGAGGAGGGACACATTAGTCCAAATTGTACACAGCCTTCCAAAGTGTGTTTCAGTTGTGGGAAGGATGGTCACATAGCTCGATTTTGTCCTGTAGTGAAATCAAGTCCAGCGGGGACGGTGACACCAAAGGCTGTCCCAGGCAAGTCAAAGTCGGTGGTCCAGGGAAGAGCTTTTGTCGTGACTACCCAAAAAATGAGGAACCCGAACGAAGTTATCACGGGTAAGATAATCATAAACTCTTGTGAAGTCTATACCTTATTAGATACCGGTTCTACCCATTCTTTTATTTCACCTGCTTGTGCTCAACGTTTGAACTTGACCCCTTAGAAATTAAACTTTGATTTATCTGTTGAAACTCCGTTAGGAGAAACCTTCGTTACATCCACATGCAGTTTACAAATCTTGTTTGATTCAAATTGGCACCCTCACATTACCTGTTGATCTCATCTCTTTGAAAATACTTGCATTTGATGTGATTTTAGGAATCGACTGGTTAACCATTCATCATGCTAAAATTGATTATTTTCGTAAGGTTGTTAGCTTTCATATTCCTAACCAACCTGTTATGCGAATTCAAACAACCAAACCACTAAAATCAATCAATGTCATTTCAAATCATAAAGCTATTCGTTTATTGAAAAATAGATGTCAAGCTTTCTTAGCCCATGTCACCGATTTAAACAAGAATACGTCGAATTTGAATGATATTTCTATGGTTAATAAATTCCCTGATGTATTTCCTGAAGAACTTTTTGGCCTACCCCCAGAACGTGAAGTTGAATTCTTTATTGACATTGAACCTGGTATAAGACCCATTTCAAAAATCCCATATCGAATGGCTCCCCTATTGAACTTCGGGAGTTAAAGGTCCAATTACAGGAGTTGTTAAACATCGGCTTTATACGTCCTAGTACATCGCCTTGGGGTGCTCCTGTTTTTTTCGTAAAGAAGAAAGACGGAAGTATACGACTTTGTATTGACTATCGGGAGTTGAACCATGTCACCATCAAGAATAGGTATTCGTTACCTCGCATTGATGACCTGTTCGACCAGTTGCAAGGTGCGCAATTCTTCTCAAAGATCGATCTTCGTTCCGGATATCATTAGTTAAAGATTAAAACTGATGACATTCCAAAGACTGCATTCAGAACTCTATACGGGCATTATGAATTCTTAGTCATGTCTTTTGGATTGACTAATACTCCTGCTGCTTTCATGGATATAATAAACCGTGTATTCAAGGAATATTTAGATCATTTTGTGGTTGTCTTTATTGATGACATCCTCATTTACTCCAAAAGCCGTGAAGTTCATGAACAACACTTGAATCTGATACTCCAAAAGCTTCGTGAAAATAAGCTATATGCCAAGTTGAAGAAATGCGAGTTCTGGATTGAGGAAGTAGTATTCCTTGGGCACGTGGTATCGAAACATAGAATATCAGTTGACCCGACGAAGATTGAAGCAATACAAAGTTGGGAGCAACATAAGTCAGTAACCGATATACGTAGCTTTCTGGGCTTACCTGGTTATTATCGGAGATTCGTGGAAGGATTTTCTCGAATCGCTACTCCATTAACTCAACTGACTCGAAAAGATACAAAATTCAGATGGAGTGAGGAATGTGAGAAGAGTTTCCAGGAACTCAAGAGAAGACTCATTTCGGCACCTGTTCTGACAATACCATCTGGTTCGGATGGATTTGTCATCTACAACGATGCGTCAGGCAAAGGGTTAGGATTTGTTCTCATGCAACATGGAAAAGTCATAGCCTATGCCTCACGACAACTCAGACAATATGAGAGGAATTATCCTACTCATGATCTAGAGTTGGCAGCTGTCGTTTTCGCGTTGAAGATTTGGAGACACTACCTGTATGGGGAGAATATGGAGATCTATACGGATCATAAGAGCCTTAAATATATCTTCACCCAAAAGGAACTCAACATGCTGCAATGATGTTGGCTCGAGCTGTTGAAAGATTACGACCATACCATCCAATACCATCCTGAAAAAGCGAACGTGGTAGCTGACGCATTGAGTAGAAGATCATATGCGGGAACGAGTGCGATGCTGTCAACACAAAAACCCATTTTGAATGACTTACAAAGGATGGAGATAGAGTTAAAGACTCTAGGGATCCACGTGAAGATAGCAAATATACGCGTAGAACCAGCTTTAATTGATAAAGTTAAAGCTGCTCAAGCTACAGACCCGGAGCTGATGAATATGATGAAGAAGGTGCAAGAAGGTGCTATTCCAGAAGCAAGAATCGACGAAGAGGGAATACTTCGAGTCAACTCCAGACTTTGTGTTCCTAACGACTCTGATCTGAAGCATAAAATCATGATAGAGGCACACAACACACCGTTTGCAATCCATCCTGGAAGTACCAAAATGTATTGTGATCTTCGACATACATTTTGGTAGAGCAATATGAAAAGAGAGATCGCGGAGTTTATCTCAAGGTGTTTAACGTGTCAACGTGTCAAGGCGGAGCATCAAGTGCCAAAAGGTCTATTGCAACCATTTGAAATTCTAAAATGGAAGTGGGAACACATCAACATGAATTTCGTTACGGGTCTTACCAAGGTTTCTCAAGGCATAGATACAATTTGGATTATTGTCGATAGATTAACCAAGTCTTCTCATTTCTTGCCTATAAGAGAGACTTATTCACTTGAACGTCTTGCTCGTATGTACATAAATGAGATTGTAAGAATGCATGGTATGCCAGTATCCATAGTTTCGGATCGAGACCCAAGATTCACTTCACAATTTTGGGTAAACTTGCAAAAAACTATGGGCACCGATTTACGATTCAGTTTTGCATATCATCCTCAAACAGACGGGTAATCGGAAAGGACTATTCAAACTCTTGAAGATCTATTGAGACTCTGTGTTCTAGACTTCAAAGGAAGTTGGGATAAGTACTTACCATTGGTGGAATTCTCCTACAGCAACAGTTATCAGGCAAGTATAGGCATGACTCCATTCGAGGCGTTGTGTGGAAGAAATGTCGTTCTCCAGTATGCTGGGACGAGGTGGGTAAAACAACATTGTTGGGACCAGAGTTAGTACATATGACTACGGAAAAGATTCAAATGATCCGGCAACGTATACAAACACCACAAGGTCAACAAAAGAGTTATGCTGATTTTCATCGAAGGGACGTGGAATTTAATGTCGGAGACCGTGTATTGTTACGTGTTGCTCCATGGAAAGGAGTTACGAGATTCGAAAAGAGAAGAAAGTTCAACCCATAATTTATCGGTCCATTTGAAATCCTCGACCAAGTAGGAACTGTGGCCTATAGACTCGCCTTACCTCCAAGCATATCTCGTGTTTATAACGTTTTTCACATATCCATGCTTCGTAAATATGTGAAAGACCCAAACCACACTATTGAATTAGAACCAGACGAGATAACCGAAGATTTAACGTATGAGGAGATACCTGTCAAGATCTTGGATAAGAAGGAACATGTTCTACGCTCAAAGGTTATAACTCAAGTCAAAGTTTTATGGAGAAACCATGATATTGAAGAAATGGCATGGGAGTTATAATCGAAAATGAAAGCAAGGTATCCTCACCTATTCGACATACCAGGTACATACGTCAATTTCGAGGATGAAATTTCATAAGGAGGAGAGGTTGTAAGACCCCAACTTTTTATGAATAAGATTTAATTTCCTCCATTTATTATTTTAATTAGTAAGGTGTTGATTTGATAAATGTGATAAGTTATGAGTGATATGTACAAATTTTACAAAGTAAACAAGTGGTCATAAAATATTCATTATGTCGAGGAATATTGGTTTGGTCGGGGAATTTTCTTTTTGTCGGGGAATATTTGTACGACGGCGCAATCATTGGTGGGCCCCATAACAAAAAACTGTCGGATGAAGAAAACGACAAGAATAAGTTTTTTAAAAATAACGACAAAACTTTTACCGTTAAAACTGTTGAAATACTCGGTGATAAAAGAACAGTAATACGCGTTGTTGCACAGTAGCACACGGTATTGCACAGTAATTCTAATTATTGATTCTTACGTAAGAAGTCACTTACTCAATAATTGTTACCGTAATTACTGTTCAATATTTTATATTAGTGAGTCAATAATTGCTACATTGATAATTGCATAATATTTTATATTATTGATTCAATAATTGCTACGTTGATATTTTATATTATTGATTCAATAATTGTCACAATAACCACTGCACAGTATTTCACATTATTAAATCAATAATTTATATTATTTGAATAATATTATTAAAGAGCATTATTGGCAATGTCTAAAAAGTTCTGTCGAGTAAAGGGATTAGGTTATATAATTGCGCGCCAATAAGGAGAAATTCTTATCGGAAAGCCCACTCTTTCTTGGGAACGACCTGGTTGTCAATATTGTGATTCTATAATATTAATTGTGAATAATAATTGATGAATAAAATAAAAACTGTTGATAAATATGATAAGTAAATATTTGTTCAATTTTGATATAAATGAAGGAATTTTTAGCACGAGACATTTGTTGAAAGTTGACATTTTATCTTCTCCGATAAAATAATTCATTCAAATATATTATTATAATATTACATTATAATAGTATAATGTGATAATATAATTTTATAATTTGAATGATAACATTATTATAATAAATTCATGGTATAAAAATAAAATGAGGTGAAAGAGAGAATAGAATTGGAATTTTTTTAATAATTATAAATGTTTTTAATATATATATATATATATATATATATATATATAAATATGTGGGTTGGCAACTCGTTGGTCCTTTGTGGTGTGCTGCTTGATTTTCAAAGTGTGGTGTGCTGAGAAGCCACCGTAGGTAAGTTTTGTCAACTTTGGTGTGCTAACATTTTTCTATAAATAAGGTGCTTAGTTAAAAATAAAAATCACACCAGAACCAGAAAATTTTCTCTCTATAATATTGAGCGTATTTCTTGTGAGTATAAGGATAATTTGAGTGTGGATAACAGCGCAAGATTTACGCAACATAATATCCGATATTCCAGTCAGATCTAGTATTCTACTAAGGTAAAGGATATTATTTTTCTCGTAAATGATATTATTTCCTTTCAATATGCATAAAGAATATTATTTTCTTTCATATTCCATATTATGAAAGTGATAATATTTTATTTTATATTCCTAAATTTAAACTTACTACGGTAGTATTGCTTCGATAATTCCTGAAATGATTAGAAATTCCTTGAGTTTTGCGCTTCATCTAATATCATTTCACTGGAATATTGGTCTGAACTTTCTTATGAAATTTATATCTTTTCATGTCGAGATACTATTCATTCGGGTACTATTCACAAAAAAAATTTATTTTTTCTCTGTCCAAATTATCTTTGATTGGATCCATGTTTTGATCTCTATATTGACAACTTGGATATTCTTGAACTCTAGATAAATTGAATTATAAATATCTAATTTTTATCCTTTATCTCACTAGATTCGTTATTCATATCATTTTTCATCATCCTCGGTCTTAAATTATGGTGAAAGTTATCTTTGGCCCATAGTGCAAAGATGAACTGTTGATTGATGAATATCTTTGGCCCGTAGTGCAAATATGAGCTGTTGATTTATGAATATCTTTGGCCCGTAGTTCAAAGACGGACAGGTGTTTGGCATGATCATGACCACTGGTGATACAAACAAATATCCTTGGCCCGTAGTGCATAGATAATTCGTTGATTGAAAATATTATTGATTGGTGTTATAGGGATAAAATATTGATGATGGACTTTTATATCATAGAAAATAGTAGACATCATTCTCTACTTAACTCTTCTAATGAATTGTTATTTCCACTGTAGTTGTTGATCTAAAACTTGTTGTCCATCATATTTTATTTGATTTATTGAAGGCGAACGATAATTTATTCTTCATTATCTTAGTCATAATACTCTTTACTGAGCTAGTTGAGCTCACCCTTTTCTTCCATTGTTCTCTTCAGGAAATGAGAATATCGCGGGGACTTGTCGGGGGAATGGAGTGATGGTCCGAGATAGAGCTGTAGAATTCCTCACTATTTTATGAAATAGTGTGATAATAATTATAATGAGGACTTATTTGAGTGTTTATATTTTCGTATTATATATGATCTGTATTGAAGCTCACAATTTGTGTGGTCGTATTTTGCACGACCGTTGGTTATAAGAAGATTTGTATTCGAATTCTGTACCATGTATTGGCGACTCATAATGGGTTGTGTGAACCTATTTTGGGAGCGTCACAAGGTTGAATCAAAGTGGTTAAGTGATTATTTCATATATACCGAGCTCATAACAAAACACAAATATGTCTTGCCACATACGCAAGTCAAAGTAATGTCACACAGGCAAATCACACATTGGATCACAAATCCAAATTCATGCTAATCAGAAGGTGTGTCTAGCACAAACATCATCAATCCGTAAAACTGAATAGAAACAAGAGCCAACCCATACGCATCCATAACAAACATATCAAATGGTCAAAACTCACACACACTCATAGCAACACATACAAAAGGATACGCTTTGGACTGATCACACTGTCACGGAAGGTGTCATGGTTCGGTGCTAAGAGACATGCATGTGATACCCCCCCACAAGGGGGGTTTAGCTCAGGTATACCCTATCGCTTATATTACAAAGATATGATGTCACAACACATACGACATAATATATACTAACAAAAATGTTCTAAACGTACATGTTGAGCCATATCAAATCATAAACACAATGCCTCCAAAAGAAGGTAATAACATGTACCGCTCTACAAAGATCAATAAAGTTCTATGCATGAAGAACAAATTCAAAAGATTATAAAATATGAAATTCGGATCTAGACCAAACTAAAGCAAAATATTGACTTGATTAGAAACAAAGCAATTAAGCGAGTATCCCAAATTTAAGAATACAAATAAATCAATATAATGATAGTATCGCTAAAGAAATATAGAATATGTTTAAATTAAAATAAAAAATTAAGAGATCAAATTATATAATAAAGTCAAGGTAGCAAATTATATCAAATTTCTATTCAAGAGTAACAATATAAATATAAGAAAAATATAACATCATTACATCAACCTTTCAAGACTTCCCCACTCACGAAAATTAGGCCGACCAAACTACCACTAACTTCAGAAAAGGATTCCCCACTCACGAAAAGTCAGATCTGATGGCTCCAGAGCGTGAGAGCTTGTCTGGCGGCGAAAAACCTTTCAAGACTTCCCTTGTATCCTTTGCCCACCTCACACCAATAATTTATTTTTCTCTCTTTAATTTTTTTCAGATCTAATCCCTTTACCCCTCCAAGAACTCATCCGATTTCCTTCTCTAAAAACCAACCACCTCTCTCTCTATCTCCCTAGAGTTTTCTCTCACAATCACATTCATAGTGAGATGGAGCAGCTGAACCACTTTAGCCATGAACATCCACTGATCCTTATTGAGCTCAATGAAAATCATGCTGAGGCAGATGTTGTTTGCTATGGGTGCAATACAACAATAACCAAAGGCAGCTTCACTTATACTTGCAATAGTAGTAGTAGTCAAGGTGGTTGTGACCATATCTTTCTGCACAAAACCTGCTCAGAATTGCCGCAAACAGTAGAACACCCTATGCACCTAGAACACCCAGTTAATCTCAGCTCCCGCCCACATTATAATAACAAATCTTGCATTTGTAGCATATGTAGGGAATCTAGCTGGAAATGGTTCACTTATGAATGTATTCCTTGCGAGTTTGACGTCTGCTTGAGATGCGCTTTAGAGGAGTATGTGTTTAAACAACAAGAACGCAGCTTTCGACATGAAAGTCACAAGCAGCACACATTAACCCTTGTACAAAGGACAGCCTTGTTCCAATGTGATGCTTGCGACTGTAAAGATGATGACTTGTCCTATGTATGTACCACTTGTCCATTTTGGATTCACAAGAGTTGTGCTTCTGCTCCGAGTACCATGGAGTATTGTAGATTCCACGATCACCCTCTCCGCCTGGCCTACTCTCTTCCCAAACAATTTCGCACTTTTCAGCAACTCTGCAGCATCTGCGGTGGCGAAGTGCGCCATTACAAGTGGCTTTATTATTGTGCCAATTGCAGATTTTTTGCGCATATCAAATGTGCTACATCAACTCAGATAGAGTCGTCTATGATGTGAGTTTTATGACCACCACTATTTCTTTATTAAACATGAAAAAAATGTCAGTATCTAGATATAGATACGTAGTTTATCTGGACAAAAGATTGGTGAATTATACGGTATAAACCATCAATGTTTTGTCTAGTTGCCTAGTACTACTCGCTGAACATTAGTTCCGTGTGTTTAGTTTCTATTCCTTAGTTTCTATTCAGGCACGGCCATTTTTAACATTCGTAAACTTTTGGTTTCAGATCTATTAAGAATGCTGAAGATGTTGAGAAAAATCATCTTGATGAGTCTAATATGGTACACTTCCCGCTGACTGATGCCGTAGAGAAACAATTTATCAAGGCAATTAGTCTCACAGATGATACAGCTATAAAAGTGAGTTGTAAAGAGAGAAGATTCATACGACAATATAGGTAATGTATTTTGGATTTGGAAAATGAGTTTGTTTTTATTTAGTTAAAAGATTCTTCAAACAAATTGTAGTTAATTAGTTTATCCAACAACACTTTCTTTCCTTCCGTTTTCCATTTTATTTTTCAAACAAACAATAGTTAATAAATATATTGTATTTATAAAAAAATTATTTTTAAAACTGCATCTATAATTTAACAAACTGTATGTATAAATTTTACAACTTAAATCTTGCAAATTATAAATTATATCATAAATTATAAATTTTACGTCTTAAATTTTACAAATTATATCAAAACTTAAAATTTTCAAATTATATTTATAATTTTTTAATTTTATTTATAAATATTTATAATTTTAAACTGTATTTATAATTTTATACTGTATTTCTAAGGTATTAGTTACTTTTTTTAAAGGGCTAAAAATTATTATATTTATAATTTTTTATAATTTTTTTCTTTGAGCGTCAAATCATAAATATTGTGGTACTTGGTGTAACGGAACTGTAAATAACCCTTTTTTAAATAAAGTCAAACCGTATATTTATACGGTCAACTGGTATTAAATACACAAGACCCGATCAGATTCTTAGGCGGGTCGGGTATTCCGGCCAATTTTGGCCGGATTCTGAAATTGGGGGCTAAATTATATCAAATTATGTACTTGATGTAGTAAATTATAAGCCAAAATTCTCTGTGAGCCGAATTATGAATTTGATGGTATTTCATGTAACAGAAATATAATTAGCCCTTTAAAAAAATAACTACCAAACATTGATTATTATTTTTAATTTTTGAAATTAGTTATCATTATTATATAGTAAAAGACTAAATTATTTTATAATAAAATACTAATATCAAATTAAAAACAAAAGCTTCCAATTACCGATTAAAGCTCCTTGTACATCAACAACACAATCTCACCTTCACCTCCATTTCAATCCAAATTGTTATTGCACCTTATTCTATATTTTGGAGACTTAATTTTTGTCAAGTTTGGGATTGAATAAAACCTATTAGTGGATATAATTGAAGTAAATATAAAGGTGTAATTCGTTTCCCTAATTGTGGAGAATAAGAGAGAACTTCGTTTGATTTGTGTAGAAATAATTTGATTTGTGCCTATAATGAGACATTTAATAATGTGCAAAGTTGTTTGATAAAACTAATTCTTCCTTGTCCCATTTAATAGAAAAGTCTACTAGTTATTTTATAAGTACAAGTGGTGCAGTCTTATTTTATTTTGGAACACAAGAAAAATAGTGAGAACTATTCAAATTCTATCTAACTATTAATTATTACTAATGCATGTGTAACTAATTACATATTAGTACTAATTAGTGTAGTTAAATAGAATTTAATAGTTATAATGTGTAACTTACAATGTATATGTTGATATATATATATATATATATATATATATATATAAGTTTACATATAAGATTTTGCATATGTATTTTTCTCTCTTTTCTAACTTCTCCAATTTTTCTACAAACAAATAACTACTACAAAGCAGTGTTCTAATGGAATTTTCTGTGAATTGCTATCACGGATAATTCACCAAGGCTTGACATATATCCTGGAGGTATATCATCTTCAACCCTTAACAAATCAATCGTGGTGGGGGCGATAAAGACTTAAGAACAAGGATCACTAGTGTCATGTCTTCTACAACGATTTTGACTCTACGAAGCTACGGCTCTAACAATCTTAAGGTCTTTATATGTTCATTGGAGTCATGATTTTGGTGAGATGGAAGACAACACGATTTTCAAAGATAAGCTAGTGTCATTTTTCTTATATCTATTTTATCAATGGAGTTTTATGATAATTAGTAATAGTTTAGATATTAAACTAATTATTTTTATTGATAACTCCTATTAGAAGATGGATCATGACGAAAAATGAAAGTGAACAAGACTTGCAATATACAAGTTTGTAAATTGATGTGGAGGAGATGAAGTCATCATGGAAAAATACCAAATGTAGCCTAGAAATTTTTCTAAAGAGACTATGGTGTTCTTCGGATTTAATCCAAAAGGTATGTTTTTTAACATTTGTCTTTATTTTTATAAATGATAATTGTGTATCATTTTGTATATGTATATACTTGAAAGTATATTTATGATGTATTATATTATGTGTAGATGATATTGTATGCTTGAGTATTATTTTACTTACATTTTGTTGTAATAAATTATTTAATTAGTTTTGTGGGATAGGAAAAGTAATTAAATTTTTTTTTCATGATAGAATAAATTTAATTTTATGCATATATATTTTGGTTATAATATTGTATAAGTAGATAAAATATTATGATGTGTATATATATGTATGAAATTTGAGACAATTATTTTTCTTATACACTAATTGAGATTAATTTATTATGAGAAAGTTGTAGTAAAATTTGTGAAATTTACTTGCCTCTATGTAAAACAAATTAGTTTTAAATTAATTTATTTTGAGAATAAAGTAAATTTATGTTCTTCTTGAACAAAATTACGCATATAAAGTTTGAGATAATATTTAGTGTGTAATATTACTTGGTATTTGTATGCATGAATTTTGAGATAAATTACTTTGTTTGTGGATAATAAATTAATTATCAACTAATAGTTAGAAGATATATTGTAGAAGTAGTTTTGGTTGAGTAAATCTTGTATACAATATGATTATGATGTTAAGAAAACACTTAGAAATATTATTGGTAGTATTTTTGGGATAATCACAATTGGTATATGTTGATTTATTTTTATGTGCAATTCTTGTCCAAGAACTATTAAATTTTAATGTGATTATATGAATTTTGTATATTACAATTAAGATAAATATTTATTTTTTGATTTTTATAAATATAGTGAAGTTCAAGTATTTCATATTATTATGAGAATTGTCTTGAATTCTATATTTCTAAATTTCAAAAGATATATTGTTTATGATATTTCATGCATGTCTAAGTTGGGACAAGAAAACACTTGAAGATATACTAATTCATGTGTACGAATTTTATTTGTTTTCTACATAAATTAATTTTGTTTGTAATAAATTAATTTTTTAGAAAGTAAATATAAATTTTAAAATTTTAAGATTTATATGCAAATAAATTTGTGCAATATGATGACTTGCACTATAATTTGTATATTATACTATTTACATAGAGTCAAATGTTACGTGTTGTTATACTTGAAAAATGTATATGTATAATTTTAAGTGCTTATGTTAAATATTTTTTGGATTTGAGATTTTATGTAATTTCAGAAAATAAGAGTTTATTTTCTTATGTGGGAGTATTTTAAAAAAAAATTATGTTGAAACAATCTTTATATGAATAACTATTACATAAGATGTACAAGAACCTTTTTTTTTAGAGAAGTATTTCTTAATATTCTTATGTGGAAGTAATATTTATAGGTACATTATCACATAAATGTCAATTAATCTAAAATTTATTTTAAGTAGTGAGCATAATATTGTGAGGTGAAAATATTCAATGAGATTTCAATTATTTAAAAATGTGAGGGTGATTCTTTTAGATTTTTTTATGGACTAAATTTGGCTTATGAACTATTTGGAGCATAATTTTATGTAAGAAATAGTAAGGCTTATGGATTTCTTGTTGCGAAATTCAATTTGATTGTGTATTCCTATGAAATGAAAGTCTTTGAAACACAAATTTTTGAATAATATTGAAATATGAACTTATTTCACTTAATTAATTCTTTAAGATCCTACAAAGTTATAGGCTGAACCTAAAATGATCAATATTGATTTGGTGAAAGAAATCAATATAATAATTTGATAAATAAAATACCTATTTTATTAGCCTAAGTATGATCCAAAATATTTATAGTGATTGAATTCAATAGTGAGATTGAAAATAAGATATAAATATTAAAGTAGATACATATTAGGTAATAATATATAGGTATGAGCATATTTACTTTGAGATTCTAAATTTGTTGTCTAGGAATAAATGATTCGATACTGATGACTATTTTACTATGAAAGTAAAAAAAAAATTAAAGTTTTAGACAAAAGAGTATAAACTATTTTAACACTTTAGCACAAATTATGATATAACTCTAACTCACGTTTTCAATAAATTTGATTGAGGGAGTAGATTGTGAATGAATAAGATGGTTTGTTCTTTTCGATTGAGAGGTTAATAAGTAAAATAGTTATGTACTTGTGATTTAAACTGAGAATTCGTATTTCACTTTTTTTCTATTTATCGGATATAGAATTATTTATGAGTCTATGCTAACAATATAATTTTATAAACTATAATGTGAATGTTTTTGTGTATAGTAATGATATGTTGATCATTTTACATAGTATTGTTATCGTAAACGAGATTAAGACACGTCTATTTTTGTCTTAATGTTGAAAGACTTGTAAAATTGTTGTTATCTTAGTAGGAGTTTCAACTAAACCAATTTAATCATATTGAGGGGAAAGTGAACTAAGTTTGATAACATTGAGATTGAAGAATTTAATAATTCTTTAATAGTGGTAGTACACTGGAAGGTAATTCTGATATTGCTATTGCAAATCTGAAGTACCCATGCGCTAATGTGAGCCTTATGTTTGATATGCAATGTACGAGATCAGATATTACCTACAGTTTTAAACTTAGTATACTAGTGGTTTAAAATTGGTTTTTGTTAGATTTCTCAATGTTTTATCACATAAATGTCACTTATATTTTAGTTAGAGAAATTATTAATTCACAAGTAGGTGAATTTTCACCCAACTTTGGGTATTGTTTTTTAGACGAGTAAGAAACAAATAAATATTTCTCATTTCACTGAATGGACCTAATGTTATTATCTTATGATGGAAGTTTAATGGATTATGGTGTTTGTTAAAATATTGATTGTGGCGGTCTAAAACTTCCTATTTCACTATATTGTGTTAGTGAAATTTTGTGTTAAGTACAAATTATTAATCTTAGATTCATAGCTGATTGTGATCTTGAATAAATAAGAAAATATTCACAAGAATGTGAATATATTCTTATATTTCCACAAGTATGTGGATATATTATTACTCTTAGTGAAGGGTATAATTTACTTGGAGTAGCAAGTAATACTATTGCTTAATATGATGTAGAAAGCAATTGGAATAGAAATTTGTTGTTGAAACATCAAATTGTGGCCACTTCCAAAATTGCTTAGTTCATTATGTTGTGATAATGAAATTGTTTTTGTATAAAGAATATGAAATTATGTTTAATGGTAAGTCTTGACATTTTGGTCATTGACATAATTTTCTAAGACAATTGATACAAGAAGATATCATAATATTTGTCTACGAGAAAGCCAAGTGACGACATAGCTTATCTTGTTACTAAGACTCTAACGAGAGCTTAATATGTTTGACTACTTGTGATATGGAACTTAAACCACTTGGAGTCAGGGGTGATGAGAACCCAACATATTCCTAGGTTACCCCTAATTTATAGGTTCAATGGGAAAAACAAGTCATAGTTGTTGACTGTGTTACTATCAATGTGGTTCCATATGTAGTCTAAGATAGTAACGTTTGTTGCATGACCGAGGTTGAGGTATGTATGCTCTTAACAAAGTTGTTATGTTCTTAACAATGGAAACACATATGAGACACTTTGCCTATATGAACGAGAAGTGGAGCCGCTTCTAATAGAGGGTTGTGGTTTACTCTATTAGAGGTTCATGAAACAGGGTATTGCGCATGGCCATATTAGCGCAAAGCAATTGAGAATGATCGCCGTGGTAGAAGAATTTTGTGTTTGTGTGTGACAATTCCGGTCATATCATATAGGAGTATAGAGGTTCAATCTATGGACACCATCAACTTCAATGTGACTTTGAGTTGTTTACACTAAGTGAAGGTTCAATGTTAGTCACACCTTTTATGCACACATACCTTGGACTTGTTTGATAGAATATTGTTTGAGAGAAATATAGTTTTTTCAAACAAGTAAGGGGTTGTTATTACACCTTATTCTATATTTTGAAGACTTAATTATTGTCAAGTTTGGGATTGAATAAAACCTACTAGTGGACATAATTTAAGTAAATATAAAGGTGTATATAATTTGTTTCCCTAATTGTGGAGAATAAGAGAGAATTTCATTTGATTTGTGTAAAAACCATTTGATTTGTGCCTATAGTGAGACATTTAATAAGGTGTAAAGTTGTTTGATCAAACTAATTCTTTCTTGTCCCATTTAATAGAAAAATCTACTAGTTACTTTATAAGTACAAGAGGTGTAATCTTATTTTATTTTGGAACAAAAGAAAAATAGTGAAAACTATTCAAATTCTATCTAACTATTAATTATTACTAATGCATGTTTAACTTACATATTAGTACTAATTAGTGTAGTTAAATAGAATTTAATAGTTATAAGGTGTAACTTACAATATATATGCATGTATATATATATATATATGTATGTATATGTATATGTATATGTATATGTTGATATATATACATAAGATGAGATATATGCATATGATATATATAAGTTTACAAATAAGATTTTGCATATGTTTTTTTTTTATCTTCTCCAATTTTTTTACAAACAAATAACTACTACAAAGTAGTGTTCTGTTGGAATTTTCTGTGAATTGCTATAACGGATAATTTATCAAAATTTGACATATATCTTAGAGGTATATCATCTGCAACCCTAATTAGCAAACCAATCGTGGTAGGAGCGATAAAGATCTTAAGGACAGGGATCAACCGTGGCATGTCTTCTACAACGATTTTGACTCTACGAAGCTACGGTTCTAACACAAACAAACCTTCACCACCAACTCAAAAAGAACAACACTGTTGAGATGATGATCAAATGTTATGTGACGGTTATGTGCGACCTATATTAACTGATGATCAATTCTATGATTATGTTCATTGCACTTTTTTTCTTCACAGATTATTTGGATTTGTCACATCTACCTAACATTGGTTATGAGTAAAATGCAAATGTGATTCCTGGACTATATGTGTTTTTGGATATTAAGCTCATTTTTATTAGTCAACGCGAAACAAACTTAATATTATTCAAAAATTTGGATATTGAACTCTTACGGCCACATGTGTATTGACTTGCCTACGTGGCACCGCTATGTGGACATAAACTCAAATTTCACCAAAAATTTTGTTGTTCCATGGATTTAATCCCAAAACCTCATATTTGAAATATTGGTCGTAAGACCACCCAAGCTTAACAAAAGCCTAGTTGTTTCGTTTTCCCAACAAATAAGTTATATATTTAATCAATTGATTCCTCCAATAGAAAAATAATAAAATTTTAATCTTAAGATTAATCAAGTTTATAAAATTAGAAAATAAAATAAAATATTTTATAATAAAATATGCTAAAAAAAATTAAGAAAATAATGACATTTAAACAAATCAAAAAGTTACAATTAGTTAATAAAAATTGTGTTTATCAAAAACAAAGTTACAATTAGAAAAACTAATAAAAATTATTTACAAAAATTAAAAAATTACACTTAGAAAAACTAATACAAACATTATTACAAATTAAATAACTACACTTAGAAAAACTAATAAAATTATTTTAAAAAATTAAAAATAACTTAGAAAAACAAACAAAATTATTTAAACAAATTAAATAATTATACTTAGAAAAACTAATAAAATTATTTAAACAAATTAAAAAATTACATTTAGAAAAACTAAAAAAAATATTTAAACAAATTAAAAATTACTTAGAAAAACTAGTAAAATTATTTAAACAATGAACATAATCATAGAATCAGTCAAAAAGATTTTAATATAGGTCGCACATAACCGTCACATAACATTTGATATATAGGTCAGTACATAACCGTCACATAACATTTTATACATGTTGGTTATTTTATGGATTATATTTTGGGCTGTTTTTTGATAAAAGATATGGCAGGCATAATTTATGCTGAAAATCTTTTTGACTAATAGACTTTGTCAATTGGAGCATATTAAGGAAGTTACTTATACTTAGAAGTCTGTTTGTATTTTAAATTGCCATCCTTCAAGAAAACTGATATAGCTGGAAAGTATCTTGTTTAATTTATACTAAATTGGTATATCCTAATAAAAATGTTTTCCTATGAAATCGATTCTGATTCGAATTGAATTGTTTTACTTATACTTACTTCTAAGTATAAGTAACTTCCTTAATATGCTCCAATTGACAAAGTCTATTAGTCAAAAAGATTTTCAGCATAAATTATGCCTGCCATATCTTTTAGCAAAAAACAGCCCAAAATATAATCCATAAAATAACCAACATGTATAAACATATTTACAATATATTATTTTCAACAAACCATTACAAAATCAATTCAGCCCACTTAATAATTTATAATCTTTAGCAAATTGATTCGAATTCTGATATTGCAATGAACATAATCATAGAATTGATCATCAGTTAATATAGGTCGCACATAACCGTCACATAACATTTGATCATCATCTCAACAGTGTTGTTCTTTTTGAGTTGGTGGTGAAGGTTTGTTTGTGTTAGAACCGTAGCTTCGTAGAGTCAAAATCGTTGTAGAAGACATGCCACGGTTGATCCCTGTCCTTAAGATCTTTATCGCTCCCACCACGATTGGTTTGCTAATTAGGGTTGCAGATGATATACCTCTAAGATATATGTCAAATTTTGATAAATTATCCGTTATAGCAATTCACAGAAAATTCCAACAGAACACTACTTTGTAGTAGTTATTTGTTTGTAAAAAAATTGGAGAAGATAAAAAAAAAAACATATGCAAAATCTTATTTGTAAACTTATATATATCATATGCATATATCTCATCTTATGTATATATATCAACATATACATATACATACATATATATATACATGCATATATATTGTAAGTTACACCTTATAACTATTAAATTCTATTTAACTACACTAATTAGTACTAATATGTAAGTTAAACATGCATTAGTAATAATTAATAGTTAGTTAGAATTTGAATAGTTTTCACTATTTTTCTTTTGTTCCAAAATAAAATAAGATTACACCTCTTGTACTCATAAAGTAACTAGTAGATTTTTCTATTAAATGGGACAAGAAAGAATTAGTTTGATCAAACAACTTTACACCTTATTAAATGTCTCACTATAGGCACAAATCAAATGGTTTTTACACAAATCAAATGAAATTCTCTCTTATTCTCCACAATTAGGGAAACAAATTATATACACCTTTATATTTACTTAAATTATGTCCACTAGTAGGTTTTATTCAATCCCAAACTTGACAATAATTAAGTCTTCAAAATATAGAATAAGGTGTAATAACAATCCCTCACTTGTTTGAAAAAACTATATTTCTCTCAAACAATATTCTATCAAACAAGTCCAAGGTATGTGTGCATAAAAGGTGTGACGAACATTGAACCTTCCCTTAGTGTAAATAACTCAAAGTCACATTGAAGTTGATGGTGTCCATAGATTGAACCTCTATACTCCTATATGATATGACCGGAATTGTCACACACAAACACAAAATTCTTCTACCACGGCGATCATTCTCAATTGCTTTGCGCTAATATGGCCATGCGCAATACCCTGTTTCATGAACCTCTAATAGAGTAAACCACAACCCTCTATTAGAAGCGACTCCACTTCTCGTTCATATAGGCAAAGTGTCTCATATGTGTTTCCATTGTTAAGAACATAACAACTTTGTTAAGAGCATACATACCTCAACCTCGGTCATGCAACAAACGTTACTATCTTAGACTACATATGGAACCACATTGATAGTAACACAGTCAACAACTATGACTTGTTTTTCCCATTGAACCTATAAATTAGGGGTAACCTAGGAATATGTTGGGTTCTCATCACCCCTGACTCCAAGTGGTTTAAGTTCCATATCACAAGTAGTCAAACATATTAAGCTCTCGTTAGAGTCTTAGTAACAAGATAAGCTATGTCGTCACTTGGCTTTCTCGTAGACAAATATTATGATATCTTCTTGTATCAATTGTCTTAGAAAATTATGTCAATGACCAAAATGTCAAGACTTACCATTAAACATAATTTCATATTCTTTATACAAAAACAATTTCATTATCACAACATAATGAACTAAGCAATTTTGGAAGTGGCCACAATTTGATGTTTCAACAACAAATTTCTATTCCAATTGCTTTCTACATCATATTAAGCAATAGTATTACTTGCTACTCCAAGTAAATTATACCCTTCACTAAGAGTAATAATATATCCACATACTTGTGGAAATATAAGAATATATTCACATTCTTGTGAATATTTTCTTATTTATTCAAGATCACAATCAGCAATGAATCTAAGATTAATAATTTGTACTTAACACAAAATTTCACTAACACAATATAGTGAAATAGGAAGTTTTAGACCGCCACAATCAATATTTTAACAAACACCATAATCCATTAAACTTCCATCATAAGATAATAACATTAGGTCCATTTAGTGAAATGAGAAATATTTATTTGTTTCTTACTCATCTAAAAAACAATACCCAAAGTTGGGTGAAAATTCACCTACTTGTGAATTAATAATTTCTCTAACTAAAATATAAGTGACATTTATGTGATAAAACATTGAGAAATCTAACAAAAACCAATTTTAAACCACTAGTATACTAAGTTTAAAACTGTAGGTAATATCTGATCTCGTACATTGCATATCAAACGTAAGGCTCACATTAGTGCATGTGTACTTCAAATTTGCAATAGCAATATCAGAATTACCTTCCAGTGTACTACCACTATTAAAGAATTATTAAATTCTTCAATCTCAATGTTATCAAACTTAGTTCACTATCCCCTCAATATGATTAAATTGGTTTAGTTGAAACTCCTACTAAGGTAACAACAATTTTACAAGTCTTTCAACATTAAGACAAAAATAGACGTGTCTTAATCTCGTTTACGATAACAATACTATGTAAAATGATCAACATATCATTACTATACACAAAAACATTCACATTATAGTTTATAAAATTATATTGTTAGCATAGACTCATAAATAATTCTATATCCGATAAATAGAAAAAAAGTGAAATACTAATTCTCAGTTTAAATCACAAGTACATTACTATTTTACTTATTAACCTCTCAATCGAAAAGAACAAACCATCTTATTCATTCACAATCTACTCCCTCAATCAAATTTATTGAAAACGTGAGTTAGAGTTATATCATAATTTGTGCTAAAGTATTAAAATAGTTTATACTCTTTTGTCTAAAACTTAATTTTTTTTTTTACTTTCATAGTAAAATAGTCATCAGTATCGAATCATTTATTCCTAGACAACCAATTTAGAATCTCAAAGTAAATATGCTCATACCTATATATTATTACCTAATATATATCCACTTTAGTATTTATATCTTATTTTCAATCTCACTATTGAATTCAATCACTATAAATATTTTGGATCATACTTAGGCTAATAAAATAGGTATTTTATTTATCAAATTATTATATTGATTTCTTTCACCAAATCAATATTGATCATTTTAGGTTCAGCCTATAACTTTGTAGGATCTTAAAGAATTAATTAAGTGAAATAAGTTCATATTTCAATATTATTCAAAAATTTGTGTTTTAAAGACTTTCATTTCATAGGAATACACAATCAAATAGAAGTAAGTATAAGTAAAACAATCCAATTCGAATCAGAATCGATTTCATAGGAAAACATTTTTCTTAGGATATACCAATTTAGTATAAATTAAACAAGATACTTTCCAGCTAGATCAGTTTTCTTGAAGGATGGCAATTTAAAATACAAACAGACTTCTAAGTATAAGTAACTTCCTTAATATGCTCCAATTGACAAAGTCTATTAGTCAAAAAGATTTTCAGCATAAATTATGCCTCCCATATCTTTTATCAAAAAACAGCCCAAAATATAATCCATAAAATAACCAACATGTATAAACATATTTACAATATATTATTTTCAACAAACCATTACAAAATCAATTCAGCCCACTTAATAATTTATAATCTTTAGCAAATTGTCATCATTAAAATTACAAAGTATAAAAACTAACATTTTGCCCCTTTTTGATGATGACAATATATTAAATTTTGTAATCTACATGCTCTTCCTAAGTATATGGCTCCCCCTTAATTTATGCATATAATAAATATGATATCCAAACATATTATAACCAACATAACCAATAGATATCATAATATTTAAATCCAAACAATTAATCAAATCTCAATAGCAATCAAATCCATATTCCAACACAATATAGTATCTCAATACCAACAGGAATACCAAGAATACCAAATATCTCTCGCTCTTTGTCATTATCAAAAAGAAATAAATCATCAATTTAGTTATATCTTTCCCCCTTTGTCATCAACAAAATATAATTCATATCAATTTAGTTGAATTTAGATATCTCACCCTCTTTGTCAATATTAAAAGAAATAAGCACAAGGATAAAGAATAACACTAGAGCAAGCTTATAACAAAATCACATATAGCAAAAAAATAATATGATACCTTTGATTTGTTACCTATATATCAACATTGTTGTTACCAGTAGTAAGATTGATAGATGTGCTCCTTAGTGTAGCTTTGGATTTTGTATTTTCATAATCAAAAATGTCTTCAAAAGCACTTCTTGTGGACATTATACGGTTGAGGTTTTTAAAGCTCAGGTTAGGAGGATGTTTTTTCATTGTTCTAGTTGTTCTTGAAAATTGGCATTGGTCATTTGCTCTTCTGGTTCGTGTTCTGGTATGTCATATTCTGCTTCTGAAATTTCGTCTGTTTTGTCTTCTAAAGCAGACGGGTCGAGCTGTCTGGATTTAGGTATCTGCATATCTGAGTTCTCTTATAAAACAGACGGATTAGGCTGTCTGATTTCATCTGTCTTTACTTCTGATGCAGACGGGTCAAGCTGTCTAGATCAAGCTATTTGTTTTCCAAATTCCAAATCATTTATTTGTTTTCCTGCAAAGTCTCCATCCTCTTCTTTTGATAGATTAAGGTCAAATTTATCAAATATAATATGAACATATTCCTCTACCTTTTATCAAGATTATCATGTGTATTAAATAAGGAGCATTTAACACAATAAAAGCTTTAGAATAAATGATGTATGAACCTTTATAATGCAAAATTCATAGAGTTTTCATAATAATATATCTAATTAAAACTCAATTTAAAATATGAGGTACTTACAGATTCCCCCAAATGATTTATAGGTAACTTACTCTCTCAAAATAAAGTATTATTCGTCTCCTTTTTGACCTTAAGACATCTACAAAATGAACAAATAGTCTCTACCTTTTTGGTACCTAAATCTTCTTGGATCCTTTTGGGTTAGTAGCATATAAATCACATTTCTTTACCCAAATTTATTTTATTCTAATTTTATTATAATTAGAATCAAAATGACCTTTAAAACAATATTTTTTACAAGTAACAAACGGTGAACAATAAAGTGGCTTAAACCTTGGTTTACTATTTATCATTCTAATGTTATCATTAGTTCTATTTTTCACATTTTTAATAGGATTATACCCAATTCCTTGTTTATCAAGACTAGACCTTTGTGACGCTAACATAACATTTAGGTTTTCTACTCCTAGCACAAATTTAGCGAGATCATTTTTTAAAGATGATATTTGAGCATTTGTTACATTATCATCATGTTGCACATTCATCATTTTTCCATCATTAGAAGAATCTATGCATGCATCTCTCATTTTCAAATTTTCTTTTAAAAGTTCATTTTCATATGTAAGATATTCATTTTCTTTTCTTTTTTTAATAAGCAACTTAACTTCATTCATTAGCTCATTTATGCAATTCTTAAAATAGGCAGTTTTCTTTTTAAGTTGTTGATTTTTATTTTGTAAAGCAAGATAATAAGATGTAGATATTTAAAAAGCTTCTTGAAAATTTGTTACCTCAAGTTGATCATCATCTTCTAGTCCCATGAAATAGAATTGGACAATTTCTTCTTCTTGTTCTCTGTTTTGGACTTACTCACTGAAGTTGAACTTCTTTTTTGATTCATCCTTTGTTTCTTCTTTTGAAGTAGTCTCTCGAGTTTTCTTGAGAGCATTTTAACTTCTTCATCAAAATCACTTCCATTGTTGCTCTCGGCTTGAAGTGTCAATGTCTTCTTTATTGGTGTCTTATCTTCATCATCATACCTTCTTAGCTAATTTTCAAATTCTTCAAACTCTCCAAATAAGGTGAGAGTTTCCATAGCACAAATTGTTGTTGAGTCTTGAAGAGTTGTGAGTTTTGGAGCGAACCGTTTGGGCATGATTCTCAACAACTTTCTATTGATTTCCTTTTGTTCAATTTTTCTCCCTAACATACTGAAAGAGTTCATTAGTGTGAGGAACCTTGCTTGAGCTTCATTGATTGTTTCATACTTTTCTAACTTGAATAGCTCATAGTCTTGCATTAGCATACTCAACTTCACCTCTTTGACTTTGGAAGTAACTTCGTGGCTTGTCAAGATAGTATCCCAAATTTCTTTTACTTTGTTACATGCTGAAACTTTAACAATTTTAGCTTGGGCCATTCCGCTTAGCAAAGTGTTCATGGCTCTTGAGTTGTAGGAAAACATGTAGCTTTCGTTTGCATCCATTTCCATAAGAGTCTTTGGTCTGCCATCATCATGTCTTGGAATGATAGGTCCATTATCAACTACCCACCATTCTCATGGGTCTCTCTTGAGATAAATCTTCATTCTGAATTTCCAGAAGTTTACGTTCTCGCTTCCTATCAATAGAGGTGGTCGACTTGTGGATTGACCTTCTTGAAAATTGAGGTGTGTAATAGAATATTTCCCTACGACCTGCAAAGATCAATATTAGTAGAGCCTCGCTCTGATACCAAATGTAATTATGTAAATAAGCACACCTAAAAGGGGGTAAATAGGTGTAAATACTAAAAGTGATCTACATTGGTCAAATTTTAAGTTTTCCTGCTACAGGCTATAATCGAGGCAAGTAAACCTGTTTGTTTTAGTGTCTGTTCTTCGTCAGTTATAATCGGACATTTAACTCTGTCTGTTTTAGTGTATCTTCAAGCACGAACTGAAACTTAAATATGCAGAATACAAATGCAAATTAAAGAACAGAGCAAAACCTAAATCACACCAAGATTTGTACGTGGTTCAGCCCTTACCCTCTAGTCTAATGACCTACATCCACGTCCAAAACCAAATTGTATTGGAGACTCACTTTATTCAATTTAATATTAAAAAGCTTACACAGAAAACTCCATGTTCAAAGAATTTCAAATCTGATTTGGACATCAATGCCCCCTTTGCACCTCTGCAACTTTTGCACCTCTGCAACCTTTCTCACCACTGAGACCTTTGAAGATTTTTTTGGACCGACTAACTATTACAAGAGAACCCAAGCCACACTCGGCTTGTACCCAGATTATAAAGGTTTTGAAAGAGTACAATTTTCAGCTCAAAAAGATTTAAGAATGATATAATCAATAGTTGAAATAACACTAAATAAGCTCTCTAATGTATTATCAAATAGGTTGCAGCTTCAAGTGTCGCCTCTTCTTCAATAGCCAAGCATGAATATATATAGGATAGATAGCAACGGCTAGTTCAAACTGTTAGCAAGGATGGCTCAATGAAGAATAATAATATCAGCAAACTGTTATAGCTAACAACTAAAATATCTTTCTAAATTAGCATATTAAAGATATAAATATAAGAGATGCTAATTTAAAGGAGTCAAAAGGATATTAAAAATAAGATAAAAGAGACTACATATATATAATAGCATGTTTCCTTAAAAGAATGCAATATCAAATCAAAACAGTTTCCTTAGCTAAACCAACTCCTTAAAACACTCCGATTCAAATCAGAATTGATTTCATAGCAAAACAGTTTTATTAAGATGTACCCATTCAGCATATATTAAACAAGATAATTTCCAGCTATATCAATTTTCTTGAAGGATGACAATTTAAAATACAGACTTCTAAGTATAGGTAACTTCCTTAATATGCTCCATTTGACAAAGTCTGTTAGTCAAAAAGATTTACAACACAAATTATGCCCGTCATATCTTTTAGCCCAAAATATAATCCATTCAATCTATAAAATAACCAACATGTATAAACATATTTACAATATATTATTTTCAACAAATCATTACAAAATCAATTCAGCCCATTTAATAACTTATAATCTCTAGTATATTGTCATCATTAAAATTGCAAAGTATAAAAACTAACAGTAGAGCACTATTAAAAGAATAGCCCAATATTTATTTTTGCATTACTATAAAGTCGTTAACACAAATCATATGAAAATTTGGATATATACTCTCCTATTTCTATTTGAAAATTTGGTTGATTTGCTCTAGAAACTAGGGATTTGGATTTCAGCAGTTGGTCTCTGAGGAAATAGACCCTAATTACTGGTTCTATTTTTGGTGGTGCTTGCAATCAATCATTTCATCTAAGTTGCCTTCCTCCATATTATGGTTTCGACTCTGTATGAATGTTCTTTATTTCCGCTTACAATGAAGCACAAATTGGATCCTCACCCCATAATTTTACTAGATCGCATACCACTCGACTTTGATTACATTTTACAGAATTAATTCCATGAATTACCCATTATTCTACTGTGGGATATATAGAGACGCTATTTGACATGAGAAAAGTTATTTGCCAAGATTCAATATAATTTATGTTTTGGTATTTATGGACAATTTAAATATTTGATGTATTTTTATTAATTAATTAATAATCAGGTAGGTTTAATTATGTGGCTCTGTTTATGTTTTGGACTTACTTTTTAAGTTTATTGGATTTTATTTATTTTTAGGATTTAAGTAGTATAAATCTTAGAGTTATTAGTATAAAACAACACCTCTTATTATTTCTGATTTCATAAATATTGTGGTTTCTTATAGTCAATTTATCCAATTTTGTGAATTCATGTGATTGCAAAGATACATAAATTCAATTCATGTGATTGTTTCTATTCTCTTTTCTGTCTTCCGTTGTATCAGTGGGTATAGAGGCTGGGAGTTAGTCCACGACAAAGATGATTCTACTGATTAAGCAAGAGACGTCCCACTTCGATGTCAGTGTGAAAGAGAATGATATCGATCGAAACTGCTTAGCCGGATATTGCAAGCAACTGTTCGTTCATCATGGGAACTAGGTAAAACTAGTCGAATCTATCTTTTAATTTTATGTTTACTAAAAAACACTCAAAACAATTCATCTTGCAAGAAATCAATTGTTATCTCTATCACAAAAAGTTCAACAACAGTCACCATCGGAACCAAGCAGCACAAAGGTTAACAACAGTCACTAACAAAACCAAGCAGCAAAGTTAACATGATTTGATGTTGGGTTAGTATTGGAAAATTTTCAATTTGATTATTCATTGTTAATCATAAGCTTTTCCCGAGTCTTTAACAGTTTATACACTCGCATAATGTTGCCTCAAGTTCTGATTAATTACAATTTAACCATTAGTTCTCTCAATCTGGGTATCGAAAATGTCTAGAACTACAAATGCAAGAATTAAACAAGTATGGGATTATATTGACTTTCTTAAGAGTGAATGTGATTTGTTACATTATGAGATTTATGTTCGTCATCGTAAAAACTTGTTACCCCAATATGATGATCTTTTGGAGGAATTAGAGGAAGCAAAATATAGACTTGACAAGTTAAAATATTGATATCAATTTGAGAAAAGAAGAGCTAGAGACGAGCGTCAAAGGGAGATTTCTTTTCTGATCAATGAAGTTAGGTGTTGCAAGAATTTGATAGTCTGTAGGAAAAATCTTCAAGAAAATTGTAGCGTCATATCCTATTTCTCAAACATGTGATTTTCCCATTTTAATACAAAGCGTGGAAAACATAAAGGAGGTAGTTAAAGAAGCGGTTATAGTTAAAGACGAACCAAGCTTAGTGGTTGAAGAGGATCATGATTTGGAGTCAACGCGACATAAGAAAATGGATATCGTAAAAATTGAGATTGATCATGAGATTGTTCATAATCCTGTGTTCACCAACTTAGAAATTTTTGATTTTGTCATACCTAATCATTTGTTGAAAGTGCAGGTTAATATGAAAGTTTAGATTAATTCAGAATTATTTATAAAAAATTTCTTTGAGAAACAACATTATTTATACATGGCATAAAGAAGATGGTGAATGTCTATGTAACGCCCTCAAATTCGGGTCTATATCATCCAACTTAAGTCGTCAAAATACATACTACAAATACAAATTTTTCTATTTATAACTATTATAATGTCGAGCAAAATACGACAACACACTGAATCCCCAAATTTGGATCTACACCACCCTATTTGGCCGTGAAAATACGGCATTAACATGCATATTTTATGTTCTAAGTTAGTGGTGCACAAACAGACTACCTGACTTGGCCTGATCAAGGCCTGCCAAGCTTTGACCTTTGACCAAACCGGGCCCAGACTCAAATAGTAAAAGGCCTGGCCAGGCCAGATATTCAACTAAAAAACATGGCCTAAGAAGCCTGATTGGTAAGGCTAGACCAGGCCAAGGTCGGGCTGAGTTAGGCCAAGCTTTGTTTTAAGGCTTCAATGCCAATTACTCCTTATGCCAAAACTCCCCTTTATTTATAGAAAGGAGGTAGCATATGAGAGGTTATTTTAGATGATGTGGCACTTTCTCAAGTAAAGAATAGAATACATGCTCTTTCATGTTGGTTTTAGTAGTGTATTAGATATTTTCAGATGATGTAGGACTTTCTCAAGTAAAGAATAGAATACATACATCAACTTAATATTACAACAAAAATCGTCAAACTATATATTCTGGTCGGATTGCATTAGCTTCCATGAGAACTCTAGCAACAGAGTAGTGGGCAGAATTGACCAGATTTTGAATAAGAATTCACTTTGTACTTTGAATAGGGACCTAGCAAGGAAATGCAGTTGCACTTGGGGAGAGGGAGGCTACCTGTCTCCTCCTCCAAACATTCCCATCATGTCTTTAGCAGAACCCATTTGCTTCATCAAATTCTGTAAGCCACCCATTCCACCAATCTGCTTCAGCATCTGTAGATGAAGGACCTTGCTCATGTGTTGTGCATTCATGTTTCGGGACAAGGCACTCATCTCTCCCTTCTTTGGAATCTTGAGCACCTTCAGAATCATGCTTTCAATTTCCATATCTCCAACCTTATCAACACAATAATCGAAGCCTAAATTTGAATAGGAATTTTAATAGTTCTGTAAATGCTTGTGCATAGAATGAAATTCTTTTGAAGAATTTGTCATTGGTAATGGTCATTTCCCCAAAAAAATCACATATATGATTGAATATAAATAATAATTTATCTTGATAAATTGAATAGCATGTTTATAGCATATGGCAATCTAATAGCTATTTACACTGTTTTTTAAAGAACCATAGAACTTGAAAGACTAAATTGTAACTTACTAAACTCTTTTCTCCAGCATGAATATATAACTAATTTAGTGTCCATTAACTTCTCATGAGGTTTTGAAATACTTTATAATGCTACCCAACAAATTTTGTATAAATCACATTACTAAACAATAATATTTAGAATCCGCATTGTATTTTATCTATGACTAATCCACCTAAGGCCCTATTCTGTTCAATCAATCATTCAAATGCTACAGATTAAAGAGTTCAACTTGATAATTGCTATTGATGTGATAACCCCCAGGGTTTGCTTGCAAGTTTGCCTCTGTCTCAGGCCTTTGTTTTTCCACATATGGCAAGTTTAGATTGCTGAAGGAATGGAATGGATATTGTTGAGTGTATTTGTATGTTCTAATTAGTTGCAATTGATAATGAGAAGTATGAGATAAAATTTGGTATACATTACGCAATACTTCACTCAAAATACTCTTCTATCTGTCTGATAGCATTTTATAAGTTGCTTCAGTACTCTTCTCCAAATATTTTTTAATTTTTTCCAATTAAAGGCTGGGCCTGGACCGGACCAGGCTGAGTTTGACCAGGCAAGGCTCAGACCAGATCAAGGCCGGGTCGTGGGCTGCGGGCTATTTGTGCAACTCTATCCTAAGTATAATTATTGTCACATTATTTTACAATATATTGAGAACTACTACAACTACTATCTCGGACCATTACTTCATTCTCTTGTGTTATTTCATAAAGACACAATATAGATCTAGAAGGGGGGTTGAATAGATTTTTAAAAATCTTTTTTAATACTTAACTAGATTTACCTAATAATTAATTAATCAAGATTATCTATGCACAGCGAAATATAAGTTTGAAAACTTCCCTTAAAGATTTACTTAGAAATCTTAGTTCTAAATTAAGTCCTATGAATGGGCAAACACATAGCAGATATAGCACTTATAATTTGCATAATGTAAAAGACACAAGAGGTTTTAAGTGGTTCGGAGACTAAAAAACTCATACTCCACTCTTCTACTCAATGAGTAAGGATATAGGTCCAGCAGACCATTTTACATATGAATCCCTTGATTCCTTTGAGTTACAAAGTCTCAGCATCGAGTCACTAAGACTCGACAATTCGGTCACTAATGACCAGGATCTAGCGACCCCAATTCATTTCTTCAGACCAGGATCCACCAACCCTAATTCGGTCCTTCAGACCAGGATCTACCGACCCCAATTCGGTCCTTCAGACCAAGATCCAACGACCCTTCTTCCTATTTGTAGAAGTGTGTTTGAGGTGCTGCTAAGATGGCTTGAATGCTTTTCATATTATGGTACTTAACAGCATTATTGACCATCTTCTTGGTGCTTACCGAACTCTGTTGTTAAAAGTTGATTTCTTCTGATTATCAGTAGCTACTCATGATCATGGTTGATGTGCTGCTAAACTATTCAATATAGCTCCACATCTTTTGTGTTTAGCAGCCTTGAACACTTTTTGGATCGTAGATTTGTGCTCTATGTCTTTAGCTGGTTAACTCTGAGTGTTTTTGGTGAAACGTAAAGTGGTGCTTGAGATTTGCCTTCTGATCTGCCACTCTCACGTTACCAGCATCAACTGCATGGCTTCTTTATATTTACTCTTTTCAGTTCTGCCATGTCCTCCATTATCTTGGCTCTGCGGCTCTAGCTCTTTAGCTCATTGGCTCTTCTTCCCTCAAGCACATTGTTACTATACTTGGCATTACAGCTCTAGCTCACTTTCTCTTGGTGGATCATAGAGTGTACTCATGTATTATAATATTTCACTCTTTGATTTCAACGTTAATCCACTAGCTTACCAACATCAGTTGATTTGAGTTATGACTGAGCATTGCGTTTAGGCTTCACTTCTTTAGGAACTCGGCATGTTCTCAAGATCTTTTGATATACTACTAAGTTGACCTTTTGATCTCATTCTCATTCGTATTTGGCAATCTTGAACATCGCTTCAATCGAAGAGTGGACCTTACTTTATGTTTTCTCTTTTAATTTTCAGTTTTATGTTCATCTCTGATGATGATCCTTCTCTTGCGGTGTCGTTATGTGCGCATCATCTCCTTCTATCTTTCAAATGATATTTCCTTTTATAGTTTGATTGAATTATTCCCGTTGAGAAGTATTCATTGGAGCATTTAATGCTCAAATACTTTGATATCTTTGATGTTAACTTTCTAGAGATTTGTGTCACCGTACTTTCTGACTGGGACTCGTCACATCAATCAGTTGTTTTACTTGCTTTTCTGACACAATACTTTCGGCCAACTAGCCAGTAGACACGCCTTTGTTTTCTCCCAAGAATACATCTTCTAAAAGCTTGAACTCTTCTTCTTGTAACTTTCATTTGTTAGTCTTCTTGTCAAACCTGACACTGACTTTATGATCTGTCGTTCCAAGAATCGTAGTGTTGATCTTTGCATTCTTTTTTAACTTTCTATTCTTGTGTTTGTCGATAGTAGAGTGATGAAGATTGTAGACTTGTGTTCTGATCATCACTACTACTTATGAATTCAGCTTCAGTTCTGCTTTCTGATTGCTTTACAATACTTAGACTTGATGTGCATGCTCTTCTTCATTCTCTTCATATTTTAGTTGCTTTGCGAAGTTGAGAACATATTTCTGACTGAGTTGTTCCTCTTTGCTTTCAAGTACTGGCGGCTTCTTTACGAAGTTCTGATAGTTCCGCGATCTGTTTTGAGCTTTATGATCAAGCAGAATATCCTCTCATTGTAACCTTTATAGCTTTCTTCTGGAGATCTCTTCTGGTGAGAGATAAACTCATATCATCATAGTATATTCTCTTGCCATATGTTAGATTGATGGTTTAGTAAAGGTCTGAAGGTAGACATATTTTGAACATACGGTAATAGTGATTCCGGGGACGAAATCCTTATAAAGAGTGGAGAATGTAAGGACCGAGAATTTTATATGATTATATATGGATATTTTTAAGAATAAATTTTTTATGATTATTATTTACTTTAAGAATATGAGTGAATATGTTATGTGAATTAAGTAATTTAGTTAATTTATTTAATTTAAGTTAACAAAGAAATGAAAAGGAAGTCAAGAGGAATAATCAAATGGATTGAAGAAAAAGTAAGACAAGCTTATGTTGAAAATTAACATAACTTGAATATTAACCTTGAATAGTAATTAAAAAGATTTATAATCTTTAAGTGATTAAATTGATATGACTTATATAAAGTGATTATATAAATGTGTAATAATTTATCAAGCCAATTAGGGCTAAATAAGTTAAAGAATTAGTGGAATAAAAAAGAAAGCCAAGCAATGAGTATATTAAATTATTTATCAAGATATTGAACATTTTGAGACATATATTGAATAAATATGTGGATATAAGAATATAATAAATATTTATCAATGATGATAAATATGTTATGACATATGTGGGATATGTATGAGACTAAATAAATATATATATTATAAATGTGTGTATATATTTATTTATTATATATAGTGAATTAAAAAGAAAGCCTTATAACCTAATATTATATATTAGGGATAAGAATTAAGTAACATAAGGGTTATAGTTATTAAAAAATCATAGTATTTAATCTATGTACTAGAGAATTAACCCTAAGAGATTTATTTTATATATCTCAACAAATTAAATTATTTTAACCTAAATAAAGAAAATCTAATTGGGTTGTATAATTAAATCTATGTAAGAAATTATTTAAAATCCTAAATAAGTGGATTAGGAATCATAATTAAATAATTAGGGTAAGATAAAATTAGTGTGATGGACCATGCTAATTTACAAGGCCCAAACAATTAGATGGGAGAGCCCAAAACAATTATTGGTTAGCCCAAATTTGGTCCAATTAATGAGGGACTTTTAGGTCATTGTAATTAAGCAAATTTAGCAATATAAATAAATTAAAAATTGGGCAATTTGGAGGGGGGACTCACTCGGCCAACAAAGGGGATAATTAAGCATGTGGTGAATTCATTTTGTCAAAGAGTTGCTCATCCACTCCAAGCTAGGTGTCATCATATTATTCAGTCTTATAATTTTATCTAGATTTGCAAGTAAAGGAAGCAAAAGTTGGAGGAATTAACGTATACATACATAGGCAATATACATATAATTTTACTAAGTATTTATAACCTCCATCTCATTGCAAGCAAGTTTTTTTTTTCATTTCACCAAAGCTTAGAACAAAAGAAATAGAAAGAAATCAAAAATAGAAAGAGAGAAAGAGAGAGACAGAGAGAGAGAATTCGTGGGACACAAGAAGGAAGAAGGAAGAAAATTTCTTCATACCATACAAGTTCATAATCTGTAAGACCCCAACTTTTTATGAATAAAATTTAATTTTCTTTATTTATTATTTTAAAATAGTAAGGGGATGATTTAATTAATGTGAGAAGTTATGGGTTAAATGCGCAAATATTTTAAATAAGCAAGTGGTTATAAAATATTCATTGTTGTCGGGGAATATTCGTTTGGTCGTGGAATATTCTTGCTGTCGAAGAATATTTGTACGACGACGCAGCCATTTGTGGGCCCCACAAAGGAAAACTGTCGGATGAAGAAAACGACAAGAATAAGTTTTTATAAATAACGACGTAGTTGTTACTGTTAACACTGTTGGAATACCCGATGGGTAAAGTAAAGTAATACGCGTTGTTGCACAGTAGCACATGGTATTGCACATCTAAGGAAGTTCTGTCTAGGAGGGATTATTTAATTGCGCGCCAGTAAGAAGAAATCCTTATCGGAAGGCCCCTTCTTTCCTAGGAACGACCTGGTTGTCAATATTGTAGTTCTGTAATATTATTTGTGAATAATTAATTATTAATTTATATGATAAAGAAATATTTATTTTATGTGGAGGAATTAGTGTTGATGTTTTTATCAGTATTTTTGTGTGGAAAATCTTCCGTATGTGAATTTCAGTCACTTTTCGTTCGGAATTTGGAAAAACTTTCTTCTACAAAGTTGTAGAGAATTAAATTTCCTATGGAATGAAAATAAGATTCGTATTTTTCTGATAAAATGGCTATTTATTATGAATTATTGAAGTTCCGGAATAATTGATTTTTTGGGGTTATAAATGTTTTTTTAAAGAAAAATGTTTTTTTAATGTTGGTGGGCCCCACTGGTGTGCTGATGATTTTGGGTCAAGGGTGGGCGTGAATTTTTTTTTATAAAATATTATTTTATTAAATTTTTTATTTTGGCGTTCTAAGCATTTTCATATAAATAGGGTGCTTAGGTTAGAATTGAAAATCACACCAGAATCAGAAGTTTCTTTCTCTGTAATATCGAGCGTATTTTTGTGAGTATTTCGATACTTTGAGTGTTGCTATTCAGTGCAAGATTCTTTCAGTATTATATCCGATATTCCACTCAGAAGTACTGTTCTTTTGAGGTAAGGGATGTTATTTCTTTTAAAAATGATGTTATTCTTTTCAATGTCATTATACCAAAATATTGGCATGAATTTTATTATGAAATTCTTACTTTTTCCGTCGGGATTACTATTCACGTATACTGTACTATTCACGTATACGGTACTATTCATAAAAAAATTAAATTTTTTTCTATTTGTCCAAGTTGGCTATTATGGGTCGTATCTTTGATTTGATCCAAGTTTTGAACTTCACTCTTGAATTTTGCTCCACAAATGATTATTATGGAGTATTTTTAAACTTGGACAAACTGATTTACGAATCTCTAATCTTCGTTCTTTATCTCACTGGATTCGTTTTTTAAAATATTTTTCATCATCTTCAGTCCTAAATGGTGATATAACTGAATATCTTTGGCCTGTAGTGCAAAGATGGATGATTATTTGACGAATATCTTTGGCCTGTAGTGCAAAGATGTATGATTACCTGATGAATATCTTTGACCCGTAGTGCAAATATGACAGGTGTTGAGATGAACATGACCAACTGGTGATACAGATGAATATCTTTGGCCCGTAGTGCAAAGATGAAAATCTGATTTGATATATATTGATTGACAGGGATAAAATATTGATGATGGACTTTTAAATCATAGAAGATAGTAGACATTATTTTCTACTTAATTCTTCTGATAGATTGTTATTTCCTCTGCAGTTGTTGATCTAAAACTTGCTGTCCATCATATTTTACCTATTTTGTTGACGACTAACGATAATTTATTTTCCATTATCTTAGTCATAATATTCTTTACTGGGCTAGTTGAGCTCACCCTTTACTTCTATTGTCCTATTCAGGAAATGAGAATGTGGCAGGGACTAGTCGGGGAACAGAGTGATGGTTAAAGTTAGAGCAGTAGAAGTCCTCACTATTTTTGTAAAATAGTGTGATAATAACTGTAATGAGGACTCAGTTTGAGTGTTTATATTTTCTACATTTGTATTGACACTCATAGCTTGTATGGTTGTCCTGCTCACGACTTTTTGATATAAAAGTTTGTATTTGGATTCTGTATCATGTGTTTGGCGACTCAAAATGGGTTGGGTTGATTGGACCTATTCTGGGGGCGTCACAGTTGGTATCAGAGCTTAAGGATATGGTCTCTGACGGAGATCGGGGAATAGAACTAGGAGGGGAGAGACGAGTAAATTCTTCGCTAGTGTGTCCTACCTAAGCTTATTTGATGTTTAATTGGTCAGTCAGAGCATAGGGTTAATATGGGATATGTTAATTTATTTAATTAGCCCTTGTTTTATGGCAGTATTTGAGAATGGCAGCTGAAAATGTTAACAATGGAGTGAATGAGACCGTGGAAATACCTTTAATCACCAACCAGGAGAATATGCAACAGGAAGGCAATATTCCTCCTATGAACAACACTACCGAACAGACAATGAACGATGGGATGTTTAGAAGCTTTTTGCAGTTCATGCAAAACCAGGCGAGGGAGACTCATGTGCAAAATACAGGTGGAAATAATAACAACACGCAGATTGTCACTGCCAAGCAGTTCAAAGAGTTGGGACCACCAGAGTTTTTGGGAAAGCCAGATATAATTAAAGCGGAGATGTGGGTTAAGCAAATTACAAAGATATTTGATGTCTTGGGATGCACGGAGGAACAGAAGGTTCCATTCGCCACCTTTATGTTCCGTGGAGAGGCATATTACTGGTGGAAATCTGTGAATCGTACCCAGCCTGCCGCACTCAAGATGTCTTGGGAAGCGTTCTAAAAACTGTTCAATGACAAGTACTTTCCAGAAAGTATTCGTCATATGAAAGAGGTAGAGTTTATCAGACTGGAACAGAACAACATGCCTGTGTCCCAGTACGAGGCTAAGTTCACAGAGTTGTCCAGGTTTGCACCTCATTTGGTGGAGAATGAGGAACGTATGACGCAGATGTTTCTGAGAGGTTTGAAACCCGAAATACTTCAATACCTCATTTCTCACAAATTTTCTTTATATTCAGATGTTGTGAACAGGGCTCAATTATTAGAGCGGGATAATGAGTCTGTTCAACCGAGGAACCACAACCAGGGTCGTACCGGTGGCAGCAGTCATCGGAGCAATAACAACCAGCGGGGAGGAAAGTATCATGACAGAAGCGGTAACCACTCCGGTGGTAATCGTGGCCATGATAATAAAAGAAGTGAGTCGGGGGGAGATTGCAAAAAGAAGAGGTACAACAATGACAACGTGAAGACATCAGCACCAACATCAACTGTTTCTAGGGGAGCATCGGTCGTATACTATAAATGCGGAAAAGAGGGACACACCAGCCTAAACTGCCCACAACAATTCAACGTGTGTTATAACTGTGGAAAAGAAGGTCATATAGCTCGAGAGTGTCCTGTAGCAAAACCAAGTCCAGCGGGGGTGGTAATTCCAAAGGCGGTTCCGGACAAGTTAAAGTCGGTGGTTCCTAAAAGAGCGTTTATCGTGACTGCCCAAAACGCGAGGAACCCGCACGAGGTGATCACGGGTAAGCTAATCATAAACTCTTCCAAAGTTTACACCTTATTAGATACCGGTACTACCCATTCTTTTATATCACCTACTTGTGCTCAACGTTTAAACTTGACACCTGAGAAATTAGGCTTTGACTTATCTGTTGAAACTCCGTTAGGAAAAACCTTCGTTACATCTACAGTTTATAAATCTTGCTTGATTCAAATTGACAACCTCACCCTACCTACTGATCTTATATCTCTGAAAATACTTGTATTTGACGTGATTTTAGGAATTGACTGGTTAACCACTTATCATGCCAAAATTGATTATTTTCGTAAGGTTGTTAGTTTTCATATTCCTAACCAACCTGTTGTGCGAATTCAAACCACCAAACCACTAAAATTAGTCAATGTCATTTCAAGTCATAAAGTTATTTGTTTATTGAAAAACGGATGTCAAGCTTTCTTAGCCCATGTCGCTGATCTAAACCAGAATACGTCAGATTTGAATAATATTTATGTTGTTAATGAGTTTCCTGATGTATTTCCTGAAGAACTTCTCGGTCGACCCCCAGAACGTGAAGTTAAATTCTTTATTGACCTTGAACCCGGTACAAAACCCATTTCTAAAACCCCATATCGAATGGCTCCTATTGAACTTCAGGAGTAAAAGGTTCAACTACAGGAGTTGTTGGACATTGGTTTTATTCGTTCTAGTACGTCTCCTTGGGGTGCTCCTATTTTACTCGTAAAGAGACGAGAGTATGCGACTTTGTATTGACTATCGGGAGTTGAACCATGTCACCATCAAAAATAGGTATCCACTACCTCGTATTGATGACCTGTTCGACCAGTTGCAAGGAGCATAATTCTTTTCAAAGATTGATCTTCGTTCTGGATATCATCAGCAGAAGATTAAAACTGAGGATATTCCGAAAACTGCCTTCAGAACTCGGTCCGGGCATTATGAATTCTTAGTCATGTCTTTTGGATTGACTAATGATCCTGCTGCTTTCATGGATATGATGAATCGTGTATTCAAGGAGTATTTAGATCAGTTCGTGGTTGTCTTTATTGATGACATCCTCATCTATTTCAAAAGCCATGAAGATCATGAGCACCACTTGAAGCTGGTACTTCAAAGGCTTTGTGAAAACAAGCTATATGCCAAGCTAAAAAAATGCGAGTTCTGGCTTGAGGAAGTAGCATTTCTAGGGCACGTGGTATCGAAACATGGAGTATCTGTTAACCTGGAAAAGATTGAAGCAATACAAAGTTGGGAGCAACCAAAGTCGGTGATCGAAGTACGTAGCTTTCTTGGCTTAGCTGGTTATTATCGGAGATTCGTGGAAGGATTTTCTCGAATCGCTACTCCGTTAACTCAGCTGACTCGAAAAGATACAAAGTTGTATGAAGCGAGAAATGCGAGAAGAACTTCCAAGAGCTCAAGAGGAGGCTCATTTCATCACCTATTCTGACAATACCATCTGGTTCGGATGGATTTGTCATCTACAACGATGCTTCGGGCAAAGGGTTAGAATGTGTTCTCATGCAACATGGGAAAGTCATAGCCTATGCCTCGCGACAACTCAAGGAATATGAGAGGAATTATCATACTTATGATTTAGAGTTGGCAGCACTAGTTTTCGAGTTGAAGATCTGGAGACACTACCTGTACGGGGAAAAAGTGGAGATCTATACGGATCATAAGAGCCTTAAATATTTCTTCACTCAAAAGGAACTCAACATGCGGCAACGACGATGGCTTGAGCTGTTGAAAGATTACGATCATACTATCCTGGAAAAGCGATCGTGGTAGCTGACGCGTTGATTAGAAGATCATATGCGTGAACGAGTGCTATGATGTCAACACAAAGGCCTATTCTGTGTGACTTACAAAAGATGAAGATAGAGTTCAAGACTTCGGGGACCCACATGATGATGTCAAGTATACGCGTAGAACCAGTTTTGATTGATAAAGTTAAAGCTGCTCAAGCTACGGATCCGAAGTTGATGAAGATGAAGAAGAAGGTGCAAGAAGGTGCGGTTCCAGAAGCAAGAATCGATGAAGAAGGGATACTTCGAGTCAACTCCAGATTTTGTGTTCCTAACGATTCTGATTTAAAGCATAGAATCATGATGGAGGCACACAACACACCGTTTGTAATCCATCCTGGGAGTACCAAAATATATCGTGATCTTCGACATACATTTTGGTGGAACAATATGAAGAGAGAGATCGCGGAGTTTATCTCGAGGTGTTTAACTTGTCAACGTGTAAAGGCAGAGCATCAAGTGCCAAAGGGTCCATTGCAACCACTTAAAATTTCGAAATGGAAGTGGGAACACATTACCATGGGTTTCGTTATGGGTCTTCCCAAGGTTTCTCAAGGCATAGATGCGATTTGGGTTATTGTTGATAGATTAACCAAGTCTGCTCATTTCTTGCCGATACGGGAGACTTATTCCATTGAACGTCTTGCTCGTATGTACGTGAATGAGATTGTGAGATTGCATGGCATGCCAGTATCCATAGTTTCGAATCGTGACCCAAGATTCACTTCACGATTTTGGGTTAGCTTGCAGAAAGCTATGAGCACGGATTTACGATTCAGTTCGGCATATCATCTTCAAGCAGACGGGCAATCGGAAAGGACTTTTCAAACTCTTGAAGATCTATTGAGACTCTGTGTTCTAGACTTCAAAGGGAGTTGGGATAAGTACCTACCATTGGTGGAATCTCCTACAACAACAGTTATCAGGCAAGTATAGGTGTGGCTCCATTCGAAGCGTTGTATGGACGAAAGTGTCGTTCTCCAGTATGTTGGGACGAGGTGGGTGAGGCAATATTATTGGGACCAGAGTTGGTACGTGTGACTACGGAAAAGATACAAATGATCCGATAACGTATACAAACGGCACAGGATCGACAAAAGAGTTATGCGAATCTTCATCGAAAGGACGTGGAATTTAATGTTGGGGACCATGTGTTATTACGTGTTGCTCCATGGAAGGGAGTTACAAGATTCGAGGAAAGAGGAAAGCTCAATCCACGATTTATTGGTCCATTTGAGATTCTTGACCGAGTAGGAAATGTGGCCTATAGACTCATTTTACCTCTAAGCATGTCTCGTGTTCATAACGTTTTTCACATATTCGTGCTTCGTAAATATGTGAAAGACCCAAACCACATTATTGAGTTAGAACCAGACGAGATAGTCGAAGATTTAACGTACAAGGAGGTACATGTCAAGATCTTGGATAGGAAGGAGCATGTCCTACGCACAAAGGTTATACCACAAGTCAAGGTTTTGTGGAGGAACCATGCTATTGAGGAAATGCCCTGGGAGTTGGAATCGAAAATGAAAGCGAGGTATCCTTACCTTTTCGAAACACCAGGTACGTACGTCAATTTCGATGACGAAATTTCATAAGGAGGGGAGGTTGTAAGACCCCAACTTTTTATGAATAAACTTGAATTTCCTCTATTTATTATTTTGAAATAGTAAGGGGTTGATTTAATTAATGTGGGAAGTTATGGGTAAAATACGCAAATATTTTAAATAAGCAAGTGGTTATAAAATATTCATTGTTGTCGGGGAATATTCGTTTGGTTGTAGAATATTCTTGCTGTCGGGGAATATTCGTACGACAGCGCAGCCATTTGTGGGCCCCATAACGAAAAACTGTCGGATGAAGAAAACGACAAGAATAAGTTTTTATAAATAACGGCGTAGTTGTTACCGTTAAAACTGTTGGAATACCCGGTGGGTAAAGTAAAGTAATACGCGTTGTTGCATAGTAGCACACGGTATTGCACAGTATTTTTATATTATTGTTAATTCAATAATTGTCACTGCACAGTATTTCTCATTATCAAATTAATAATTCATATTATTTGAATAATATTATTAGATAACATTATTGGCAATGTCTAAGGAAATTCTGTCTAGGAGGGATTATTTAATTGCGCGCCTGCAAGAAGAAATCCTTATCGGAAGACCCCCTCTTTCCTAGGAATGACCTGGTTGTCAATATTGTAGTTCTGTAATATTATTTATGAATAATTAATTATTGATTTATATGATAAGAAAATATTTATTTTATGTGGAGGAATTATTGTTGATGTTTTTATAAGTATTTTGGTGTGAAAAATCATCCGTATGAGAATTTCGGTCACTTTTTGTTCGAAATTTGAAAAAAACTTTCTTCTACAAAGTTGTAGAGAATTAAATTTTCTATGGAATGGACATAAGATTCGTATTTTTCTGATAAAAGGGCTATTTATTATGAATTATTGAAGTTCCGGAATAATTAATTTTTGGGGTTATAAATGTTTTTTTAAGAAAAACATTTTTTAAATGTTGGTGGGCCCCACTGGTGTGCTGATGATTTTGGGTCAAGGGTGGGCGTGAATTTTTTTTTATAAAATATTATTTTATTAAATTTTCTGTTTTGGCATTCTAAGCATTTTATTATAAATAGGGTGCTTAGGTTAGAATTGAAAATCACACCAGAATCAGAAGTTTCTTTCTCTGTAATATCGAGCGTATTTTTGTGAGTATTTCGATACTTTGAGTGTTGCTATTCAGTGCAAGATTCCTTCAGTATTATATTCGATATTTCAGTCAGAAATACTTTTCTTTTGAGGTAAGGGATGTTATTTTTTTCAAAAATGATGTTATTTTTTTCAATGTCATTATACAAAAATATTGGCATGAATTTTATTATGAAATTCTTACTTTTTCTGTCAGGATTACTATTCACGTATACTGCATTATTCACGTATACGGTACTATTCACAGAAAAATTAAATTTTCTTCTATTTGTCTACGTTAGCTATTATGGGTCCTATCTTTAATTGGATCCAAGTTTTGAACTTCACTCTTGAATTTTGCTTCACAAATGATTATTATGGAGTATTTTTAAACTTGGACAGACTGATTTACGAATACCTAATCTTTGTCCTTTATCTCACTGGATTCGTTCTTTAAAATATTTTTCATCATCTTTAGTTCTAAATGATGATATAACTGAATATCTTTGGCCTGTAGTGCAAAGATGGATGATTATTTGATGAATATCTTTGGCATGTAGTACAAAGATGTATGATTACCTGATAAATATAGTCCGTAGTGCAAAAATGACAGGTGTTGAGATGAACATGACCAACTGGTGATACAGATGAATATTTTTGGCCCGTAGTGCAAAAATGAATATCTGATTTGATATATATTGATTGATAGAGATAAAATATTGATGATGGACTTTTAAATCATAGAAGATAGTAGACATCATTTTCTACTTAATTCTTCTGATATATTGTTATTTTCGCTGCAGTTGTTGATCTAAAACTTGTTGTCCATCATATTTTATCAGTTTTGTTGACGACTAACAATAATTTATTTTTCATTATCTTAGTCATAATATTCTTTACTGGGCTAGTTGAGTTCACCCTTTACTTCTATTGTCCTCTTCAGGAAATAAGAATGTGGCAGAGACTAGTCGGGGAACAGAGTGATGGTTCAAGTTAGAGCAGTAGAAGTCCTCACTATTTTTGTAAAATAGTTGATAATAACTGTAATGAGGACTCAGTTTGAGTGTTTATATTTTCTACATTACAACTTGTATGGTCGTCCTACTCACGACCTTTTAATATAAAAGTTTGTATTTTAATTCTGTACCATGTGTTTGGCGACTCAGAATGGATTGGGTTGATTGGACCTATTCTGGGGGCGTCACATAATCTACTTTGGTAGGAGAAGAAAAGATTTCCATAAGAAAAATGTATAAATCCTAACTATAAACTAGTTTATTCCTTTTATTTAATTTGTTTTGATGAAATCAACAAGTTATGTTCATAAACTCTAAAACTCTTGATCTACATATTTTATAGTGTTTCATGTATGGATCTAACCATTTTGAGTGTTAAAAAGTTGGATCAAATGAAGAAAATAAAACTAGTTTTCTAAAGGGCTAGAAAACCCTAATTTTCTTCTATTTTTGGTCAACTACCATTTGAAATCTACACATCATTTTTGTGATCCGTCAAAGAGGAGTTCTAGATATGTGAGTTAAATTTTAAACCCAAGTGGTTTCATTAAAAAATATTGATTTTAAAAGTCATAGCAACTGTTTAAGTAAAAATAGTCCAGCTAAAGGAAAAAGAAAAATTACATAGTTCTGGCCAGTTCATTGCAGGGGTAGGTTCGTCTTTTTTCTTTGCTCTAAAAATTCTGAAAAAATTGGTATGTTAATATGATGAGTTATCAAGGTCCAGTCCAAAGATGTCGATTTTTGGATGTGTAGAATGAAAGTTATGGATTTTACAAAAAATGACTATTTTAAAAGTGAACTGAAATAACTTTTTTGTGTGTAACTCCAAAAATTGTAAACTTTGTACTGGAGTTAGGTTATCATAACAGGAGCTAACCATAAACTTTTCGTACTTTTTGGACAAAACCTCAATTTATGAAAAATGTTACAAGATTCGGCTATTTTGGTCATTTTAAAAATAGTAAATGAACTTCAAAAATTCAAGAAAAAATAAATTTTCATGAGGATATCATATACTGATATAGCCCAGAAAACAAAAGGTTTTGGAGTTGTTTTGGTATTTTTCATGTAAATATTTGAGTTATGAATAAATGAATAAAATATGTTATATGATGTCATAAATGGTAAAAATATAATTTTATGCCTTAAAGACCCTAAATGTGATGTGTCCAGATTTTTGGAAGGTATTTTGGTCATTTTTGATGAGATGTTATATTTATGGTTGATAAATAAATAAATTAATAAATGGTAAATAATTAAAATAAATTATTTATAAGTTTAATAAATGATTAAAAGATTAATAATATCAGATCAAGATATTATTAAGTAATTAATAATATTAGATTAATATTAAATTAAAATATTATTAAATAGTTAATAATATTAGATAATGATTTAAAATATTATTAAATGATTAATAATATTAAATTAAAGTTAAATTAAAATATTATTAAATAATTAATAATATTAGATAATAATTTAAAATATTATTAAATGATTAATAATATTAGATTAGAGTTAAATTAAAATATTATTAAATGATTAATAATGTTAGATAATGATTTAAAATATTATTAAATAATTAATAATATTAGATAATGATTTAAAATATTATTAAATGATTAATAATACTGTTAAATGATTAATAATATTATGAGGTAACTAAGATGTTATTAAATGATAAATAATACTTGTGAATGAATAAACTATTATTAAGTGATTAATAATGTTAAGAAGTGATGAAATATTATTTGATATTAAATGAGAGTTTAAGATTACGGTTATGTGATAGAATATTATCAAAGGATGATAATATTACTAATGATTTATGATAGTAGATAAATTATTATGGAATAATGGTATTATGAATAAGATATGTGATGCTAATTGAGATATCAATCTTATTAATGATAGGTCCTTCAAAAGAAGTTAAATTAAATTGCATAGCGCTCGGTAATCACCGACAGATGCAAGTTTCCTAACTCAAACTCGAGTTATTATATTTCAAGTGTGCTAGTTGATTAATTATTGATAACTATTCCACATCTACGATAATTATTGATATTCGTACTTAGTGCAAGTTTATTGAACTTTTTTATATATTATCATGTACAAATTATTACCTTGTGCAAATTTCTATCTCTTATATAGATTTTATGATATGCAAGTTCCTTAATTTCCTTTGATTATCTAACCTTGTACAAATGATTATTGTGTGCAAGTTCATATATTCATTTAACTTTGTTCTTATAATTATTCCATGATGTTTGAAAATTCTAAATTTGATCGAAGTTCATACATTGATTAAATCCTAAAACTTATACGAATCTTTTATATTTGTATAAGTGTTCAAGATATCTTTAAAATTTGATTATACCTAAATTGTTTAAGTACTACGTCGATGCCATTTGTTTCGGCTAGACTAATATTTGATAAAGCGTTCTATTATTTGTGAACCGATTTGTTAATGAAGATCAATGCCACTTGATAAAGCGCTCTATTATTGTATCTTTGAAAGATTTTGATGAAAATTTCTAGATGATCTAATTTCATGAAAATAAAATTCTCTTTTTGTGATAATAGGTGCAATGTAAGTTCTTTTTGGTACCGAAATCATTTTCCCTTTATAATTTTCTTTTTTGGCATTACATGAGTAAACAGAATGACCATTCCTATTACAGTAAAACCATTTATTAAACGGAGATGCATAACCTTTTTTATTGTTTTTAACATGGTAGAGTCATTTATCTTTTGTATTACTAGAGTCTCCAACATATCTTAATCCCTCTTTATTAAAACCACATCTTTGTTTACTCAGCATAACATCAAGATTTTCTTTTCCTTTTGTAAATTTAATGACTGTTGAGTTTAAGTCATCACGTTCTATAGTCAACATTCTAATTTGATTCATTAAAGTGGATTCTTCATTTTGCTTTTCTACTTCTAATTTTTGAGATGAGTTTTCCTCTTTGAGTGTTTTAATCTCTTCACTTAACTCTTGATTTAGTGTCTGAGAATCTTCGATAAGCACATCAAGAGTTGAATTTTCAACTTCAAGATTTTCAATAGAAATAATAAGTGTTGAATTTTTTTCTTAATTTTTCTAGTTCTCTTTTAATGCAAGATTTTCTGAAGAATCATTTTCTAGTTTCTCATTTTCTTCTTTTAAGGTTTCATTAATTAT